>CM060909.1:879668399-880918399 GCA_030737875.1 Allium sativum
GCAGTCTAGTTAAGTCAGACCCGATAATACGTTGGAGCACCACATTTACTCCATCGCATATTACCAAAATAAAAGGATGCATAATTCTTTGGCATTACCTACATCCAGTGATTTTGGGTACAGATGAGTGTATTATTGGAAAACGTTACCATGACTTAATATAAATGATAGTTTTAAAAGGGATTTAAATTCGAATTGGTAAATTATGTTATTTATACATGCTTTTGAAAAACAATATTTAAGAATTTTAATTTCCATTTAATTAAAAGGATATAAAGATTCTAAACATCACAAGTGTTAACATGTAATTAAAATATACTTATTTATTATGTTGGGCATTTTAAAACCAATTTCAGTCCAAAATGTATAGCCGTTTAAACCAAATATTGCAAAACATTTGCAAGACAATTGTTAAATTTGATTCAGCCCGTTAAGTTATATAATTAAGAACCAGGCTTTTCTAGGCCCATTTATTATTGTAAAACTGATATGGAGACTTGTATTCAATAATCACAGAAATGCATCTAATATTTAAAACTGCAGGAATGAAGAACAAATATATATCATATATAACTGCAGGCATGAGAAAAAAAAATTCTCCAAATATTTAAATTCAATATCAAATAATGTAATTCATCACATATTTATTCAAACTAATGATCTGTAAAACTTAGAAATATGCAACTATATTGAAATAATAATTTAAAACTAAACTACTTGTCATTCCTTGCATTATATCATACAGATATCTGTTATCATACAACATTAATCACAGGTATACATTTTAGTTGGTTTGCATACACCAGTATATTATAAATATGATTACACTTTAGTTTCAATCATAGAAGATAAAACTACCAGTATTTGACACACACACACACACACACACACACACACACACACACACACACACACACACACACACACACATATATATATATATATATATATATATATATATATATCAACACCATAAGCTAGCATACATCATTGCATGTATCCAGATCATAGTATATCAGTATATACTACGCAAATGTTCACAAATATTCAATCTGCTAGCTTCTGGACTAACCTATATATCAATATATACAGCCTAAATTAATATAGATCACAAACATGCAAATGGCATTTTTCAAGAATATATATATGTTGGATCTAGATTAACCTAGAAGGGGTGAATGAGGTTTATTGAATTTTATCGAGATATTAACAATTATCACAGCACAGATAATAACGAAGTAAGTAAATGCGGAATGTAAATGACATAGATTTTACCTAGCTTCGGCAAACCCTGTCTCTTGTTGCATTCACTAAGGTTTCTACAAGGTGATAAAACATATCCCACTTACAACACCTTATAAACTCGCAAACCCTGCTCTTGTTTAATCATACGCTCAAAACCCTAGACTGATCTATATTCCCTAAATCAAATTTTCCCTTAGCTACAAATCCATAGCCAGTGAACCTTAGTTACTATAGACACTAGAAAACTGCTAGTTAAAAACCCTAACTAGATGACCTAGTTTTTATAGAAAAAACTAGAAAAAAAATATGATAGTTTACAAATGAAATAAAAGACAAAACAATAAATAAACTAAAAACAAAACCCCCTTTTTAATCCCTTAAAAAATTGGCAGGTCATCCCTTTTGCTTTGTCAAAAAAAATTGGCTTGCTCTCCTTTGTAGATAGCGGCTGAAAAAAGGAAAATGAGATTTTCCCCAAATCAATTCGACTTCGAAAAAGATAGCTCTGAGTTAAACTACGATGCCCTGATTTGTTGGTGATCCTTCGCCGATTTGGGTAATTCCGATCGAAATTCTTGTGAATATTGTGAGTTCTTTGAATTTTCTTTCTTTGAGTTGCTTTTGGATTATTTGTGGTTTCGATGTAGATTTTGCCTATGATGACTGGTGTTACTTATAGGATTATTAAACCCTATAAAAAACTCTGATTTCCTTACATGGATTTGACTAAATTTTGCGTGATGTTTCAATTGTTGCCTTGAAATCCTAGGTGATTCATCTATTGGTATTGGAAACATTTTAAATGTTTTTCTTGCATGACTTGTGGAGATAACTTGCTAAAAATTATTACCATAAAAATTGGAATGTAAAATTCTGGAAACTTAAGATTGCCTTGAATATTTTCTCCTGATTTTTTGGAATGGCAAGCCATGAGTTTCTGCATTCCTTTTAAACACTTGCCAAAAAAGATCATATCTGGAAAATTGTTTTCGCCAATTCATGGAAAGCTTTAAGAACTTGAATTGTTTTCTTGAAATTTTTGTTGCCGAGAATGATAATTGGATTCCTGGAAAAAACTAAACCTTATTCTTGCCGAACATGATACGTGATTTCAGGAATGGTAACTTGTGATTCTTGGAAATATTTGAATGAAATAATTGCCCAAAAATCTTACTTATTTCTTGTTGCTTTATTTCTTGAAATTCTGGAATTGTTCTTGATTGAATTCCTGGAATAAAATCCTGTCCATAATGAGTTTATAAAATCTAAAGACAAATTCAACTGCCTTGCCATCCTTTGAAAAGATTTAAAGCTTGAAACATTTCTGGAAATATTTTGAGGACCACTTGTAGAAACCATGTTGCTGACTATAGCTGCAACATTACCTTGTGTTGACTTTTGTATGGCAAAAAATAAATCCGCTTAGTTTCAGACTTGGTACAAACCAAAATCATCATTCTTTTTGGTTCGCACAACAAATTTTTTTTTTTGTAGGTCTACAAAAAAAAAAAAAAAAAAACTGTCTAGCTTTTATGCAATTTTTGGTAAACAAAACAGACTGTATCATGCTGAATTCTAGACATTTGTTTTTGTAAGCTGAAATATTTACTTGACGCTGTTTTGCTTTGAAACACGGCATTTGAATCTGTTTCACTTGAACTTGAACTTGACTGCTGTATGCATTTTTGAAGAACAAATATTGTGCTTAAAATTTTCCTTTGGTCTATGCCTTTGGCATGTTGTTTTCACCCTTGTACCCTAGTTGCATGCTTTGATCAAACTGCTTTGCTTGTACATTTGCTTTGTTCTTTGTATATTTGTGTTTCTCCCTTAAAAACTGAACTAGCTTTTGTGATTAGTTGCGACCTATGATTTATGGTACTTCACTTTAACTTGTTGGCTTGCATGTCGAGTTGTTAGGCTGTTTGGCACTTGAATTTCCAAATTTCTCTTGTGTTCAGATTTGCATGAATGTGCACTTGAATTTGTAAATATACTTGCACAGTTTTGTCACTATCCCTTGTCATGTGCCTTGTGAGTTGTTTC
Organism: Allium sativum; assembly: GCA_030737875.1. NCBI lineage: Eukaryota > Viridiplantae > Streptophyta > Magnoliopsida > Asparagales > Amaryllidaceae > Allium > Allium sativum. Next base: position 879,671,691 of record CM060909.1, read on the forward strand.
ACTGTATTTGCCTATGCATGCTTTTCCATGCTTTGTCCCTTGAGTATTTTTGACAGTCTGGCCTGGCTAGTTTCACTTGTCACTTGAGTATTAACTTGCATTTGCGTGTTGTACTGTCCATTTATCATTGTTGCTCGGCCACTTGTTTTGGTCCATGCTCATGCACTTGCATTGGGTTCAGTTTGGTCTTCATGGCCTCTCCTCAATGCATGTGTGTTCATGGATACCTGGCTCATGCACTGTGCATGTGTGTCGGGCTTGACCTGAACACACCATGTTGATATATTTGTCCAATGATGACCGTATTACCCCTGCACAGAAATATGTGTATATACATACAATGTATGTGTATACGTGTATAGTGCACGTGCAGATTATATATATGTGAGCACTACAAATAATTTTTCTACCTTGTGATATTTTTAGTGTATTACTGTGAATATCACAAGCTGTCTAGACATAGATGGATATACAGATAAATTAGATCAAGCCATGAAAAATGATGAGAAACACACCAAAATTCTAAGGCAAATAATTTTTTAAAATAAAAATTATATCTACAAGAATATAAAATTATTTCTGTTCCAGATTACTTTATGTGTGTTTCTTTTTGTGACAAGTAAGCAGATGACTGGACTGACTATGAAAACATAGACAGAAGACAATATTGTGTCAGTGTGTCAACAAAGAGTGAAGTGTATGTGTGTCAATGTATATGAGTTTGTACAGCAGTGTGAAATGTAACTAAGTGCATTACAAGAATATTGGCTTTTGATAGCACGTTCTGTGTATCCCATTTGAAACGCTATTCAAGCTTCGGTCTTCAACGCTCTTTGACTTTCTTTTTTTCTGATTTTCCAGGTGCACAACTTTATTCAAAAAAAAGGTGGAAAGCCAAATTTTGTGCGGGAATAAAAAAAATGTACAGGTTTTTCCTCTCCTCTTCCACAAAATAGCCTTCCTTCCACTACCTTAAGATAGAAATAAATGCCTCCATTGTTTATTTGACTATTTTAGGGGTAACAGGCCCCTCAACAATATTACAGATTTCCTACTTTAGGGGTTACGAGTAAGCTATGAGCAGGCTTGATACCACACCTTCGGACTCCAGCGCTTAGAATTTCAACTTCCTAACCATGCCTCTCAGATTTGAACGACCACGACAGGTATTATTATATATATATATATATATATATATATATGTTTCTTATAAGATTAACCCATAGAAAGCATTCACTCCATCCAGTCCCTCATCATGTAACCTAAATTTCCGTTACAAAGTCGATTGACGCCCTAATCCCGCTTTCCAGCAGTCCATCCCAATTCCTAAGCGCTGGATTCAAAGTTCGGTTCGACTGAGCGAGCTGTCTTTTCACTTAGGATTCGAAGAAAGCTTATTAGAGATTCCCCTCTTCGGATGGGGGTAATAGGAATATTACAGATTGCCTACTTTAAGGGTTACGGGTGAGCTGTGAGAAGGCTTGATACCACTCCTTCAGATCCTTCCGACTCCAACGCTTAGAATTTCAACTTCCTAATCATGCCTTTCAGATTTGAACAACCGCGACCGGTATTATTATATATGTTTCTTATAATTTTAATTATCTTTTGGTATGAACAACTAATTTTCTTGTGGTGATTAGGCATGGAGTAATGTCAAATTACATGAACATGCCTAAGGAAGGTGACGTTCAAACACAAAACGACTTGTGGATAATTATTTTAGTATGTATAAGGAATACATCAAAATGCGATGAAAGTACCATATTTTAGTATGTGTTTTTGTGAATAGTAATTTTTTACAGTATAATAGCATATTTGAGGATGTAGCTAGCCGATGAACATATATATATATACACACACACACCCTATTGATTGAATGTTCTTCCACCACAGAAATCAAAGCCAAATAAAATACTAGACTAGACTTGAAGAAGCATACTTAATTATCTGTTGAATCATATCTAATTATCTGTTGCAACAAAATGTTATTGTGATACTGGACTACATTTGAAGAAGCATTGCTCTTTTGGTTTTGAGATGTGTAAATCTAGATCTAGAATTGAGTTTAGAAATCATCATGAGTGTCTGTTAAAAGAAGTTGTACTGTAGTTACCCAGCTTGGAATTATAGCTGAAAAGAAAAGTAAAATTCTAGTTTTTCCCCGTCAATGATTTATAATTTCTGTGTTAGGGAGTTGTAATTTTTTTTGGAAAATATGTAGAATTAAAGGATTTTAGTGCAAGTTTTCTACCTTACTCAGCATTCTATGCATTTACTACCTTCAAAAATACATACATTGAAGATTTTTGTTAAATTATGAAAGCCACATATGAATTTCCGTACGGTGTTTCACATTGTGCATTTTAGTAATTTTGGCTAAATAAATACTATGTGCCCTAAACGTAGACTAATACAATGTGCATATGTTTTATGAACAAACTAATTTGTCAAATAAACTAGACTGTAATTATTGGTATGGTTATTCTTAAATTAATAATAATAATGCTCTATACACGTGACATGCATAAAAACAAGCAACTATCATTGATAGATGTTTATGTTTGAAATCAAAATTTCTATTAACTACCAACAGTGGTTACAATTAAGGCAAAGACCACAATAATCACAACCGCGTATGCACATGCAATTGGTTTTGTATATGTAAATGTGTGTAGAAGTTGTTAGCGACTATGATATAACCATAGATTGAATTATGAAATGGGTGCTTAAAGATAAAAGCGTTGTGCTAAAGTAAATAAAGATTGGATAATTACAAGGATCGTTGCTTACTGTCATGATAAATATCACACAACTGAGCTTCTGTGTTTATTCAAAACCTTCCTCATAACAACAAGAATGCTTGTCAATAACAGAAAGACCACCTTTTTTGGACTATAATTTCTATGTTAATATAGCCTTTGATTGAAACGTAAAGGTGGGTCGAAGGACGCAAAATTCATGCACATGAGAAGTCCATGCGAAGAAGCTTTACATTCAAATTATAACAATGTGATCTCAATCTCATAAATTAAGCTGGTGATAAGGTCTTCATTATAACCTGGTTGAAGTCCATCCAGTTTACACGTTGAAATTTGTAAAAGCCCCATACTCAGACTACAAAAATACTCTATTTAAAAGACATTTGTTTTTAAGTCTAAAACTTATGCATACAACTTTTCAAAGAGAACTCGTTTGAAGCTACCATAATTGTATGTTTATCTAAAATAAGAATTGTATTAATAAGGGAAACACCAAATTTACATTCAGGTTTATTTTTTGGAAAGAAATCCCTTTTATCGAAATACTGAGTTAACTCAAATTGAATGTTTTCTTTGCTTGTGTCTAACAATTAATATTCAGTTTGTTTGAATACATACCGTATATTTGTATTTATAATATTTTTACCATGCTAGAATTGGATGGCGGTCAACTGAATGGTTTCTTTGCTCGTATGGGAGCATGTTCGGTTCACAATTGATGCTTGGCGGTCAACTGGCTATGATTTTAAAATTTGTATTGTGGGGTTCCATTCAGGTATCATTTTCACATACTTCATTTTCTTTTTTTATTCAAAGTAACTTCTAGCTTAGATTAAATCTATTTTAGTTTAAATCATGCTACAATTTGGTAAGAAATTGATGTTATAGTGTGCTAGTTTTAAAAAATGCATGTATGTATGAAATTAATTGGTAGGAAAACTTGGACTCTATTTACTGAACATCCTGATTTGTATTCAATTTTGGAAGAGTTAAATTTTAGCCATTTTAGCAGCCAAAGATTGGGTATATACATGAATTCAGGGGCCAACTAATAATTCAAAGTTTGACCCAATTTAATTCGACGTTATATTAGATTTTTGTATGAAACCTCTTTCGACTCACATTAAATTCAAATTAAGTGTTATTTCAATTTATGCTTCAAAAATCATGTTTTAAAAGTACGTGCATTTTTATTTCTTGTTTTTTCCTTATTTCTGAAGCCATCGGTTATTCTTTTCCCATCTTAACACTGAACTGTCGTATCGCAATGAAATCCAACAATAGAAATGCATTAGAACAGTGATGAGGCTCCTTCTCTGTCTTCTAGAGTGTAAACTAAAGGTTGTTATTTACTTTGGAATTTGTAGACAGTGGACAGAAGTTTGGTTCTTTGGCTTGATTTCGATGAATGAATCTTCTCTGATCATGATATAATGCTTTGATATTGATAAAGATAGTTTTCACCAGCCTAGTGTATAAATTCAGAGTATACAAATCTTCTCATGTAGATCTCACATACCTCTCTATAATGCATATAAGTTATGATCTATCAATATGCTTGAAACCCAATCCCAATAGTAAATATAATCACTGAACCTTTATAATAAGAATAAGTGTTATATGAGATATTCTAAATATCCAGGACGTTTTTAGAATCCAATATACCACTATAATGGGCGCAAGTGTTATAGGATGTGATAGCATAAAATTTTCATTTTGTTAGTTCGGATTTTGTGTTCCATAATCTGTAAAACCGAACATAAATGGTTTTGAACATTCATTTGGTTATTTAATGCACGTTCCAAGCCTAGTGTGGACCTACCATCAACATTTATTTTGTTATTCTGGTTATTTGGGTGTAGTGTGAATGTTACTTCATGTACATAGTTTGTTGTGTTATGTTATCATCAGCTGTTGTATGGATAAATATATGATATTCGTTTTGATTTGGTACCATCATTATTAACATTTCATTTATTCATCACTATATGAGACCAAGACCAGAAGTGAGTTTTCCTCAGGAGGCTTTTCAACCGAATGAGAAGGTAAGAGCAACTCCAGTCATTGGAGTTAAGAGGGGGAAATTAAGGGGAGACGAGCCAGTGGCTCGTTTCAGCCTTAAAATTAAGGCTAAGATTCAGGATCCAGTTCAGGATCCTGAATCAGATCCTGGTGCCTATTTTATAGGCTCCAGGATCAGGCGCATATAAAATAGGCGCCAGGATCCCCCACCCCCTCCCCTACACATGGTGCTCCTATACCCCAATTCGGACCTTGGTACCCCTTCTAACTGCTATAAACAGTCAATTTTTTGAACTAAAAACGGCTATAAATGGTCATATGGAAGTTACAACAGCCATAAACGGTCATATTTTTTTATATATATATATATATCGATATGAGTAGTTCATTGTAAAGCAAACAAACTTCTTAAAATCCAACATACTCTTTATCTAGCACTAAACAATGTCATATTCATTCCAATTCCACAACGAAGCGATGAATACAAATAGCTTGGGGTTTTGATTCTCAACCAGTCGAAGATCTTTCCCCTCATTCTGCTCCACCAGTCTCGTTTCATTCTTCTGCGCCGTGGACCGGAGATGAAGATAAAGATCTCTATTTAATGTACTGTCACTTTTCTAATGATTCGTTCAAGGAAAATGATCAAAGTGGGGAGTTTTACTGAGGAAAAGTTATGTTTTCTTACAACAAAAAGCACTTAGAAAGGATGAGATCAATGTCTGCACTTTCAGGTCGATTTGGGAAGATCAATCGACTAACCAATTCTTCGCATCTCAACTTCACAAAATAAGAAACGTAAATACTACCGGAATGGGCGGTGAGGCCGAATTGGTAATAATTTGTAATTCTTTCATTTGCTTGTCGATATTTTATTTACCTAGAATGAAAGTATATTAATATTCATTATTTTATCATTTTGTAGAAGCGAATGACGTATGACCAATTCTTGAAATTATTTCCTAGAGAAAACGGTGCGAAAAAAACGCATTACTACCAGTTTGCTAATTACTATGAATTGCTCGTTAGTCTTTCGAAATGGACTTCTAGCAATGCGAAGAGCTTAAGTGATGTTCAAACAAAGGCAAAAGCAAAGAAAAAAGCAAGCCAAAATTCCTATACTTCAAGTCCAGGAGAATCTTCGCAGAGAGATCCTAATGCGGGTGAAGATGCAAGTACCGAATTTGATGAAGATGCAAGACCTATGGGCCAGCATTCTGTGAAGAAGAAAAATGTTGTTCAAACCGAACTTGATTCACGGTTGGTGCAGATGCATGAGAAGCAAGCCAGACAAAATGAAGAACGTAAAAGACATAGCACAGAAAAACTTGAGGTCTAAAAACAGTTAACCGAGATTGAAGGCGATAGGTTTGAGTTAGAGTGGCAATAACAAGAGACTTCAGTAATGGAAAAGGATGTCACTGGAATGGATCCACTATCGAGGTAGTACTGGATGGATTATAAACAACGTATTATTGATAGTCATGCTGGATCTAGGCATATGTAGTGTACTTATGTAGTGTTGTACCGTTTTAATTGTTTTCAACTCTGTATGGTTTTCTAGTTTGAATTAATCAATGGTATTTTTTTTCCTTTAAGATAGTATGTATGTATCGAATAATTAAAAATAATCCAACATATTACGTACGACAAAGCTAACACACTTCAATGCAAAAAGACGTAATAAAACAAAGATTCTTAAATTTGAATGGAAACAAGCGTAATAAAACATAGCCTCTGAAATATAATCTACTGGTTGTTGTAACCGTTCCAAATGTGATCCATCAGAAGTTTTTGAAGCCGATTATGCAGTACTAAATTACGATATATTTCATGTTGATCCACGTGAAACATATCGAATTGTCCTTTAATTTATCATCGGACGCCTGGTAAATTTGTGGGGGTTGTTTGGATCCTTCGTATTCGTAATCTGGTTGCACGATGTCGCGTTCATCTTCGATTATCATGTTATGCAGAATTATGGAGCATAACATAATTTTTGACATTTTCGTTCGTTTCCATAATCTACATGGACTACTAACTATTGCCAATCTTGATTGAAGAACTCTGAATGCTCTCTCCACATCTTTTCGCTGACCCTCCTGCATAGAGGCAAAAATTTTCTGTTTTGGGGTCAGTGGGTTCGCAAAGGTCTTTACAATCGTGCTCCATTTCAAATAAATTCCCTCCCCCAGATAGTATCTGTAATCGTATGTGTTATGTCCAATCGTAAATGATACAGGAACGGATTTACCCTACGCCAAATCGCTAAACAAATGTGATCGTTCTAGAACATTTAAGTCGTTAAGGGAACCTGGCATACAAAAAAAAAAGCATGCCATATCCAAAGATCATGAGATGCAACTGCTTCTAAGATGATGGTTAGTCTTTTTTCTATACCATTGTACGCTCCATGATAAGCTTTAGGACAGTTCTTCCACTCCGAATGCATGCAATCTAGACTCCCTAACATCCCAAGCCACCCTCTACTTTCGTGCATTTCACGCAACCTAGCTACGTCAGCCTCGTTTGGAGAATGAAGATATTCATCCCCATATATGTCCACCACTGATTGACATAATTCATCTAGATTTTCCAAAGCATTACTCTCTGCAATACAATAAGAGTCATCAAGAGCGTTAGCGAGTGCGCCATATGCCAACATTCTCAAAGCTGCGGTCATCTTCTGATGTCCAGTGACGACCTTGTTTTTTGGCAGCATCCTGCTTATAAACAAAGTATTTATTATTCGCTTGAAAACTTTTCAGAATTCGTAAGAACAAGGGTCTTCTCATTCTGAAACATCTGCGAAAAATCATAGGACCATAAGTCGGGTTAGACATGAAATAATCTTTCATTAGTGTTTTATGAAATACTGCGTGATCTCGATGAAAGTGTCTTCTCCATATTGTTGGGCCACTGTGTTGTTCACTACTTAAACCGTAATCTTCATGGTAGATCTCTATAAGTTTCTCTTCTTCTTGTTGGTGTGCTAATGCGTAGGCTTCATCCTCTGAGTCGCTATCGCATAACATTATAGCTTTTAGTAAATGGCCAGACATTTTTATTGAGGAGGTCTCGTTTAATATTGAATTGTGATTGTGAAGTATGATACCTACATCATTATATGGTTTGTAAAAGTTAGGGGACAGTATTCCATATCAGAACTTTACTGTAAATTGTCTGCTTATTCAACGTTGGGTCACATCATGTTAAATCAAGCAGTGTACTCAATGTTTGGACTGTACTCTGTTTATGTTAAATAAAACACTGGAACCTACTTCATTTGCTGAAAGTCGAAAAGAACGGTCACTGTAGCCATGGTAGGGGATTATATTCAATGTTAGGACTTTACTCTCCTCATCTTATCCCAGGCACTGTAGCCATGTTCGATTGGTGTACGTTGTCTAGTTATTCAATGTTGGGTCACCTTTTGTCAAATCAAGCACAGTATCCTTACTATTGATCTCCTCAATGTTAGGTCAAATCAAGCATAGTATCCTTACTGTTTTCTTTTCAGTGTATGTTCTAATCATGCCATACACCCATGTGAAAGGGTACTAACTACATACACGTGACTCATATTAAATTCAAAAAACTATTTCCAAAACTGTGGCTACATATAAAGGGTGCTTTGGGTCCTTAGTTGCACACAACAAAAATTAACTCATTCCCCGATAGCCTCGTTTATCCATGTCCACTAGTAGTTGGTATCCAGCTGAGTTACTTATACTTGTGGAGTCGTATATTGACTTTCAAGAAATGCGTGACAAAATGCTGCAAGGAGGTGGTGGAACCCATGAAATGTACTGACAATGGATTCAAAAAAAGTACAGTGACAACCCTAAGTGTCCATCGTGGAGGTCTAAATAAGAAATTCATAACAAACATAGGACCTTTTGGGATGATTGTGCCTGATACCATGAGATAATCGATGCGGTAGAAGAGGAAGATATTTTCAAAGCTAATCATGCCACTTTCTATTCGCATTACCTATTCGAACATGGAATGGAATTCATAGGCCATGAAGCTTATGAACTTCATTATAGTTGGCTAACGCGCTTCAGTTATGATTGGTAGAGGTGTATGTGCTACTATTTATGTTAGTTTGTGTTAAACATTAGCTATTTCTTCCCATCGTTCAATAGTTGTGGTTAAGTTTATTTTAATATGTTTTGTTTAGTACTATCTTTCTACAGTGATTATGTAGTATGTCTCAATGTCAAGTCATTTCATTGAGTGTAGCAGGCTTTGGAAACTTTATTATGAGTTGTTTTGTTATAATGTCAGGTTTATGTACATGTAGGAGTTAAAAAACATGGGTTGTCCCTGGGTGCATTGAACAATTCAATCCAATACTCTTCCACCTGATCATTGACCGGGTACACTATTTTGTGGTGGGCAGCTATATAGCTCTCTCAAAATACTCCCAATTTACCTCACTCAAACAACCTTGTTTCCTACCCCTCTTTCCATTTCCACAGCAATGCCTTCGTGGCCATCAGCTACTGACTCCGAGCAAGAGGCATATGAAGAGAGGAGACTTCAGGAGAGGGAAGACGAATTTCAGTTTCTAAACCAACTAAGACCTCAGGCTCAAGCACTGTACAAACCAAGGAACGTTCAACTTCCACGTAAAGCTCAAGTAGCTTACGCTTAACCATCGTACGAACAGTTGGTCCCTCAACCATGACAAGAAGTTGAGATGTATCGAGTACCACCTTCTGAATAGGAAGTTGACTCTTATCCAGTTTGTTGCTATTGCGGTTATGCGGTTTAAGTCGTTGTTTGAGCAGAGGGAAACAATATAGGTTTCCACATGCAGAAATGTCCATCGTATCCTAATGGATGCAATTACATGGAATGGATAGATGACCCACTTTGCCCGAGGGGAATGGCCTATGCAAACGAACTAGAACAGAGATTAGACGCTTGGAAAATGAAATTGAGCAGTTGCGATTCAATGTAATGAGAATCCCTTGAGTTTCAACGTAATGAGACGTTGGCTTAGCAAACTATTTCCTACGTTTCCTGCTTTGATGTTGTACTTGGAATCATGTATCAGTAATTGATGTATCTTTAAGATCTGTTGTGGGTTTATGCTTAGTGTTAATTGTATCATTATGCGAAATAGTATATGTGTCCTGTATGTTCTCAAGTGTCTAATTTACAAGAAAATCTAATTAAGTCGGTAACAACATTATAAATGATTAAAGGTATCTTTACCAAGAACCTAGTGTGGCAGGGCAAAGTCGCTGTCAACTGTACAAACTAGACTAGGAATCTTTGTTGTATATCAAGCAACATGGTCTGGTCAGCATCTACATTAGAAACGAGACAATGAATCATTGTTAGGCCTAGCTTCAGAATAAAGTCAACATCACTAGTACAATTTAGACAGGGAATCTCTGCAACCTGTCCATCATTCTTAAAAATCGCGCCACGGAAAAATACAAATGAGTTGACAAGTCATCCCAATTAATGCTTTAATATATCGGGAAGTGGACTTGCATTATTAAACAGGTCCCTGCATCTTCTTCCTGTCGTCATTATTTCTAACTCTCCAATAATTTTTTGCTATCCACCTTTGCTCTACATACAATGTCTAGTTGGGAATACGATTATGAAACGATGGTTCAACTGTACGATGCGTACAAAAGGAGGAAGCGCAAAATAATTTGCAATACTACAACATTACACTAATAATACATCAAAACAACTATAAAGTAATATTCCACTAAAGAAGTACTAGAAGAAAATACATGACAAAATACAACAGTTCCCTTAATAATACAAATAAACCACAAAAGGAATACCAAAGTCCACAAAAACTACAGTAATATCAAAGTGCAGAAAAGAAAAAATACAATAGTCCACTTATAATACATCAATACCACTACATGGGAATGCCTCCGTCATTGTCGCTTCCATCATCATCCCCGTCATGATCATCAACATCGACGTCGTCAGCCCCATCGTCGTCCTCATTAAAATCATCAACATCATCACCATCAACAACATCGTTGTCCTCAGCAATAGCGTCGTACTCATCATCATGGCTCCGCAGATCATCGAGACCAATGTCCTCACCAACGTCTCTAGTCGTAGACCCACTGGGTGCAACATCGGCGGGTGCAAAAGGCTCATGCACGACAAGTCTGGCTGATAACTGATCAATCTGAGACTCCAACATCTGTGTATGACTAAGGTACAGATCATGCATGGTGTGGGTGTATGCAAGAATCATATCACGATAAACGGCAAGGGTAGCTCTATGTTTTAAAGATACCTGGTATGGAGGATACACGCCGGCTGAGGGTACTCCTGGAAAGTCGAGTGGATCTGGAAACATTACGGGTTGCTCAGTAACGGTACCTCTAATGTCGTAAGCTCTGAAAGTACAATTAGGCTCTATCTGCATAAGAGGCTGGAAAACTGGGATGGAATAGGGTCAAATGAAACTTGAGGTACGTACCTGAACTCTACTGGCTGCCATATGAGGTCCTAAATGACCGGATTTAACCCCCCGAGCATAATCAGGACATATCAATCTACGTGGAGCAACTCTAGCCCAATAAGATTTGTAATCTCCATCAATGAAGGATAGGATAATATCAACCCAACTAGCCTTCCATAGAGCCTGTATGTATTGCACCCCAATCAACTTACATTTGCCAAACATGTCCTCGCGCGATAATGGATCTCTCGGTATACATAAATTTTCGCTGATATGATATGCGCATCTATCGCCTAAATACCAAATAGGCATATATGCGGGTGTGTGTAAAGCCACCCTACGAGTAGAGAGTGTATATGCAATCACAACTGGGTGGTCGTCGACCATAAGACCAACATCTGTCATACAGGTCAAATGTGAAGTCCAAGGAGCGCGTATGAGATTTCCCCGACTCCGCATGTCAAGGTGTGCTCTAGACTCCATCATATCATGACGTATACCCAATGAAGCATGAGGTACGTAATGAATACTCTCCCATCGTCTCATCCGAGGAAAGAACTACTCACCTACCTAAGCAGCTATCTCTACCATGCGTGGATGCATGTTAGCCATGAACTCGTAATACCAAGTGGGAAAAATGTATAAAAAGGCCTGCATCTCTCTGACGTCTTGCAACACATATGAATCTAAAGCGGTGTACAGAGTACCTAATATAGCTGTGCCCCAATCTATCGTATCAAACCGATCCAACATAGTAATCGCAGCTAGATAACCCAAGCGAATGATACTTTTATGGTTCGAAAAAAGGTCGAACCAAACAAATACAGTAAAAATGCCCTAGTCATCCCATCTATCTTATCTAGTCGACTCAAATAAGAAGTTATGTATTGCTGTAGGTAAGTCAATGGAACCGCAACACTACTAATTTTGGTAGCATCAAAAAGGGGTAAGAACACGGAAAACATGTGGGGTGACACGTACAAATCATCAAAACGAATCGGTCTACGATCAAGATGACCAATCTCTATACCGATCAACATATAGAAATTGACAGGAGTGACAACAAGCTCAAAGTCAGAAAAATGGAAAGTATGTGTGGTCGGCCACGACCGCTCACATTGTGCATGTAACAGGGGTCTTTCGAATGACTGAATAGGTCTAATAGATAAAAACTGACCAAAAGGGACTATGCTGCAGCCTATCCTTAATAGGAGTGGGAAGTGCGTCATAAAATGAAATGCATTTCGGCTAACTACCTCTGCAATGAATGTACTTGTCCTATATATAACGAAATAAGCAATGTTTTTCAATTCAATAATACCTATTATTCTCGTGCGAAGATATTACTCGCGTAATAGTAGAAATCATTAATATTGAATGTAAACCTGTATCATGGACAATGCAGTATCAACTCTGTTCTCGTAGCCCTCCAGAAGATCATGAAGGACACAAATCTCATCAGCTGTTACTCTAGGGGAAGAAGGTGTGGGTATTGGACTGAGTTGCTCGTCTGACGACTTCCGAGCAACTCTCCTTGCAACTTTAGTGCGTCATACGACATTTCAACTCAATTTTCTATTAAAAACAAATTAAAATGAGAGTTTGAAGAGGAAACAAATGGATAAAAATGGCGGATGGGGGGTTTTATAGGGGCCAGAATATTGGTGCCTATTTTATAGGCGCCCGAATTCTAGCGCCTATTTTATAGGCGCCAAGATTCTGGCATCTATAAAATAGGCACCAGAACCACTGGCTCAGCCTCCTCGATTCAAGGCTGAATATTCAGTGCCCTGAATATTCAACCCTGAATCCACTGGAGTTGCCCTAAGGGTTGTAGTCTTTCTGAGGTCGCTGCTTCGGTTTTAGCTTTCTTTGCCTGCGGCTTGATTGCTATAATAGAATTGGCAGGACGAGACTGTTGAGCCTTCTTTATGGTTGGTTTCATTTCCTAATAGTAAAATCCAAAAAATTAAAGTTGTCAAATAGTGTAGTTTTAAAAAGGAAGTTTTGTTAAACCCATTTTTTATAAGTTTAAAAATACACTTCCGCCACTTCATAAAAATAGATTTCACGAAATAATTATGGAGTTTCTTTTAAGAAAATTCGCAATGTTTTCTGCTGTAAATATTTTCTGAACAAAATAATATTAAAAAGTTTGGAATATTTGAAGAACAACCTCCAAATATTTTTACTAAAATCTTCAAATTTTGCTAAAAATAAGTGTAGGTTGTTTCCAGAAATTTGTTTCGAAAGGAATGGAAATGGAACAAGTTTGAATATAAGAGTGCACCTAAGTGTTATACAAAAAAAAAAGAACTAGTCTGGCAATGGTTGTACCTCAGGGACATGAAGCCAAATATATGGCAAAGCCGGGACATGAAGCCAAATAAACGTGCTGAAGCGAAATGTGCTTACCTCGCTATGACTTCATTTGAATTTGTTTTCATTCTTCACTTATTGAAAGAGATATTAAGTATCTCGGATGTGCTTTGTAAATCTCTTCAACTAAAAACACAAGACATTGTCAATGCTATGAATCTTGTTATCACTACAAAAACACTCCTTCAAAGGCTAAGAGACAAAGGTTGGCTTCCTTTCTTTGAGAAAGTAGAAGAATTTTGTAAGAAATGTTTCATTGACATACCCGATATGAATACATCGTACAAAGTGGGCACGTCTCGTTCTTGCCAACAACATGATGATATTAGTGTTCTTCATCATTATCATATTGATATCTTTAATGTTGCTATTGATTTTCAAATTGTTGAGTTGAACACTAGGTTCTCTGAAGGAGCAATGGAACTATTAATTCTCAGCACCGCTTTGGATCCAAGAAATACTTATAAATCGTTGAAAATTGATGATATTTGCACTCTAGCGGAGAAGTACTACCCGCAAGATTTCACACTCCAAGAAATACATATATTAAAGTGTCAACTACAACATTATGAACTTGATATTCCTTCTCATCCAAATATCCAAAATCTATCAACCATCTCTGAGTTGTGTAAACAATTATTTGAGACAAGAAAGAAAGACATCTATTACTTGGTTGATCGACTGATTCGTCTTGTTTTAACTCTTCCAGTTTCAACGGCAACGACGGAGCGGGCTTTTTCAGCTATGAAACATGTTAAAACTACTCTACGGAATAAAATGGGTGACGATTTTCTTGAAGATTGCATGATTATCAACATTGAAAGGGAACTTGCTGAAGATGTTGACTTGGATTCGGTAGTTTGTGATTTCAACTCACGTAAAGAACGTAGAGTCCAACTTGTCTAGATTATTGTATCTACTTTTGTATTTATCAAAGCCGCACATGAGATGTACACCTATTCCTCATGTTTTTGTAAGCTTTTATTGACATATAATTAAAACCTACTTTTTGCAACTTTTGATACCATACACCTCTAATTTTTTCAACTCTCTAACTTAGCCCAGGTCATATTGAAATCCTGGGTCCGTCCCTGCCTCAGGCTAGAAACTAGTAAACTGCTTGCCCATGTTGAGATTTCTTTATGCCCTTTCCAATGGTGATGATGCCTTGACCCTTTCCAATGGCAACGGTGATGTCGATGCTTCCGCTTATTTTTCTATAAGTAATCATACTCATCGTGCAACATATTCATGTCAACCTATTCAACAACCTTTTGTCAATTTTCTTACTCATATTTATGACAACAGCTTTTTTTATTACGTGCTGGTGGATTTCTACTACCGTTCCATATCATGGGTTGAGCCATAAGCATCTTGCAAAGCCATATGCAAAGATAGGTAACTATAACATGTTGTGTGATTGATGGTGTGTACTCGATCGTTTACACTGGATTGGATTATGTATGCCAAAATGACCATATTCACTAACTGTATATATAATAACTTACAACCATAGTTAAGCATTGCACCAAAATAAACTTAAGAATGACAACTCTGATGAATAGCAGTGCTGAAAAGGTCATATATTCCATAAAATTTAAACAGCTTAGTAATGAGCATCGCTAATTCGACCTAGAAAGCAAACTATTGCAAAATGTTGGGTCCGCTTTTTTTTCGGCTTTTTCTTTTGGCTCCGCCTTTTTTTTTTTTTGGCTTTAGCTTTGTGGAAGTTGTTTTGATAGTGGGTGGTAAGGGTTTGTGTTTATATTGGTTGTTAGATGTTTGGTCGGGTTTCTTGCCTGTTAATATTAGGATATGGGCCACGTTTTTATGTTTTAAAAGAAAGTATCCATGCCTTTTATTTCACAGCGTGAAGGTTGTCATCATGCGACAGGTAGAGTTTTCTACCTCAAGTGCCCTGTTTCACTGACTTTTTTTTTAATTTAGTTTGATTGCATTGAACATCACCTGGTACAATAACTTTGGTAGAAACAAAAATTATGCATATAAGAGATGACAGTGTACATGCGGGGTTGTCATGGCAAGCTGCTACTAGGCTACACCAGAAATTGCATATTAGAATGTGTAATAATTTTTTCATTTTGTTTACTATCCATGATCATTTATTGTCTAATGGTTGTGTTTTGCCTAATGTTTTTGTTGCAGTAGTATGTATACAGAATTAATTTTAAAGCTTGCATCCTATCTATGTTCTTCCATACAGTTTGTATTCCAATTTTTTTGATTTTTGCTAGGGTATCATATACTATTGTATCTTTATTTTGTACATAATTCAAGGCTTTATGGCTTTGTTTTACTCTTTATTTTATAAAATTTATGTTATGTTCCTTTTCTCTTGTAGAAAAATGTTGTTTTAATGTCTGTGAATTCCATTTGGCTCTTTAAATTACTGTTCCTCCTTAAGGTAAATTGCACGTACTTTTGCTTGGATCAGTCGAGGTAGCAATTTCGTATAGTGGATATTCTTCTTTCGAGTGGAGGTCCATAAATCTTCCTATATTGGAATGCTTTGTCCCCATTTATGACCACGTACAGATTGGATTAATTTTGCTGTACAAAACTTATATTCTGAATACTACAGTTCCTCCTTTTAGGTTTGGACTTTGGAGCATGTATGCAGAAATACATTATACATTCAATGATTATTGCCATTGGTGAGATTAGGCCATATTCACTTTTTACATACCTATTAGTACAGTACATTCATTCTTATCATGAGTTTATCTTATTTGAAACATGTCATTTGTATGTTATTTACCCCTTGCACTTATGAATTTTTGGGCATGAATATGTTGTAATATAACAAAAATAGAGTTTTTATGATGTGATATGAGTGCATAAACTAATACTTCACTTTAAACCCTCATCTACCCGTTCATTTAAGCATCTTTTGTAGTTGGACCTATATAGATAAATTAAAGGAGAGTCATTAAATGGCCTCAAAAAGCCTTAATAAGGAAGAAGTTTAAATGTTATAACATCTCCACTAGTTGATGAGTTGTCGCATCCACAATTACTGTAGGAAAATTAAGATTCCATTATTACAAGCTTGAAATTTATCCCTTACAAGTCGGTAAATTTTTTTAGTATAACTTTATGCTTCTTGTCGGCACATATACTCTACTTGTTTCATGTTTTTACTGTAAACATATAGATCTTTAAGTTTATATGATTGTTTTGTGAAATGTTGTGTTATTTGGACAAAGTGGTTTTTTATTTTGAACCTGAGTGCTAATGAGTGTGTCCAGTCACAAGTAGCCGAGAATGACCCAACTCCAGGAAGTCCACGTCATTAACAAATGTGTTTTTTCATCTTTTTAGTTCAAAGTTTGCATCCATTCACTTATAATATTATGCTCAACAACTGGTCTGTTGGAGTCGATGATTATTTGGCATCTTCTAAAACTGAGGCTCAAAATATATTTGATTCAACTAAATTGTGTTTGAACTGGATATGAATTTCATCGGTTTGTTTATCTTTGTTGCATTACAAATGTTTATTAATATAGTCTATGTATACACATATGTGCAAGCTTAAATAATTTGAGCTGAATATTGCTTATCTTCATTGTAACAAGACCAATATTGCTTACGTCATGGAGAAAACATTAGTAGCAAGGTAGATTAAACCAATCGCTTGATTGCTTTGTAAGTAACTTGTTAAGGCAAGTGTGTATGACATGATATGGACGTGAAAAAAAATGATATGTATAAGATGC
The DNA here is from genome assembly GCA_030737875.1 of Allium sativum. Lineage (NCBI taxonomy): Eukaryota > Viridiplantae > Streptophyta > Magnoliopsida > Asparagales > Amaryllidaceae > Allium > Allium sativum. The sequence goes on from CM060909.1 coordinate 879,689,051, forward strand.
TAAGTTCGGATATGTAAAAGTAGTTTGAATATTATGTATGAAATTTTAAGCTACCAAGTTCAATAGCATTAAAGGCAAACATAACTGCCTCAATTAATCAGACTAGAGGCACAAAAATATATTAATCTGCCTCTGTACAAAGGAGCGGCTGATTAGTAACAGCCTCTGAAAATGGCGTTGCAATTGATAACCAAGGGCAAATTGAACACATAATCTGCCCCATTAGTCCACGTGCCACATAGGATTGATACATTAGTGAACTTCCAAAGACCATAGTAAACGCCCCTATTACTAGGTATATTTACTAAACTAACCCAGAAATAAGCGCCCATTACATAACCAGAAATGTACTTCTGTAACATAAATCATCTTCATTCAATAATCCTAATGAGACAAAGAACAACAGCAGTAGTTAAATTGAGATAAATGAACATTTGTTACAAATTTCACAAAAAATAAATAGCCCAAAATATTACGAAATCAAATATTTCGGTGTACATTTTCATTTAAAAACACAACCATTATTGCATATACATCTAGATCAAATACATCTAAGATTCAAGAAAAAAATGCATCACAACATGTGTCAAATTATAATCAAGCTTGGTAGCTTGTGATAGTAGCAGCTTCTCTAAACTCATAGTTTGACAAATGCAACCATTCCTGCAAATCATAAACCTGGAGAACCAGTGAAATCTTAATGCTGCACATTTTTTTTTCATGTTAAATCAGCAAAACATGGTAAGTGCATATGGAATGAACAAACTTAAGATCAAAAGCTCAACTTAAGTGATAAATATCTGTTCCTAATGCTCCAAATTGTTTGTGTAATATGAAAACATATTTGCAGAAGATAAAGCCTGAAGAAACAACGGTCTTCTAATCTTGGTGATCATCATTTTCATTTTCTCATTAACATGTTCTTGACTCAGCAGGAAATAGATCACTAACTGAGGTCACTTCTAGGATGTATGATACATGAATAACACTTATGAAACATTATAATCTCCTAGTAAAATAAAATGTGCGTCACTCAAACCAAATTGATGATGACAAAAGTTTGTGGAAATTTTCAATTGAAAACGTTACACATTTGTTGTAACCAATGGAGAAATTTCTAAAATGTTAAGCATAACACATCTGACCTGAATCTTAAATGTGAGAAAAATCCACAACAAATCAGTACACTCAGGTGGAACAATGAGAATATTTTGAAGTTTGTACCAACCAAGTCACTGTGTAAATTTGTGAATTTGTAATTCACTAATTTTGTAAGTGTAAAGCTAAACACTTCCACATCCAAGATTTGTTCGATGATAACCCTAACTAAAAAAATTACATCATGCACATCATATAATGGTCATAATAAAAAATAATTGAAGTTAAATTTATTCTTTATTTGTTTTAATATAGACTACTTTGAGTATAAAGAGCAACGAAACAACCTAAACGACTATGGGATTATACGCTTATTTTCTTTGTTTAAGTTAACCGTTTTCAAGATATAGTGAATATGTATTAGCATAATTTCATTTTTAAAGACTGTCATACAAAACAAAAAAAAACATTTACAAGATACTTACAGATTATAAATCTGATAACTCCCCCTAATTCGAGCATATTTGTAGAATTAAGCATAAGCAGACAACTGTTAACGATAAAACTAAAACAACTAAAATTGTCAACTATTGGAAAAATATTGTTTATAACTCATACATTATACTTCAAAGTTAAAGAAACGTGAATGACTATAAGTGTTACTTTAGCTAGAAAAGTCATGATTACTAAACACTTTAGTTAGAAAAGTCATGATTACTAAATTTAGAACGATATGTACAAAATGATTAGAAACCGTACCACAATAGCAATCATTCAAGAAATCCTACAATATGCAAATCACTAATCATTAATTCTACGAAGCCAATAATAAATATTAATGTACATTTGGTTAATTTTATCTTCTGAGAAAATATTCCACTAAAATAACAGATTCAATGGTGAAAATCAATATACATTTTATAATTGAAATTTTTAAGAATATTGGTTTATACGGCCCTCAAAATGATTCAAACATAAACGGTTTCAAAGTCACCTGAAGTACATATATTTCGTAATTCATTATTTCACTCAATAAAATATATTTTATACTTGATGCAAATTGCCTATTTTAATTTCTAACAATCTCTTCCCTGTAGAATCCAATGCTATTTCATGTCTACATTGTTTATCCCTCTTTGGGTAGTAGAACATGTTCAGTACGTATAACCACCCATTACTATTAAAACTGTCTTAAAGGCAGAAATTTATAATCGCGTAAATCATCTCCATGTTATTACTAGTGATGACTGAAAACATTAAAGCAGATAGCAAAATATCGATATGTATTTTTGTTTCTGAAAATATGGTGCATGTTACCTGTTACAGTCTCTGGACCAAAGAACATGGCCATGGATTATGTAGGCACCATTCCTGCACATGCCAAATTTTTACATGAATACAAATACAATATTGACTATACTACTTTGAGAGACATGCATAAAGCATATTAAATATACTATCAAAGGGAATGCACAGTGTTTATGAAGTAGTTTACCTTTGAAGAAATAAAGACGATGCACTATGTTATGCTATAACACCTTTTCATCAGATCCTACGTTAAAGATACTTGTTTTATCCAGATTTAATATAATAGAACTCGTAGAAGTAAACATGGGATAGCCATTCGGGTAACGTAGGCTGATATGTCTCTCACACATTAAGGATGATAAGGATCAATTTTCTGTTTACTTAATATGATGTTAGCATTTTTCTCTTCTATCTTTAATGTCCTTGTCGCGCTTACATTATATACTCTTGATCCATCATATCAATATTTTGACAATTTCACTTTAGTACTCAGCATCTTTTAAAAAAATCACTCATTTCCTTTAATACCACTACATATTTCTCATCACATTCACATATTTAAATTTATCATCCAGTTAAATTACAAAATATATAAAATATTTCATTGAAGCAGTTTACTTCACTGCAGTTTTATTTGCCTATTATGTGTAATTATCCATACTTGTATTCAATCCATTTTTAAAATTATGCTAAACGAATTTATAGTAACATGTGTTTAATCAATAAAACATTATTCGATTTAGCGTAATATCCAAGTACCTACCATGATTTTTAAGTACGGAAGAGACATCGGGGATTTTTTTGGTTTACCTATCACTTTCCATGTATAATCATATAATGCAAACAATTGAACCAATAGCCAAATATAAATTAGGTTCTTCTTTTTATGTAAAGATTTGACATATAACTTACATGTTATTTCATTAGCTGTAGAAGTTGCTTCATCTTTGTTTAACTTCAATTGCGAAATGAAGTCAAGGAACTCTGAATTAAAGCCATTAACCATGAGGATCTACCCCAAATAGGAGTATTGATGTAACTTGTGGAAAGATAACAAATTAAAATTATGCTAAGTTCGGATATGTAAAAGTAGTTTGAATATTATGTATGAAATTTTAAGTTGGATATATGAAAGTTGCTTGAATGATGTATGAAAACATTATGTTGTTATTTAAATATTTTTCTATGTATATATGTTATGTTTGTATGCATACAAGAAATGGGTGTGTTTATATATACACATATTTGCACGCGCGCGCGCGCGCGCACACACACACACACACACATATATATATATATATATATATATATATATATATATATATATATATATATATATATATATATATATAAATGAAAGAGATGAGATGGCAGTAAAGAATGGCTAAAATTAATATACCAATCTATATCATTTTATAAGCGCTATACAATTAAACAGACAAAGTCTATGCCAGAGTAGCATTTGACTAATGATTCATATAGTGTTTATGTTTAATAACAAACAAAAAACGCTGTAGAAAGTTTATTTTGCATAGCGTTTATCTATATGCCATTTAAAGTTAAAGGCCTAACATAGCATGTCATTACATGGCGTTATCTGAAACGCTATGTTAGGATATCATATCGTTTTTCAAACGCTATTAAATCCCTGTTTTGTTGTAGTGGTAACTGTAGTGAGGAACATTATATGAAATTTATATGAAATGAATTGTATTTCAGTGAAATGTACAAATAGTGAAGTTATAAATTTGTACTGTTGAAATGATGAAATAAAATTATATTTAAATAAAATAATGTTTGAATATTTAAATTCTTGTGTAGTAGTATTCTATTTAAATATAACTATTATGTTTTGTCTGTGATGTAGTATAACAGTACAATTACAAGCACATTTATAATAATAAATATATGTTAGTTATCATCAAACAAAAATCATAGGATTGTTAGATACATCAATCTCCCCCATTTTATGATGACAAACATAAAATAAGATTTTGAATATAATATTATAATAAATGTGTTTGACAATGAATAATTGGACTCGCCCTATTTGAATGCCCCCCCTACAACAGAAATCCCCCTAAATATGTGCATGAGTGAAAAACAGTAATTGACTAAAGGATGCAGAAATTAAAATAGTGATGAAATAATTGACTAAAAATATAATATCAGCTTAAGAGGAAGAACGTTCATCATAAATCTCAATTAATCAAATAAAAATCATAATATTCTAAGAACTAGAGGCAAATTTCTCATTGTAGAATGATGAATTTATGATGAAATTTATAAGAATGGAGAGAGTTTTTAAAAAATGATTTCCAATTATTTTCAAAAAAAATTCAATAAAAATGAGCACAAAAATAGTGATGGATTTGGGTTATGATTATAAATTCAATTTAAGTGACAAAATTAAATAGTATCAAATCCCAATAGCTATCAATCAACAATTCATAATATAAATAAAATATTAACACATTTCGCAAATTAGAAAATGGATTGATAGGCTGGCTTTTCCATACCAAGGAGAATTTCATATAATTGCAAATTGTTTTTTTTAAAGCACACTGACCATACATAACCAGATCTTGGATTTTTAAATGAGATCAGTTGCAGCTTAAATATAAGTAATCTCATAACCATGCATGAAAAGTTCTTGGATTTTCAAATAAGGTTAGAGAAACAGTTATGAATATTATATTTTTATTCTTTTCTGTTTCAAAAAGAAAACTCCTCTGTATATAAAACCAGTACGGATGGCAGAAATATGGTAGGTACAGAAATGGTTTGTGAAATAAATTTCTAAATTAATCATATTATGGAACATGCTCAACTGTATCGGGATTCTTGAAAATTTTCAATTATCACTAATTCTAAAAAATTATATAATTACAATTCCATCACAAGTATTTCCACTGTCTATTTAAGATAATTTTAAAAAATAAACTCTCCACATTAATATAAAATCATAATGGATGGCAGAATAATGGTAAATAAAGGAGATGTTCGTGAAATAACTGCCAATTCAAAGATATTATAAGAAATGTTCAATCATCATGAAAAATATAAATACAATCTCCTCTTGTTGTGAAATATACTGTAGTCACAATTCATCACAATTTTAAAATCTAATAATAGTTTTGATGAATTCTAATTATAGTCCTTTTTGGTTATTGATTTCAATTTCTAAATAAATAATCAATAAATGGTTTTAAATTGAAAAATCGTTATGAAAGGGTATTTAAAAAGATTTATACAAGTCAAGAGAAATTTAAAGAAATCTATACAAGATGAAGATCAGGATTAAAAGTCAAAACAGATGAGAAAGAAAATTTCAAAGCACTTCGGATACCACTTGTTACCTCTGCTAACGGGGAATTTAATCCCACCCTGGTGGCTATCAAAGATACATCAGATAACAGTATTCAATCACAAACCCAAGCAATTAAATCCAATAATTCAGTTCCATCAATCAGAGCAGCAAACCAAATTCAAAAGAAGTTTCAAAAGGAAGTTTTCAGACAATTTTTATCAAGTCAAGAAGGCAAACCATGATCCAAGATTTAACGTAATAGTTTATTTGAAATCACTTGAAGGCATGTGAAGCATCAAGATTTAATAAATCGACCTCACAAGATTATTAACTTCTAAATCAAGAAGTGTGTGAGGTTCTAGATATTAAACAATAATCAAATGATTTCAAACAAAAAAATATTCAAGTAGATAATCATGATTTCAGAATGAATTTCAGAAAAATGTAGCATAAGAAAGATTTTCATTTCAGAGTAGTTAAGTCAATCAGAAAAAATATGAACCTTTTATCGAACAACAGATGACAACACATAAATAAGCAGTTACCAAAAACATTTCAAAATGGTTTCTTTTATCAGAGCAGCACAACGGTCAATTTCAAAGCAGACTTGTCAAGATAATTTTTCACAAATATTCTAACAGTCATATAAGATGATTCATGACCCAAGATTAAAAATATAGTTTATTTTAAATCATTTGAAGGAATATGAAAATTTCAAGATTCAATGAATCAATCACGCCATATTATAAATTTCAGTTCCAAGATTTGTGTGAGATTCACGAATTAATAATTTCAAATGATTTCAAACAAACAAAAATTCAAATCAAATGGTCATGAAATAATAGTGAGTTTTATGACCAAATTTTCAAAGAATTTTTCACAATTATTTGTAATAAGCGCAAGAGAAATTTTCAGAATATTTACATCCAGTTTGAATAATTCATGATCCAAAATTAAAACGGTTTATTTGAAATCACTTGATGTGAATTTTGAGATACAAAGAATCAATCACACAAGACTATTAATTTCAAATCTAAGAGGTGTGTGAGATTCAGAATATCAAAAAATCTCAAATGATTTCAAACCAACAAATATCCAACCAAAATAATAATGAATAAAAAGAATTTCTAGATGTGTAACAGAAAGATTCAAGTCAAAAAAATTAAATTCAGAAATAATCAAGCCAATCTAAAAATTAAATGAAATTATCACAACAGAAAAATAGTAGTGTGTTGTAATGAGTACTATATTTCAAGTCTTTCCAAAATGAATTAGAAGAAGCTCAAAATAGCAGAGATGTGTGAAATTTCGTTAATTTCTTAGATCTTCAAAAATTTAGAATTCAAAATAACAGTGTTCAAGATATAACAAGTATGCTTCAGCACTGCTAGGAATTCAAAAATAAAAAAGAATTAAACTTCAAAATAATTGTATAAATTTACAATTTTGAATTCAAGGTGTAGAAATGATTAAAACAATTAAATTTTTATTCAAAAAAGTGAATTTCCAGAAAACCATGAATTCTGCAATTTGAAGTTATGAAACTCAAAATAAAATAAACAATAATATGGCAGTGTCAAATCAAAAATAGAAGAGACAAAGAAAAATAAACAGAAGGGGTAGAAGGAGGAATATAATAAAAGGATAAAAACAGAGAATATTAACAGAGATGAGTTTAGAGATCATACCAGAATTCGATGTTAGAAAATGAATCTCTAACTCAAAACAATCTTGGCTAAGGAAATCTGAATGATACAAAAATATGGAACAGCTTGAATTCAATTCTCTTTTACAAAGCAGTTCCCCAGCCAACTCTGTACCTAAGAATTTAGGGAATCGAGTGGTCTAACAAAATTTGTAAAACCACTCAGAAATGTGTTCACGACTTTTGGTACTCAAACCTGCTTGAATAACAAACAATTTGAATTTATCTTTGTACCTTTAAGAACCCAGATCTGTTTAACTAAATTCATTTTATTTCCTTTTGGGATCCAAAAATGTTTAAAAGGTTTGTTACCAAATAAATTCTCATTTTTATGATTCAAAAATTCTTTGAAATTATCAAAGTTCAAATTTTCAAGTCTATCCTTTTCAAAGTAGTTTGAAGGATTTTTAAAATCATTTGAATTCTGTTTTTCAAAAACATTATTTTTCCCAAAGCCAAGACCACATTTATTTCCAACAGAAACTTGATTTTTTTGGCTAGGCAATAGAAACTTGATTTTGCAACAACATATTCAATAATTTTTCCCCATTAGAGATTTTTTCCAAAGTTGATTCTAATCGTTGGATTTTGGACTTAAGATCACTGTTTTCTTTGATTAAATCTGAATAACAATTATTAGTGATCTTTCTTTCAGTATCATGTTGTTTCAAAACCAAATTTTCAGATTCAAGTAATTTGATTTTGGCTTGTGACTCAGAGATTTCAAATTCAAAATGATTTTTCTTTTCAAACTCACGGTTTCAAAAAATTTGCAATTTTGCAATTTCATTTTCAAGCTCTTTTAAAATCAAATTAGTTTCCAATAAGCTTTATGTTCCAACAATTTCATGTTCGGAATTTTTGGTAGTCTTAAAATTTTCAAATTCCTTTTACAGAAAATTATTTGAACTTAGTAACTCAATCTCATTCTCTTTCAAAATCAAAATTTCATTCTCAAGTTTTGGAATATTTTTATTGAGATGAACGAGATCAGTTTTTAATTTCAAACAGTTTTCACAATCAGAATTTTCTAATGTCATGACATTTGAAAGTTTTGATTCCAAATAGTTAATTTTGTTGGTCAACTCATGATTTTTATATTTCAAAGATTTGTTTTTCAGTTGGAGCTTATCAACATATTTAGTTAAATCAGCACACATATAACTAAATCTTCCTAAGAGTAATTTTCTATCTTATCGTCTGTTGAGTATCCATCGTCTGATCCATCTAATTTTCATCTGTTTCTCCTTTCAAGCATAGATCTGAATCTGAGTTGACATTCTGGGATTTTAAGCAGTTGTTGTCTGTTCCATACAAGTTGTCAAGAGTTTTCCAAATATCCCGCGCAGTCAAACAATGAGAGATATGTTTAAGTTGATTATTACTGAGATAAGAATACACAATATGCATAACACGAGCATTGACAACTTTATTTTTTTAATCTAGCATATCTCTCATATTTACAATAATATTCCAATATTTAAAATTAATAGATTTTAGATAGAATTTAATTTTCGATTTTCCAAAATAAAATATCTGTCCCATTGAAAATAATTGGAAAATCATTGGACTGACTCTCGCGATACTGACAACTAGGGAATACCATCTCTAGGGTTAACGAAATACCAAGCTTTGATACCATTTGTTGGATCTAGATTAACCCTAAAGGGGGGTGAAAAAGGTTTGTTGAATTTTATCGAGATATTAACAATTATCACAGCGTAGATAATAGCAGAGTAAGTAAATGTGGAATGTAAATGAATTTTTTTTTACCCAGCTTCGGCAAACCCTACCTACTGCTGCCTTCACTAAGGTTTCTACTAGGTAATAAAACAGATCCCGCTTACAACACCCTGTAAACTCGCAAACCCTGCTCCTTTTTAATCCTATGCTCAAAACCCTAGACTGACCAATACCCCCTAAATCAGATTCCCCCCTAGCTACAAACCTGTAGCTAGCAAACCCTAGTTATTACAGACACTAGAAAATTGCTAGTTAAAAACCCTAACTAAATGACCTAGTTTTTATAGAAAAAACTAGAAAACAAATACGACGGTTTACAAATGAAATTAAAAACAAAACAATAAATAAATAAACTAAAAACAAAACCCCCTTTTTAATCCCTTAAAAAATTGGTTGGTCATCTCTTTTGCTTTGTCAAAAAAAATTGGCTTGCTCTCTTTGTTGATGGCGACTGAGAAATGGAAAATAAGGTTTTTCCCCAAATCAATTCGACTTTGAAAAAGATAGGTCTGAATCAAACTCTGATGCTCTGATTAGTTGATGCTACTTCGTCGATTTGGGTTGTTGCGATCGAAACTCTCGTGAATATTGTGAGTTCTCTGAATTTTCTTTCTTTGAGTTGCTTTCGGATTGTATGTGGTTTCGATCCAGATTTTGCCTTCGATGAATGTTGTTACTTATAGGATTATTAAACCCTATAAAAAACTCTGATTTCCTCATATGGCTTTGACTGATTTTTGCATGATGTTTCAATTGTTGCCTTGAAATTCTGCGTGATTCATTAATTGGTACTAGAAACATTTAAAAAGTTTTTCTTGCGTGACTTGTGAAAAAACCTTGCCAAAAATTGTTGCCATAAAAATTGGAATGCAAAATTCTGGAAACTTAAGATTGCCCTGATATGTTCTCCTGATTTTTTGGAATGGCAAGCCATGAATTTCTGCATTCCTTTTAAACACTTGCCAAAAAAGATCATATCTGGAAAACTGTTTTGGCCAATTTATGGAAAGCTTTAAGAACTTGGGTTGTTTTCTTGAAATTTTTGTTGCCGAGAATGATAGTTGGATTTCTGGAAAAAATTGAATCTTGTTCTTGCCAAGCATAATACATGATTTCAGGAATGGTAATTTGTGATTCTTGGAAATATTTGAATGAAATAATTGCCCAAAAATCTCACTTATTTCTTGAAATTTTGGAATTGTTCTTGATTGAATTCCTGGAATAAATCCTATCCAAAAGTCAGTTTATAAAATATGAAGACAAATTCAACTGCCTTGCCATCCTTTGAAAAGATTTAAAGCTTGAAAATCTCTGGAAATATTTTGAGTACCACTTGTAGAAACCATGCTGCTGACAGTTGTTGCACCATAACCTTGCATTGACTTTTGTATGCACATGCATTCATTCCTTTTGTTAATTTGCTATAGCATCAAACTATTTAAAGCTGTTCAATGTCATGTTGAAATTTGTGTCTGTCTGGATCTTGTTTACTTGACAATGAAAAACTCTTTAGCTCGTGTGCAATTTTTGGTAAACAAAAACAAACTGTATCATGCTGAATTCTGTACATTTGTTTTTGTTAGCTGAAATATTTACTTGACACTGTTTTGCTTTGAAACATGACACTTGAATCTGTTTCACTTTTTGCTTGAACTTGACTACCTGTATGCATTTATGAAGAACAAATATTGTACTTAAAATTTTCCTATGGTCTATGCATTCGACATCCTGTTTTCACCCTTACGGCCTAATTGCATGCTTTGATCAAACTTCTTTGCTTGTACATTTTCTTTGTTCTCTGTATATTTTTGTTTCTCCCTTAAAAACTGAACTGCCTTTTGTGATTAGTTGTGGCTTATGATTTCTAGTACTTCACTTTAACTTGCTGTGCTTGCATGCCGAGTTGCCTGGCTGTTTAGCACTTGAATTTCCAAATTTGTATTGTATTCAGATTAGCATGAATGTGCACTTGAATTTGTAAAGATACTTGCATAGTTGTGTCACTGTCCCTTGTCGTGTGCCTTGTGAGTGCCTATGCATGCTTTTCCATGCTTTATCACTTGCGTTTTGACATTTTGGCCAGGCTTGTTTCACTTGTCACTTGAGTATCGACTTGCATTCGCCTGTTGTACTATCCATTTACCATTACTACTCGACCACTTGTTTTGCTCCATGCTTGTGCACTTGCACTGGGTCGAGCTTGTTCTTCATGTCCGCTCCTTAGTGCATCTGTGTTCATGGATGCCTGACCCATGCACTGTGCATGCGTGTCGGGCTTGACCTGAACACACCGTGTTGATATATTTGTCCAATGCTGACCGTATTGCCCCAGCGTAAAAATATGTGTGTATACATACAATGTATGTGTATACATATGTAGTGCACATGCAGATTATATATATGTGAGCATTACAAATGATTTGTCTACCTTGTGTTATTTTCAGTGTATCACTGTAAATATCACAAGCTATCATGTAACACCCCGTAATTTTAAAACGGGATATAAGGGATAATTAAAGAATAATTAATTATAAAAAGAAAACTGAGGTGAAATGGGTTACGCCATTGCGTTCGTCTCGGAATTCTGCTTGGGATAGAGTCAAAGTTTGCATAAAATAGATGCCGTATGAAGGAGATATGGACGAACGAAGTTGGACAGAAAAACCGGAAATAGGCCAGAATACACTGGCGCACTTGTGAAGTGCGCCAGTACAAAATTGCACTGGCGCACCTGCCAAGTGCGCCCATACCGAGGGCTGTCCAGCACAGCATTCTGGAGTGTTCTGTGATGACGAGTCTTGTTCTGATTTGTTGGATGACCTGTCTTCGAGCTCTGTGGCTCTAGTGACTCCTAGGTTAATCTAAAAGCTAGAATTAATCCTAGACATCTATATATACGTAGCTAAGCCTAGACCCTAACCTCATAAACCTAAAAATATATTGTCGTCATGCTGTTCATCTACAAACTAGCCTAGCCTCCATTCCTCTCCCCCAAACTAGAGAATCAAATTCAAACTAGGAATCAATTAGAAGAACTAGAGAATCAAACGTCTATGTCAAAGGATAGCTTTTCAAAATCATAAATCAGATCCCAGAAATCAAGATCCGTCCTTTTTTTGTAAGTTCAGTTATTGATCTGAGTTAAACACCTAATAAGAAATCATGACTGTAATAACTGGATCTTGAACTATGCCTACTTCCATTCGTGCCTATCCTTTTGTCAATTCTGAATTGCTTATGCCTATTGGACTGTTGTGACTGACATAGAAAAGCCTATCATGCCTATTGGACTATTGTGACTGACATAGAAAAGCCTATCATGCCTATTGGACTGTTGTGACTGACATAGAAAAGCCTATCATGCATATTGGACTTTTGTGACTGACATAGAAAAGCCTATCATGCCTATTGGACTGTTGTGACTGACATAGAAAACTTATCATGCCTATTGGATTGTTGTGACTTATATGATGAAACCTATCATCTTATACATCCTATGCCTTTGAGACTATTGGGACTGATACAATTAAACTCATCATGTTGTATTAAATTTGTGGTTCTTTTATGTATATTAAATTTCATGCTATGTTATGTTCATACATATTATATGTTAGATCCAAGCTACTACCCATGTTTAAGATCTATATAAGTTCATGTTTATACAAGTAGACTTATGCTAGTTCGCATGTTAATTGGATCTAATTTAAATGCAAAATCACGCTTATATGCTTAATTAAGTTTATGTCGTTCTATGCCAATTTTATATTAAACATATTGATCTATGTCGTTTTATGCCTGTTGGAATGATACATATCCCTTTCCTTCCCTTTTGTTTATAAGTTAGGCTAATTTGCAAGCCTAGCATTCTATGTGAATTATGGGAACGAATAACGGGGGAGACATTGGGGGAAAAATATTAAACTACATGCTATTGGCATAGATTGGCTCATAATCATGTAAATGATTAGTAGCATGAAATGGTAGGGTTTGTATACCTAGAATTATGGACATAATTTAGTGGGTAAATGGGGCATGTCTTGAATTGACAACACTTGTGGATAATTTACATATGAACATGAACGGTAAATATGTAAATTAATTAAAAGATGAACATGCCTAACCCGAGGTTAGATTGAGTTGCGGTGTAAGACTACCCGGAACCGCCCGGCACATGCATCGACCGCAACAATATAGATCTAATGTGAGAGGTTAGCGCATTAAGCCCGAAAAACCCGAGGTTAGATTGAGTTGCGGTGTAAGACTGTCCAGAACTGCCCGGCACATCCAGCGACCCATTTCAGCAGTAACCCACATAAATGTATAATGGTACCCTGAACTTGGCAGGGTGGGGCACGATTACTGGGCTGATTACAAGCGGTCAACATAGCGGTGGGTGGTGCAGCAGTGTAGGTTCCGATGGATTACGAGCGTGCTCGTACTCCGGCATGGACAAATCAGGCATTGGGCATCAATTGTATACACTGTGCATTTTGAATTTGTGTCGGGTTGCCACCATAGGACTTGATACACCCCATGGTGGGACCAGTACAGGTATCTACAATCGATCAGGGCCGAATGACACAAGTAATAAATGCATGCGAGTAGAAGCCGATCGAAAAAGGGATCACTTTGTTATGAACACATGATGGTAGTTGAACACTCGTTAGTAGGTGTAGAAAAATAGAAATGAGTGCGATAGTATATTCAGTTTATCTTACCTTATGTTATCTTATCTCTATGGTATTGTCCCATGCTCAGTTTATTCATGTCATGATCCTTTTACCTGTTTACATGCTGAATAATCACTGGACTTACCAGACTTATGTCTGACGCGTTTTCTTTCACCTTCTTTTCTTCCGTTTCCCCCCAAGGTCCGTAAGGAGGGAATACTTCAGCTTAGTGCAGATCTTTTCCAGCTTGAAGAGAGTAGATGTATTGCTTGGATTCTCTTTTCTTGGGCTATGGCTGTGGTTGCACTTTTATTGGGGATTTATGCTGCTTTACTACTATTTTTTGCTTCTTTATGTACTTGGAGATTTAAATCAAGACAGATGTTTTATTGTAATAATTTAGAAGTTGGGTTTTGAGACAATGCTTGTAATGTTTTGACTGAACCACGCTATTAAATAAATAATTTCAGTTTTCCACTATTTATATGTCTATTTTGTAAATTATCTGTGTCTTTTACCTAAAATGCTTCACCAAAGTTAATGCATTCCCTTTGCGAGTGACCATAATGGAGGTGGGGTGTTTCACTTGGTATTAGAGCGAGGTTTACCAGATCAGATAAAATTTTGAAAACTATTTTTCAAAAAAAAATTTGATGAAGCATTTTCAAGAAAAGTGTTGTTTTATTATAAAGGCATAATCCCCAAAGCCATATGCACTATCTTTCTATCCTTTGTTTTGAACCTTTTCTTTTCGTTTTAGCATGCCTGGGGATCTTAATCTTCCTGAAGGCGTACCGGTACCTGGTTGGCACAGAAGGTACTTGGAGTCTAGGGATAATGACGCAGGCCCAACAGACGTTCCTCCTCCCCCATTTGCAGCTGTTCCTCCTCCTCCTTCTCGTGTGAATGCTTTCTCGAAGATATGTAGAGACTTTCGAGCCATGGGTGGAAAGAAATTTAATGGGACTGAGTCATTTGTGGAAGCAAGAAACTGGCTCAAGGAAACATAAGATTTGTTTGTTATCTTCGAAGTGGACGATAGGCAAAAGATACAATTTGCTGTATGGTTACTTAAGGACAAGGCCTCTTACTGGTGGGAAGTTACTAATGCTGAGAGACCAGTTGAAACTTGGTAGGATTTCAGAATGAGATTTGAAATGAAGTTCCTCTCGCAAGCTGAACGAAACCTACAGATGGGGAAGTTCTTAGCACTCAAACAGGGAAGCCTATCGGTTAGGGAACATGTCAACCAATTCAACCAGCTGGCTAGATTCGGACTGGAGTTAGTAAACACTCCATATAAGAAGGCTCTATGTTTCGTTAAAGGGTTGAATGAGCCACTACATAGCCTAGCTATGTCCCATATACCTATGGGTGCAACTTTTGAGAGACTAGTGGACATGGCACTGTTACAGGAGGAACACAAGAATGGCAAGAAAGAGGCAAAGGTGGAAGAACCTCTGGACAAGGAAGCGGAGGGATCGCAGAATAAAACGACGGATTCCAAGAAAGGCAGAAAGAATAGCAAATCCGTGATAAGAGAAAGTGCAAATTTTGTGGCATACCTGGACATCTAATTAAAGACTGCAGGAAGAAGAAGAGGAAGATGGGTGGCTGCTTTCAATGCGGAGAGACGGGACGTATGGCCAAGGATTGCCCAAAAAGGCAAGGGCAAGGGAATAGGACTGGATCCACTTCTGGAGGGCAGATTCACGCTCACATTGCACCTTCGCAAGAAAGAGGTAGAAATATTTCTGTTGAGAGTTTAGTTTATCTTTCTGATCATCCAGTTCGTACTCTTTTTGATTCTGGCGCATCACACTCTTTTATATCTACTGCTTTAGTTGAATCTCTGCACCTAGATACCAGTATAGTAGAGGATCCCAGGGTTGTTTCAAATCCAATTGGGGGATAGGCTTATTTATCGATGATTTGTTTGGATTTGGAAATTTCTATTTTAAGCGTTGGGTTTAGATGTAATGCTTATGTTTTGGGCTTCACGGCTATGGGTTGATTCTAGGCATGGATTGGTTATCCAGTAATGGTGTCGTCCTCGATTGTGAAAAGAGAGTAGTTAGACTTATGACTCGCCTCGGTAAAACCCTCGAAATCTCTTGTAATCCCATGAATTCTGTCATGCTTAGCTATCTAGAATCTCTTGATGCGGCTGTTGAAAACTTGCAATTTGTTAGAGTAGTCCGTGAATACTTGGATGTCTTTGAAGAGGTGAAAGGTTTGCCTCCAAAGCGAGAGATAGACTTCCGCATATACCTTGTTAATAATGCAAAACCTGTTGCTTTACCCATTAGATACATGGCTCCAAGAGAAAGGAAAGAGCTCAGCAAGCAAGTTAAAGATTTGCTTGAAAAGGGGTTCATAAGGCGGAGTATTTCTGAATGGGGTGCTCCAGTGGTGTTTCCAACCAAAGTAGATGGTTCACTTCGCCTGTCCGTGGACTCTAGGGAGCTAAACAAGCTGATCAAGAAGAATGGGCACCCACTACCTAGAATAGACGACTTGTTTGACCAACTCGTAGGTGCCTTGGTTTTCTCCCAATTAGATCTGGCCACCGGATTTCATCAGCTAAGAGTGGCCGAAGACAACATTGATAAGACCGCGTTCAGACCCCGGATGGTTTCTTTGAATGGCTTGCCATGCCTTTTGGCTTGATAAACGCACTTGCCTATTTCATAGACTTGATAAGTAGGGTGTTCAAAGAGTTCCTTAATAAATTTGTAGTGGTCTTCGTGGACGACATTTTGATTTTCTAAAAAAGTGAGGAAGAACATGTTTTGCATTTAAGGTAAGTCATGGATACTCTTCGTGCACATCAGCTGAAAGCAAAATTCTCTAAATGTCATTTTTGGAGAGAAGAAGTAAGGTTTCTTGGACATGTGGTGTCCAAAGAGAGGAAAGTTGTGGATCCCGCAAAAGTAGTTACAGTGCAATATTGGAAGATTCTACGGAATGCGACCGAAGTACAAAGCTTTCTCGGGCTAGCAGGCTATTACCGAAAGTTCATTAAGGACTTTGCGAAGATCTCAGCCCCACTTACTAGGTTGACAAAGAAGAATCTAACTTTTTTCCTGGGATTTGGATTGCGATGTTGCTTTCCAACGGTTGAAAAGGGCTCTGACAACAGGCCCAGTTCTGACATTGCCCGATGGGAGTAAGATGTTTACTGTGTACACAGACGCATGCGGTACAGGATTGAGCGCTGCCTTGATGCAAGAGGGCAGAGTAGTTTGTTATGGAGGAAGACAGTTGAAGGTACATGAGAAAAACGACCTGACTCCTGATTTAGAACTAGCTGCCATTGTTTTTGCTCTTAAGTCATGGCGTCATTACCTACTAGGAGAAAGGTTTGAATTATTTACTGATCATAAATCGTTAAAGTACCTTTTCTCATAGAAAGATCTTAACTTGAGACAACAAAGGTGGATGTAATTTCTTGCCTCATACGATTTTGAGATTGCTTTTACCCCTGGCAAGGGCAATGTTCTAGCAGACGCCTTGAGTAAGAAAAAGATGACCTTAAGTCCTCTCTTTGTGGAAAGGAAAAGCTTGGAGTACATAGCAAACTTCGACTTTAGACCTTTCTTTGAATTTGTACCTGGTTTGTTAGCATCGCTAGAGGTGCGGCCTACTCTTTTGGACTCAATAGGAATCGCGCAACGTGAAGACCCTCAGCTAGTTGATGTGATGGATAAGCTAATTAGAGGTGAGACTTTTAGTCACCTCAATAGATACTCCATCGATGACAAGGGTTGTTTGAGACGGGATGGAAGACTATGCGTACCACAAGCAAGGGATTTGGTGAAAACCGTTCTCGAAGAAGCACACCATTCTAAGTTGACCATACACCCAGGTGGAGATAAGATGCATAAAGACATAAAAAAGGTTTTCTTTTGGGATGGCATGAAGAAGGATGTAGCTGAGGTTGTCTCTAAATGCTTGATATGCCAGCAAGTCAAGGCAGAGCAGAAGAAGCCTGGCAGTCTACCTCATCCTCTAGAGGTCCCACAGTGGAAATGAGATAGCATTTCGATGGACTTTATTGATGGGTTTTCTAGGTCAAGAAGGGGCAATACCAGTATTTGGTTAATAATGGACAAGCTTACTGAAAGCTCTCACTTTATACCTGTTAAAAGTAGGAGGACTGCCTCATTGTTAACATCCATTTATCTTAAAGAGGTGGTTCGACTGCATGGAATAACCTCCAGCATAGTAAGTGATCAAGATCCTATCTTTATGAATGAGTTTTGGAAGAGTTTGCAAGAGGATGTATGCACACAGCTATGCTTAAGCACTGCCTATCACCCTCAAATCGATGGTCAGACATAAAGGGTGAACAGGGTATTAGAAGATATCTTGAGATTGTGCATTCTTGATTTTGGGGGAACATGGGAGGATCACTTTCCCTTGTGGAGTTCGCCTACAACAATAGCTACCAAGCCACCATAGGCATGACACCCTTTGAGGCTTTATATGGAAGACCGTGTCGATCACCAACTTGTTGGTGGAAGTCTACGGACAAGCTCGTACTTGGGCCTGACATGATCAGAGAACTTCAGATAAGGTGGACTTGATACGAAGATGAATGAAGACCGCACAAGATAGACAGAAGTCCTACGCTGATAAAAGAAGGACCAAACTTGAGTTTGAGGTTGGAGACAGAGTTTTCCTTAAAGTATCTCCTTTAAGGAACTTTGGGTCTGTAGGAAAATTGGCACCAAGATTTGTAGGGACATTTCCTATCATTGAGGGGATTGGGAAGATGACTTATAAAGTAGAGCTGCCCGAAAGATTGGCTGGAATTCATAATGTTTTTCATGTCTCTCATCTACGAAAGTGCTTACATGAGTCGGCAGAAGTTGTGGAGCCAAGCACACTAGAGGAAATAGAAGTGGAGGAAGAAGCTACGGTGAGAAGAGTTCCAACTCGTATCTTGGGTATAGAAGTTAAAATGCTACGCAATCGTGAGTTCAAGCTAGTTAAAGTACAATGGAAAGATGTTGAGGAAGATGCGACATAGGGGACTGAGGACAAAATACACACAGCCTACCCTTATCTTTTTGAGGGTACATTCTTGATCTTTTTTTTCCATAAGTTTATGCATGCTTATATCTATCCTTTTAAGTATATCTCCTCGGTCCTATTCTAGATCCTTAGGTAGAAACCAATGGATGTAAACATGTATTTGAAACATGTTATGATTGATGGTTGCAAGTGGTTGCTAGTGGTTGCTCGTGGATGCATACACACACAAACACATTAGGAACTAGATCGGCTCAGTCACTTTCATATTGCATGTGCATTTATGTGTTTATATATGGATTGGAAACTTAATGTGTTATCATATGGACGTTGCATTTGTATAAATGATTGTGCACTCATGTAGAAAGTATGATTAGGAATAATTGCATACATAATGGACTCATGGCACTGACATGATTTGCATCAAGGAGGTCAACTTAATCAGTAGACCGCCTGATTTTGCATTAGATAAGGACACATACACACACTATGCATATGTTCATGAAAGCGTTAGAAATCTTTTTAAGGACAATGGATACCTGTGGTTGATGGTTGAGTAGATGGATGTTGGATTGTAGGATACATTCTTCTTAACTTGGAGATTTTGGGGACGAAATCGTTTAAGTAGGCGGGAATGTAACACCTCGTAATTTTAAAACCGGACATAAGAGATAATTAAAGAATAATTAATTATCAAATGAAAAATTAGGTGAAATGGGTTATGCCATTGTGTTTGTCTCAGAATTCTGCTTGGGATAGAGTCCAAGTTTGCGTAAAACAAATGCCGTACGAAGGAGATATGGACGAACGAAGTTGGGCAGAAAAACCGGAAATAGACCAGAATACACTGGCGCACTTGTGAAGTGCGCCAGTACAAAATTGCACTGGCGTAACTGCTAAGTGCGCCCATACCGAGGGCTGTCCATCACAACATTCTGGAGTGTTCTATGATGACATGTCTTGTTCTTATTTGCTGGATGACCTGTCCTCGAGCTGTGTGGCTCTTGTGACTCCTAGGTTAATCTAAAGGCTAGAATTAATCCTAGACATCTATATATACGTAGCTAAGCCTAGACCCTAACCTCATAACCCTAAATCTATGGTGCCGTCATGTTGTTCGTCTACAAGCTAGCCTAGCCTCCATCCCTCTACCCTAAACTAGAGAATCAAATTCAAACTAGGAATCAATTAGAAGAACTAGAGAATCAGACGTCTACATCAAAGGATAGCTTTTCAAATTCAGAAATCAGATCCTAGAAATCAAGATCCTTCTTTTTTCTGTATGTTCAGTTATTGTTCCGATTTAAACACCTAATAAGAAATCATGACTGTAATAACTGTATCTAGAACTATGCCTACTTCTATTCGTGCCTATCCTTTTGTCAATTCTGAATTGCTTATGCCTATTGGACTGTTGTGACTGACATAGAAAAGCCTATCATGCCTATTGGATTGTGACATAGAAAAGCCTATCATGCCTATTGGACTGTTGTGACTGACATAGAAAAGCCTATCATGTCTATTGGACTGTTGTGACTGACATAGAAAATCTATCATGCCTATTGAACTATTGTGACTTATATGATGAAACCTATCATATTGTACATCTTATGCATTTGATACTATTAGGATTGATACAATTGAACTTATCATGTTGTATTAAATTTGTGGTTCTTTTATATATACTAAATTTCATGCTAAGTTATGTTCATATATATTATATGTTAGATCCAAGCTAGTACCCATGTTTAAGATCTATATAAGTTCATGTATATACAATTAGACTTATGCTAGTTCGCATGTTAATTGGATCTAATTTAAATGCAAGATCACGTTTATATGCTTAATTAAGTTTATGTCGTTCTATGCCAATTTTGTATTACACATATTGATCTATGTCGTTTTATGCCTGTTGAAATGTTGCATGACCCTTTCCTTCCCTTTTGTTTATAAGTTAGGCTAATTTTCAAGCCTAGCGTTCTATGTGAATTATGCGAATGAATAACGGGGGAGACGTTGGGGGAAAAATATAAACTATATGCTATTGGCATAGATTGGCTCATAATCATGTAAATGATTAGTAGCATGAAATGGTAGAATTTATATACCTGGAATTATGGACATAATTTAGAGGGTAAATGGGGCATGTCTTGAATTGACAACACTTGTGGATAATTTACATATGAGCATGAATGGTAAATATGTAAATTAATTATAAGATGAACATGCCTAACCCAAGGTTAGATTGAGTTGCGGTGTAAGACTGCCCAGAACCACCCAGCACATCCAACGACCGCAACAGTATAGATCTAATGTGAGAGGTTAGCGCATTAAGCCCGGAAAACCCGAGGTTAGATTGAGTTGCAGTGTAAGACTGCCCGGAACCGCCCGGCACATCCAACGACCGCAACAATACATATTTAATGTGAGTAGTTGGTGCTTTAATGAATGAATTAAAGCTGAGGAATAGACAGGCGAGAAATGATAGGGTTACGTTAATTAAGGCAACACTTAACTGATACAACATGTTAGTTAAAACAGATGGACGGGGTTAGGTAAACACTTAACCATTATAACATGTTGATTAGGAAACCCTAGTAACGGGGACCCATTTCAGCAGTAACCCACATAGATGTATCATGGTACCTTATGTTATCTTATCTCTATGGTATTTTCCTATGTTCAGTTTATTCATGTCATGATCCTTTTACCTGTTTACATGCTGAATAATCACCGGACTTACCAGACTTATGTCTGACCCATTTTCTTTCGCCATCTTTTCTTCTGTTTCCCCTCTCCCATTCCCCCCAGGTCCGCGGGGAGGGAATACTTCAGTTTAGTGCAGACCTTTTCCAGCTTGAAGAGAGTAGATGTATTGCTTGGATTCACTTTTCTTGGGCTATGTCTGTGGTTACACTTTTGTTGGGGATTTATGCTGCTTTACTACTATTTTTTTGCTTCTTTATGTACTTAGAGATTTAAATCAAGACAGATGTTTTGTTATAATAATTTAGAAGTTGGGTTTTGAGACAATGCTTGTAATGTTTTGACTGAACCACGCTATTAAATAAATAATTTCAGTTTTTCGCTATTTATATGTCTGTCTTGTAAATTATCTATGTCTTTTACCTAAAATGTTTCACCAAAGTTAATGAATTCCCTTTGTGAGTGACCTTAACGGAGGTGGGGTGTTTCATATCTAAACACACATGGATATACAAATAAATCAGATCAAGTCATGAAAAATGATGAGAAACACACCCAAATTCTAAGGCAAATAAAATTTTAAAATAAAAATTATATCTGCAAGAATATAAAATTATTTCTGTTCCAGATTACTCTATGTGTGTTTCTTTTTGTAATAGGTAAGTAGAAGACTGGACTGACTGTGAAGATATAGACAGAAGACAATATTGGGTCAGTGTGTCAACAGAGAGTGAAGTGTATGTGTGAGTGTGTCAATGTATATGAGTTTGTACAACAGTGTGAAATGTAATTGAGTGAACTGTAGCAAGGAGCATTGTAGGAAATTTAATATGAAATGAAACGAGTTGTATTTTAGTGAAATGTACAAATAATGGAGTTATAAATTTGTTCCTTTGAAATGATGAAATAAAATTATATCTAAATAAAATATTGTTTGAATATTTAAATTCTTGTGCGGTAGTGTTCTATTTTAAATATAACTATTATATTTTGTCTGTGATTTAGTATAACAGTACAATTAAAAACACATTTATAATAATTAATATATGTTTGTTATCATCAAACAAAAATCATAGAATTGTTAGATACAATAATATATCCTCATATATATATATATATATATATATATATATATATATATATATATAGAATCAGATATCACTACACCATAATGGTCATTTGGCAACCCTTTTTTTTCACAATCGCCAACACTTATTTGTGTTGTAGGGTAATAACAATAATAAGCGTTGCTATGCAGAAATGTGTTACCATAAATATATATCTATAATTATTATTTTTACCAACGCTTATTTATGTTGAGGGATATGTTTAAATTGATAGTTGTTGAATATTCCTGGGCAAAAATGTAAATTTGTAAGGCTTACCCTAATTTTCTACCTCCAACGCTTATTCACGCATTTTCCATTCATCGGCCGCTAAAATAGGAGACTCAACACCTCTAAAAAATTGAAATCGCGATCCGATTCAAAATCAAAATCGTAAAAGTATCATAACCTTACGAATCGAAATCGGGCTTCTCCTTGACGAATCGGCCTCTCGTTTGGATGATTTGATTTCAGCTACGACATCAAGAGATCCGATTTCAACTTCAGGCGATTTCTTGTTCAGGTGAATCCTACTTAATCCTTGTTATTATGGTAGCGTGTAGTTAAGAACTAACTTAGTTCGTTATCTGCTTTATTATTATAAGTGGTTGCTGATCCTTTTCTCTTTATTGTGGTAGCTTATAGTTAAGAATTAATTTGATTCTTTATCTGCTTTATCATTAAAAGTGGTTGCTAATAACTTGTTGTCATCATGTACTATCTTAATTAAAATGGTTAGTTTGAAATCCAATAAACAGCTAAATTAAATTACCCCTATAATCTATGAAAACTAAAAAGGATGAGTATCAGCATGTTGTAAAATTGCCTTTGTTACCAATTAAATTACCCCTATAATATTAATGTAATAACATCTACTATAATTATAATTGACTACATATTCTTTTATTAAATTATATGCAAGACGGTTACTTAATTTTAGCAAATGAGACCTTACTCATTTGTGGGTAAACAGAAGTTATGTTTTATCTTTGTGATAAATATGAGTACAAATCATTAGTATGGCTAACTCCATGTGCTGTTATTTGAATGAAAATATACGACATATTGATTATAATTGTAATGTCTTCCAAGTTTGAAATTAACTATATATTATTAAATCTAAGTATATGAACTTTATGGTAAGATGCACCCTCCATGTTAAAACTATATTTTGCATCATCTTCATAAACAACATCCTGAATGGCATTTTCACCATTTTTTCAAATATATTTACTGGGTTGGCCGCTATTTAAATGCTATTGTATGCTGATTTCAATGTGATCATTTATAAATTTATGAAAATTTTGAATAAGTTGTTTATTCTTTCTTATTATTTAACAACTACAATATATTTGTAACTATGAATAAGTATATGTAACTATGTTATATGATTTTCACAATCATCTTCACTATTTTTAACACTATATGCATATGAATCAATACCACTTACACTTAAATTAGCTACGCACACGGGAGTTCGTCATATTGGTATTTTGTAATGGTAATATGGATATGATATCTTAAAAAATATGCATTATCAAACCTCCGTTTGAAAACTATCAGTAAAAAATACGGTAGAAGTAGAAGCAAGAATTAGGAACATGTTTCAAGTATGCAAGGAATAGAGAATGAGAAGAATAGTTGTGTAGGCCAAAAAAAGAAAGAACGTTTTAGGGTCTGTGAACTAAAACGCATCAAATCCATAGAACGCAATTAAAATTTCATCATCTAATTAATTATGCATGAATAAAGAAGGATTGAAATGCACATGGACAAAGTGTCATGGGATGCCAATGAAATGAACCCGCACGGACTTGATGTCAAAAATGTTGGGTGTCATCATGCAAAAATCCTACTGTTGTTGAATGTTTGATTTTCTAAAAAGCGACATACAATACTGCTATAATATATGTGTATGCATGTATATATGCACAAACATGCAGGCAGACACCCAAAAATAAATGGATTGATAGTCTTAAACAATTTATAATTACATCCTAAATTTTGTAAAAGTAATATTGAATGAAAATTCCATGTCCAGCGTAGCGTTCTACTGGGAACAATGTGAAAAATGGTACAAAAGATATATGACTAAGTGTAAGTGGTCTTAATTTGCTTGGGAAACGCAGCAGCTGGAATGGCATTTTTAGCAATGAAATAGGCTGTTGTTTGAAAGGGATTCCATGCGGTTTTTGTGTAATCACCCAGTTTGTAATATAAATCTATGAAATAACATTAAAGTGTCTACTACATTCACACTATAAACACATAGCGGAGGGTGATACAACTGGAGAAGACAAAATTCAGACTTAAAGTCCAAACACTGGTCTAATGCACATCCAAAATTTCCAATTTTAATGATATATCCATAACGTTGTTTACAATGCACACAAATCATGAATGGAGCGCAAGCAAGCGAAATAAAGTCAACTGAATGTCGAAATGCATGTAAGCTGAGTTATGAAGCAACACTCTGAAGCAGTTGCAAATGCAGGAAAACGGTCAGTATGTTGGGGAATGGATGGCAAAACTTTGAAGGAAAACGGTCATTTAATTGTCCCTACATATTATCGTTAAAATGCTGTTAGCAGTTGTATTCACTGTCAATGAAAATATTACTGGATCAATATTTTAATATTTGGCAGTAAGCAGGTGTACCTAAATGTATCTCATACACAATCATGCACATTCAGGCTGTTATCTATGAATGTAAAATGATACGTCAAAATATTATGTAATTATTTATTATTTATTATTATCTATAAATAAATTAGTTCAATCGATTAGGCATCACAAATTTTCATCATGAGATTCCTTGTTGTAGTAAATGATATCTGTTATTACTCTAAAGCAAGCATGAGCCCGAATATTCATTATTATTGTATAAAAAGTGTGTTTGTGATCCAATCGACATGTGTTAATTATACAATAAGTGACAGTGAATAGCGAACCAACGTAATTTCTAAAGTCTTATAACTTGAGGTACTTCAATTATCATGCACATATGTCAAATGTTAGCAGATAATAATTAGAATTAGGCAGAAATGCAAGAGAGTTGAATTTAGCAAACTAATTATGTATTATTGAATTTGACATCTTAATTATGTATTGTGTTTGTTTATTGTTAACTGATATTCTATGTCGTTATGTTATGAATGTTATCTATTAGTATGCATTGAGTTTAATATTAGTTTTTGATTCATATTAAATATCGTCTATATTATCATCATGTTGGTTATTAATTGAATATTAATGTTAGAATATGCGAGTTGTTATTACATATTTCTGTTATTATTAAAATTTATATTTGTTGTGAATTAAAATTTTGTAACATGTATAGGCGTTACAAACAAATGTATTGCAACATGTATAAGCGTTGCAAACAAAAATCTTACAACGATTATAAGCGTTGGTAAAGAAAATCTACCAACGCTTATAAGCGTCGCGACTGAAAATATACCAACGCTTATAAGCGTTGGGACAGAAAATCTATCAACGCTTATAAGCGTTGGTACTAATTTGCCACCCCTCCATAGCAACACTAATAAGCGTTGCTGAAATTGTTTGCGACGGTTATACTCGTTGGGAATCACCTGTTTTGGTGTATTAAAAAAAACACATATTCTAATTCTAATGGGATGATCATACATGTTTAGGAAACATATATGTTGGTAACCAGATCTGATGACTGGTATATGAAAACAGATATAAACTTTTGATCATTTAAACAATCCAGATTTGAACATTTAAACTACCTATATTTTGTCATATAACCTACCTAGATTTAAACATTTCAACTACCCAGATTTTATCATATAACCACCCAGATTTAAACATTTCAACTACCCAGATTTAAAACACTAAAGATTTATAACTTGCAGATTTATATATATACATATATATATATATATATACACTTGCAGCAACTTTTAATATCACATATTAATACCACATAGAAGATATTCAAATGATCAATCCACCACAATAAACCTTAACTGTCATTATAAAAATATATGTAGCAGATTCGTCTAATTTAACACTTAAGATTCCGCAGTTCATGAATATAAACACAGGCTTTTCCAACTTAGATTCATATTAGTTGAAAACATATAACTTGGGATGTAGAGAGTTTTGTACACAAATTATCTAGTGATAGTTCAACTTATGTGCTGTGGATTGAATCACTCTATCATAAAATTTAATGAAACATGATTATTTATAATCTCAGATCCATAATTCGTTGACTAGGATCTTTTAGTCGAGTAAAAGATTGCTCAGAATAACTTATAACAGGATGATTACAAAATTTTATGAATCAACCAAATATACAAATCCAAACACATACTAACATGTATACTATATACAATCTAAACCAAGTTCATAGGATCCAACAGA
The DNA here is from genome assembly GCA_030737875.1 of Allium sativum. NCBI lineage: Eukaryota > Viridiplantae > Streptophyta > Magnoliopsida > Asparagales > Amaryllidaceae > Allium > Allium sativum. The sequence continues at coordinate 879,716,129 of CM060909.1, forward strand.
GCACAGTTATTAATACACACACACACACACATATTACATAGTTAATTCGAAATCAACCTATATATATATATCATAATTTTTGTAGCAATTACAGAATTTATTTATACATAAACAACTCTTTGATTTGATATAAATTCACAATTATGCATTTCCAATTAAAATTTACATTCGTGTTCATAACACTGTAAATTTTTATGTGTATACAGAATCGAATACACGGTTTAAACCCAACAATTGAATTTGAAAATGACCTTGCTCCGATACCATTGAAGGATTTTAGGATCGTTACGCAGCGAATAAATATGATTTCAGCAACCTTAGGTTATAATTCGAATCCAAAACTGAATCAAAATCTCGTACCGTTCTTCAAATCACTAAATCAACGAAGCTGGTTCTTTGATTGAATCAAATCGAATGCTTGAAGGAGCGCCTCTATCTGAAATCCACGAACGTTGGTTTCGGTAGTGTCAGACAAAATCGAGGAAGGTAGAGGTTTGGTACTAGCCAATTGGGGATCTAGGGTTTTCTGAATTTCGTGGTTGTGATGATAATGAAAGAAAGGGTCGACCTTCTTCTATAAGATAACAACGTGATATTTCAGATAACCTATTAACTCGTTCTCCATTATTTAAATAAAAGAAATCGTCAACATTTTGATTTCCTTTTATTTTAAATGGTTCTCACCTTATTCAACGTCTTATGTGTGACCCTACAGGTTATCATAACGTTGCTAATAATTTTCACAATATTTAAATTATAAACAATAAGCAGCATCTAGTAATACATCGCTTGTACCCAAGTTATAATAAGATCAACGATTCGATACAACCTTTTCTGTGTTTAGTGTCTCAATGTAATTTAACTCTTTTAACCAATATATCCAGGATTAAACTCGAGGCATGGAACGTATCATCATCTTTATAATATTTAAATTCGATACAACCTTTTATGTGATTATGTGAGACCTTATTTCCTATATCTTTCTCTCCAGGGCGCAAGCCTTGAAGGCACCCAACCTTTCCAGATATCTCACATAGTTTCTTAATGTTTGATCTAACTAAAAAGGCTGCATATACAGGTGAACAGAAGACCTAGGCAAATATTCAAGTTGCCACTTCAACATATCTTCAGAATATAATCATTCATTTCTTTTCATCTATGATAGAATCAATCAATCACATCAATCATTCAATCAACCAATAAAATCATTTAATTGGCTAATCAAATCAATTAATTACATCGTCTTCATAAAACATTTGAATCAAAAAATTCAACCTGAAGGGAATGCACATTAACCCTCCAACACATATTCCATGTAAATCGCAAGGATGATGTAGGATTTGAATATGTGATCTCTGTTTAGCTAGTTATGGTAGTTACCAACGAAATAAAATTTGTGTTATGTTTTAGTTGTCAATAACTAATACTAAAAAGGCTGTTTATTTATATAGTCATTTTTATTTTTCTATTTGTATTTGAGATTTTATGAATGTAGTTAGCAATTTTCTTATATTTAGTGGTAGTTTTTTTTTATTTTTTTTTTTATTTATCCATTTCTATTTGCTTGTCATAGTTTATGAGTCGCACTACTGAAATATTCAATATAAAAGGCAAATAAGTTTGCCTCTGTAAGTTGAATTAGAGGCAAAGAAAAAGGTTATTCTGCCTCTAAAAGAATGAGAGGCGGCTGAGCATATGCCTTTAAAAGAGGCGTCCCAAATGATAATTACAGGCAAATTTAACCATAAATTTGCCCCTACTATTCCTCCCTGCCACGTAAGATGGATGGGTACAAAAACAATTCAGACAGTAACAACCGCCCTTAATGTTAAACATAATAATTAAAAAAAAAAAATTCAAAGTTGCTGAAATTACCGCAAGTCATCGTGTAATAGATAAAGCATAAACATTTAATCATACCACCAAATGAAACATCCAACCAAAAATCAAATCATTTCAATACATAATGTTAACGTTATACAGAGGTACATTAACTGATTATGCTATTTAGATACATAAACACAACATACAATGCATTTATCTATACATACTACTATAAAGTCATACTCACTGCCATCTTTAAGACCTGCACCATGTACCCAACATGGAAACTGTGAAAGAGCATTAACCTTGAAACTACTAATCCTGCATACATCTCTTCTTCTAACTGCAATTGTAACTGGAGGAATTCGGCCATGTGTAGTTACCTTCGGAGCTGATCAGTTTGAACTGCATAAATAACAAAAGAAAACCCATAAATCAAATCGAAAATCAAATCATTTCTAGTTTGAACTAATCAGTTCAATCTCAACTTCTTTGCTTTAGATTGATTCAAGTGTTAACGGCCGCTTTTAAGAAGAGGAAGGTTGAAAAAGTGCATGATTCCAGTCTCCTTTATATCAATAAGGAGCTTGATGCTGATATTTCCACTGGTGGACGGCTTCTCCACACCGATCATTTTCGGTTTCTAGACCGATCAGCTATCCCGACAGACAGTGACCTAATGGAATCCAGCAAACCGGACCCATGGCAACTGTCAACCGTCCACCGAGTCAAAGAACTGAAATCAATCATCCAGATGATCCCGATATGGCCCGCGGGCATCCTAATTACCACCGCAGCCTCCCACAACCACTCCTTCGTCGTCATGCAAACCAAAGTCATGGACCGCCACCTCAACTCCCACTTCCAAATACTCGTCGCCTCCATGTCCATCTACAAAATCTTCATCCCCCTCGCCCGTAAATTCACAAACCGACCCAACGGGATCACGTACCTCCAACGTATAGGGATCGGGCTCGCAATCTCCTTGGCCTCCAACATGGCGGCTGCGTTGGTCGAGACTAGGAGGAAGGAGATCACTGCAGAAGGTAACCAGATGAGCGTATTTTGGCTGGTGCCCCAATACGCGATACACGGGTTTGCCGAGGCATTTACAACAGTTGGGCTTCTGGAATTTCTGTACGATCAATCACCGGATAGCATGAGGAGCATCGCCGTTGCATCTTTTGGCTTGGCAGCATCAGTTGGGAGTAATTATGGGACGACATTAGTGACGATTGTAAGTGGGTATACAAAAAGGAGAGGAAACAACTGGTTGCAGAATGATTTAAATAAGGGGAAGTTGGATTACTACTACTGGTTGGTTACTGTTTTGCAGGTGTTGAATTTTTGGTATTATCTCGTTTGTGCTAGATTTTATAGGTTTAAGACTTTCGAGGTGGAAGAAAAGAAGATGAAGAGTTTGATGTCGAATTTGCAAAGTTAAAGTAAAATGATGAGAATATTTATAGTTCGTAGAGATGATGATACAAGGATGTATGGGATATATACCATGTAAGTTTTGGTATAAACCATGTAGAAGAAAGTGGGTGATAATACACTGCACATAGATAATACTGAAGACAAGCTTTGTATAATGAATCCATGTCTTTGCTGAACAATAATCAAACTTATTCTAAGTGCATTTATTGAGGAAAAAAATTACTCACTGTTGCAATCCTAGGTATCTCTTTGGAAGCTTTGGTAGCTTCATAGGGAGCATTTTTCACCACTGCAGTCCCTCCTCAATCAGTTGCTTTAGCTGCAAATGTTAAAGAAAATAAAACATGAGAAACTGTCAACTAGCATAAATTCTTTAATAGTTGAGGCATGTATCATCTACTAACCAAACAATTCCCTTGAACTGAATTTGGATTAGATGTCTTCTTTATGGTTGACCGAATTAAAGTTTAGCGTGCATAAATCATAAATGTTGCTAAAAAAGTATATCTTGAGTTGAGTTTATTTTTAAATTTTCTTAGCTATGTGTTACATAAGCTTTTCTGTTACTTTTTCAACAGAGGAACAAGTTGTTCACTCCTTAGATTCTTTTTTAAACAAAAGCCGAGTATTTATGGCAATATCATAGATAGGCATACTCAATAATGAAAACAAAGACTCTTCCATACTAGAAAAATCTTTATAACTGATGAATTATACAGCTTTCAACTTGAATATAAAAACACTAAATGACCTCTTAAGCACCTAAAACCAGGAATGATTGGCACGTAGCCAATACACTGCTATTATAATAAAGTGCACTTCAATCCAAATGGAAGAGCTCTTAAAGAGCATGCCTCCTTTTTCGGTTTAGTGTTTGAGCTAACAAATTGTACCTTAAGAAGAAACAATGCAACGAATATCGATTGCTAATTGACACATCACTACCTGTAGCGTCATATTTTATTGCATGAATAAGCTAATCTTCGGTCTGACTTGATTTTTTAAGTTGATGGAGATGCAAATCTAACCCAAACCTCTTGGATAACCACAAGAAGTCTCACCACTACAATTTAGAGGCCTTGCACTAATGCACCCACTCAACTATAGCTTAAAATAAAATAATATATATGTTTTGGCTTTAACTGAAATTTTCTACATTCAAGAGTGTATCCATTACTGACTTCCAAATCATAAAGTTATTTTAGTATGATTTGGGTAAAGAATAGATGGAGTACGTTGTTTTTTTTAATATATAATCACATAATTAATAAAAGCATACAAAATAATGTAATGAATATTACAGATTGTATATTCAACAAAAAATAAAGCTTACCATTAAAATAAAAAATGCCATGAATGATATGGGAAGCTATCCTCCTACAATTGTTTAATGCCTCGTCAGGAACTTGCAGCTCCTGCATATAATTATAAATGTATAAGTTAACTCACATCTAAACATTTCACCAAAGAGATATCCAATTATTTCTAGCCTACATAAATCACAATTATAAGAATGTCGAAATACTATAATTTAATTACATCAACCCTCTTCACAATTATCAATCAATTTTTTGATATCACTATCGACTTAAGGCCATTTCAAATACTTTTCGATATCGCTTTGACTTAGCTATCTCATCATGAAAAAAAAAGATAAACTACATAAAACAAAATACATGAGAATAACTAAGGTATGATAAATTGCATTCATATTTGAGTGTGATAAAATATCTCACTCGCTTTGGATGACCATGCCCATATATGTAGCATTTCTACTTGTTCTCCTACCAAGCATGTTAACTATGTTTATTATTTTGTATAGACATGAAAAAGCGAAAAAGACATGCATCAATAGTTCATCTTGTGTAAACAACATTAGTAGTGATTAACAGCATGCTAAAGACAAAATATATTCACAACCCTTTTAACATTAAGAACTGCTCCTACATCGTTTATACTTGAATATGTATATATACGTATACATATACATGTACTCGTTAAAAGGATATAATTAGGAGAAGTTGTGCAAACCATCAAAAATTCATCTCGAATTCCATCAATATTTAAAAAATAAATCTAATGGTCTTTACAATATACGATAAAACAATCACTTTGGCCAAAATTGTGATTTTGCAAGGAAAAAGAAGTAATTGTTATAGATTAATAGTGCAAAAGCTGTATGGGTCACTTAAGTACAATATTTTATACTTGATGGGTAGCCATCAATTATATATGCACAAATTTTGAAACTTTGCAATGGTAGTAACTTAATTACTATGCATCTTCTATATATAAGGATAATTTAGAAACATTAGTAAAGAACACAACTATTGAAATATGGTTTTAGCTTTTACTTTAATTTCTAGCAAATGGGATAGTGGTATCACTCCATATCACTGCGAATACTTTTAACAAGTTACTACAAGAATTAGCTTGTAAAGTGAAATACATAAAAACTTAAGCATAACGAAAAAGAATTATACTCCGATGTACCTTTACAAGTTATCTTTCATGCAAAGAAAATTAATTTTACTTCATGATTGAAAATGTCTCCTTTAGCTGTCTTCAATCTAGAGGACTTGTCAAAGATTGAAATTACACATTTTATATTTTTCCTAACAAATCATAAATTGCTATTGGAATCATCATTAAATTCATTAGTTAAATTATCATAAACCATCAACTACGATATTAATCATCTTCATACCTTATCTCAACTATTATGGTTGCAAGGATAAGAACAATTCCAACTTGATGGTCCATGAGCAATACATAGCACACTAAGCCTTTCTTAGAATTAACCTTTTTCAATTTCAATGGGAAAAAGAATATTAAAGTCTATCATACTTTTGATGCATGATGATATCTCTTTAGAAACATAATGTATGAATACTTGAAGTGCATGGCTCAAGAATAAGGGAAAACTGCATTTCGAGCAAAAGAGCTAGTGTGATTTTGGATGCATATTTTATTTGTTGAAACATAATCAAAATATACATATATTACAGTAAGAAAAACATCATCAATACCTACTACATGCATTGACATGCACTATATGGTCAAATTACAAGAGCATGTTGTTCGTTTTCAGCATCTTTTTAAGTTGCCTAAATAGATAAGTTTTGTACACTTATGGAGAAGACATTATTTGGAAAGTCATTATGACTATAACTTGGAAATCAAATAGTGTTAATTTCATAAAAAGTAGGCGAGCAAATTACTTACTGCATAATATGGTGTCCCCTTCCATTTTTTAACAAACCTGCAATTTGAGAAGAAAAAATTGAATTGCTTTCTATAAAGATAACAGACTTATCAAAACATTGTATTTAATTTAAGTCAATGTTCAATAGTATAGAACAAAATACAATTTCTTTTAATTTTAACAAAGATGAATCACATTATTTTAGTAACAACTTCACAATAAAAACAATAATCAACCCGTTTCTTCTTCCAGTTTGAACCAAAATAAAAGCTATATGTTTCATTTATGTATATTCAAACATCCAACCAATTAAACGTCCTTTCCCGATCATTAACTATTTCATACCTGTAGTTTAGTACTAAATTTCCAGAAATCCATATAAACCTAAGCATGGAAGTGCAAATTAACAACTGACAAGATGTACATCCCTAGCTTAACACAATTTAGACTATGCACTACAGGTAATAGTGTAGTTATTGATGGATTCTTCAAACACCTGCAACTTTGTCATGCAGATCACAGATAATTACACAAGTCTGAACAACACGCAAACAAACATCTATCCGTAATCTGGTTATCCATCAATCCTTAGGTTTAACATTAATTGATATTGTATCAAGTTTAAATATTAGAAATAACAATAGAGATCAACCAAAAATTAATTGCTGACCTGGATAACTTTTGATTTTAGAAGAAATCGGCTTTTTGTCTCAGATGTGATGCTCCTCGTCGATGTTGCAATAGATTTAAAGCTAAAGGGTTCGACGTTCAATATTATTGATCCATGAGATGAAGTGGATGTTTGGAGAATCATCTAGTAAAACGAAGACGGTGCTAATTTTTAAATCAGCTTTAGGAATGTGATTTTAATCAGAAGGGAAAGGGATTAATTGATAAGTAGAACATCTAGGGTTTGCGAAATAGGGAAAAAAATGTTGAAAAGGAAATGTTTATTTGTGCGTTTGTGAGGCGAAAGGAAGATGAGTAAATCTCTAAATTAAGCGGAGGCCATATTATCTGCCTCTATAATGGTTCTTAGGGGCTGAAAACAATTTTGCCTTAAAATAATCAGTAATAGGGGGTACACATGTTATTCCGCCTTTAACTGATGGCCTCTAATGCTTCAATTTTCGGTAGTGTCGTTATCTGTGTATGCATTGTTCCATGAGAAGTTATGTGCAGTTATATTTGAAATATTATGATGTCTGCATTTCCGTATAATCATGTTAGGGTTTCACCTGTATATTTATGCTGTATCATGCGGTGCAAGGACATGACGCAGGTTACATTGAATTTGGATCAGGTTAAACCATGACAATCGACGTAGCAGATCGAATGGCGCCTAGCAACATGGATGATCATCGATTTATAGACACTATCAGATTAAAGGTAGAGTGTGGGTTGTCACAGCGAAAGCCTGACGTAAGAATTTAGAGATCTTCAGTCTTCAGGCACCAAAACAATGTAAGGTGCTCTAAAGAAAGAAAGACCAAAAAAGTGAGTTTCTAGTTAGCAAGTATCATTTGTATTCGAATCTACTTTGTGAATTCTTTCTTACTCGATCGGTATTCCCGCATTTTTGGCAGATATTTATTCTTTTGAAAGCAGTGGACAACAAATAAGTACCATAAACCGGCTAGAGTCATTCTTGTCATTCAGATTAAAATAGGACATACTGCAAATCTGGAGGTAAGCATAAGCAAATTATATGGTAAGTATAAAGAGACTCGTAGATATTAGTCTCGTTATTCGAAGCAGTACATGTAAGCCAACAGGTGTAGGTAGAAGAAGACTCCATAGCCAGTTAGTTCATCCATTGATTCATTTGCAGTTGCATGGGTTGCAAGTGCAGTTGGATCCGCATTTGCATCCTCCACTTTCCACCTGAGCCTCAAACACCTCCGCTCCCCTGTATATTTTTATAGTAAGCAGTTGTATAATCCAACAAAATGGGACCTAACAATAACGCTATTAGAAGCCAAATTAACTTCCTAGAGAACAGAAAATTACCCGTTAACACCGATTATCACAGTCTCCGTTGTAGTCACGCTCACTTCTCCAAAGTCTGCATTTCTTTTGCAGCTACATATATTTACATACATGGAAGACACCAAAATGGTTATTAATGAGGAAGACAGTACAGTAAGGGCCAAATTAGAAGAAACAATATAGTAGAACATGTAAGGAAAAAGAGAGTACCATGAGCAACCATTGCATGCACATCCAGAACCGCAGTCGCAGCCGGTGCTGCAAGCTCCACAGGAAGACCTTTTAAACATTTTGCTATTAATTGAGTTATGTATCAAACAAGAATCAAATTAATTAAAAGAGAAGCTTGATGAGAGAAACTTGCAATGCCTCAGTTCAATTTATAGAGTTAAGGAGGCTAATTAATGAGCAATGACTCCTGTCCATAGTCCATACACATGTCATTATTCTGATTCTCCATGTCTCCTTCCTTCCGTAGTCAAATTTCCCTACTTAACTTTGCTGGATTCTATTCTTTTTCATTTGGGTTGGAAGTACACTGTTGTATTGCGACATATATTATTCCCTTCTATATATCATCCGTGCTCTTTTGTTTGCTCCATCCATTAGCATTGGGTAAGATGAAAAGTTTTCCATCAGAATATATCACATACACAGACAATGAAGGGGAAACAGAAAAAGGGACCATATTCTACATTCTGCACTTATCAAAATAAAAGGTGGCTAAAGTTAAACTATTGACTGATACGCAATTCAAGATCAATGAACATGGATTGTCACTGAAAGTTTGCATCATATTTAGTTGGAGCTCAAATATTCCTCTATGCTCATCTTACATGCATGGCTTCATATATAGATCACAGTTATTAATCGCAATGTGAAATAATGAATCGTGATGATTAAAAAAATTAATGAATGAAAATTTGTGTGAACACGGGAACTGTTAACAGGAGAACAGAAGATTTGAGGTGGATAACAAATGATAGAAAATCGGAACAACCACCTTTGTGTAGAAAGCAAGATTTTATAACCTCTTGCTTTCTTTTTAAGGTATTCATATTTCGGACTGTTGTGTAAGCACTTAATAATGCCATTATAGCTGGACGCTAAGCAAGGTTAAAAGTCGTACCCTTGGCCAAGATCAATGTTTCAGTGAACAAAAAGCGTACACTTTATTTTCATCAAACGGAAATCTGAGATATACAATCAAATTTTATAACATAAAAGCCATTTTCTTATGAATAAATAGTAAAATTCTCTAATAGTTTGCAAACTTTATGAATATAAGCTTTGAAAAATGGAAAATGTGGTTTTGGACCAACAACAAAATGACTATTGCATTGTTCAATAAATTTCTTGTTTCATTAACAATTTTTGTGGTCATCTTAGTGCAATTAATGGAATTGAATTCTCTAAAGGCAAAATTAATGAAACAATGATATGAATCCGATTACCTTTAAGAACATTTAACTAATTGCGACAACTAAGAGGAGATATGACAGATGATGGATTCAAAAACTATATATATATATATATATATATATATATATATATATATATATATATATATATATATATATTTATAAAGGAAGAGAAGGGCGGAACAACGAAAGGCAGCGGATGCTGGAGAGAAGTCAGGGGCAGAGCTTTGTTTTCCAAGGACCGGAGGTGGCGGATCAGGACATGGGAGTGAGAGGCGACTGGAGGAAGCAATGGCTGCCATGACATAGGAGGAAAGATTGTTGATATTTCCTGATGTTATTTACCTGAATTTTTCAAATTCCGTTTAGAATTAACTATTGTAAATCCATTGCTCTTGGAAGATATGGTGGTTTTTGACAAAGAAAGATCAGAAGGGGCTGGTGGAATAAAAGATGGTGGTTAAAAAGATAGGGAAATTGATGTTTTGAAGGTTTCCACTATAACCTAAAACCGTAGGTTTTGAAACCCTATATTATTATTTCTATGTTCTCTTTTTTTTGCTTCATCCATTGTGTATTGCTAAAAGTTATCCATCAAAATGTAACATATAAAGAATATGAAGAGAAATTTCAAAAGGGACCATCCACATTATGCAGCTATCTAGATAAAAAAATGGCTAGACAATTGACTGATAGAAAGTTTAAGAATGAATATGGATTGTCACTAAAAATTGCATCATTGGTCGAATCCCGAATTCTCTGTATCCATCTTACAAATCTCCATGTACCATAAGAGATTTCATTTATGAATCACAATAGAGCAATAATCAGTTGATCTCATCAAATTTTATGAATAAATAATGATAAAAATCAATAATTAAAATGTGTATGGCACACAAAGACAGTTAAAAAGCGATTAGAAGATTTGAGCTAGGTCACAAATGATAAGAAATCAATGTAACCACCTTTTTGTAAAAAGCAAGATTGATTTTTGTTTTAAGTACTCGGATTTTGGGTTATTGTGTAAGCACTTAATAAAATCACTATAACTCGCGCCAAGTAAGGTTAACCATTAATTTATAACTTCTCCTTAGACCTTAAGTGAATCTACATCCTATTTTTCATGAGAATGATGAGCCACCTTTGTATAAACTAACTTTGATATTTGAGTTCAAGTTAGAAACTCCATCGAAGAAGAATAGTATCCTTTCTATCAGTCAAATCCTTTGTCCTGACCACTCTTTAGCTTCGACTCCGGTTAAGGTAGAAGAGACCATCATTTCTCACTTTTATTCTTTCTCGTAGTGCCCATCTACCGATCAGTCTGATCCTTTTCTTATTTCCCATATTCCCCGCCGTGTTATTCCCTTTGAGGGTCCAACTCTTTGCATCCCTTCTTCCATGGAGGAGATTCAAAATTGTGTTTTTTCGCTTAGCAAAAATAGTTCGAGAGGCCAACGGTTTCAATAGGGTATGTTACCATTGTGTTTGGGGGGTCATTCGTTAAGACATTGCATTTGTAATCCAGTACTTTTTTTTCCTAATAGGACGCTTCCCAAAAGTTGGACATCTACAAATCTTGTGCTCATTCTGAACACTGAGGACCTTAGTTCTTGCTCTGATTTCGAACCGTTTAGTCTCTGTAACTTCTCGAACAAAACCATCTCCATGAATTTATCTTCTAGGATCGCTACTATCTTGGATCGTATTATTTCCACATAAGGAGGGTTTATTAATGGTCGTCTGGTTTTCGATAATTTCCTTCTTGCCCAAGAGGTGATTTCTTAACGGTGACTTTTTGAAATTTTGATTTGGACGTAAAACAAAATCTACAACATGAAAACCGATTTTTTCTCTTCCACTAGAAAAATATTGTTGATTAGATGTGAACGTGTCTTGTTATGAGAAAATCCGACTTAGATTGGATTTTGTACAACTAATTGAAGTTCGAAATGTTATAAAAGGAACTGCAGCGCCGTTGCAGTTCATTTTATAATTAAATTATAAACCAGATTTGGCACTTGCCAAAGTACCAGGTTTCACACTTGCCAAAGTACCAGATTTGGCACTTGCCAAAGTACCAGATTTGGCACTTGGCAAAGTACCGGATTTGGCACTTGGCAAAGTACCGATTCAGCACTTAGCAAAGTACCGGATTTGGCACTTGGCAAAGTACCGGATTTGGCACTTGGCAAAGTACCGGATTTGGCACTTGGCAAAGTACCGGATTTGGCACTTGCCAAAGTACCGGATTTGGCACTTGCCAAAGTACCAGATTTGGCACTTGGCAACGTACCAGATTTGGCACTTGGCAAAAGTACCAGATTTCCAAGGAACATAATAAACGAGCAAACATTACACAGAACATATGAAACGAGCCAACATTACACAGAACATATGAAATGAGAAAACATTACATAGAACATACGAAATGAGCAAACATTACACAGAACATAATAAACGAGCAAACATTACACAGAACACATTAAAAAATAACATAAAGTCCCCAAAACATCGAGACATACACATATATACATCGAGCCATACATACATGTACATCGCGACATACACAAATATACATCATGAAAAATCTGCGGCATCATCATCAGCACCATCCAAAGACATGTCGTCCCCGCTATCAGAAGGGTCATAGTACGGAATATCGGCATCATCACTACCACCTCCGATCCACCACCACCTCCCGAACCGCACCACCACCTAGTCCGTCACCCCTTCCTAGTCCGCCATCACCACCTAATCCGTCACCCCCTCCTAGTCCGCCATCACCATCTAATTTGTCACCCCCTCCTAGTCTGTCACTCCCTCTTAGTCCGCCATCACCACATAATCCGTCACCCTTACTAGTCCGTCACCCCCTCCTAGTCCGACATCGCCACCTGATCCGTGAACCCCTCCTAGTCCGCCTCTCGAACCTCCACCAGTACATGACCCTAAAGCGGTACCTGATGCTGCTGTATCACCACCCCCTGCTGTCGCTAATCTGGCCTATAAGTCAGCGATCTACTCCTGCAATCCCTGAACTATCGCCTGGTGCTCCTGATATAAGGACTAAGAATGTAGCAGGGCCATCTCCTGAATAGCCGCAATATGTATCCTATGCTGGTCTAACCGTGGTGCATACTGCATATATAGAACATATAAAATCAGTTTCTACAGCGTATAACATACAACGTAAATTCACAAGTACAAATTTTACCTCATGTGGCGGATATAATCGAGTAGTAGGGACACCGTGCACCGTGTGTGTAGGTGGGTAAGCAATAGGCAGGTATCTGTGCACCGCTAAGATCAAATGTCTGAAATGTATCGGCCAGAGCGAAATCCGTAGGAGGGTCGGAGATTTGTGAAGGGGTCGGGTCAAAAGTAAATGGTGGAGGATGAACTCTACCACTAACCAATCGGGGACCAATGTGATCGGAGTTCACACCCCGCATATAATCCAGTAGCAAGTACCGTCTAGGAGCTACCCGAACCCAATAAGGACCAAACTCTGCATCGGGTAAGTGAAAATCGGTCGTATCAACCATCCTGCCTGTCTTAGACCATGCACATACTGTCTCCCTATAGAACGTTGCGGCCCGAACATATCAAGTGCCAGAGGTGGATCCCCAGGTACACGCAACTGACCGGGACCCTGGTAATAACATCGATCTTCCAATTACCAAATAAGTAAGTGGGTCAGTGGGAACAAGAGGACACGTCGAATAGATAAGCGACATGCAATAGCTAATGGATGGGCATCAAGTAGTGGGCCATCCGCTAAAAGTAACAACCAATAAGAATACCAAGTTGCTCATAATATGTTCCCTCTCTCCCTCATATCTAACTGAGTACTGTTGGGAAATTACGCAGATTTCCTTATGATTATATTTGTGGAGAAAAGAAATGAAATGTAGAATGGTAAGAGACACACAAATTTGATAACGGAGTTCGGCCAATTATGCCTACGTCTCCGGGCTGCTGCAGATCTTTTATTTCAGAGAATATTACAAAGTGATTACACAAAACACTTTTCACTTAACACTCGTTCTCACTCTAAGCTTGCTCGCTCCTTTACTTCTTGTTGAATATGAGATTAGGATGAGATATAAAGTTATGAAGAAGAAGGAAGTATTTATAAGGTGAGAAATGGTTGGTGGTGGTTGGTGGTTTGGTTGGTGGCTCGGTTGGTGGTGGTAGGTGGCCGCCCATGTTTATTGTATGGGTTGTTGGTTGCACATGTAACAACCATTCTAACAATCTCCCACTTGAAGACTGATTTCAATCCGTCTTCAAACATTGATCGATGCAACAGCCATTCTGCTCTTTTTACTCTAGCAGACCAACTGAAGTTGAACACAACTTCAGTTTATCGATAGTTACCGTCTTTGTCAACATATCCGATGGATTTTTGCTTCCTTCGATCTTCTCCAGTACTAACACATCATCTTCTAGTAGAGATCTGATGAAGTGATAACGAAGTCCGATATGTTTGGTTCTGGAATGAAATGCTGAATTCTTCGCCAAATGTATTGCACTTTGACTATCACTGTATAAAACATTCATTTCCTGTTTGAATCCCAGCTCAGTTAACAAACCTTGAAGCCATATCATCTCTTTACTAGCTTCGGTGATTGCTACATACTCAGCTTCTGTAGTGGATAAAGTGACAATCTTCTGTACCTGTGACATCCAACTAACAGCTGTAGTTCCAACCGTGAATACATAACCTGTAGTGCTTCTTCGATGATCGACTTCGCCTCCAAAGTCTGCATCTACATAGCCTTGAGCTTTAACCTGCCCTTTACCAAAGTACAAAGAGTTATGTACGGTACCTCGTAGATATCTCAAAATCCACTTGACTGCTTCCCAATGAGCTTTCCCTGGATTTGACATGAACCTGCTAACAACTCCCACTGCATGGCCAATGTCTGGTCTCGTACAGACCATGGCATACATTAAGCTTCCAATAGCCGAGGAATAAGGAACACCATTCATGAAATTTCTTTCTTCCTCGGTTTGCGGGGACTGATCCTTGGATAGGCGAAAGTGACTGGCCAATGGTGTACTGACTGACTTAGCATCGTCCATGTTGAATCTCTGCAAAACACGATTGATGTAATCTGCCTGAGATAGCTGCAAGAGTCCTTTCTGCTTATCTTTAGTGATTTGCATTCCGAGAATCTTCTTTGCTGGGCCTAAGTCTTTCATGTCAAACTCCTTTGATAGTTGCTGCTTCAACCTTCTGATATCATCCATATTTGATCCTGCTACTAACATGTCATCAACATAAAGTAGTAAAATGATATAACTAGACTTATATCGCTTGAAGTAGCAACAATGATCAGCATTGCACTTCTGGAACTCTTCCTTGTGCATGAATCCATCAAACTTTTTGTACCATTGTCTTGGGGCTTGTTTCAGGCCATACAAGCTTTTCTTTAGTCTGCACACCATGTTCTTCCTCCCTTTCTTGAAGAATCCTTCTGGTTGGTGCATGTATATCTCCTCATCCAAGTCTCCATGAAGAAATGCGATCTTCACATCTAACTGTTCAAGATGAAGGTCTTCAATAGCAACAATACTTAATACTGACCTGATAGTATTGAGCTTCACAACGGGAGAAAAAATGTCAGTGTAGTCCACTCCTTCCTTCTGTTGGAATCCTTTGACAACTAGTCGAGCTTTGTATCTCTTGGCACCATCGTGCTCCTCTTTCACGCGATACACCCATTTATTGTGAAGTGCCTTCTTTCCTATGGGCAACTCAACTAGTTCCCATGTCTGGTTGGAGATAAGAGACTTCATCTCATCTTCCATGGCAAGCTCCCACTTACTAGCATCTTCAGTCTGAGATGCTTCATCATAGCATTCAGGTTCCCCTGCATCAGTCAGCAACAAATAATTCATGTATCTTTTGTTAGGTACATGAGGTCGAGAAGATCTTCTCAATTCAGGAACAGGAGTAGGATGTTGTAGTGTGTCAGACTGGTCCGCACTACTCAGATTAATGATTTCATCAGGCTGAGCACTTTCTATAGTCGGTTTTGTGATGAGACTATCTGGAATATCGTTTGCATCTGCAAATACTGACTCACTCTGCTTTGAGTCGTTGACTTCTGTTTTGTGTCTGTCTTTGTACATTACTCTTTCGTTAAAAATCACATCTCGGCTACGGATCACCTTCTTGTTTTCATCATCCCAAATGCGGTAGCCAAACTCGTTTTCGCCATAGCCGATGAGATTGCATTTCTTGGATTTGGGATCAAATTTATTCCTGCCTTGATCACTAATATGCACATATGCTATGCAACCGAAAACTTTTAAATGTGATAATTTTACCTCTTTTCCACCCCATATCTCCTCTGGTATTTTATGTTCTAATGGAACCGAAGGACCTCTGTTGATCAAATAAGCTGCTGTGTTGACTGCTTCTGCCCAGAATTGCTTCGGTAGACCTGATTGTATACGAATGCTTCTGGCTCTTTCTGTCAACGTTCGGTTCATACACTCAGCTACACCATTGTGTTGAGGCGTACCCGACACGGTTCTCTGCATTTTGATTCCGTGCTCATAACAGAACTGCTTGAATCTGGTGTCTTCATATTCACCTCCATTATCAGTTCTAAGCTTTTTGATCTTTAGATTTGTCTCATTTTCAACCATAGCTTTCCATATCCTGAAAGCCTCGAACACTTCAGATTTATGCCTTAAAAAATAAATCCATACCTTTCGCGAGTGATCATCGATGAAAGTAACGAAGTAATGCTTTCCACCGATGGATGAGATGGTCGTTGGCCCCCAAACATCGGAATGAACAAGCTCCAGCTTTTCCTTCTTTGGGGTTTTACCACTTATTTGAAAGCTGACTCTCTTCTGCTTTCCAAATATGCAATTTTCGCACATGCCTATTTCCACTGACTGTAGACCTGGAAGTTTCCCCTTCGAGTGCATAATCTTCATTCCATTTTCACTCATATGGCCTAGCCTCTGGTGCCATATGTTGGAATTTTCGTTGCTGGCTGCAACAGTGATCGAACATCGCGCTCTTGATGTCATGTAAAGAGTACCACTCTTCTTGCCTTGAGCAATCGTCATTGCACCCTTCGAAATTTTCCAGTCATCACCATGAAAGGTCGTAGTATAGCCTTCACTAGCTAATTGTCCTACGGAGATCAAATTCTTTCTCAAGTCTGGTATGTGTCTGACATCCTTTAGCTCCCAAACTGACGCATTCAGCTTAATCTTCACAGAACCTTTACCAACGATATCACAAGGTTGATCGTCACCAAGATATACCTTTCCAAGATTTCCAGAGGCGTACCTTTCGAAGAATTTTTTCTGCGAAGTGGCATGAAACGATGCTCCAGAGTCTAACACCCAAGAATCTTCCTTGCTCTCCAAAGAGCATATCAACGCTTCATCTCCTCCTGAGGTAGAAGTAACATTTGCCTCTGCCTTCGCCTTCTGATCCTTTGGTGCACTTCTGCATTGGTTTTTGTAGTGCCCAGTCTTTCCACAGTTCCAACACTCAATGGTCTTTGAGCCGTTGGGATTTCTGGATTTAGATCTCCAGTCCTTCGACCTACCACGGTAGTTCGATTTGCTACGTCCATTTCCTCGTGTTGAATTTCTTCCTCTTGATTGTGTATGCAAAATTGAAAAATTTGATGACTCACCAGAATCTCTTCGCCGGATCTCTTCACTGAGAACCATATCACGAATATCATCAAATTTTAACTTATTGCTTCCCGACGAGCTACTCACTGCTGTGACAGTAGCGTTCCAACTTTCTGGCAGGGAAGACAAAAGTATCAACGCGCGTACTTCTTCGTCAAACTCAATTTCAACTGAACTTAACTGAGTAGTAACTGTAATCAGTTCATTGAGATGTTGAGCTACCGATGCACCTTCTATCATCCGCAAATTGAACAATCGCCTCATCAAATGAACTTTGTTAGAGGCCGACGGCTTCTCATACATACTGGAGAGAGCCGCCATAAGACCTGCCGTGGTCTTTTCCTTTGCTATGTTGAAAGCAACATTGCGAGATAACGTCAATCGAATAACTCCAAGAGCTTGTCTATCAAGAAGAGCCCAATCTTCATCCTTCATATTCTCTGGCTTCTTTTCTGAGAGAGGTTGATAAAGCCTTTTCTGATACAGATAATCTTCAATCTGCATTTTCCAAAAGCCAAAGTCGGCTCCGTCAAACTTCTCGATTTTCACTTTTCCTTCATCTGCCGCCATCGCTCCCACTCGAATTTAATTTCTTTTCTAACAAATTATGGCTCTGATACCAGTTGTTGGGAAATTACGCAGATTTCCTTATGATTATATTTGTGGAGAAAAGAAATGAAATGTAGAATGGTAAGAGACACACAAATTTGATAACGGAGTTCGGCCAATTATGCCTACGTCTCCGGGCTGCTGCAGATCTTTTATTTCAGAGAATATTACAAAGTGATTACACAAAACACTTTTCACTTAACACTCGTTCTCACTCTAAGCTTGCTCGCTCCTTTACTTCTTGTTGAATATGAGATTAGGATGAGATATAAAGTTATGAAGAAGAAGGAAGTATTTATAAGGTGAGAAATGGTTGGTGGTGGTTGGTGGTTTGGTTGGTGGCCCGGTTGGTGGTGGTAGGTGGCCGCCCATGTTTATTGTATGGGTTGTTGGTTGCACATGTAACAACCATTCTAACAAGTACGAGCCTCCATCAAGTCATGTCTCACACCATCAAGTCATGTACTCATAGTACCAGCACGACAACTTGTACCAAAAACCGAACATCTGGCGAACATCTCCAAAAGCATAGGAGTCAAGAGCGGCGTATAGATAACCTAATATGGCAGAGCCCCAATCAATCATATGCAACTGCTCTAACTCGACTAGTGTTGCTAGGTAGCCCAGCCTAATCGTACTCCGTTGGTTCGAGAAGAGTGTCGAACCAAGGAGGTATAAAATGGTAGCCCTATATACTATGTCATGGAAATATACCACACCAAGATGCGTTGTAATATACTCAAGTAAATATGTGACGGAAATGGCACCATTAGTTATATGAGCCGCTGAAAAATCTGGCAAATACTATAGGTAAGAATTGGGTGACTCAAAAGAGGCATCAAATGGACAAGTGACTCTATCTGGAAGGCCAATCTCAATCCCGGTAAGCATGTAAAAATCGGTTGGGGTGATACCTAGCTCAAAATCCGGAAAGGGAAAAGTGTGTGTCATAGGCCACCATCTCTCTAATAAGGCCTCTACCAATGGTCGATCGAAGGACTGGGGAGGTATAATACGTAAAAAAAAGTCCGAAAGGACTAGCTAGTATCCTCTCTCGAATATGTAATGGTAATATGTCAATGGCATGTGAAATAAACTTCGCCCAACTCCTACGAAAGTAGATGTACTCAGTCTATTAAAATTATAACAGTTAAATAACTATAAAACCACCATTAAAAAGTATAACGTACATGCACTAAACTATAACGTAGAACCAACAGGGCATATTGTTTAACAGTTCATTAACAATAAACATTAAAAAAATTGAAATTCATACTGAAACGATGGCCAGCGCGATAAACGATCGATGAGTGAATCTCTACGGCAGCCCGTGGCGGATCTATAGGTCCTCAACCGTCGTCCCCGCTGGTGGAGGAGGGTGAGCTGGACCAGATGAGTCATCTGGCATACGTGAAACTGTTCATCTCCCCATCTTCGTTATGCGTGGCGGCATCCAGGCGTCGTACCAAATAAAGAAAATTAAAAAGGGGATTTGGAAGGAATGGGGATTTTGCCTCCCACGCCATTCCTTTATAGGCGCGGGAGGTCGCTTGAGCCAACTTTATCGGCTCGCAATTGGCGAGCCGATAAAATCAGCTCGCCACTGCTAGGGAATATCAAAGATATTCCCCTGAACG
The DNA here is from genome assembly GCA_030737875.1 of Allium sativum. Classification (NCBI taxonomy): domain Eukaryota; kingdom Viridiplantae; phylum Streptophyta; class Magnoliopsida; order Asparagales; family Amaryllidaceae; genus Allium; species Allium sativum. The sequence continues at coordinate 879,735,934 of CM060909.1, forward strand.
TTACGGATCGTAATGTTATGATCCATAACCCTGATGGAGATGCTCTAAAAAAGGGACACAATGAAACAAAGGATTTGAGCTCGTACAAAAGTCTTCAAACGGTCTATGAATTTTATCGGTAGCAAAGTGCTTTTTTCAAAATTTCTTTGTATTGAGAGGAGTATTGTGATATTAGAGCATGTCCAACTAGAATAATTTATATTATAATCCGTAACAAATACACTTGGTTCAAACTCCAACATAGTGCAGATTTTGTAATTGATTACATTCATATAAAGATCGATCCTGTTTTTGTAATTGAACTAGACGTCTATTGAACATGCGTCCGAGTATGAGGTGCATGTTCAATAGACACCTAATATTATGTGCATGTTCAACAGATGCCTTACACACAGATGTTTGTCCAATATATGCCCAATTACATTTTCCTCTAACGACCATAAAATGCTACATTTCTGATGGCTATAAACCCCCCTTTATAAATATCCCCCTCGTTCAATTTAAAAATCCACCGTATTTTCAAATCAATCAACTCACAATTTACCACGTTTTCAACCATTACGCTCTTACTTCTCCACTTCCGACTTTCAAAATTTATTTTGAATTCGATATTGAATCCGCGAAATGCGGTTTGGAAGACTTTGATTTACAAGATATGTAATACGGCTCAGATCGGCGGAACATTCTAAGAGGTAGTTGGAGTTCGACAAAGGTTTACGATTTATATTGCATATGGTATGCTATACGGGGTTGTCGATGACATCTGGAGACTTTAAAGTAGAGGAATCAAGCACTATATCCGTTAGATGTTTTACCTTACGATGTTTAGCATAGGGTGTTCATAGACTCTTTCAATTGAATATTTGATGTGTCATGCTGAGCCGGTAAGTCTTGTTCTTCTTTTATTGCATTTTTACCGTTTTGATCGAGTTGCCCTAGGTCAATCGGCTCATCTTGAATTTGGTTGTTTTCATCAATATTTAATGTATTGTGTGGAGAAACATGAAGTTGTTCATTCTATGAAATAGTAATATAAACATAATTGTTAGACTTTGAGTTTGAAATATGCGCTTGTGCTATATAAGTTTATGATTGGTTACACTGTGCATTAATTTGAGCATTTTCAGATAACTGAATGTTAACATTATTTTGACCCAATTTTTCCATTATGGGAGGGTCTTTAACATTTAGATCATTTATATTTTGAGAAACATCCTCCTTCAAATGTGCATTATTTGATGGTATGCTGTTATCATTAATAGGAACCCACACTTTGCTCAATTGATAACCATTTTCCAAGCGTCCAAGACTTTGGCAACTTTGACACTTAATTGATTTCCAGTTATATTCAAAGTCTTACATGAAAAGTTTGTCATTTTTAACAAGAATCGGGATTTGCTTAGGGTAGGAAAATAAGTTAGAAACTTCCAATAATACTTGAGCATAATGATTTTTTAAGATTCCTTCAATTGTCATATCTAATTTTATTGGGGTTCTCAATGTTGAGACAATAGGACTAATACCTTCTACGGTACGAGAGTCTAGGGAAAGATTAGGCAGTCGAACCCAAATAGGAATCAATAATAATAAATCATTTGTTCAAAGCAGTACAGATATGTCAACAAGTAGAAGAAGACTCCATATCACAGTCTCGGTAGTAGCCATGCCCACTTATCTAAAGTCTACATTTCTTTTGCAGCTGCATATATTTACGTATATTAAGGCACCAAACTGGTTATTAATGAGGAAGACATTTTACGTATATTTGCACTTGTTTTTGTTTAAAATTACGAATGTATTAATTATAATTAAACTGAGTGCTAGTTTTTCATTTAATTACCCTTAATTACACTCGTAAAAACCAAGGTTTGAAATTCCGGTCGGAAGCACGAAAATCTGGCAATTCCTTCCGGTTCCGGTCATAACCGAAACGGAATTTGGTCAGAAAACCGTTTTCGGCCATAGCTGAGGTTAGCGGTCTTTTTTTCTTCTTTTCTCGGAGTGGGGAAGACGAAGGAACAATGTAAGAGAACGAGTTGAGAAGAAGAAAAGTGCTCGTGAGATCTACTTTTGCAGAATGGTTGAAAACAAATGTAGACTGAGGGTAGCTGAATTCACCTTGTGTCTTGGGAGAAATGAGAGCATGTCTTGGAGAAGACAAATCGTACTGTACAGTATTATACAAAATATTTATCAATGCGTTTCCACTGAATACGTCTTATAGAAGTACAAATTATTTTGCAACGTAAGTAGCTTACTTTTCTACTTTTCGGTTTCATCCTAAAAACTAGAAAAATGCCTAAGTTGAAGCACATTTGCACTTAACCGTATTATGTTAATATTAATATAAAATAATCAACCCCAACATTTGTTTATTATGTTATTTGTACATATCAACATATATACCAGAGCAAGATTTATATCAATATTTAGCACTTTACTTTAAAATGAAAAAACAGGAAAAATATATCGAAACATATACTCCTAAATATGAATGACTATATTAATCTAAGTACATAAAAAATTAGAAAATATCATGGTTTGAAGTTTCATCTGACACGTCTAAATCCATCCATTTCGGTCTGGTTTCAACGGAGACCAGACTGACATATCAAAAAATTTCAATGACTGAAACAAAAACGAAAAGTGAAATTTCAAACATTGATTAGTATTGCATATTTATTTGCATATCTACCAAAAAAAGAACAGGAATTTTCAAACTGGAATTAAACCGGAATTTTCGAGATTTCCGGAACGGGACCGAAATTTTAAAATTTCTATGTAACCGGAAACAGGGATTTCGGACTTTGGTAAAAACATTACGAATGAGTTGCATGTGTTATTTTAGAATCATCGAATATATCCTGTAATTTTCCGCTTTACCTCTACTATGACTTTTTGGATCTTTATTGCATTGGGTCCACTAATCATTTTAACTGCACAATCTCTAACTACAGTTACTATTAGCAGTTTCTACCATAATTAGTTTGAGTAATTAAGCTGGATCAAGAATAACTGTCTTTGAGGCTTAATGATGGCTTTAAGCAGGTCTTCCGTTGAATCTTATTGGGTTTGCATATTCTTGGAACAGATGCTCGAGAATTTTTCATATCTCCCTCGACCATTATTCAAAACAAGAAATATGATCGAGAATTGAAAATACAGGTAACAGATTTCTAAATTGATGTGAATAGAACTGCAATTGATCAAGTAGGCGTAACCGAATTGATATATGTGGTGATATTTTTTTGTTATATCAACTTCTTGGCACAACGCCAAAAGATTTTCAACAAAAGCTGATGGTTTGTGATGTAACCAGAATGTTGAAAAATGAAGAATTTGATCTGACTTCACTGTCTAGGCATGACTCACAATCGAATAATGATGAAACTTGACCTTCAAACACATGGTTGTTAAACACTATTCAAAATCCTCAAATGTTGAAAACTAACTGACGAGGATCATTGCTGCAAAGCAATTCACGCTTTGATACCAAGTTGATGTATGATAATTTACTGTAAACTGAATCTATTGAATTGTTTGATATCAAGTCGAGATTATTTGTATTGAAACGATAAAACTAAGAATTGTATTAGCAATTGTTAATTAATCATATTTGACTATGCAAAGTATTTATTAGGCTATTACCAGGGGCGTAGCCTTGAATTATACGGTGGGGTACCAAAAATTTTAAACTTGAAAAATTATGTTGTTAAAATGGTTGTAGTAAATGAGTGAGCTCACATCTTCTGTTAAATAGATTTAAATGTAACATTGTATCTCACTTATGTATATTTTTTGAATAGATGAGAAGAAAATTTAAATTAGACTGTGTAGTTATTAAGCTATATTTTGAAGTATGAAATGTAAATCATATTCAAATAGATTTATAAATTTTAAAAATAGTTGTTTAGGAAGAAAGATGATATTAGTTGAGCCTGGTTAAAAACGAAGCTTATTTGTTTAATACAACAAAAGTTGCACACTAATTTCAATGTGTGAGCTCACATCTTGGGGGTCATGGCCCCTACACGTCAACCAGTAGGTACGTGGCTATTACATGATCAGCCCACATATACAACCTGAACTAAAATAATACAAGAGAATATAATGTTCGTATTCACTTTTTTATTTGGACATGTATAGATCACAGTTATTAATCGCAATGTGAAATAATGAATCGTGATGATTAAAAAAATTAATGAATGAAAATTTGTGTGAACACGGGAACTGTTAACAGGAGAACAGAAGATTTGAGGTGGATAACAAATGATAGAAAATCGGAACAACCACCTTTGTGTAGAAAGCAAGATTTTATAACCTCTTGCTTTCTTTTTAAGGTATTCATATTTCGGACTGTTGTGTAAGCACTTAATAATGCCATTATAGCTGGACGCTAAGCAAGGTTAAAAGTCGTACCCTTGGCCAAGATCAATGTTTCAGTGAACAAAAAGCGTACACTTTATTTTCATCAAACGGAAATCTGAGATATACAATCAGTCTAAATACAACTCTAGTAACAAGAGTTAAAAAGAAAAAGAAAAAAAACTAAGGCTGAAATAGAGGGAAGTAACTGAAACTGGATTCTGGATGAAGTTAATCCCCCAATTATACAAGAGGAAATTTTATTTGCATCCACCTTTTTTTTCAGTTAATCCTTTTCTAAGTTTCTCCTACCGTGATTCTCTTTATTCCTTTTTCTAACTTTAAAATACGTATGAATCAGAATTGAAAAACAAATATTGTCAAATCTAATCTTTTTTTTTTTTCCATTATAATGCACTGTGCAGAAGAGGGCTAAATGCACACAGGCTATCGCTGTTGTTCAGATGATAACTATTTAACTGCTGCTACCTGTTTTATTTCTAATTACAATACCGCTAAAACCAGCTCTGACTGAAAACTGAAAAAAATGAAGGTTAAAAGGAACCATTTCCCAATGTTGATATTACATTTTACGTCATAATACTATTCACAGTGATATTTTGGATTTTGTTATTGACACTCCAAATATTGTTAAGGGGGTCATTTTTTAAAAATACTCCACTCTTTGATAAATTATTAAGGGGCTACACAAATATATTATTTCACACTACTCAATATTCCTGAATTGCCCCTTTTACTTAGATTAAAAAAAATTATTCGATAAGGGAAACCGAATTAAAATAAGAAGTTCGTCACCACTGCACTGAATGCAACACGTAATCAATTATGTATATATCGGCAGTGATATATCAAAAATTAATAATCATATTTGTGCATTGCCTTCGTAATTATAAAATTCGGCATATTTATGTCAAAAAAAATAGTTCGATCAAATTTCTCCGAAAACACTTAATCCTTTAGGGTTCAAAAAAATCAATATATGCAAATGGAAAAAAAAAATTACTATGGCCCTTGCAATATTTGATATGGTAAGGTAAAATTATTTTTATTTGTTAAGAGGCTAGATGGGTAATAAGGAAAAATTACTTTTATTTGTTAAGGGGCTACAATTCTCATTGGTACTCCCCTTAACAATTTTTGAAAAAAAAAATGACCTCTCCTTAACAATATTTGGAGTGTCAATAACAATGCCCGATATTTTTTAAACATGTTTCTGCTGCGAAATAATAAGTATACAATTTTGTTGTTAAGTTTCTTGCATTCGAGTGTGGATCTCCTCTGTTAATTAACTGAGCCACTGAACATCGTTTAAAACTAATACTACATGGTGAGCACTAAGTTGTCTTAGGAAATCATCATATACAAATGGAACTGTAGAATGTGTTTGTTGTGTTTTGATTTTAATATACAAATGGATCTTGCTTACATCAACAGGAAATTGTTAGCCAAATGAGGAAAATTAACATTAGAGAGATGGACAGTAGCAGATTCAGTTCTTTCCTCTAGCGAGATGTCTGGACCGGAAATGCTTACAAAAGTGTTTGTTTAAGCTGACAAGAAATACATATAAACATGTTTGATATGAGCTGATAAGGGCATATTGCTTTGGGTAGTGGTAAGTTCAAGAGCTTAGGAGGAAGAAAAAGATGTATAAAGCTGTTGGGAAACAATGGCTGAGTCGCGGACTAGGTCGCTCTCTTGAAGACGATTCGGCGATCTGGTCGGTGGTGCAAAACCAGTTCGTACTTCCGCCGCCGCCTATAGGATAAAACAGCTCTCTAAAATTAATAACTGATTTGCTTTGCACAACAAATCAGTGCAGATTTGCACTTTCGAAATTAATAACTGCTCGAAAAATTCTGTAAGAATATTTTATTGGCGGAGGAGAGAAATAGTATTTTTTTTCTTCTGTAGTAATCTTGTCTACAGCTGAAGATAATATATAGACGGAGATTAGGGTTAATCGAAAATACTGGGCAGAGGAAGAAAAATATGATCTGCTGAAAATACTGGGTCAAGAGTTTACCGCTTCATAAATAAAAGTCGGCTCAGAAATATTTTCTGTATTAAAAAATAGTTCGAAAAACGCAGTGTTTTCTGGACCAAAAATATAAGTGTCTACACCACATAGTCAAGGCCCAGGGCCCAAGGCCAAGCCCAATCCCGAACCGAGCCGAGCCGGGCCGGGCCGGGCCGGGCCGAGTCGAGTCGGTCGGTCGGTCGCGCGCGCGTGTGTGGTGGTCATAATGCATGGTCTCCCTCCTGAAAATACTGGGTCAAAAGTTTACCGCTTCATAAATAAAAGTCGGCTCAGAAATATTTTCTATATTAAAAAATAGTTCGAAAAACGCAGTGTTTTCTGGACCAAAAATATAAGTGTCTACACCACAGAACCAAGGCCCAAGCCCAAGCCCAAGCCCAAGCCCAATCCCGAGCCGAGCCGGGCCGCGCCGCGCCGCGCCGGGCCGGGTCGAGTCGGTCGGTCGCGTGCGCGTGTGTGGTTGTCATGATGCATGGTCTCCCTTCTCACAACAAAGCATGCATTGGGAGCCCAAGGCCTCAACATGACTTCTTAGAAACAAGTATAATTACTTGCATCTTTCTTATAATCTCATGATGTGGGACTATTCACAAATAGGAGCCATCATAAACTTGTTTCATATTTTAAATAATTCATAAAATTTCCAACAAACTCCCACTTGAAATTTTAAAATATTATCGAGCAGTTTCTAAAAACATAAGACTGTGCATAAACAAAGGTGTCATCCGACTTGAACCTTTGCGTAGTGAATAAGATTCAGTTTTTACTAGGGTGACACGTAGTCTTGAACACTATTCCTGACATCAAACCACACACAATTTTTTTTATAGTGCAATCAAATAAGCCCGTGCGTTTATCGCCATGCACGTCTATCCCACTTTAGTGAACGCTCTAGAAGTTTTGCCCTAAACTTCATAGGAAATGGCCACATTTCCACATTCACAAAGGTGAGTCAATCAAGAGCACTCCTGAAGGTAGATACTCCACTCCAAATAGAGTATAGATCTCATTAAGAGTTTTTATTAACTCATCCTCTAATCACTTCAGGAATACATGCTTCTTAATCTAAAATTTAGTATGTTCATCTACTATCACTACACAATTTGTTTTTACCCATTGAACCTAGTTCTTGGGATCTCCAGTCATTTAGGTCAGGTTACCATTGTGCGTGATTCCACAATCACAGGGCAATAGTCCCATTCTTTTAGAATTATTAAGGACTTTCTTCCTGGTCAGTCCTTTCGTCAAAGGTTCTGCCAAATTATCATCACCTTATATGTGATGTTCTCTAACAATACTGTGCATACGACTGTCATTTCTTACCGTTGTAATATCGGTTCTGTTTTTTTTTTTCAATAGTCGTCAAAATAGCTCGGCTCGTTTTCTACCGTTGTTGTAACAGTTCTATACTTTTTGCAATAGCCGCGGAACTATCACAATCAATTACACCACTAGTGTCTATTTTTCCCATATAGGGATCTTAACTAGCAGATTTCTTTAGTTCTCTACTTCTTCACTAGTTGTTGCTAGTGCTATTATCTCAGTCTTTATAGTAGACTAAGTCAAAATAGTCTGTTTCTTGGATTTTCAAGAGACAGGTTCTCCAGCGATGCTAAATATATAGCCGTTGGTCGCTTTTGAATCAATAGATAAAGTATTCCAGACTGTATCAGAATATCCTTCAAGTACAGTTGGAAATTTTTCATAATGTAATCCAAGGTTCATGGCTCGTTTAAGGTATCTTATGACCCTTCCAATAGCATGTCAATGCTCTATACTAGGTCTACTAGTTAACATGCATAATAATCCCACGACATAGGCAATGTCGGGTCTAATACAATCAGTGGCATCCGAAGGCAACCAATGATGCTCGTTTACTTTGACTGTCTTACACCTTCACAAGTGTTCTTAAATATCTTTGCATTGGGATCATATGATGTACATGCAGATTTACAGTCAAAATAATTGTCTTTCTTTAGAGACTTCTCAATATAATGAGATTGATCCAAAGAAAATCCCTTTTTCGGACCTAGTAATTTTAATATCAAGGATTACACTCGCCTCACCTAGATCTTTCATATCAAAACTGGCACTTAATAAGGATTTGACTGAGTTTATGGCATGAATGTTTGACCCAAAAATGAGTAGGTCATCTACATAAAGGCATATAATAGTGCAAATGTCATTCTCAGATTTGTAATAAATGCATTTGTCACTTTCATTAACTTTAAAACCATGTGAAATGATTAAATTTATCAATTTTTTCATGCCATTGTTTAGATGCTTGTTTTAAACAATATAATGATTTATCTAATTTGCATACTTTATGTTCTTGATCATGTACTACAAATCCTTCAGACTGGTCTATATAAATTTCTTCGTCTAATTCACCATTCAAAATGTGGTTTTCACATCCATTTGGTGTATTAATAAATTATGAATAGAGACAAGTGAGATTAATACCCGAATGGATGTAATTCTAGTTACATGTGAAAAGTGTCGAAGAAATATATATTTTCTTTTTGTTTAAAACCTTTAGCTACTAGTCGTACTTTATATTTATCAATAGTGCTATCAGGTTTTTAGTTTCTTTTTAAGTACTCATATACAGCCTATAGATTTACAACCAGGAGGTAAATCTATCAAATGCTGAGTCTGACTGGATTCCAGAGAATCCGTCTCATTATTTATAGCCTCTTGCCAAAAAACGGCATCTAAAGAAGATAAGGCCTCTTGGAGGTTTAAGGGATCCTCCTCTATAGTAAAAGCACAAAAAATATGAACCAAAATCTTTTACGGTTCTTGCTCTTTTACTTTTTCTAGGTTCAGTTTCAGAACTTTTATTAAGTTCTGTTCTAATAGGCATACTTGATGTGCCCCCACTATTCCTTAATTTAAAAGGAAATTTCGTTTCATAAAAATTGGCATCATTAAATTCAAAATATATTATGTGTATTTAGGTCATAAATTCTGTATGCTTTGCTTTTAACAGCATAGCTTATAAATACACATTCGTATGATTTACTTGCCAATTTTATTCTCTTAGGGTCTGGAATGCGAACATATGCTAAGCAACACCAAGTTCCAAAGTATGACATATTGGATTTATATTTCTCTAAAATTTCATAAGGCGAAATTTTATTCTTAAATTTGGGGATTCTATTCAGAACATAACGTACGGTCTATAAAACATCCCCCCACTAATGTTTTGCTGCACCGAAATTTAATAAAATGACAATTACTAATTCGGTAAAGGACCTATTTTTTCAGCTTTACCATTCATTTCAGGTGAATAGGGTGCAGTTCTCTTATGTACAATATATCACATAAAAAATCCAGAATAGAATTTGATTCATATTCTGTTCCTCTATCATTATGTAGTCTCTTAATTTTCCTATTTGCTTGATTTCAATTTTGAATGTTTCAAACATATCAGATGCATCACATCTTTAAGAATCAATGTCTTTCCAATCATATGCTTTATTTTCATTATTACCAGTCTCTACAGCTTAAGTGGTGTGAGGATCTCACAACACACTTTCTGATCGTCAACAACCGTGTATATTGTGAATACATCACAATCATAGCAAACATGACGAGAAACACAAATGTCTACCTACCAACCCTCTGATTCACCAACAAGGTGGATCTCAGTAATTATAGCCGTTAGAGGCTCCTCAGTCAGGTTTGCCTACGGTGCAGGGTCTGGCCTATTCCGACACTTTTGTGCCATATGACCTGGTTTTCTACATTTGTATTATAGAATAACTGTCCAGAATCATTCATTTGGGTTGGTTGTTGCTGTCGTTTATGGTTTCCTTGCGGATTCCATTCTGTTATTTACTGACCGGTTGTGGATGCTTACTATTTTAAATGTTCATATGTTTGAGAATTTATATTTTTTTCATAGGAAAATATTCATAAACTCAGAGACTAACATAATTGAATCACATAAAAAATTAATTTCTGCATTTTTACTTATCAGTCTTAATAGATACTTAGAACTCAATCTCGATCTAAGTCAGTAAATCAAAATCTGCATAAGCATTCTTTACGCTATGTATCTCACAGAGGAAATCTCACAAAAGACAGTGATATCTAGCATTAGTTGCCTATTGGTAATGAAAACTTTGATTTTAATTCAGTATGGAACCATGTTCGGTCAAATTCTTTGATTTGGGATTGTACATGTGCTCCCAGAATGTCCGTAAACGCATTGCTGGTTTCAAATAATAAGTTCACTACGAAAGATAAAATTATCTTTTGGAATGTATCTACCGATCCTAAGTGTAGTTTGTGCTCAATACCTTCATGAAGACATAAAACTTCTTTATCTTAACTGCTCATATTCTAAGAAAATTTGGAACTATCTTAGGTGTAACTTGAAAATTCCTAGATCTAACAATTATGAGCAGCATCCTATTTAAAAAATTTCTACCATTCATGGTTCCATATTTGTTTTATTGCACATAATCAGCATAGAGAATAAATCCCGTTAATAAAATGTACTTTATGAAGTCTGGTTCTCCAAGTGATTACTCCTTTTTATTATCCAGCTTCTTCTACCACTTGCGGCAGAACTTTGTTGGAAAATAATGCAACTGTCTGGTTGCAATTTGATGAGCAATCTCTGTAGCAGGTCCAATTTGTTCTGCTTGCCAATTCCAGCTCTTCACTATCCAATCATTTGTCGCGATGAATCATCATCGACAACAACAATGGGGTCCAGATCTCCGACCCCTACCGCTGGCTCGAGGATCCAGATGCTGATCAAGTTGACTGAATTTGTTCTTAAGCAGTGCGATTTGAGATTAGGTCACCGAGACTGAATGAGGCAGCAGACAAAGCCATTTTTTCATTTATCGTCTTCAAATTGTTGCGAAACAATGGCTGAGTCGCGGACTAGGTCGCTCTCTTGAAGACTATTCGGCGATCTAGTCGGTGGTGCAAAACCAGTTCGTACTTCCGCCGCCGCCTCTAGGATAAAACAGCTCTCTAAAATTAATAACTGATTTGCTTTGCACAACAAATTAGTGCAGATTTGCACTTTCGAAATTAATAACTGCTCGAAAAATTCTGTAAGAATATTTTAATGGCGGAGGAGAGAAATAGTATTTTTTTTTTCTGTAGTAATCTCGTCTACAACTGAAGATAATATATAGACGGAGATTAGGGTTAATCGAAAATACCGGGCAGAGGAAGAAAAATAGGATCTGCTGAAAATACTGGGTCAAGAGTTTACCGCTTCATAAATAAAAGTCGGCTCAGAATAATTTTCTGTATTAAAAAATAGTTCGAAAAACGCAGTGTTTTCTGGACCAAAAATATAAGTGTCTACATCACATAGCCATGGCCCAAGGCCCAAGCCCAATCCCGAACCGAACCGAACCGAGCCGAGCCAAGCCGGGCCGGGTCGAGTCGGTCGGTCGCACGCGTGTGTGGTGGTCATGATGCATGGTCTCCCTCCTCACAACAAAGCATGCATTGGGAGCCCAAGGCCCCAACATGACTTCTTAGAAACAAGTATAAATACTTGCATCTTTCTTATTATCCCATGATGTGAGACTATTCACAAATAGGAGCCATCATAAACTTATTTCATATTTTAAATAATTCATAAAATTTCCAACAAAAGCTGGGTCAGGTATAAGTGAATGGCTTGTGAAGGAGTTAATGGTTGGAATAGATTGGAAAGAGGACGAAGGAGGTTTATGGTTGAATTAATGTCAGAAGTGGATTAAGGAAGCGGGTTGAGGTGACGGTCTGACTGGTAGATGGTGGTTCAAGTATACAAAGGTTAAAAGAGGGATTTTGCAGTTTATGTAGTGTACTGAATGGGCATGCATGTATACATGTTGTGTCATGGATACATGCAGTTATTCTTGTTTGTTACCAAAAGGTCAGTTGTGTTGTGTAAATCCATTTGGTTTTAAGCATGCACCGTATGTCCAATTCCACTGGCTTGATTCATGGCTTGGTTAGGGTGCAATTCAAGGATGGGGCAACTATTTCATTTAGCATCCATCCTTTCTTGTGACATAATTCACAATTCACATTATTATTATTTGTTTACCATTTGTCCAAAAACATATGCATGTAGTTTTCTTAATATATTAACTGTAAATGCTAATATAAAACACATGTTGTTCATAAACTTATTAACACGTATTGCTTTATGAAAAATGATGATAAAACCTAAATTCAGAAGCTACTGAGTTGTGAGGTCCATAGCTTAAGTAAGAGGGGAAGATGATATAAGGCTATTAGCTCTCAATGGTAATATACGTGCAAATCCTGATGCAAAAAAGCAGGAAAAAGTGAAGTGGAAGGTGTGTGACTGGTGATGATTCCTGGTTCATGCAATGGTGATACTGTTTTGATTTTAATACAGAAATAGGATGCTAAATTATCCTACAGTGATGACATATGATTGAAGAAACAATTACGGGATACTGAGAAGTGATTTTGACACGGAAGGCGACAATAGTGAGAGTTTATCATTTAGTAATCATTAGTCCAAAGAGACAAACATATAGCTTTGCAACTATTAATTCAAACGGGGAAGGGTTAAAATGTTTTGATTGAGTTCTTAAAGAAATACTTAAAAAATATTTTTTGTTTTGTTAGTTAATCCACTATTTATTAGTTAATCCACAGTGGATTAACTTACAAATAGATTGGTGGATTAACTTACTAAAGTCAACTTTGCATGAACTAACAAATTTAGTAGATACAAACAAAAATTCCCTTATATAAGTAGTTTTTTGCAATGTTATCAAGACCGGACCTGGCCGCGATTGAACCGAGGTTGACCGTCGGCCACCACGGTCTAAAGGAGATTCAAGCCTCTAGCATGCAGTAACCGAAGGTTCAACCTCCAAATCGCAGATCAAACCTCTTAATCAGACCGCGTCCGACCTTCAGAGAATTCTGTGCTTCCTGGCTGTTTCACATAACCGCAATTTTGAAGAGATTTTTGCAAAATTAGGGTGCGTTCGGTTTACTATTTTCAAATCATTTTCAGTTTTTAGTTTTAAAAAATGATGAAAACTCGTTCCTTTGCCATTTTGAAAAACTGATTTTGAAAAATTGTTATTTTTGAAAATGGGTCTGACCAAGAAAACTCAAAGCAAGTTTATTTTATTTTCACCATTTTGAGGCCCACTCAAAATTTTAAAACCTAACCCCAAAACGTAACCAAACACGTTTGTCTAACCTAGCTTTGTTTTCTGGCTGCAAAAAATGGTTTCTCTCAAATTCACCGATCGTTCAACGTCAGGTAAAATCACGATTTCTTATTTTGTTTATACTTCCTTAGTTTCGATTTCACTACATCTAGATTTTTGCATTTTGTGACAGTGTTTTCTTCCTTTTAGTGCGGGTTAGGGTTTTGTGGACCGCTTTTAATTTGCAGCTGTTCTAAGGTAAATTTTTGATTCATTATATTGTAGTTTGGTCGAATGCTTCTGTTCTTTGATTCTTTGATTCAAAAATTGAGATAGTTGATCTGATTTATCAGAAGTCTGAGGTTGAATTTGCTTTCCCATGCTTACTAGCTGAACTGAATGTGGTTGCCTTTGATAGTATGTCTGTAGTTTGATAGTGTGTCTGTAGTTTGGCCTAACAACCAACCTGTAACTCGAGCAATCTTTTCACAAGCATGATATCTACACAAAGTCTGAAACCTTAAACAACCAACCTGTAAACTCGAGCAATCTTATGAACATTTTCAGCTTCTGTTGCAAGATCTATAACATCTTATGAACATTTTCAGCTTCATGTTTTATTTTTCTAATTGGATGGTGTAGTGACTATTAAGTTGTTATTTTCAGCTTCATTTTTTATTTTTCTAATTGGATGGTGTAGTGACTGTTAAGTTGTTGAACAAAAGTGTTGTTATTAAACAAACTTCTAATCAATTTTGATATTCTAGTTTTCCCTGGCTACATGTGCAGTGGTATAATAGATAACTACATAAAGATCAAATTACGTACAGTACCATTTGTATCTAATTTTATCAACTAAAATTTACCTGGGAATCCATACATTCCATTGTTCATATTTGGTTGGTTTGCACTGATATATAGTGACTGCGAACCATTTGCATTTGGATGCGCCGAAATCTGTTGAGTCTGTATATTATTCATATATTAAGGCTCTCGGTAATTTATTTGATTTTGCGTAAAACCATAGAATTGGCCACCACCGTTCATTTCGTCACCTCTGACATAGTCTCCTCCCTTCCACCAATTTTCACGCACCCTTAGATCACTTTCCCTTTGCTTATTCGATTTTTTCACAAATCAAAATTTATTTAGGTTTTGTATTTTGCATTCTTGAGCTGAGTGTCGAGCTTGGATTTTGATGAAATCCAAGACTTTGTTGAAAGCACATCTCAAATTAACTAAGATTTGAATTTGGTGCATCCATAAACATGCATTTTTGAATTTTGAACTAATCTTTGATTCGCCTTAAAACTTCAACTCAAGTGATAAAATGAACAGAACCGAAATCTGAACTTATAATTGGACTACTTGGCAAACTCGGGCATAAATTTGTAGATTACGTTAAATGAACTCATGGAATGTCTCTGTTGGACTTAAGAACTTTGCCCAGACAATTTTTACTTTAAAATGACACTTAAGCCTGGAATACTTTGCCCAGGCCATTTTTACTTTAAAATGACACTTAAGAACTTTTGCATTTTGTCCATTTCACTTGTATGCATTTTGTTTCTGTTTAATTGTTTTGTGTGTGTTGTGTGCATCATGTTATGTATTTTGTGGTGTTGAACTTGAGTTTGTCATTTTAGCATTTTAAAAGGAAAAGAGGGGTAAAAGGGGGGAAAGAGGAGAGGTGTGGTGAGAGAGAAAAAAAATCTGTTGTTGTTCAGTGTGCACTATTGTTTTTGTAGGTTCTTTATTTTTGTTATGGTTTATGTACACTGTTATGCATTTAATCTGATAAAAAAAAATCAATTTATGTTCATCTTTAGCACTATGATCTTTGTTTCATCTATTTTGAGTTGTTTTAGTTTGTTTTCTGCTTTTGTTTTCTTTCAATTGAAAAAAAAATCCATCACATTTACGTTCACAAAACCGTTTCTTATTACAACAGCGAGTATTGTACATACATTTTTTTTCACTGGTTTATACAATTTTGTGTATACTACTTCAATAAACAAGCACAATCACATTACCATCCACTCTCATCTTCAACTCAACCCATGGCTGACTCCACTTGTACCTGCAACTTGAGCCAATAGCAACTGGTATAAACGTTTACTGAAACCATGTTAGTTTGAGATGTTGTGCTAATCTTTTTATAAAGAAGTGAATTCCTTGTAAAACTATTGTATTATCCAAATCAACTCATATAAATTTGAGATGTTGTGTTAGGACTAATTGAATTTAGCTTTGTTTTAATGTAGATATAAACGTTTACTGAAACCATGTTAGTTTGTCCTAAGAACGTAAGACCTTGTTTATGATGTGGTAAAAATTATTTTTATTTAACTTTTTTCTAATGTAGATACTAGTTTTCATAAACTGGTGTTGTTTTGTTTCCATACCTAAAACTAATACTAATATTAGTATAATGAAAAATTAATACCATGTTGTTCTATTATACTGTAAATGGATACCAATTGCATGCTAAAACTAATATTATATGTGACACTCTTTTAACATGTGCAAATTCCAAAATATCACGAAATACAAATCATTGGTTTACACTCTTTTAACTTGAGCCAATAGCCAATAGCAACTCCACTTGTATTGATTTAGTAATTCCGTGTGAAAGCATATGAAAACTGATTTGGTTAAACTGTAACATTATGTATTAATCGAGTTGTTGTAAACTGCTTTAAAATGATTAAATATGAAATTTCAATTGTAAAAGAATTGAATGGTTAATGTATGTTTTACTAAAATAGATGATGATATGAAGTCGAGTTATTTACTGTTAAAGAAGGGGGGTCATGACATATAAGTCATATATGTATGTGATTTCTCCTATGTTATCTAAAAATGTGGATATTTGAGATTTGAGATAGGGTTCTGGAGCATGTTTGATATATGTTATATATGAGATGCTATTTTAAAAGTGTTTATGCACTTCTATATGTCTGGAAGGAGCATAGCATACAAACTGATGTATGTATATGCCGATTCATTCACATACCAGTCTTGTTTTGTAGTTTGAAATTAAAGTCTGCCCTATTTATATATACATCATGAGTTAAATTATTTAATGTTATGTTTAAATTTAAATCCCCTGTAAATGAGCAGTGAGAGGTTCTCTAGTTCTTTGAAATCCTTGTCATTTTGAGGAAGCACTTATAAGGTTTTTTTTCTTCTTAAAAAATAGAATATGGAAGGTGGAAAAACAAAAGAACCGATGTCATGGTCCGCAAAGAATGAGAAGGTTTTCATTGATATACTTCATGAGAATGTGAAAGCGGAAAAATTATTCTACTTTCACAAAAGATGTATGGGGTCAGATTAATCAGCAGATGATTCAGGCAACACAATTAGATTACGGGATAGATAAGATAAAAGGAAAATGGAATTGTTTTCATTGTGAGCATCGTCTATTTTCTGATCTTTTAGCACATATGGGAGTCACATGGGATTTTAATACAAATCAAGTCCATGCTCCGGAATAAGTTTGGCAACACTTCTATACGGTAATATACGTTATGAAAAATATACAATTAAACTAAAATTTATAATCCTTGTATATATTGTAATTAAATAATATCTAATATATTACTTTTGCAACTATAGAAATACAAGACGGAGTACAAGAAATTTAGGAAGGAAGGATGTGAGCATTATGCAATTCTTGGAGAGATATTTGGTGGGACAACCGCCACAGGTGGATTGGGAAATGCTTCTACTCAGCAGTCTCCTACTTCAGATGAAGAACGACAATTAGAAGAAAATTTCTTATCCAAAGGAGTGCATGTGCATGTGGAGACTAAAGATGATGATGGAGCAAGCTTCCGTATGAGTGATGACACGAGTACGAACGATCGTCGTCATAATAAATTGAAAAGTAACAAGACAGACAAACTTGAAGCTTTTATAAAAAAGTGGATTAACATACATAGTGAAGAAATTGAGTTGAAAAATGCATGCTTGAAAGAAAAGCTTGCATGCCTTCAGAAAAATTCGTTTACTTTGGAAAGCAGTGCCACTGATTTGGGCCCTTACTCACATATGGCTTGTTTAGATATATTGAATAGCATGACCGAGGTGACCAACGAAGTTTATGTCAATGCAATAAATGCTTTTAAGGATCCAGCTTTTCGAGTGACATTTGTGAAGATGGCATGACATAGGCGCTTACCTGTTTTAGAGCTTCTTTGATTCACATTATGTTTATCTGAATTACGTGTTAGGAGCTTAGCTAAATTTAAATCATGTTATTGTTGTATTTTGCTCTATTGTTCTTTTGTGCTAGGAGCTTAGCTAATTCTAAACTATGATACATTGTTATGTTGTTATGATTGTTTGTACGTTGTTATGTTTGGGTCTGGTGGTGACTATGCTTTTTTCTGGTTTGAAGTAAAAAGAATCTTGTTGCTCTTTCTCTTTAACGACCAAATCATTGTTATGTTGTTATGATTGTTTGTACGTTGATATGTTTTCCTTGTATGCAATTTACACTTCCAAAATTCTACCCAGGGTTACAAATTTTATATTCCATATAACACGTATTTGTTTGACATTTGCTCCGTTAACTTTATGTTAGGTACTATAGTTACTATAACATGGATGAAGAGAGCATAATGAATTCAAGCGATGATGATTCCATAACAATGGATGACGTTACATCAGATGACAGTGAAGATATAATGATGACTAAATTTTTATTTGCTAACCGAAGAAGTGTCGTTAGTAGAAGGCCTTGTAGGACATCATCTCTTACCAGAAAAGGATTTATGCTTGAGATTCTAAATGGGCATCCATCTGTCTGTCATGAAATGTTTCGCATGCAAAAACATGTGTTTCCGAACTTTTGTAAAGCTTTGAAAGAGAAGGGACTACTAAAAAATGGTAAAAAAGTGGATGTTGAGGAGGGTGTTGCTATGTTTTTATGATTATAGGACACACAACACGCTACAGAGTGGTTGGTGATCGTTTTCAGCATTCCAATCATACAATCTCAAAATGATTTCGTAAAGTTTTGCGAGCTGTTTGCTCGTTAGGCATGGAGGTTATTCAACCAAAAAATCAGGATACTGTCCATGAGCGTCTTTGTAACACCCCGAATTTCAATTAACACTAATGGTTAGTAATTAAAGTATAATTAATCTCAGATGTGAGAATCAGGGGAAATGGGCTGCGTCATTGCGTTCGTCTCGGAAAAATACGCGAAATAGAGTCCGAGTTTGCGTAAAACGGGTACCGTATGAAAGAGATATGGACGAACGAAGTTAGGCAGAAAAACCCGAAACAGGCCAGAAATGCACTGGCGCACTTGTGAAGTGCGCCAGCACAAAAATACACTGGCGCACTTGGGAAGTGCGCCCATGTCGGGACAGGAAACCTGCACAGTTTCTAGAGAGTTCTGTGGTTGGGTGCACCAGTTTGGGGTTTGGGCTTGGTCTTAGGGCTGGTTTCTGGAAGGTTCCGAAATCTAAGGGTCCTAATCTAATTTAGGGTTAATCTAAGGGCCTAAAACACTCACCTAATCTATAAATACACCCTAAACCTACCCTAATCCATACTAAAAATAGAATTGAGGGCTACATGCCGCCAAATTAAATCTTAGAAGGAGCCTCCACTAATTTATGAAGAGGGTTGCAAGCTAATCACTCTCTAATCAACCTCTAATCCATTCTAAGCATCTTAATCTTCTTCATTTGGAGTGCAAATTGGCTAGTAGTGAGTTTCTATCACTCTAATGATCAATTGCTAAACTAAGTAGATGAGATATGATGAGATCATATGGTTTTGTTTGTGGATTAATGGGTTTTAGGTCATATGACATGATGTTAGTTTGCTAATGTATGTGGGTTATGCAAGTTTTGTGCTTTGTGATCATATGTTAATATGCAAGTTACATGTATGATAATATGCAAGTTACATGTATGATAATTATGCAAGTTGTATGTTTCTTCATATGCAAGTTTATGAGTTCATATGCAAGTATGTAACATGTTATGCAAGTTCATATGCAAGTTTATGAGTTCATATGCAAGTTATGTAACATGTTATGCAAGTTCATATGCAAGTTATGTGACATATTATGCAAGTTCATATGCAAGTCATGTATTTGTTAATATGTAAGTTTATGTAACATGTTATGCAAGTTAATATGCAAGTTATGTGACATGTTATACAAGTTAATATGCAAGTTATGTGACATGTTATACAAGATTATATGCAAGTTATGTGACATGTTATGCAAGTTCATATGCAAGTTATGTGTTTGTTAATATGCAAGATGGCACCTTTGAAACATGTTCATACATATGCAAGTTGACACCTTTTATATGTGTTATGTCATGAGAACGAAATTACGTGGGAACGATGGGGTTAATTAAATGCATATGTTAATAAGATTGTGTGAAATTAATATAATTATGCATAACATAAAATAAATGAACATAGTATGGGAATTTGCCTATTAAGTTAGGTGTACCCATACTATGTGTTGGGAATTTGCCTATTAAGTTAGGTGTACCCACACTTTGGAGTTGGGAATTTGCCTATTAAGTTAGGTGCACCCATATTCCTAAAATAAACATGATAATTAACACAAATTATGGGAGTAATTAATCGATTAAGACACGAGGTTGGACCCGTTTGTAGTGTAAGACTGCCCGGAGTTTACCGGCTTAACCAGGCATCTACAAATGACGGTCCAATGTAAGGGGTCTTAATCATAAATTAAATACGTAACAAGGGTAAATGACACGAGGTTGGACCCGTTTGTAGTGTAAGACTGCCCGGAGTTTACCGGCTTAACCAGGCATCTACAAATGACGGTCCAATGTGAGGGGTCCTTTACACGGTTACGGTGTTAATCAATTAAGAAACACTTAACCAGATAAGCATGTAGTGGGGCATGGGGGTTAAGTGGGTACCTTGGGTGGTATGTGGAAATTGCTAGTGGTTGCCAATAGAAAATATGATAAAATACTTAACCAAGATGAAACATGTAATTAAACATGATTAAAGGGTTAAGTGGGAAACACTAGTGTGTGGGCCAAGCTTAGGGGGATGGCTTGTGCTGGGGGCCCATTTCAACCAGTAACCCATACGTATCTTAGTGGGCTCGACCCATGTCGAGGACGGGACACGCATACCGGGCTTGACTATAAGAGGCCAAAATGGGTTAGCGGTGGCAACGCATGACCAACGGGTTTCATATGCGTGTGTGGGCCCGGGCTGGTAAATAAGACGTTGTTGCATCGTGTAGATATAAGCCGTGCACCGTTAATTTTATCAGGTTGCCACGTTGGGGAATGGTACACCCCACGGTGGGGCCAGCACGGGTATCTACGTTAGGGAGCCGATCGAATGGGGAGTAGTGTGTACACCTAATGGATTGTAGGGCCCCGTGGCGTCTACTTAGTCACCTAGGGGTACGCGAGAACTATTAAGTTAATTTTATAAGTCCATGGGTGGGATCAACCTTTAAGTTAGGAATGACTGGTGTGGTGCAGTTTAGTAATTTACCTTTGGAAGGGTAGATGCGTCTTTATCTTTTATCTTAGTTTAGTGGACTGCTTAGTGTAGCCATTCATCCCCATTAGTTACCGTATATCAGTTTATGTCTTCTCTGGTTACTTTAACGATTGTATTGTTAAAGTTATAGGACTCGCTCAGACTTATGTCTGACCCCGTTGTTTTTATTTTTTTTCCCAACTCTCAGGTCCTACGGTGGATCCTAGCAGTAGTGGAGCTTGATCGGATTGCTGTTCCAGTCTTTAGGAGCTTGGATAGATGTAAAGCTCCAGTTACCCAGTTGTCTTTTCTTTTGTCATGGCTATTGTATGAGAGTGGGATTATGTACTTCTTTATTTTGATGGATATTGTACTTGACTTTTATTGTGGTTTTATGATGTAACCAGACATGTTTTACTTCCGCTGTTATGAGATGATGTTTTAAATTTCAAGTACTATTTATATCTGTCATGTAGTAATTTTTCTGTTCTATATTCACTAAAATACTCCACCGATGCTATGGCATTCCCTTAGTGAGTGACCATAGCGGGAGTGGGGTGTTACACGTGGTATCAGAGCTGAAGGTTACCGGAACAGATAAATTTTTGAGAAAAAAATACTTTTTTTTTTTTAGAAAATAGTAAAGGTATTATTTTTGGAAAAAGTATTTTCAAAAACATGTCTTTTAAGAGAAAAGTTTTTGAAAAAGAAAAACATAATCCCCAATAGCCATATCTTTATCTTTCGGAATCTCCTTTTTGAATCTTTCCTCTTTCGTTTCAGCATGGCTGAAGATCTTAACATCCCGGAGGGCTTAGTTATACCACTATGGTATAGGAGGTTACAAGAGGCTAGGGCCGCGGCTGCGGGTCCAGCCAATGCTACTACACCAGAGGCAACCGCTCCTCCTCCTCGGCCTAGAGTGGATAATTTTGCTAAGATTTGCAAGGAGTTCAAGGCTATAGGAGGAAAACCTTTTCTAGGTTCAGAGACTTTCGTAGAGGCTAGAGATTGGCTTAAGGAAGTGGAAGAGTTGCTAGATATCTTTGAAGTGGAAGAGGGAAAGAAAGTCAAGTTGGCGGCTTGGTTAATGAAGGGAGAGGCCTATTTCTGGTGGGAGGTCACTAATGGAGAACGCCATGTTGACTCTTGGGCAGATTTCAAGCAAAGGTTTGGGGCTAATTTTCTCTCAAGGGCGGAAGAGAATCTGTTCATGGAGAAGTTCTTGAATTTGAAGCAAGGGAATCTCACGGTGAAAGAATATGTCAACAAATTCAATCAATTAGCAAGGTTTGGCATAGAGTTGGTGAATACACCGGAGAAGAAGGCTTTGAGGTTCGTTAGAGGCTTGAACGAACCATTGCAAGGAATAGCTATGACTCACATTCCTATGGGGGCCACCTTTGAGAAGCTTGTCTACATGGCACTTATGCATGAGGATGATAAGAGTTCTAAGGCACCAGAGAAGAAGGGGGATCAGAAGAAACCGCAACAACAACAACAAGGCAAGGGTGGAAAAGGCAATGGTGACAAGGGGAAGAAGAAGAAGAAGTGCTTCAATTGTGGGACCCCAGGCCACCTCAGCAAGGATTGTCGCAAAAAGAAGAAGACCGGTTGCTTTCATTGTGGTGAAGCAGGACATCTTGTGAAGGACTGCCCAAAGAAGGGGCAGAAGACGGGGTCTACCTCAGGAGGATAGGTGCAAGCTCTTATGGCACCAGCTCAGGCAGGGGGGCAAGTTCAGACTCTCTCAGTTCCACCGATTCAGCAGAGAGGTAGAACTATTTCCGTTGAAAGTCTGGTTTTTCTGTTTGATCATCCAGTTCGTACTTTATTTGACTCTGGCGCATCGCATTCTTTTATCTCATCATCGTTAGTTGAGTCACTGCACTTAGACACCAGTCTAGTTGATGATCCCTTGGTTGTTTCAAACCCATTGGGGGCTCCATATATCTGTCTATGATATGTTTGGGTTTGAAGATTTCTATACTTAGCGTTGAGTTTGGATGTGATGCTTTTGTATTGGGCTTCACGGGCTATGGGTTGATTTTGGGCATGGACTGGTTATCCAGTAATGGTGTCGTTCTTAATTGTGAAAGGAGAGTTGTCAGGCTTATGACCCGCTTGGGTAATACTCTCGAGATCTCTTGTAATCCCATGGAATCTGTTTTGCTAAGTTATCTTGAATCGCTCGATGCTTCGGTCGAGAGTTTGCGTTCTGTCAGAGTGGTCCGGGAATATCCGGATGTGTTTGAAGAGGTGAAGGGTTTGCCTCCGAAGCGGGAGATAGATTTCCGAATTTATTTGGTGGATAATGCCAAACCAGTGTCTTTGCCAGTGCGCCACATGGCTCCTCGTGAGAGAAGAGAACTTCATAAGCAAGTAGGGGAGTTGCTTGAGAAGGGGTTCATAAGGCGAAGTATATCGGAGTGGGGAGCTCCAGTAGTGTTTGCCACGAAGGCGGATGGGTCCCTCAGACTTTGTGTGGATTATAGAGAACTTAATAAGCTCACGAAGAAGAATAGACACCCATTACCGAGGATAGATGATCTCTTTGATCAGTTGGTTGGCGCCTCAGTGTTTTCGCAGATGGACTTAGCTACAGGGTTTCATCAGTTGAGAGTGGCGGAGGACAGTATAGAGAAGACTGCTTTCCGGACTCCGGATGGTTTTTATGAGTGGCTTGTGATGCCATTTGGGTTGACAAACGCCCCTGCATACTTTGTTGATCTGATGAGTAGAGTGTTCAGAGAGTATCTGAATAAGTTTGTAGTGGTCTTTGTGGATGACATCTTGGTCTTTTCCAAGAGTGAAGAAGAGCATGCCTTACATCTCAGAGAAGTGTTGGAGACTCTTCGAGCACATAGTCTTAAAGATAAATTCTCTAAATGTCATTTTTGGAGAAGAGAAGTGCGATTCTTAGGGCATGTGGTCTCTAAGGAAGGGATAGCTGTGGATCCCGCAAAGATAGTATCTATCCAGGATTGGAAAGTTCTTAGAAATGCTACCGAAGTAATTTCTTGGGGTTGGCAGGATATTATAGGAAGTTCATCAAAGACTTCGCGAAGATATCAGCCCCATTAACCCGCTTGACGAAGAAGAATCTAGTTTTCTCATGGGACGTAGATTGTGATGATGCTTTCCGACGGTTAAAGAGAGCTTTGACCACCGCTCCAGTTTTAGTGCTTCCAGATGGGAGTAAGCCGTTTGTTGTTTATACCGATGCTTGTGGGACAGGATTAGGTGCAGTCTTGATGCAGGAGGGAAGGGTAATAGCCTTTGGAGGGAGGCAATTGAGAGTGCATGAGAAGAATTACCCTACCCATGATCTAGAGTTGGCCGCGATTGTTTTCGCACTTAGGTCTTGGCGCCATTATCTTCTTGGTGAGAGATTCGAGTTGTTCACTGACCATAAATCATTGAAGTACTTATTCTCTCAGAAGGATTTAAACTTAAGACAGCAAAGGTGGATGGAGTTCTTAGCATCCTATGATTTCGAGATAGCGTATACCCCTGGCAAGGGTAACGTGGTGGCGGACGCCTTGAGTAGAAAAAGGCTATCTTTGAGTCCATTGTTCGTGGAACGGCGAAGCTTGGAGTTTCTTTCTTTGTTCGACTTCAGACCTTCTGTTGACTTTGTACCTGGTTTGTTAGCATCCTTAGAGGTTAGACCTACTCTTTTGGGACGGATTGGCGAGGCTCAGCGAGATGACCCACAGTTGGTTGAGTTGGTAGAGAAGCTTATAAGGGGGGAGTCGTCCAACCATTTGGGTAGATACACCCTAGATGATAGGGGATGGTTGCATAGAGACGGTAGACTTTGTGTACCGCAAGATGAGGGTTTGAAGAAGGCTATTTTGGATGATGCACATCGTTCAAGGATGACTATTCATCCCGGTGGAGACAAAATGTACCAAGACATGAAGAGAGTTTTCTTCTGGGCCGGTATGAAGAAAGATGTGGCCGAGTATGTGGCTAGATGCTTAGTGTGCCAACAAGTTAAAGCGGAGCAAAGGAAACCCGGTGGGTTGCTACACCCATTGGAAGTTCCGCAATGGATGTGGGATAGTGTCTCGATGGATTTCATCGATGGGTTACCGAGATCGAGGAAGGGCAATACGGGAATTTGGGTTGTGGTAGACAGACTTACCAAGAGTGCCCATTTTATACCCGTGAAGAGTAAGAGGACCGCTCCATGGCTTGCTTCAGTCTATGTTAGAGAGATTGTTAGATTGCATGGCGTACCATCCAGCATTGTGAGTGATCGAGATCCTATCTTCACTAGTGAGTTTTGGAGAAGTTTGCAAGAGGCGGTAGGGACTCAGTTGTGTTTGAGCACCGCATATCATCCTCAGACGGACGGTCATACCGAGAGGGTGAACCGTATCTTAGAAGATCTCTTGAGGCTTTGTATCTTGGATTTTGGAGGTACATGGGAAGAACATCTTCCTTTGGTGGAGTTCGCATACAATAACAGCTTTTAGTCTAGTATTGGCATGACACCTTTCGAAGCTCTTTATGGAAGGCCTTGTCGATCTCCTACATGTTGGTGGGAATCTACAGATAAGATCTTGCTTGGGCCAGATATGGTTAGAGAGACTTTAGAGAAGATTGATTTGATTCGAAGAAGGATGAAGGCAGCGCAAGATAGACAGAAATCTTATGCGGATCGGAGAAGGACGGATCTTGAGTTAGAGGTTGGGGACATGGTTTTTGTCAAAGTATCTCCGTTGAGAAATGTTGTTCGCTTTGGGTCCGTTGGGAAGTTAGCACCGAGGTTTGTTGGGCCGTTTCCTATTAAGGAAAGGATTGGACGGATGGCATATAGGGTGGAGTTGCCCGACAGACTTAGTGGTGTTCATGATGTATTCCATGTATCACATTTGAGGAAGTGCTTACATGAGACCGCAGAGGTCGTAGAGCCGAGCTTGCTTAGAGATGTAGAGGTAGAGCGTGATGCGACGATTCGACGAGCTCCTACTCGCATCCTTGGGTCAGAAACTAGGAAGTTAAGGAACAGAGAAGTTCAGCTAGTTAAAGTGCAATGGGGAGATGACGAAAGCAATGCTACTTGGGAGACGGAAGCGAAGATGCGTTCTTTGTACCCATTTCTTTTTTAGAGTATGTCTTTTAACTTCTCCTTTATCGCTTGTCTAGTACTTATCTTATCCTTAGTATATCCTCTCGCTAGTACCTATGACCTTTAGATAGGGTAAAACCTATGGTTGAAACATGTGTTTGAAACATGTTATGGTTGATGGATGCATGTGGATGCAATTGTTTGCTAGTGGTTGCTCGTGGATGCATATACACACACATTAGGCACTAGATCGGCTCAGTCACTTCATGTTGCATATCGCATAAATGGATGTGGTAGTTAGATTGATGGATGTATCATGGCTGTGTTATCATGTGGATGATGCATTTTTGTGTATGGTTGTGCACGCATATAGAAATTGTATGTGTCAATAGGGTTTCGCATACATATTGGATGCATGGCACTATCATGGTTTGCATTAAGGAGGTCGACTGAATCAGTAGACCGCCTGATTTTGCATTAGTATACGGACATATACACACACTTTCTGCATATGTTCATACATCATTAGAAGTTTCTAAGGATAATGGTTGCTTGTGGTTGATGGTTTAGTAGATGGTTGTTTGGTGGGTAGGATACGTTCTTCTTGACTTAGAGATTTCGAGGACGAAATCCTTTAAGTAGGGGAGAATGTAACACCCCGAATTTCAATTAACACTAATGGTTAGTAATTAAAGTATAATTAATCTCAGATGTGAGAATCAGGGGAAACGGGCTGCGTCATTGCGTTCGTCTCGGAAAAATACGCGAAATAGAGTCCGAGTTTGCGTAAAACGGGTACCGTATGAAAGAGATATGGACGAACGAAGTTAGGCAGAAAAACCCGAAACAGGCCAGAAATGCACTGGCGCACTTGTGAAGTGCGCCAGCACAAAAATACACTGGCGCACTTGGGAAGTGCGCCCATGTCGGGACAGGAAACCTGCACAGTTTCTAGAGAGTTCTATGGTTGGGTGCACCAGTTTGGGGTTTGGGCTTGGTCTTAGGGCTGGTTTCTGGAAGGTTCCGAAATCTAAGGGTCCTAATCTAATTTAGGGTTAATCTAAGGGCCTAAAACACTCACCTAATCTATAAATACACCCTAAACCTACCCTAATCCATACTAAAAATAGAATTGAGGGCTACATGCCGCCAAATTAAATCTTAGAAGGAGCCTCCACTAATTTATGAAGAGGGTTGCAAGCTAATCACTCTCTAATCAACCTCTAATCCATTCTAAGCATCTTAATCTTCTTCATTTGGAGTGCAAATTGGCTAGTAGTGAGTTTCTATCACTCTAATGATCAATTGCTAAACTAAGTAGATGAGATATGATGAGATCATATGGTTTTGTTTGTGGATTAATGGGTTTTAAGTCATATGACATGATGTTAGTTTGCTAATGTATGTGGGTTATGCAAGTTTTGTGCTTTGTGATCATATGTTAATATGCAAGTTACATGTATGATAATATGCAAGTTACATGTATGATAATTATGCAAGTTGTATGTTTCTTCATATGCAAGTTTATGAGTTCATATGCAAGTATGTAACATGTTATGCAAGTTCATATGCAAGTTTATGAGTTCATATGCAAGTTATGTAACATGTTATGCAAGTTCATATGCAAGTTATGTGACATATTATGCAAGTTCATATGCAAGTCATGTATTTGTTAATATGTAAGTTTATGTAACATGTTAAGCAAGTTAATATGCAAGTTATGTGACATGTTATACAAGTTAATATGCAAGTTATGTGACATGTTATACAAGATTATATGCAAGTTATGTGACATGTTATGCAAGTTCATATGCAAGTTATGTGTTTGTTAATATGCAAGATGGCACCTTTGAAACATGTTCATACATATGCAAGTTGACACCTTTTATATGTGTTATGTCATGAGAACGAAATTACGTGGGAACGATGGGGTTAATTAAATGCATATGTTAATAAGATTGTGTGAAATTAATATAATTATGCATAACATAAAATAAATGAACATAGTATGGGAATTTGCCTATTAAGTTAGGTGTACCCATACTATGTGTTGGGAATTTGCCTATTAAGTTAGGTGTACCCACACTTTGGAGTTGAGAATTTGCCTATTAAGTTAGGTGCACCCATATTCCTAAAATAGACATGATAATTAACACAAATTATGGGAGTAATTAATCGATTAAGACACGAGGTTGGACCCGTTTGTAGTGTAAGACTGCCCGGAGTTTACCGGCTTAACCAGGCATCTACAAATGACGGTCCAATGTGAGGGGTCTTAATCATAAATTAAATACGTAACAAGGGTAAATGACACGAGGTTGGACCCATTTGTAGTGTAAGACTGCCCTGAGTTTACCGGCTTAACCAGGCATCTACAAATGACGGTCCAATGTGAGTGGTCCTTTACACGGTTACAGTGTTAATCAATTAAGAAACACTTAACCAAATAAGCATGTAGTGGGGCATGGGGGTTAAGTGGGTACCTTGAGTGGTATGTGGAAATTGCTAGTGGTTGCCAATAGAAAATATGATAAAATACTTAACCAAGATGAAACATGTAATTAAACATGATTAAAGGGTTAAGTGGGAAACACTAGTGTGTGGGCCAAGCTTAGGGGGATGGCTTGTGCTCGGGGCCCATTTCAACCAGTAACCCATACGTATCTTAGTGGGCTCGACCCATGTCGAGGACGGGACACGCATACCGGGCTTGACTATAAGAGGCCAAAATGGGTTAGCGGTGGCAACGCATGACCAACGGGTTTCATATGCGTGTGTGGGCCCGGGCTGGTAAATAAGACGTTGTTGCATCATGTAGATATAAGCCGTGCACCGTTAATTTTATCAGGTTGCCACGTTGGGGAATGGTACACCCCACGGTGGGGCCAGCACGGGTATCTACGTTAGGGAGCCGATCGAATGGGGAGTAGTGTGTACACCTAGTGGATTGTAGGGCCCCGTGGCGTCTACTTAGTCACCTAGGGGTACGCGAGAACTATTAAGTTAATTTTATAAGTCCATGGGTGGGATCAACCTTTAAGTTAGGAATGACTAGTGTAGTGCAGTTTAGTAATTTACCTTTGGAAGGGTAGATGCGTCTTTATCTTTTATCTTAGTTTAGTGGACTGCTTAGTGTAGCCATTCATCCCCATTAGTTACCGTATATCAGTTTATGTCTTCTCTGGTTACTTTAACGATTGTATTGTTAAAGTTATAGGACTCGCTCAAACTTATGTCTGACCCCGTTGTTTTTATCTTTTTTCCCAACCCTCAGGTCCTACGGTGGATCCTAGCAGTAGTGGAGCTTGATCGGATTGTTGTTCCAGTCTTTAGGAGCTTGGATAGATGTAAAGCTCCAGTTACCCAGTTGTCTTTTCTTTTGTCATGGCTATTGTATGAGAGTGGGATTATGTACTTCTTTATTTTGATGGATATTGTACTTGACTTTTATTGTGGTTTTATGATGTAACCAGACATGTTTTACTTCCGCTGTTATGAGATGATGTTTTAAATTTCAAGTACTATTTATATCTGTCATGTAGTAATTTTTCTGTTCTATATTCACTAAAATACTCCACCGATGCTATGGCATTCCCTTAGTGAGTGACCATAGCGGGAGTGGGGTGTTACAGTCTTTTGCAAAAGTATCCTCATTTCAAGGTGAAACAATCGAATATTTATGATATTTATCTAGTTAGAAATAGATTAATAGTAATATTGTCATTTAATATCATAAAACAGAATTGTATTGAAGTAATAGATGGAACACATGTTTCAGCGTGGGCTCCTTCTTCAAGGAAAACATCCTTCCGTGGCAGGAAAAATGCCGTGACACAAAATGTGATGGTTGCATGTGACTTTGATATGAGATTCATATTTGTATATGCTGGATGGGAAGGTACTGCTAATGATTCTCGAGTATTTATCGATGCAGTTTCAAAACCAAACAACAAATTTCCAATGCCACGAGGAGGTACTTTTAACTAGTTTTATTTGTGATAGATAACAACAAATTTACAAATATTTATAATTAACTTATTCAAAAGCACAATTCTTTCATATGATGGTTTTTATAATTTATTTGTAGAACAATTCTATCTTGTTGATTCTGGATATCCAAACATACCTGGATTTCTTTCTCCTTATCGTGGACAAAGATATCATTTACGTGACTATAACGGACAAGGAAGACTACGTGGAAAGGAAGACTTATTTAACTATAGACATTCATCATGTCAGAACATTATTGAGCGTTATATTGGAGTTCTAAAAGTAAAATTTTCTATTTTAAAGTTGATGACAAATTTCCCGCTTTCTAGACAAAGGCAAATTCCAATTGCATGTTGCACAATACACAACTTTATTCGGGAAGAGCACACGACGGATACTCTATTTACTGAATATTCATCTGAAATCATGGTATTTCAACCCATATTGGAGTCAAGTCATGAACAAGAGGTTGTGCAGTATAATGTTAGTCAATCGGCCCAAATGGGATATGTTAGAGATCAAATAGCCACACGGATGTGGAACGAGTATGTAACAACTCGTCACTTATAGTTCAGGTACAATTTTATTTCAATTTCAATTTAATAATTCATTCCATCTTTATTTTAGTAACATATTTGAGTTGTTCAGGTCTCTTATTTTTATTTACTTTTATGCTATGATTCAGTAGATGTCTTACTTTTGTACTATCGTTTGCAGATGTAGCTTGGAAGACATCAGAAGCACGTTCCTTACAAAGTTTGTGGCTTATATAAATATCATATTGTTATGATAGATGCTTGAGTTGTTCTCTTTCAACTTTCTCTTTATCTAGCTTATCTCTTATGTTATATTTAAAACCGTGTTCTGAACTTTTTTATTGTAATTTTATTCATGTACAATTCGACCTTATGTAGTTTAAAGTATTGTATTCTCTTTAATGTTTAATCATTATGTTTAGAATTCAGCTTATTATCTTTCATATATTATAGTTTTTAATTAGCAGCTTAATATATTTACAGTTGTTTTTATTCAACTTCTTTATGTTTGAATTCTTCATTTTGTTTTTTGTTCGATTTACAACATGTAGTATGTTCATGCAAACAGGACAAAT
Organism: Allium sativum; assembly: GCA_030737875.1. Taxonomy (NCBI): domain Eukaryota; kingdom Viridiplantae; phylum Streptophyta; class Magnoliopsida; order Asparagales; family Amaryllidaceae; genus Allium; species Allium sativum. The sequence goes on from CM060909.1 coordinate 879,767,223, forward strand.
GAATAGTATATATCATTGGGGGTGACTATTTGAATAATATATGTTTAAATTGCCAAAATGAAAACTCAAATTTTCAAAATTAGAAAACTATATTTCAAACCAAACGCATTTTTAATTTTTAGTTTTAAAAACTTGTTTTCGAAAAAAGGATAACCAAAAGCATTTTGGGAAATAGTGAAAACATTCAAAATGGAAAACTGAAAACAATCATGAAAACTCAAAATTGAAACCAAACGCACCTGTTTGGGAATTTATTTTGTTTGGATGGGTTAATTTGAAGGAGGAAGATGCGCATTGAAGGAGAAGATGCACATATAAGCAGTCTAAAAGTCCTGAAAAAGCTACTTTAACATATGATCTATATTGTATTTCAATTTATTTTGCAATTTTTGCATTTCGGTCCTTGTTCCATTTCAGCTTAGATATACATTTTAATTTATCCTCATATTTTGCACTAATTTAACATTTAATCCAGCTATTTGTTTATAATAAAATATGCGCAGTTCCAACGGTTTAGCCGGTTGAACCCTGAAAATCTTCGACCTTTGAGCGATACGGTTCAAGCAACGGTTTGGTTATGATAACTATGGTTTTTTTGACTTGTTTTTACTACTAATAATATAAATTCTTTACACATAGTTACTTGGTGCCTTTCTGAACTTTCCAAAATGCCCCTCCCATCTACAGTCCGATTCTCTGCTTTTAAAGAAAGTGCTTTGTCTTGCATGAGAGGGTGAATGCCCAACGTCTAGCGATTTTGATATTCTCGCAAAACCTAAACTTAAATTACTCCACAAATCGTTTTGGGCATTATTATTGACACTCCAAATATTATTAGGGGGAGACCATTTTTTTTTTCTTTTAAAAATTGTTAAGGGGTGTATCAACGAGGAAAGTAGCCCCTTAACAAATAAAGGTAATTTTACCTTATTATCCATTTATCCTCTTAATAAATAAATGTAATTTTATTTTAACAAATATTGCAAGGGTCCTATTATTTTTCTATTCGCATATATCGACTTTTTTAAACCCTAAAGGATAAGCGTTTTTGAAGGAATAGTATCGAACTATTTTTTTTAGTTGATATAAATATACTGAATTTTATACTTACAGAGGAAATGCACAGAAATAATTATTAATTTTCGACATATCATCGTTGAATACATATATAATTGATTACGTGCTGCATTCGGTACAGTGGTAATGAACTGCTTGTTTTAATTTGATTTCCCTTATCGAATAAGTTTTTTCTAATTTAATTTAAAGAGGCAATACAATGAATATTAAATTATTGTGAAATAATATGTTTGCAGGAAAATAGTGTGAAGAACAAAAAGAACAAAAAATTATGCCAAAAGGACAAAAAGGCAAAAAAATTAATCAAAAGGACAAAGTTTAGTATAAAGTATTAAATGATAGTGGACCCCTAAATTACAAATTTACGGTACAAATTGTTCTTGAGATTTAATTTTTTATTGACTGTCCATATGGATAAATTTTTGGTTGATTTTGTCCTGTCCCTAAAAGTGGAGTGTTTTTAAAAATGATCCCCCTTAACAATAGTTGGAGTGTCAGTAACAACGTCCATCGTTTTTTGCTGGAGATCTATAGCACTAAAAATGCATGTCCCATGAGATTGGTTCCCCAACTCAGTACTCATCGATTTCAATTTCGTCAGATTCAAACTTTTGTGCATAAATCTAATGTTCTTTGATTTGAAAAGTAACAAGACAATAAGAATGGGTGACTGGGCGCAACTGGTTCAACCTTACACTATCTCATGCTAAAGATCTCGATTCTTTCCAAATGATCCTTTGCGTTAGCGTATCTAAAATGGCGGTCTGATTTACTGAAGGTAAGAAATTTGTTTTCGATCTCAACGTCTATGATTTGCTGTGATAATTCTATTTGATTTCCATGCATTTTCGACTATTTATTTTCTAGGGTTGTTATGAATTTTATCGGACGATTAAAATTTTTACTGTAAAGTTTTCTCGTCTATTCGTGAAAACTGAAATATAGATCACCAATTTACATTCTAGTTACTACTGGATGTAACTGAAACATGATGGTTTAGATCTACAAAAATATGTTGTTGAATCAAGTGAAAAGGATCTTACCTTCTGGATTTGAAATTGAGCAAACCATCTAGAAAAGGATGAAGAATTATTCAAATTTGGTTGATGTGGTTCTAAAATGTGATTTCAGTGTTTACTGTTTACTACATAGTTATCGTGCAAGAGTTAGTTTAAATTATCTGTTGATTGATTTAGTATAAAAACTAATTAACCCATATTCATCAAAGCCTATTTCTGTATCTACTGTTCAAATTAATGCATACCAATTTGTGAGTTCGTGAAATAGATTTGGATAATGTTCTCAATAGGTTGATTGGATTCCTTTATGTGTTATTATGCAAATACTATTTCCAGACTTAAAAACAGACTCATTCAACCATCGTCGACAATGAAGTGCTCAAATTGAAACTAGTTTATACAACTGAAATGGCTAAACATCACGATCAAGAACAAAGGTGCTGAAATGAAGAGGAACATGTCGATTATTTCATAAAACAGTTGTTGTTCGTGAAGGAAGTAGGAAAGATGGAGAAGAACGTGGGTGTAACAACCTAAATGATATGGAGGAATTGTTGTGTGATTCGAAGTGCAGGAACGAAATTCAAACTTTGACTGCATAACAACTAGAGTTTTGTGAGGAGGAAGACATATTGCAATGACACCTATTTCAAATGGCAAGCATATATTCTGCAAGGCTACAAGGTATGCAAGGATAGTTTTCGATAGCCATGTTTTCCTTAAATTATATTTTAGTATCTTGATATGAATTGAATGCATCTTATTCTACTGCAGTGAACATTTTTCGTTCATAATCCAAAAATAACCATCCTAGAATCGAGTAACCAATATTCATTATAGGCTAGCTGAGTGGTTTTCATGAAAAATATATGATTTTGTTTTACATGTGACTAATCAACTATTTAATAATTTGTATTGGGATTGTTCCTTTTGGGATTTAAAGCTTTTTGCACAATTTTTTATACTTATAAGATATGGAGTTGTTAAGATATGGGTTGTATTTATATGTTCATCAGCCGTAACAAGTATTTATTCGAGCGGGGGCTGCTGAAGGTGCAATTGATGTTGCCAACATTTTAAAGCCAGCTCTTGCCAAAGGTGAATTGCAGTGTATTAGAGCCACAACACTAGATGAGTGCAGAAAGCACATCGAAAAAGTCCAGCTTTGGAAAGGCGTTTCCAACCACTCAAAGTTCCTGAGCCTACAGTTGATGGGACCATTTAAATTCTCAAGGGTCTGCGAGAGAGATACGAGATTCATCACAAGCTGCGATACACTGATGTATCTTTAATTGCTGTTGCACAACTATCATACCAATATATAAGTGATCGATTCCTTCCTGGTAAAGCTATTTACTTGATTGATGAAGTTGGATCACGTGTCAGGCTCCGCCATGCTCAACTTCCTGAGGAGGCCAAAGAGCTAAACAAAGAACTGAGGCGTATCACCAAGGAGAAAAACGAGCAGTGCGGGGCCAAGACTTTAAGAAAGCAGGTGAATTACGTGACCGAGAAATGGAACTAAAAGCTCATATCTCTGCACGTATCGACAAGGGCAAAGAGCAAATAAAAGCAGAAGCTGGATCGGGTGAAGCGGGTCCAGTCGTGACCGAAGTGGATATCCAACACATCGTCTCGGCATGGACTGGATTCCCAGTTGATAAAGTATCCAGAGATGAATCCGTCCGTTTTCTCAAAATGGAAGAAACCCCGCACAACCGTGTGATTGGTCCAACGAAGCCGTCAAAGCCATCAGCCGTGCGATCTACCATGCACGTGTTGGACTCAAGAATCCCAATCATCTATTTGCTAACTTCATCTTTTCTGGTCGAACCGGTGTCGGCAAATCCAAGCTTGCTAAAACCCTAGCCGCCTACTACTCGGTTCCGAAGAAGCCATGATCAGGCTCGACATGAGCGAGTTCATGGAGCACCACACTGTTTCCAAATTCATCGGTTCTCCTTCTGGGTACGTAGGCTACGTTGAAGGCGGACAGTTAACCGAAGTAGTGCATCGCTGTCCTTACACAGTTTTTTTATTCGATGAAATGGAAAAGGCTCATCCAAATGTTTTTAACATGATGCTTCAATATTAGAAGATGGAAGATTGACTGATAGCAATGGTCGTATGATCAATTTTAAAAACACGTTGCTGATTATGACTTCAAACGTCAGAAGAAGTGTGATTGAGAAAGGAGGGAAGAGGATCGGGTTCGATTTGGACTGGGACAAGAAGGATGGATGCTATAATAGAATCAAGAGCTTGGTGATTGAAGAGCTGAAGCAGTATTCACTGCAACAAAAAACACTTTTCGCAACAGGCAAAATCTGTTGCAGTAGGCCTATTGCAACAGGCCAGCGCCCATTTGTATAGCCCAAGTTGCTAAAGGTCTGCAACAGTTTTTGCTCGTTGCAATAAGATGTTGCAGTATACTTTTTTGCAACGGACTTTTTTTTGTTGCAATATCTCCTTTTGTAACAACAAATGATCATTGCATAGTCCATATTAGGCATCAACAAACATGATACCACAACTATTTTTGACAGTTGCAGTAAGTCAAATTACAACAGTTATTAACTATTGCAATAGGTAATTTTAATTTTTAACAGATAGTGATACCACAACTATTTTATACCGTTGCAATAAGTTCAAGTACAACTGCTATTTACTGTTTCTAATGACTCAACTGCAACTGACAGTTGCAGATACTACATTTAATACATCAATATCTAAATTCGATAATTTACTGTAATAACGATAAGACATTACAAATTAATAGACGTGCATTCGAAAAGACATTGACAACTAACTTCATAACATTCCAAAAGATTAGTTGAAGTTACATTCCAAAATTAGCATAGTAACAAACGCGATCCATACATAATATAAATGCATACCGTTACACCGTACAAAATATTCCAAAATATAGCATAACATAACATCTAAAAGCTAAGCATCACATATTACTCTAGTGAAATGAAATTTTTGTGCCATGCCACGGTTGTTCCAACGGCCTCTTTGATGGTGTTCATCTCCTTACTAGGCCTTAATAGAAAAGCTTCAGGATCCACGGCTACGTTAACCCATACCTTCCAAAAGCAATACAGTACACATTAAAATTCTAATTTTAACGCAAATAGTGAAAGCAAAGACCAACATACTGAAAAAAGTGGATTAGAAAGATAGCAGCTCTGAAAGTTGCTATGTGTCTCGCATCTTATTTATAATGTATGTTGAGCAATATAAGAAAAATATCACAAAAGAAACCTGAAAACCATATATAGTTTAACTAGCAAAAACAATACAACTTGCACACAATTTGTAGAGGATAAACATATAATATTGCGGCATATATACTTGCTTATAGCGTTTAAGACGATTAACTAATATTAATCGATAATCATACTATAGTTATGAAGGTCTTGGATCATCTTTGCTCTAATAATGAAGGATTAACCCATTGATAATGAAGTATATATGTACTCAGATTTGTTAGTGCAGTTGTGCCACATCAAATAGAAAAATGCTTCAGTGCTCCTCCATATGTGACATGTTCAAATGTTTGTAAAGATTTTTTTTCCGACTTGCAGTTGAATTTTTTGTAAGGTAGGTGACGTGCTGAATTCTATGTTCAGTCAACTAATGATAATATAATAAATAAATTGTAAGCTATATTAACATGACAAGCTTTTAACTTGCAAGCATATAAAACCGGAACACTTACTTATTTGACGAGTTTATATCTTACGGTATGAGTAACTGTACAAATTCTGATTTTTCTTAATAAAACCACTTACTACCCAGAACACTAAGATCAAGGTGATATCACATTATTAACCCATACCTTCCAGAAGTCCTGCCCAAGTTTCATAAAGTGTACCGTAGCATTCGGATCGGTGCTTGCAGTCGTTCCTTCTGCAACTATGTCCTTGCTCAAACCCAATAACTTGCACTTCCTTTTAAGCAAACTTTCGAGACTTTGGCTATTTTGATGATCTTCAATTTGCACATTATTACTTGCATGGTGCGACTACAAAAAAATAAGAAAAAAATGGCTAAAACAGAAATAGAAACAGAGTTGAAACAGAGCTGAAAAAATTGGCTGGATGCTTGGGTACACTAATTTGCTTTCTCCTGGTTCTGATATTTATGTATAGATTGCATAAATCTACCGGCATATATAAAGTTACCGGTTGAGCTCCATAGTTAGCTCATTTTTATCGATAATATAGTAAAACAAACATTCAAGTAGCATTTATACGTAAATCTGTGTTTCCTACAACCAAATCCTAGTTGCTGCCATGCCTTTGGAAGAATAGAATCCAGATAATAGACACAAATAATGATAAGCATTTGATTATTCAGAAAACAAATAATAATCTGTATTGAAAATAATGATAAGAATAGGATCACTGTCATAATTAACATCTGGTCCCTTACTGTTTTTCCTACCCACTTTTGACTTCATCATTTTGTAATGTAACAGTGCCTGCACTATGCTTTAATGCACTGCATGTGGCCAAGACATCAACAGTTATGTCAGAAACCAAGAAATCAACAATGTTTATTTTTGTTTATGGCGTTAACTGTGAACTTGAAGCCATCCATCAGTAGCAAAACTTCAAGTTTATGACTGACAGGTCCGTTCCAAGGTTATAATCATAACCAAATAGGTTTTGCTATATAGTGTTTTTGCATCAAAGCTAATATATGTGTAAATGTTGTACGAAACTGACAGGTGATGCATGAGTTGCTATGAATGATTTATTAGACATTGTAGTATTGTGGACCACCACTTTAATATTAATCACTTAATCTTGCTCTATATGGTAATATTGTGGATAAAAATATAACTAGGGTAATTACACTGCTCCCTTAAACAGTATAATCCTATCAAGGTTAACTTACAGAAGAATGCATCACCTGTTCTAAAATTCTAAATAGGAGAACTATTCAACAATTATTTTCAGTAATCAGTTTCAGATTCTCAGAATGCCTAATATACAGTTTCACAAAAATACAATCTTTTGGGAAAATACAATTATAAATCTGAATCATCAAACTTGTGATATGATTAAAGTATTAAACAACGATCGAACTCTGCTGGCAAAAAGCCTAGCAGGAGATTCACACCCAGTTTTCTCGTAGCCAATTTATTCTATATAAGCAATAAATGCAGCAATAGTACAAAATATTCACAAGTCTCAATATACATATACGTTGCATTTATAATGGAAAACGTGACATATGACATAGGAAAAGATAAAATCATCATTGTAAATATGATACATAGTTATAGCTTTACAGGTTAAAGGAGCTGGTGACACTGAATTGATAGAAACGTTGGACCAACATGCACAGTTTCTACCTACTGACATACAATGCACGCGTGTGTCATGTGCTCGACAAATGGTTTGTTGTGCGGTCACTTAACATTTATGTATTGTAAGGGTATATTAATTGATTTCTTTCAACCAGATGGATACGAGATAACGTAAATATCCATATATGAAATAAATTGGGAATTTGGTTCCGTTCCTCATAAAACATGTTTTAGACTACACTTCTAAAATAATTTATTCAGAATTTTAGTTTTTTTACTGATATTTGCAGTTTATGAAACTGCAGATATTTGCATTTTGGCTGAAGCTAAAAAGGGAAGTATTTTTTAAAACTTATTTTAGAGGAGCGGCCGCCATGTATTTTGAATCTTAAAACCGTGTTTAACAGAAGTTCCCTAAAATAAACAGTAGGTAGAAAATATACTTTTTAACGCATGTTTATTGTAGGTATGCTGAGATGCCTAAAGAGGAGAAGAACAGAATATCACACTGTTCAAGAGCTCTTGCACTTGTTAGGTCGCATTTTGCTAAGGCAGGCTATGCATTTCAAACTGATTGAGCATTTGAGTGTCTTTTTACGGCTGATTTAAACTAGGTATATGTAGAATATGGTTTGTTATTTTGGATTGGCTAATGAAATATGTGATAGTTTCATTATATTAGAGACTGGCTATTCTTTACTGTCATTGAAAATTGAAATATTATCCACCCTGTAGTTGTGAGATTTGTGCGGAATATGATTCTCTGCTTTGATCATATATCAAAATAGAGTTTCACCCATTTGCATGGAGTTCAATTTTTAATGATTAAAAAGTGCAACCTTTGCTTAGGGTTTTACCTTTATTTTTAGTTAATAAATGTTGGGTGTACCACTTCTCTTGCATTGTATTATAGCAGAGGATCTTAATCCATATCCAATTTGTATCCTATTCACGAAATATGTGATTTTGTGAGCTCATTTCATTTTAGATTGATGTTATCAACTTTAATATAGGAATGCCATACAGTAAATTTCAATTCTAGTGTCGGAGGAAAATGACTCTTTTCTGTCCGTTTGTACAATGAATGATTATTAGTGAGTGACCCATGTATTGGACGTGGTCATGCTAAAATATAATGAAAATAAAATTACAGTTGTATAATGATGAGCAATTAGCTTGTCGATTTCTAACTTGAAAAATCAACTCAATTCTAATCATGTTCTGTAAATGATATCAAGATTGGTTATTTATTTATTTAATTTTTTTTTTTGTGGAAACTCAAAATATACACCAAATAGGAGGAAAATCGTCAACCTTCGAAAACTTGCAAAAATCAGACCAAGTGACTGCACAACAAACCATTTGTCGAGCACATGACGCGCGCACACACACACACACTCTTATCTAACATAGTTTCTACAAAAGGAAATCAATTAAGTAATTCTGTATTGTAATATGTAATACTGTATACGTATGTAATATTGTAATATGTATTACTGTAAATATGTAATACTGTATACACTTAACATTTAAGTATTGTAAGGGTATATTAATTTGGTATTTCTTCAATTGAGAAGATGAATGTAATTTTAATTCATCGCTAGTTTAACTTAACATTCCGTTTGTCTGGTGTTGGTTTAATACAACATTTTGTTTTCTAGAGATATATTAATATAACATTCGTTTTTCTTCAGACTAAATTTTAAAATTTATGCCCTTCAGACTAAAATCGATTTCAATTTTTTTTCCTTAAAAACTAATTCTCTCATGTATATAATAAGAGAGAAATCTAAAAAAATAAAATTAAGAAAAATCAAAGGTTCTAAACAGATCGAAATAGTGGTGGTTTTAGTCTTTCGAAACATGTTCAAATATATACAATACGTGACTGAAGGCTTTAAACAGCTGTTTTGATGGTCTTACCCCATAACCAAGCCAAACATCATTAGAATAGAACCATCAAAATATCTTTCAAAATCAAATCATATATTACCTGTGGCGTATGAGAACAAGAAGTTTCTGAATGTGCTGTATGATCGATCCTCTTTTCATTCATGTTCTGTAAAATGTATAATGTTAGATACTATAACTTACTGTAACATATCATATATTCATAAATAGGGCTAACTATCTATAACTTATTGTAATGACCAATTTAGTTAACTCTTCTACTTTAGCCGTCAAGCTAGCAACTTGGTTTTCCAATACAGACACCTTTTTTGAATTGCTTACTTGAATACCAATTCGAGATGGTACAATGCCGAACCCTATTCCTCTCACTCTTCCCTTATGCTCGGTGCCAAAAACCTTCGACATTCCATCTTCACCTATCGATGTCATTCCCTCAGAGCTATGAGTGCTACTCCTATGCTCTTCTATCTTAGCCTGCAGATTTTTGTAAAAAAAATAAAAAAATCCAACATTAATAAATGAAATATGTACTACTGCTAACTATCTAGATATGATGTAAAATCTAACTTTTAATTATTTGTGAGATATTAACGGTCAGAATCTACGGGGGAACCGACTGAATTTGACAAGCATTTTTAACTGCGTGCGACAGAAAATAAGAAAAATAACTTGTAGTTTTTCACAAAACAAGGCAAAAAGTTCCAACACAAAGCTTGTCATCAACTGCACTTTTCATGTAGCGGCGAACATTGTTTTACCTCATAGTTAAAACAAAACTACACATATAGTTCCTACGTAGACAAAACTACAGAAGCTACACGTTATGTATCAGCTGAGATTGGTACTGTGATACAATGTGCATAACCATGTAATCCAGTAAACTAATGTGTACACTATAACAGTGACTATATTGTTGGAATTGCAGAAAATCCTTTGACACTCTTATTCATATGATCATAAAGTATTTCCAACTAATAAAAACTAATTATGGTTATCAGTTATTCACCTCCAGAATCATCATCTTCATCACAAAAAGAGAAAATGGAAGCATATATGTAACAAAGTTACAATATTAATATAAACAAATTCTTACAATGCAGTTAGCCACAACAGAATTCGGCGGCATTCCATTTTTTTTGACGTGGGCTTTGCACCATAGCTCGTCTCGGCTAACATCCGATGTTCCACTTTCCATTTTCTACCCAAAAATAAAAGTAAGAAACGAAAAAAATATATATATATATATATATATATATATATATAATGGATGTAAACATAACCCAAACATGCATTTTCTTACCATTTCTTCTACTAACCTTGCGTAACCCTTTCTACCCATTATGTGTGGAGTTTTGTTCTTTTCTCTAAGTGCTTTGAATTTATTGTTGGTTTGCTACACAAGACAATTTCATTAGTAAAATGTAATTTACATTTGAATTTATAACCGATAAAGCTTATTACCTCAAAGTTTTCTAACAGTTTTTCCTTTACAAAGTCATTCCACTCTTCATCACTCTTTATGTTAACTGGTTTTAGCATGGCTAACCTAGAAGAAGAGTCGGGAGAAGCAGACGCCAATTTAATAGCAAAAACCAATCTCGATTTTGACACTTTCCATCGTGCTCCCATCATCTGAAACAGCAAGTCCTTGTAAACTACATCCACCTTGAATCTCGTTTGCACAGCAGAAACAACAATAAAACAACATCATATTACTGAAAAACTTCATGATGTATTCATAGTTGCCTTTAGAAAAAAATAAAAATAAAAATGTATAACTAACGAAATTGCTTTGCATGCTCGTTAGATTTAATCTTCTAATGTCGTAGATAACAAATGCGTAGATATTGTATAAATCCAAGTAAAAATAGGTTCAAGGGCTAACATTATGTAATTTTTATTTTAAAAAAAGTCAAATTAATGATCAGTATGGTTGAGTTTATTTTCTGGATCCAAACTCATTTTCATTCTTTTTTAAGAAAATAGGTTCAAGGGCTAACATTATGTAATTTTTATTTTTAAGAAAATAGCAATAATTGTTTAGAATTTTCGATTTAATGGTTTATCTAACATAGTTTCTACAAAAAGAAATCAATTAAGGTAAAATACAAAAATTTGACAGAAACAAATAAAAATATAAAAACAGAAATCATAATGGTCATACCTGTATACAAGTCCATAAATCATCCTTTAGGTGCTTGTAGACTTTTTTCCACTCACTAATGGTCATAGGAACCATTTCCCTTACTAATATACCGATGTAAGATGACAAGTGACGAGAATTGTCACCTACCGGTTGACCTAAATCATTGAATTCCATTTCAGGCTTCTCATCAGGAATCATGGAAAATTTCTTCATGGTCGTCCTTCCTCTTTTTTTCTTGGCCGGCTCTAGTCTACAATCTTCATTGCAAACATCCGGGTCCATGGCAGCAGGGGTGTCAGCTGAGTCTGGAGTAATATTCGGAGATGGGTTTGAATTAGGGCCAGGAGAAACAGAAAAAGGCTGAATTTCCTCGGGTTGATGCTGAATTTCCTCGGGTTGAGGCTGAACAGGACGCTTGCGAGGAGATCTTCTAACATTAGTGTTTAAAATCTGAGCAGCTTCAACATCACAAGGCTTGCGAGGAGATCTTCTAACATTAGTGTAACAACCCGTAAAATGCGAGCCAGTTCGAAATTTTTATTTTAGCGAATTTTGATTATTTAAAATGAATTATTTTAAATAGTGTCGACGAGAAATTTATTTTGAATTGAATTCGACGTATATATTATACGCGTCGTCGTTAGAATATAAATAATTATATATAATTATAAATAGAATTGAAAATGGCGCGGTAGTTCGATAATTCGATTTCAAACTTCAATTGAATGTACCGGGTGCAAAACAATCCGGATTTTAGTGAAACCAAAAATAATGGAATATAATAGTGAATATCTTTCCAACGAATCCGAAAAATCAAGATTTCATATCGGGAATCAAAAGATATGTCCAGTTGAAAATTCTGAATAGTCGCTATGGAATTCAGGCCCTTAAAAATAGCAATTTTGCAAACGACCTCGGATTTCGACGAAACCAGTTTTGTTGGGTCCGTGATGTTAAGTTATTGCTAGATTCCAAATTTCATAATTTTTCAAATCAATATGTGAGCGTGGCGAAGGAAAACGCGTTTGGCCAGTTTCAGTTGATTTTAATCGACTGGAAATTGGCCATTTTTCAAATGATCTCAGAATTCGACGAAACTAGTTTTGTTAGGACCGTATCGTCAATACGAAGCTAGAAATATTTTTATAGAATTTTTCGAGTTAGTATGTGACCTCGGTAAATTGAAATGTACGTTTAAAATTCAATATAGAATTTAAATGTAAATTCAACAGAAACTAATCGAAACGATCAAATCAGCTTGCGTTACATATCCCATTGTGTTCGGAATGGGGGTAAAACGCCAGGGACGGCAGTCGTTGGGTTCAATTTCGAGTTCGAATTTTAAAGTTGTTTTTTTTGAAATAAATTAAATAAAATATATTATTATTTAAGGGCCCCTCCCTCCTTAACCCTCTTCCTCCCACGTTGACTTCACGGAAAAGGAAAAAAAAAAAAAAAAACCGATCGTTCAAATCGCGCCCTCCCTCCTGACCTCCGCCGTGACCGACGCGCCTCCCCCATCCGATCTGCTCCTTCTTCCTCTCCCCTCCTTCTTCCCTCCAGCCTCGCCCCTCTCCTCGAATCCGCACCCAAATCGAACCCTCGCCCTAACCCTAGAACCGCCCGACGCACAGCTCCTCCGACCAGGCCCCTAGCGTCAGCCCCCTCTGTGATCGATGAACCCCAAAACCGCATCGACCCTCCTCCTCTGCCATCGCCACTCACTCCTCTCTCCTCTTCTGTACGACGCAAAACCCCATGACCACCCGACGCCGCCATTTCCCCCTTCAGCCCGCTGTAAGTTTAGTTCCTTTTTGTTTTTATTTTTTTTGTTGTTTTTATTATTTTTTTATTTTGCTTTATTAATTTAAAGTAATTAAAAATAGGATTTTTATATATTGAACTTCGAATTAAAAATAGGATTTTTATATATTGAACTTCGAATTAAAAATAGGATTTTTTATATATTGAACTTCGATAGAAAAATAGGATTTTTATATATTGAACTTCGAATTAAAAATAGGATTTTTTATATATTGAACTTCGATAGAAAAATAGGATTTTTATATATTGAACTTCGATAGAAAAATAGGATTTTTATATATTGAACTTCGATAGAAAAATAGGATTTTTATATATTGAACTTCGATAGAAAAATAGGATTTTTATATATTGAACTTGGAATTAAAAATAGGATTTTTTATATATTGAACTTCGATAGAAAAATAGGATTTTTATATATTGAACTTCGATAGAAAACTAGGATTTTTATATATTGAACTTCGAATTAAAAATTGGATTTTTATATATTGAACTTCGAATTAAAAATAGGATTTTTATATATTGAACTTCGAATTAAAAATATGATTTTTATATATTGAACAACGAAGTAAAAATTCGATTTTTATATATTGAATAGCGAAGTAAAAATTCGATTTTTACATATGTAGTGGCTACGGACAACGAAGGTGACAAAAAGGCGAAACGACGAAGACTTCTGCAAATGAAGTGCCGTGGAGCTTGGATAGCTATAAGTGAGAACTTCTCACTCAAATTCTACTTTTCTAGTTATATATATATATACTAGGATGCAGACGGTGCTTATTAGAAGCACCCGACACCCGTCCACAGACCATGGACTTGTTTGATTGGTTGTGTAGTTGGTTAGATTATTTGATTTGAATTGTTTGGTGAAATGAAATTGATATGATTGATGTGTGAATGGCGTGGGCCTTCACTAGACCGGGGATAAGGCTAGGCCTCGTCCCGTTTCTAGTATCGTGCCGTTATGCCGCCGAAATTTTCTAAAATATGTTAGAAAAATAAAAATATCATTTTATTGAATAAATGAATTGAATAGAAATTCATAGGTTGAAATAAAATGTTTTATCGTTAAAAATAAAAATTTTAACGTGAATATGAAAATAGTGAAGTGAACAAAATAAAATATTCATTTACAAACCGGACGGTTTGTTTATGTACACCTATTTGATGCTTATACGGTGTAGTGCACTTTGGTTGATGGTTGATTATTTATCGTTGCTATTATATGCATGTGTTGTATGGAAATCCATATAATTAATTTTATATGGTAATTGATTGGGCCTCATTCCAATTTGAAAAATAAAGAAAATTTGAAAATAGAAATTTATGAAGCCGTGTTGATTAGATTGACGCCATTTTGACGTGAACGATATTTATATCGATTTTATTCATTTTAAAATGAATATTGAAAAGTGATTTCGAAATCGACGATTTCGAAATGAATTGAATTGAAAACGATTTCGAAATGAATTGAATTGAAAACGATTTCGAAATGAATTGAATTGAAAACGATTTCGAAATGAATTGAATTGATAACGATTTCGAAATGAATTGAATTGAAAACGATTTCGAAATGAATTGAATTGAAAACGATTTCGAAATGAATTGAGTTGAAAACGATTTCGAAATGAAGTGAATTGGAAACGATTTCGAAATGAATTGAATTGAAAACGATTTCGAAATGAATTGAATTGAAAACGATTTCGAAATGAAGTGAATTGGAAACGATTTCGAAATGAATTGAATTGAAAACGATTTCGAAATGAATTGAATTGAAAACGATTTCGAAATGAATTGAATTGAAAACGATTTCGAAATGAATTGAATTGAAAACGATTTCGAAATGAATTGAATTGAAAACGATTTCGAAATGTATTGAATTGAAAACGAATTCAAATTGAATTGAAATTTGAATTGAATAGAAATGAATTTTAAAACGAATCTATAAAGAAGAATTCAATTGTGATTTGAATTGAAAAGGAAGTTGAAAATGTTTTTGAAACGAATTCAAAACTATTTATATAATTCGTTTTAAATAGAAATCGACGAAGTATATATTATATATATTATATATATAATATAATGGCTTGAATAGAACGCGCCGCACCGCGGCAGTTCGTGAATTTCGACCATTTATTTCAAACGGACATTACGGGAGATCCGACCGTCGGATTCTCCTAAAACCGGAACCGTTGGGTTCGTATCGAAAAGAGCTTTCTAACGAATATTAAAAATTAGAAATCTAACGGTTGGATTTGGAATTATGTCCAAATCAAATTTGAAAAAGGTCGCTATAAGTGCAGTTCGATGGCCATTGATGGAAATCGACTGTACGGGCCTTGATAAAATTATTAAAAATAGTAATAATTTGTGTAAAATCATAAGAAAAGATTTGTGAAGATTTGGGATGAAAAACTCCATATTTGACAAGATAAAAATAGATTTTTATCGAAATGAACTAGTTTTGAACTAGAATTATAATTCTATTTATTTTTAAATAAATAAATTGAATTTGAAAAGGGTTTTGAAAATAACCAAAATTTCCAATGATTGCATTGGAGTGGATTTGAATCGAAATTATCTTCGGAATATTTCGATGTTGGAAGTCATGATTATACGGATGTTGTTATGGAAATTTGAAAGATATATATTTATATCGTTATTTCCAATACGACATTTGTTAGTCGTAGAATTTGATATTGAATATAAGCCGATATATTTTCTATTCAGAGCCTTGTATTGAATATCAAATGTGATTTGGGTTTGTCGCGAATGGTGTCTTCACTAACACTGTTCTTGAACCCAGTTGAGAAAAGATTAAATCTTTTTATTGGATTTAATGAAGTGTACCAATTAAATGAGATTTCATTGGAATTGAATTGAGATTGATTTTTGGGTTTATCGTGAACAGTGTTTTAAATAACACTTGTTCTTTAACCCGATAATTAATGGAATGTGATCTTGGGTTTATCGTGAACCGTGTTTTAAATGACACTGATTCTTTAACCCAGTCAAAGATTAAAACTAAGTAGAGTTTTAATGAATCTTTAATTAAATTGAAAAAATAGAAATGGAGTATCACCAGTTTTGCTCCAGGCGATAGTTAAATCTTTAATTAGATTTGAACGTGAAATGGTAATTGAATTTACCAATAACACTGTGGTGTTAGATATGAAGTATTACCAGTTTTACTTCATGGGATGAGTAGGTTGGGATTGGGAAAGTAAAACCAATGATTACTTCGGTAAGGTTCGCTAATTCCGACTAGTTTTGAATTGATATTCAAAAGATTGATTAAAGAATAAATTCAGGAATTTATCTTGGATAAAATTAATGGGAACCTTTCCCTATGAATGTGAAATTTAGAAACTAACTGTCGGTTAGCTAAGCAGAATGGTTTTCTGGATATTGATCTGATGTTGGTTTCGGCCTTCGGGGTTAATATTTAGGGAATTATTCTCTTGATTAATTTACGGTTAGTGACTAATGAATTGGAATGAGGCGTATGTTGTGTTTGTGTAACACTTTTATAATATATACGCGAGTTATTCGGAAAGACCGGGTTTATCCCATTCTGAATAACTGATACGACGATAAGTCGAAGATGAAGACGATGGTCGAAGACCGGAGGTCTTCACGTCGTTTGGGTGATAACTGATGATCTTGATTGGGCTGTACACCCAAGAAGATGGAAACAGTTGGTGATCGTCCAGACGTACTTGGAGATCGATGGATATGCGGGGTACTAGGTGCCTCCGGTTTCGTTCAGACCCAGAACGGACTTGTAAATGGACTGTGTGTCTGACATAGGATGGTTTGCCTGTGTGGCATGCTAAGATGCAAATGATCAAGGCTTCTGTTGAAAAGCAAAGTCTTGTGGTTGATGATCAAAGCACGGCCTTTGTGGCATAGCTTTGTGTAACGTTTACTTCGCGAGTTTCACACCCGGTATGAACCAAAAACGGGAGACGGACCTCAGGGAAGGCCTGCGTTTCCTCCTAGCTAGAAGTGGCGTCAGTGGTTTTACACGCCCTGACGAGTTTGACTTATGTGGTTGTTGCTGTTGCGAGGCGCCTCTGTTAGATCGGACGATCCGAGTCCGATGGAGTCATTCTTTGGCTCGCTTACGCCCCAAAGGGCGGCGAAACGCAGTGTCCAGGGTTTAAGTTTAATCCACATCGGTGGACCGGCCCTGACGATCCAAGGGTCGATGCGTTCTGATCCTGAGACTCGGGCTAGGCAGTCTCGAATCGGTTGAGGACTATCTTTTGCCTCGGTTCATAGACGGAAATCCAATTTCCAAATACGTGACCTTTGCGGTTTTATTTGTAAACCTATATATGGCGACATGATATATGGTACCCATGCCGCCTATGATTGATACTTATGATTTGAAGATGTTTTATACACTATGCACTTATTATAGTATCAAACGATTTGTTTTAAACGTATCAAGCATTCTTTGGCTGTTATAAGGGAAAACCCTATCCCCCGGCTTGCGTTGCATTGTGTGATAGGACCTGGGTCTTATAACAGCTTCATTTTTCTTTATTTAGCATTGCGCTGTTTGTTTTATGCACTGGTATTCTTGGGAGGAAACCCGTTCCGTGTTATACGGCGTGGTCCCTTGATTTACCTAACTTTAAAAATAAAGAATAATAACTGTTTTAGTTCTCACACCAGTCACATGACTGACCTGGAGTTTATTGTTTTAACCTAAACTCTGGGTGCCCCTATTTTGACACGGGCAGCTAGTAGTTTTGGGTTTTGCAGATTTATATTCACAGGATCCTGGTTTACAGCTGGAACGGTATCCGGAAAGCTTTGTATCCGTATATCTCTTCTAGTTGTGTATTTTATTATTTTTCGCTGCTATGTATTTAAATGTAATTTAAATCTCTGATATTTCTGTGTAATATTATTTTATACTCTGTATATTCTTGTAATCTGATGCATTGTTGTAATATACAGTGAAATGTTCTTCTATATGCGTTCTATTGTGGTTTGTTCTCGAACTATCCGACGCTTTCCTTTACGGGGAAGTTACGGGTTTTTACAATTAGTGTTTAAAATCTGTGCGGCTTCAACATCACAAGGCTGAATAGGACGCTTGCGAGGAGATCTTCTAACATTAATGTTTAAAATATGAGCATCTTTGACTTCAACATCACCCTTTTCTTTTATTTTTACACCACTGTTCTTAACTGTATTATCGTCGAATGCATGCGAAACTATAAGTGTAGCTAAACTCTGCCTTTTTGATTGTCTTAGTGCTGCAAGTGAGCTCTGAAATTAGCATACAACAAACGAGGTTAGCTAAAAGGAATATGGTTAGCTGATGCAACCAAAAGAACTAATAAATAAGCTTCAACTTTATAATTTTGGGATCATATAAATACTAAGTTGTAGCATAAATTTTAAGCTCTCCTGGAAAGTATAAGATTGCTAATTCCAGATAAGTTTATCAAAAGCTATCTTCATTTTAGCAACGTCTATTTCAGCAAACACGTGCGCACATAGCATGCCAACATAACAAAACCATACATGTATTTGCTTCAACTTGTTCACAATTATAAAATGATTATGTATATTATGTGAATTTGTCACAAACATCTTTTATTTATAAGCAGTTGACCTCTGCATGTTATGATGACGATGATACATTATTGGAATTATCAGTCAAGAGCATGCATATCATCACTTGCGCTTAGGAATAAATAAAAGACAGTTACTAACATATACAATTGTCAAACTAGAAGCAACTGCAAACAATAACATACACATCAGGTTAGATGTTAGTGCAAAATAAACCTAACTATATGTAAAACAGTTTACCTTTTTTCTGTTTTTTTAAATCCAAGCAAGGTCTACCAACAGTTCAATACCCTGGTCAGATATAGAAAAACAAAGAACTATAGCTCTTGGGTGTTCAGACAGGCATACATATACATATACGTATATATGTGCACACACATGCATGTAGCAGCTGCAAAACATGTATATACGTATATATGAAAAACTAGAAGGGATTTGAGGCATAGCAATATGGTATGCCAAAATTAGGACAAGTGATCCTATAATTTGAATTGTACACGAGAATTTCTGTTGATGGATAACAAGATAAATCATAGCTACTGTCAAAACTGACAAACTATAAAGCAACCAGAAAGATGGACACCCAATATCTTTGCACATTGTTTTTAGTAAACAATATGGAATCCTAAAAAATCCACAACTCTACCGAAGCTTGCAAAATATTAGTTCAACGAAATTACACTAAAATCCATGTTTTGTATCGCTTAATTAATTTAAATGTATGAACCTGAGTGTAAAATAACATGACAACACCAAAGAGAATTTTGTAAATAATCATAGAAATTGCATATTTAAATGTAAAATATTAGTGGGGAAATCAGCAAAAATTTGTAGAATTTATAATAATGAAACAGGAAAATACTGTGAAGAACAAACATAAAAAATTCTTATGTTTTCTATTCTTTAATTAGTGCGAGTTTGTGCATCGCCAAATGTTTTTTCAACCCTTAGGTGCACGATATGAACTTAGATTGGATCATTTGATTCTTGTGCAGATTTGTGACACGTTTTAGTAAATGGCGGTGCTTGCGGTTTTCAGTTAAGCTCGATTAGATTTAATCTGTATTTTAAAGTATTATCTTGTCTGATGCTAAAATAAAATGTACATAATAAACATTAATTTAAGTTTGATTCTGTTTGAAGTGACAATGGAATGATACGAATTTCTGTTAGTATGCGCATATATCAAAACCTATTCAACGTATAACTCTAATATGCATGTTATATTTGCAAAACTCTACACAATAGATCATCGTAATGGAATTACCTTCTAAAATCGACCTTTCATATACAACTAAAAAAAAACGATTCACTGTTAACCAGAAACAACAGAAATATACACAATGCATGTATCCAAAAAATAAATATTTTGCGCACGTATACAAGTACACGCATATATTTTGAGAATTGATTATCTTAGAAAGTGCCTTGTAGATTTTATTCCTATCACACATCCCATGCTAGAAGATGAGACAAAATACAATTTATGCATGTTACAATGGCACAACCAATGCTTTGTTTTCGCATATCGAATTATCTATACTATAAAGATAAGTATGACATCATTAAACCAGTTTAGATGGTTACTAACACACAAAATATTGGCTATATTTTAGCTAATTAATGTGTTTTCAATTAAATCAGATGCTGTTTTGGTTTTTTTCCTGTTTTGTGCATTGAGTTTTAACATTAGTTACAAAGAAATATGATCAAGAATGGAAGGATGGTGGGGGAGTGGAAAAAAATCAATGATATGATGTAGAGGTTGGAGGGACGACGGATGAATGAATAATGGTCTTTGATCTTTCCATTACTTCGCAAAAACGAAAAAAAATTGATTTCCCTTTTATCTAAAATAATAGTTTTTTATATATATTCATATGTTACTTGCATTTTTGTATGGATGAAATCCAAAACCAGACAAGATTGAGGCATTTTATTCTTTTGTGTTGCATGAGAAAGTGTATATATCAAGGTAACTGGGATGTACCAATGGAGCTTATGTTTAGGTCTCAATGCTTAGTTCATTCGAACAGCTTCTTAAATTTGTATTCGTTTGAAAAAAAGCAACCATATATGTTTTGAATTGTGCATTAGGATTTCCTTTGATGTCACAAATCACTGGATATAATTAATGTCTAAATTGACAAGGTACAAAGTAACGAAAGAGCAAACAGTCTCCAGAAATACAAAACGCAACGTTTTATCACTAATTTTGGCGAACCAGTTTACATTTCGTTTACATTCATGACAACATTCCAAACTTGTGCTTCATTTGTTTTGGACAATGCAATCTAAGCAGCCTCATCTAGTAAGTTTTTGTCAATATTTTAAAAGTTGAAGCTAATTTTGTTTGTATGCACACTGTATCAAGTAATAAAAGACATAAATGATAAAGAGAAAAAGTGCACATAACATCATCTGACAGGAATTCCTACATCAAAATTGATTACTTGCATGTTTCTAAATATCTTACCTCTGTTAAGTCTTGGTCCTTATTCCCCATTGATACTTCTTGTTCAGTTATCTTCAACCTAAAAAAAAAAAGAAAAAGAAAAATCAGTATACAAAGTGTTAGAAATAGCATATTACCAGTATGGAAGAATTTATCTGAAATACACAAACGGTTTAATAAACAACAATAAAAAATATCAGTATACATATTGCCACAAATAACAATAAAAGGAGAAAACATGTTATGCCATAACAATTAGAAGCTAAATAGAATACAGCACGCAAATGTCAGCTAAGTGATGGTACTTGGATTTTCACATCAAAATAGAATCCAGCAGGCATGCCAACTAAATAGAATACAACATGCAAATGTCAGCTAAATAGAATACATCATTCAAATGTCAACTAAATAGAATACACGTCAAAATAGCATGCCTTGTCTATTTACTAGTGCCTAATCCGTTGAAAAAATATGACACAATATTGGATTTTCATGTCTAGGTCTAGTTGCATACCAGTGTAAGTTCAATCCTAAATTTTGAATCTTATATATAAAAATCATATATAATGGTAATTATTGAAAATAATAAACAGAAATACTTTTCTAGAATTGAAAATGGTTATATGACAAAAAGCAATAAAAGATGTTTATTTCATACCAAAATGCCCTCACAATCCTTTCTTATGTAACTTTCATCTCCATTGTCTACATCTCTATCAACAATTTGTGACTCGTCTACAGGTTTACTAGTTGGTCCTTCATCCTCATCATAGTTTTCTAACTCATGAAAACCTCGAGGTGGTGCTTTCAATACAACATACCAATTTGATGAGTTGCTTTCTTTACAAAAAAATACTTGTGTAGCTTGCGTAGCTAAAATGAAAGGGTCACTTGCAAATTTATTTTGGAACTGGTGTAAATTGACTAATGTGAATCCATCTTCAACCTTCACTCCACGATTAATATTTGCTCAATCACACTTAAACAGGACAAGTTGAAATCGGCGGTAGTCTAGTAATAAAATCTCACGTAGAATCCCATAGTAAATTATTTTCTCAATGGACCCATCTTCATGAATAGTACTTGCCTCGATAGAAACACCACTATTTTGTGTAGACTTCTCATACTCTTTTGTATGAAAACATCGACCGTTAATAACATAGCCGGTATAAGATATTATTTGATGACGAGGTCCATACGAAAGCCAATTTACTATTTCGCTAACATTCGATGTTTGTCTATCATCTTTAACCGGAAAAAACATAATAGTATATAAAAAATACTTCTACCTCAAACTTATCAATCTCAAACAAAATTTATAACACTTTCAACCTTTTTTTCAAACTAGTCGCTAAATGTCTTTGAATGCAGCTTTGAAAGTTCTACATCATCTCGTGAAATCCGAGGATGCAAACGTTTTAGCTCTTCCTTGTGCATTCTGTACACGAAAATGCATGAATCAAAAATTAAGTTGTTTCAAATATAATAGTTGTATTAATTTTATACTTACTCTATACACGGCTCCACTTCTTCAGTATTGAACAACACATACCGATGAGCAGCATTAATCACATCCTTGGTGACTAGCATAGGTTTTCCTTTGGAGATAGGGCATCCCTCAAGTATGGAATCACTTTGTTGCACTTCATTTCTATTTCTTCTTTTTCTATTTTCTAACCCATCTTTAATATATTCAGCACAATATTTCATGCATCCTTCGGAAGAATAGCGCTCAGCTATGCACCCTTCGACCCGAGCTTGATTTTTAACATATTCTTTCAATGTTTTCATATACCTATAATCAAGATGCATACATAAAATGCCCCCATAAATACATACACCATTAACTACTTTATATACTCATGTTAAAATTTTACCTCTTAAATGGATACATCCATCGATATTGTACTGGACCACAAATTCTTGGTACTCTCCCTAAATGTACTGTCAAGTGAACCATGATATCAAAAAAGGAAGGAGGGAAGAATCTCTCAAGATTGCATAGTGTTACCACAACCTGATTCTCGACGAATTCTAATTTATCTCTATCAATCACTCTTTGACAAATGTCGTTGTAAAAACAGCATAATAGAAGTAATGCGTTCCTTGTTGCTTTGGGTAGAAGTCCTCGCAGTGATACAGATAATAGTTGTTGCATCAAAACTTGATAATCATGAGACTTTAGATTTGAAATTTTATCTTATTTTGCAAAGCAAATTCCAATGCTGGAGCTATATCCATCAGGTACTTTTAAATTACTCATTCTATAGTAAAATATCTCCTTTTCTTGGTCAGTTAAAGTGCATGGTGCAGCTGGAAGTAACACTTTGCTTCCTATATCTATGGGATGCAACTTTTTTCTAATACCCATTACTTCTAGATCTCTACGTGCATTGATGTCATCTTTTGTTTTCCCTTTAATATCAAGTAACGTGCTAAGAATGCTCTCACCAATATTTTTTTCAACATGCATTACATCTAGATTGTGACGCAAAGGAAGTGCCTGAAAAAATAAAAATAATTTCATGTAAATACCTAACGATAAAGTACTAGATACTTTGATAGATAAAAAATTTAAATTAAAATTTACCTCCCAATAAGGCAAATCAAAAAATATCGACTTCTTCTTCCATATTTGACTTCGGTTTTTCTTCCCATCTCCCCTTTTCCTTTTCTTTATTTCTTTCCCTTTCTTTTCCTCCTTTGGCTTTTTTCCCCATTCATTACAAATATCTTTAATACAATCGAAGATTTGAGTACCGGTTTGTACTGGAGGCTTTTGTCTATTCTCTATAGTTCCATCAAACAAGTTTTTCCGTTGACGATGCTCATGATTAGGGTCAAGGAATCTCCTATGACCCAAGTAAGCACACTTCCTACTAAAAGGCAACCATGTCGAGCAAGTATTGACGCCACAAACAGGACATGCTTTCTTACCCTTTACTGTGCAACCTGCTAGATTTCCATAAGCTGGAAAATCACTTATTGTCCACATTATTATGGCTTTTAATTTGAATTCACTACGACTATACGCATCATAAGTCTTTACCCCTTTGTCCCATAATTTTTTTAGAGCATTAATAAGTGGTTGCAAATACACATCGATGTCATTTCCTGGTTGTCGTGGCCCAGCAATTAATAAAGATAACATCAAATTGTCTTTATGCATACAAAGCCATGGAGGAAAGTTGTACGCAACAAGAAACACATGCCAACAACTATATTTACTATTCCAATTGCCAAAGGGATTAAAGCCATCACTTGCAAGACTAAGCCTTAAATTTCGTGAATCAAATGCAAAAGATGGATACATCCTGTCAATTGTAGCCCTGAGAAGAATCTACTGGATGACGTAATTTATCATCTTCACTCTTATGGTTGCTATGCCATCTCAATTGCTATGATGTTTCTGAGGACGTGAACATTCTTTTCAATCTAGGTATTATTGGAAAGTATCTCAAAATCTTCATAAGTATTTTGGCATCCTTTTCGCCTGTCTTTGTCTTGCTTTTTTTCCAATGAGACTTACCACATTTAGGACAAAAATCACTATGTGCAAGCTCTTTTCGAAACAGACAACAATCATTCACACATGCATGTATTTTCTTATAGCCTAAACCAAATGATTTAAGCAGATTCTTTGTTTCATACGTGGAATCAGGAAGTGTTCTTTCTACAGGCAACATATCCTTCAAAAGTTTAAGAAGTTCCGTAAATGTTGTGTCAGTTAAACCATTTTGAGCTTTGTGTTTATAAAGAAGTATTATAGCTGATAGCTTTGTGTAGCTTGCACACCCGGGATACAAAGGAATTTAAACATTCGTTAGGGTCTCATTAATCCCTTCTTCATGTCTTACATTAGCATGACCTTCCATCTCCTCATTACATATTTTTGTATCCAAGTACATTATATATGCATCTGACACTTCATTTCCTTGATTACCTTCATTTTGTGAAGGACGTTCTTCCCCGTGAAAAATCCAAACATCATATGTTGGGTCAAATCCATAACAAATCAAGTGTGACACAACATTCCTTGGTGATTCCCTGTTAAGATTCCGACATTCTAAGCAAGGACAAATAATTTTCTCCGGATTTCCCTCTCTTTCTGCATGCCCATATACAAAATTCCAAACAACTTGCTTATATTCTTCTCTCATTCTATAAAACATGAAGATATTGGTAATCAATCTTAAATAATTGCAACTATGAAATTAATAACCAAAACTAACTAAACCTTGGTAGATAGATCCATGTTTTGTCCATCTTGACGATCCTCTAATATCTTAGCCTTTCCTAAAAACCTGAAATTCCCAAAATCGATCAATGGTGTGAGTGATAAGTGGGTAGTCGAATCCTAAAACCCATTCAACCCCTAAAACGAGCCATGTTTTGCCTGCAGTCTAGAATGTTTATATTTTGTACTTGAAACCTAATTCGACTAAATTAAAAAAAAAAACTAATTCTTGGTTTCTAACTAAAGAATATCGAACTTTGGTTTAGTTGATTATGAATGTAAGCAAACTACCTACAATTTTTTTTTCATCTTTATAGAAAACCTCCTATGCTAGTTAGATTCACTCCAAGTCATAGCCTCTTGGAATACTACTGATATTAGGGAGACCAGTAGAACTTGCGCATTATGTATTTATGTTGAATTCTGGTGCATAAACACGCAAACTGTGCACATGATTCACACACATAATCTCTTTGATGTTTTCCATTTGATGTTCAAGCGGGATTAAAATAAAGATTGGAAAAGTATAAGTATTAATTTATACCATGATCACACACTTAATTTTTCATTTCTACCTGGGTTAGGTCGCTGCTTAGATATATAGTTTCACATCTCCTTATATAACACTTTTTTCCTTATAGTAGCACCCTAAAATAATTCAATAAGCAGTTTTTACCAATTCAACGAGCATACTAAAATCAACTCAGTAATCAGTATGGAGCAGATTATTACCCAAAATACCAAAATTTGAAGCAGTTCTTACCCATGAACATAGTTATTATTGAGACACGATTGGATAAAGGTGTATGCAGCAAACGATGTGCATCCTTTTGATTTATTGAACATGTTTTAAAATTTAATATATACTAATTATACATAATAATTAATTGAACAGAACTAATTTATCTTACTAATAAATAACTATACAATATTTTTTTAATCATTTCTCAAAAATATCCTTAAACAAGATATCATAATAATAGATATAACTAATCATATTAAATCATTTGATGTTTAATCAGTTATTGAGATAAATTTTAAATTAAAAGCTCATAGCTATCATTTTACTATTAATTTTCAGTTACAAGCTTTTAGCTCATTTTATTAGTCAAGTGAATAATTATTTTTTCTGCTCAATTGAATGAAAACTTAACCTTCATTCTGGGAACAAATTTTGAGTTATTGTTTGTTGTAGGCCTACTTGCTTCATTAAAGATCAGATGACGGTACATAGAAAAGTTATTTATAGAATCCTTAAGCAAATATGTAGACAACTAAAAAAATACTGCGAGTCTGCGTCCCATTTTTAATATCATAACACCAATAAAATCTACAGGAATATCAAGGGTTCGCCTCTTGTACAATCATAGGGGTTATCGTGAAGGATCATCAGCTTCTCGATGGGATGTGGTAGGTGTAAAGCTAGACACTGAAGTCATTTTTCAGCCAATGAACTCCAAGAAAACCAGTAAATTCAAGCTTTCCGACATCATTTCCTTGAACCTAAGCAGCGCTTGATCCTCCTGAATTGGTCTCTACTTATTATCTTGTGAGCGAATGCATTGCACATATAATTTAGTTATTTGGGTTTCTCATTGGTTTTTGTTACTTCGTATACCAGAAATTGTATGGTGTATAGTTGAATGTATATTCCAGAGTTGAGCTGTATACTCAAAAACATTGAATGCTTTTACTCTGTGGGAAATTAGTTGAATGTAATATCATTGGTTTTTGTTTCTCCTTACAATGACCAGCTAGTAATGTTTCAGTTTGCATTTTGGTAGGCCTGCATTTCAGTGAAATTAGTTTCTCATACAGACTAACTGTCATGCCTCCCAAAGATTATCTTGTTGAACATTGCACACGATAGGAACACGGAACTTCCTACTACCCTTAAGTGGAAGCAAAACTCCATTCCATATCAGGAATTAAGATGCTTATATAACATGCTAACAATAAACAGTATTTAACTACATTAGCTCAAGAGTACTCTTTCCTTTCAAGTTATATCTAGCAAAAGGTTAATAAAATTCTCACAGAGACCAATCTCGGCTGATATGGTCCCAAAAGACATGTGAAAACAGTAAAGGTCTCCGATTATTTTCCGAAAAGGTTTACATATATATTTGAACTAATAATATAGGCCTTAGTTCTGAATCTTCTGATGATTTTAGTTAATGAACAGCTTCTACAGTAAAACAAAATTGAATCATAAACTCATTTCATCACAGATTTGAACAGGATGGGGATTAATCGAAAGCGAGCAAATAATTACAACGAAGGAAACATAGGGTTTGACTTTTACCTGATACCAGAACGCCAACACGAAGTGGATCGATTTTGAGACTGGAGCTTGAACGTTGGCACGAACTGAGAGCTTCTGGATGGATCAATTGAATGAGATGTCGAATGGCGGCAGATCGATTGAAGACGGAGGAAACGTGGGATCGCAAACTAGGATTACGAAGTGGAAAGCGAGGAAAGGAGATTGATAAAGTTTCACGCAACAGAAGGGTTAAAAACTTAAATGCGTTATCACTTAGTGGAGTGCTCCTGGACGGATGACATTTGAAATTTAATAATACGTTAAGTATATACTTTTGAAATTGAGTACTGCTGTAGTGCTGTACGTGTGACTAATTGCATAGGATTTTTTATTAACTCATAACCAAATTATAACTTTTAAAATCAAACAATAATAACTTTTAAAATTATATGAGAACTAAATTATGATTATCAAATATCATACATTAATAAATATTATGCTAATTACTTATTAAAATATAACTCATTATTTACTAATTTTTATTGATTACTTGTTATTTCGGAACTATAACCAAATGTTAATCATATAATTTTCAAATATATATATATATATATATATATTGGTTAATCATATAATTTTCAAATATATACACAAATATATATATATAAACTATTATGCTTATACTTCTTATATTATAACCAGATATTACTTGGAGAAAAAATAATTTTCAAAAGTACGTTATTCGCAACAGGCTTTACCACTTGCAAAAAAATGCAGTTATCGCAACTGGTAAAGACAGTTGCTAAATATATATTTCTTGCAAGTAATTTGAAAGTATAGTTGCAAATAATATTTCTATTGCAACAGGAATGGAAGTCCAGTTGCTAAAAGTATGTTTTTGCAACGGACACAAAATCACTGTTGCGAAAAATATGCTTTTCACAACAGGAAGAATAAGCCTGTTGTTAAATATTATCTATTGCAACAGCAACAAAAGGCCTGTTGCTAAATATCATTTACTACAACTGTCATTTGAAACCTGTTGCAAATAGCTAGTTGCAATAGGGTATTTTTCTTGTAGTGATTTCAAGCCCGATTTCTTGAATAGATTGGACGAGATGATTGTCTCCAGGAAGTTGACTAAGGTTGAAGTTAAGGAGACTGCAGGTATTATGTTGAAGGAAGTGTTTGAGAGGTTGAAGGTGAAGGATCGATCTTCATGCTACGGAAACTTGGCCTCAGCGGTGAAAGTGGACTATCTGAAACTTGGCCTCCGGCTGTTGCTGTTTAGTTGTTTATATTTGTGATTAGAACACGGGTTTTAAGTTAAACTGATTGTAATATACATTATACATGCTTTAGTTAGGGTTATGTAGAATTCTGAAAATTTTATTCTGTTGGCAGTGACTGATTGAGAAACTACAGTAGATGAAATTGTCTATATCTGTTATTTAAAAGAGCTGGGACCGCAACTCCCTCCTTCATGAAATACACTTCTATTTCATGAAAATACAGTTAATGAAACTACATTTCATGAAGTAAAATTACAGTTGATGGAAAAGTATTATCAAATGTATTGTCAAAGTTGATGAAACTACGTTTCATGAAGTAAAACTATAGTTTCATGGAAGTCAAACTGACGCCTACTTCATTTTTTGGTATCTTTTGACATTTTTTATCAATGTATATTGGGATCTTTTGTTAATGCATGTAGCGTTTGTTACTTCTGTCATTTTTTACTGGTATCATTAACATCATTCCTCTACGTGTTATGCGTAAATGTACAAATTCTGATATTGGGATCTTGAAAAGAAGACATTACCCAACTTCGTATATTTTATCATTATTTTTATAATTGGAAATTTTGGTGGTCCGTGACAGGCCTGGATATGAGTTACGACTGTTTTATTTGTTTATTATTGATAAACTTTTTTGAGAAATAAAAAATGTGAAAGGACAGAGATGTTAGAATATTTGCAAAATAAATCAAGTTCCAAACAGGTTAACAAAAAATGGCGATTTGTAAGAATTGAACTATTCGCCTAGCAAGAACGATAGCACAGTGATAGACCCTTGAATTACAAAATGTTATCCTGTAGCCCTAGAATAGGGCCTTTAAAAATGAAAAAGTAAGGTTTCTTATTTTCTTACAAAGTTGATCTTTTATTCTCACATAAAGAAGTTTATCAGATCTAACACCTCGATGTTTCAGAGATTAATTTAATCAACCACGCCTTGCAAAGAGGAGCTCCACTTCATTAACTTGGCTAAGGCTCTGTTTGAATCTAGCAATCATTTGTCTTTTATAAAATGGTCATGTATTCATATTTTATATGCAAGATTTTGCGGTTATTTATAATATTTACAACCGTGCTTATGAATATTTCCTTCTTTTATCAAACTTTCTTCTATTAGTGAAAACGTTCCTTATGCTTATTTTAATTAACATAGAAGTATACTTAATCCTAAATAATTTTTCTTATTTTTATAGTAAATACAATTTCAGTGGTTAAGAGGACAGATCATGGTTACGGTTATAATTGTAACACCCCATAATTTTAACAACATTAAAGATGATAAATTAAAGAATAATTAATTATGTATTCAGAATTAAGTGAAATGGACTGCGCCATTGCGTTCGTCTCGAAATTCTGCTTGAGATAAAGACCGGGTTTGCGTAAAACAAACATCGTATGAAGAAGATATTAAGGTTTGAAGTTTGTATACGCATAAGAAGAATATATATATATATATATATATATATATATATATATATATAACAAGTCCAGAATATGTATATATGACTATTATATGACTATTTTATCATTATGCCCAACTTTGTCACTATATATTTATTGGTTGATATGCTTATTTTCTGCCGTTTATGTCAACCTTGTTATTATGTTCATTTCTGTCCTTTTCCCTTCTTCTTTTCTCTTTTTATTTTATAGCCAGGCTATCTCGAGCCTAGGCATGCCGTTGAAATATGCAAACACGTTAAATTGGGAACGAGGGGAAAACATTAAAATTGTGGCATAACTTGAATTGAGAAATTTGGGCATAAATTGAATGAAATACATGAATATGTATTTGGGGCATAATCCAAACTTTGATAAATGATCTAAATTTGGGGGCATACGATACATGATGAACATGGTTTGGAAAATGGGCATGAAAACCTATAATGAAATAGGATCAACATGCCTAGATTTACAGTAAT
The DNA here is from genome assembly GCA_030737875.1 of Allium sativum. Taxonomy (NCBI): domain Eukaryota; kingdom Viridiplantae; phylum Streptophyta; class Magnoliopsida; order Asparagales; family Amaryllidaceae; genus Allium; species Allium sativum. The sequence goes on from CM060909.1 coordinate 879,798,296, forward strand.
TAGAAACTGTAACCGCGCTTAAACATAAGGCTAGATTACACTTGTGGTAGAAGTCTGCCCGGATCCGCCCGATATATCCAACAACCATAAGTGGAGAATCTAATTTCAAGGGTCTAAGTGCATAAACATGTGACGTGTTAAGACACGAGGTTAAGTCCAACTTGTGGAAGAAGTCTGTCTGGACCCATCCGGCATATCCAGCATCCAAAAGTTACAGACTTAATGTGAGAGGTCCAATGCATAAACATATATGCGAATATATGTATATAAAAGGATAAAAATAAACGACACTAATTGTAATAAACGGAGAATGAGAATAACCTGTTGTAGTTAATTAAAATGTTATATAATAGGTAGGCTTATCCTTGGGACAAGTGGAAATTATAACATAAGTTATATTAAAAGGAAAGGAAGCTTACTAGTAAACCTTAGTTAAGAGACTAAGTTAATAAGTAAACCACGACAAGTTGTACTGCCATGTTAAACAAAAAACAAGTGGATTGAGATGAAGTACACTTAATTACATATTAAGTAAAACATGTTATTGTTACTATGGAAACAGACAATGAATAATTGTGGATTACTTTCGTTAATTAAAATCCAGGGATAATAGATTGTAGATTACAGATTTTGGATTACAATCTAGAGAATAACATGTGATGGACTTATTAATAAGCTTAAATGGATTAAGCTGTGTGTGTATATATATATATATATATGAAATTAATAAGCAAGAGGAACTTGGTAACTTGAAAAGAAGCCAACGTGAATGGGATTACCTGTTGACCTGTAATACTTAACGTTTAAATCTATGGGGGTTACATGAACCAGTCAAGTTAAGTAGGGGTTAAGTAAATATATTTGAATTAGGGGGAGGGTTAAGTAAATCGTAGGGCGGTGGGTAATATTTATATATAGGCCCACAAACTTAACCTATGGGGTTATGCAATATTTTACTCTGGTATGGCATAACATGTGGAAAACCTAGTGCGGATGCAAGCATAGGGGGAAGCTTGTATCATCTTGTGTGGGACCCGTTTCAGTCAGTAACCCATATATAGGTATCAAACGAGTACTCCGAACTAGGTCGGAGTCAGGGCACGCTTATTGAGCTGATTGTAAGAGATCCAAATGAAGGGGTGGTCTGGGCGATGCGTTCTGACAGGGTCATGTGCGTGCATGGGTCCGATAAAGGAGGTTTAGACGCCGTGACACCAGTAGATATGGTTGTGCACATCCTGAAAACGAAGGGTTGCCACTTTCGGAAGTGATACATCCTACTGTGGGGCCAGCACAAGGTATCTATCAAAGTAGGGAGCCGATCGATTGGGGTAGTAATCAGGGTACCACTACACCAGAAAAGCAATTTTGCCACGGCTTTGGGCCGTGGCTAATTAGTTTTGCCATGGCTTTAGGCCGTGGCAAAATAGGGTGTGGCAAAATTTTGCCACGGCCCAAAGCCATGGCAAATTGGTATTTTGCCACGGTCCAAAGCCGTGGCAGATTTGTATTTTGCCACAGCTTTAGTCCGTGGCAAAATATAATTTTTCCATGGCTCTGAGCCGTGGCAATTTGAAATCGTTTTTTTTTAATATAATTTAGCCATGGTCTTGGACCATGGCTAAATTAAATTAAAGAAGCTGCATATTAATCCGATCCCTCTACCTGAAACATAAAGCTCGATTTGAACAAAATATGAGCAAGTTATACCCACAAATATAAATTTATGAGCAAAGCACACCCATTAATATAAATTGTAATCTTCATATGTAAAAATTTACAAAGTTCCAATGAATAACTCATACTTAATTAGCATAACATTTAGTGCTGTTTCAAAAGTCGAAACACAAACAACTATCAAACAAAGCTAAAACACAATCACATATACAAGTGTTGAACTGACAAACAAGGACTTACAATTTAATATCACACGATCAAACTTTGTGGTGTTTTGAAAATCACAGCGCATCCATGGATCCATTCACCAACGCTATTTATTTTCAAACACCCAAGATAACTGCATCCTACCATTCATTTTCATTGCATTGGTCAGAAAGTGACGGCCATCAGTGGAAGAGACGAGATGAAGTCGATTGGTTGAAAACCCCAATGTAGTATCAAATCTTTCCCATCGAGCCTATGGCTTAGAGCAATCAGAGAGTAATGCCCATCCCTATTTCCCAACAAGAGCCCTGCTAAATTGACAAAGGTTGATGACTCCCAATCCATTATCATTCTTCGACCTGTAGATTTTATCTAACTATTAAACAACTTTCTAGAGATATAACAAACGAACCCTTCCATAGGAATACCGTTCACAAAGAGTCTATATTCTTAATAACCTAGGTTAGAGCTATGTGGAAAGAGAACACTATGTGCAGCGGGAGGTAAAAACTGAGTTTACTTGGTAAGTCTACCTGCTAAAGACAAGAAAGATCCTTTCCAACCAGCCTTTAAGTCATTTTTCTAATACAACTGACCAATGTTCATGGTTTGAACTGGAAAACAAAAAGGAATAAGCCAAGTTAAGGAACTGGAAAGAAAAGGGTGGAACAAATAAAGGTAGAAGCAACCAAAGTATAAACAATGTGAATTTGGCAGTTCATCTATTTTATTAAGGAATATATATCATCTTCCGAGTGGCTTGTAAAATGTGCAAAAGACCGTGAAATTCATCTGTGTAAACTGTGTAAAGAACAAAATATATTTACTTGATAATACAAGAACCTGAGACGAAATTCGAAACGGACGGCATATCACATAGTTGTCATCAATTAAACATCATGGATAATTTTGATGGACATTTCTTGTTATCTTCAGCTGCAAACACAAATATATGAAACAAAGTCAGTTAGGGGCAGCAACATAAGTTTCTTTGTTATATAAAAATATATTTTATAGTGCATGTACCAAGTATAGTAAGAAAGAGACAGTATATTTTATAGTGCATGTACAAACAGCACGATACATATCACTGTTGTATAATTAGCCTATAACATGTATATATCACTATTGTATTAATGTCAGTTGAACAGAAAATATCATAGATTAATTCAACATATTAAAAATCCTATTTAAACTCTTGAAATTAACGGGGGAGGTGGGGGGATGCAACTCTAAAAACATAGGCTAATATAGAATTATAATTTGTGAAGCAGAGAATTGAACAAATTGAGCAGGAAACAAGACATTCTAATTAGCTTAAGCAGTAAATATGTACGATAAAATCTATAAGTAGAAACATACAGGGAGATGACAACAGACTCAACCTTCGGATGATCAAGCTTCTTTTCAGCTGTCATGCTTTTATTAAAGCACCATCTCCGAATGACTGCATTTCTAAACATTATGAGATTAAGGGATAGACTTGTAATAAAGAATCGATTAAACAGTATATTGTGTATTGAAAACAAATCTAGCCGATAATATCCGTTCACCTGGTAGTATACGTAACAGTGTATCACAAGAAAATATTTTCTCAAGAATAGCCATGCAAGCATTGCTTATGAAGGCACACAAGGGATTAGCTCAGAAATAAAACAGCAGCTGGTGGCACTAAAACGATAGCTAGAAAGGCAGCAAAAGTAAATATATGCATACACTGAAAATAATTGATTATAGTGATTTTGAGGCTAACAATGCTTACAACATTAGAGATACGTGTTACTAGCAACTTATGGTGTCACTGGTAATACAAGCTTGATATCCAAAAATGCTAATTCACAACAGACCATTCATCTTTTATAATGGTACATGCACATAGTTTTTTTTAATCGAAGTAGCCACTTATTATCACTCTAATCAGTTTCTTACACATTTGGCTGTCAGGTGCAAGATATGCCAACGTATGTCCAAGCTTACACTCATCACCCTCAAAACTGCATCCATTTGTATTATCTTGTGAGCTTGCAACTGTTTTGGGTCATTCCAAACGCAAAAACATATGCAAGATTGCAACATATGACAGCACTATAGAAAAAACGAAATAGTTGAATCAAGTGTATACATAATTTAAATAATGTTTACCTCCCTACTACATTGACCTCCACATGTTTTATCAAGCATCTTGAATCCAGATTCTTGTGGTTCTGCATTGTCAAGTCCAGCTGATGTAATCATGTTCTTAGTGGGATGGCATGAAACCGAGATGACAGTGTCTGTATGCCTTCCAATCTCTGAAGTATATTTTTGTTATTCAGATCCCATAAATACACATAGTTATCCTCAGAGCCGCTTACAATGTGTTTACCATTTGTTACAGAGAATGTAGATGTGATGTAGTAAGCCCTGTTGACATGTCCAGTATAGGCTTTCACAATTTTACCTTGATTATAGCTCCATAATTTCAAGGTACTAGCAAGTGTAGCAATTAAAACAAACTTGTCATTAGGGGCAAACTCAGCTGCAGAAACTCCAGGAATAGGGCCCTGCATGGCCTTCTCCTCTCCATTATAAACCTTCAAACACTCACTAGTAGAGAAATTCCAAATCCTACAGGTCTCATCGTGACTCCGACTCACAATCATCGCCCCATCCCTGGGACACGCCACAGCCGTGACAGGCATCCCATGCCCTTTAATCGTCCTCACACATTTTTCGCTCCTCATATCCCAAATCCTCGCTGTCTCGTCAAACGAACCAGAGGCAATCAGATCTACCTGAAAGTTGAAAGCACACGAGAATACGAAATTCGAAAGGCCCCATAGTGTGCGGATACAGTAGAAGGAAGGTCCTTGGGTGGAGTATATTTTCAGGGTGGTGTCGTCTGAGGCAGAGGCGTGGGAGTTGGAAGAGATGGAAATCATTGATTCCGGTGGAATGAGTACGGATTTTGGTAAGAAGAGCGGAAGGGGAAGAATACTGGAGATTTGCGTGGTTCAGGGAGCAGAGGATAATGGTGCAGTCGAGGAAGTCGGTGGCAAGAAGCTGAGAGTCCGGTGAGAATTTGATGCAGGAAAGGGCAGGCTGTGGTCGGCGAGTGTGTAGTAATTAAGCGATAGGGTTTGTATGACGGCGCCTGTTGTTTCGATTCAGGCCGAGAGGAGGACATCCCTTACTGTTGATTTAGGGTCTAACCATACATGCACATAGTTTACACAACTCAAGGAACCACAAAACAAGAATAAGAATCATCTTCAGTTAAAAGTTCCTTAACTAGTTCAATGTCTGGATGACGGTGTTGTGTCATGGGTCAGAAAGGTGATGCTGTAGGTTCTCAAATGGCCCTTTACCCATCAAAATATCTTCTTTTTCAAATAACACAGCACCTCACCATCACAAAACAAAACCTTCACATTAACCTCACAATCAAATTAAAAGTAAGTAAAACTTCGATCTCCATTTTAAACAGAACCTCACCATCACATTATGTGCCAGGTTTGATAACAACTATTTGTACCCTAAAGAACTTTAAACAATTAAAGACATAAATAGGGTTTCAATTTATTACCTGAAAAGCGCTTGAACCAGAATTTCGAATGAGAGGAAGACGCATTTTTGTTTTAAAATTTAACCAACTGTAATTTTTTTAGATCGATTCGCATCGCAAGAAGATTGATCGAATGAGAGGAAGACGCTAATTTTGGGGATAGCTTGCTTTTGTTTTGTGAGCGTGAAATAATTGGAACAAACACGTAGTTATAACGTGAAAATTTTCCTATTAGCATTAGAACAGGCATAACCCGTCCCAAAACTAGCACGACCTATGACCATGCCAATCCATTTTGCCACGGCCCAAAGCCGTTCCAAAATTGCCATGGCCCAAAGCCGTGGCAAATGTTCCGTATTTGGGTGTGGCAAAACTGGCATTATGGTGTAGTGTACATCTAGTCTCTCTTGTTGGGAAGCCTGTTATTCTTGTTGGGTGTAATACCTGTTATCCCTGTTGGGCTACCCGTTGTTCTTGTTGGGATAAAATCAGTTACTAGAAGTACACCTAAGTCTACCATTCTATTCTAGTTGGGATCATCTTGTTAATATGATACTAGTATTGGTGCAGAGAGGGAGAAAGTAGTAGAGAAGCACAATGTCTATTGTTTTCAGTTTATCATGTTTACCTTGTCATACCTTCCTTTTATGATGTCATCTCTCTTATTCACTATATGCCTGTCATGACGCTTTTACTTATTTATATGCTAAAAGTAACTGGACTCGCCAGACTTATGTCTGACCTATATTGTTTCCTCTTCTTTCTCTTTCATCCCCCCCCCAAGGTTCTCAGGATAGGAATACTCAAGCTTGATCGGGACTTTGCTTTCATCTTGCTTGGAGTTGTTTTAGATGTACGGCTTGATTTCATATCTCTCTACTATGGATATGTTTTGGGGATTATGCTTCTTTTATTATTGTACTCTGATGTTTTAAGTATAAGACAGATGTTTTAATGATGTACTGGGTTTTATGCATTTCAGACATATGATGTAACCAAGTTTTGAACTATGATGTTTTCTGCTTAATAAAATTTTAAATTCCGCTGCTATTTTATATCTGTTTTGTAATGTTTTTGTTTCTTTTTATCTATAACGCTTCACAAAACTTAATACATTCTCTTAATGAGTGACAATAACGGACGTGGGGTGTCACAATAATTGTTATGAGTTCTGTTAAATTAACCATAGGAAAGGAAATATGAAGTTAATCGCCATAGAAAGAGTAAATTGACGCATTTTCAACATCATACGGACGATTATATTCTATTGTAAATGTATACACTTAAAGTGTAGACTAACTGTCTATTTTATATGTTGTTAAAATGTATTTCCTCTATGATTCTGATGGTTAAACAATGAATTTGTTCAGTTTTGTTATTTATATATGGTGATATTTTTTTTCATATATGTTTTTTAGATGTAACGGGAGTGAAAAAGGAAGGGAAATAAAAGATATATGAATCAGTGTTGACGATGATTAAAATTTACGCCCCTGACCTTTTTTTCTTTTTTCCCATAAGTTCTGACTAACCACATATCATGACTAGCCACAGATCATGACTAGCAATGTTGTAGTGCTTAGTTCATATGACCTTCTTCATATCTCGGTTTAGAAACTATTGAGATGATATGTTTAGTAGATTATATTTCTGACAAGAGGCATCTGTTCAGTTGTAATTTTGTCATGTAGGTTGACGAAAGGGCATTAAAATTACAAATTGTGAACACTTTTATTTTAAATTTATTGATAGCTACAAGTATAGAGTTTGTGTGTGTATGTCACATACAACAAGGATATTTTCATGATGTATGGAGTTATTATATGATGGAACTGAAGTGTGCACTGAGTTATTATATGATGGAAGATTCTTAGATATTTATACTTAAATCTTTTTTCTAATAAAGCATTTGGCATGTTAACACCTGCTTCCTACATACAAAATTATATATGTATTTTGCTTTTTGGATTAATGTCTTCTTTTGGGAATTTGGTTTGTAGGTAGCAACAGTTGAAGGGTAAGGCCTTGAAATATGAACAGTGGTGGCACAAAGAAGGAAAAAAAAACTAAACACGATCGAAATGATAAATCTAATATTAAGGACAAGAAGCTTCTTTCAAAAGGTAATTTTACATATATATATATATATATATATATATATATATATATATATTTCCACTTTGATATAAAAAAAGTTATAAATACTCTCCATTATATGCAAATATCATAATTAATGTAGATTATGCCATTAGGTGAAAGCTCAAAAATTCAAAGCATTGATCATAGCAACGATAACATAAAACCTAATAATATAGAAAAAATTAAATAAAAAGAAAAGAAAGGAAAAGAAAAGAAATACAAAGGCAGAAATAGAGGGAAGCAACTGAAATTAAATTCTGGAAGAAGTTAATGCCCCATTTGGATCGACTTATATAAGTCGTTTTTTGACTTATTAAAAATCAAAATAAACTAGTTTTTGGTTTCCAAAAATAAAAGAACAACTTATTTTAGTTGATCTAAACAAGTACTAAAATTGCATGTGCATGGACTATGCTTTGAGCACATACAGCTATTAGAAGGTTGGCAACCTTATATCCAACAAGGGATTTATTGTGTATATGTTAACAAGTTTAAACCGTAGCTTCGAAGACCGAACCGTGAGCTGAACCGTGTTGGTGAAAGGTTAAAGGCTATGGTGGTTGAACCGGTTAGACCGTAAAAACTGTGTTGATTGATTTTTTATTATTTTCAATTTAAACGTAAAATTATTTCAATTAAGGTAAAAATTATGTAATTATAGTAAATACATTTACTTTTAAAGAAACTAGTTTTGAGCAATTCATGAAAAATATTAGTTGAATTAATTTTATATTAATTCGTTTGCTCAAAATTATAGATTTTCTTATTTCTGAATATAAAAGCAGTTCAGTTCAATAAAGATTCTTAAAATTTACAATAATAATGCACATTGGTTGTTAGTTAAATTGATTATATAAAATATTAAAAAGTGAAATGATAGCGTTTCCTCAAATTTGACGAATGTCAGTAAGGTTAAAGAGATTGGTTTAGAGGTTTTTTAGGGTTTTGAGGTTAGACCGCAGGTTCATACACACACAAGGTCATTTCATTTTGAGAACCGTAGTGCTTCAAGGTTGGAGCTTAATTAACCACGGTCGAACCAAGTTTGGGTTGGGTCTTTAAAACACTAATTTGAACCCAAGCAAGGGTCCACATTGGGAAATGTTTGTGAAGCTTAGTGTGTTAAAATTATTATGTCATGATAGTAATGATTGATAACCTTATTTTGTTCAATTAATAAATTCAATTACATGTGTACTAAAAGTAGTCTTGATTCCTTACCTTCCAAAATGGATCATTCACCTGATGAATTCCTCTAAACCAAACTTCCATGTCCTAACGTGACAAACCAATCTCATAAGTCACTGATCAGTAAGCATCCATCATTCGTGTATTGTACCGTACCTCGCATGCTAAAAAAATCATAACGATGTCTGTATAAGACTAAAAGTGATACCATGATACAGAGGATTTGAGCACGTACAAAGTCTCCAAATGGTCCGTTAACTTAATCACTAGCAAAGTGCATTTTCAAAATATCTAGGTGTAGATAGGAGTAATGTGATACTAGAGCATATCCAATTAGAATTTATACTATAAAATGTAACATATACGCTTGTTTCAATCTTCAACAGAGTGCAAGTTTTGTAATTTGTTACATTCATAAGAAGACTAGTTATGTTTTTGTAATTGAACTAGACGTCTATTAAATGGAATTCCGATTATGAGACGCATGTTCAACAGACGCCTAATATCAGGTGCATGTTAAACATATGCATCACACACGGGTGTATTTCCAACTAATGTCCACTTACATTTTCCCGTAAGACCATAAACTACTATATTTCTGACGGCTACAAAGTCTCCTCTATGAATATCACCCTCATTCAACTCAAAATCTACCACATTTTTAACCAGTCAACTCACAATCTACCATGTTCTCAACCACTCTTCTCTCGGTTCTTGACTTTCAAACTCCAAAATGTATTCTGATTGCGATATGAATTCCGCAAGATGCAATTTGATAGACTTTGATTTACAAGATAATACGGCGTCGATTGGCGGAACAATCTAAGAGGCAGTTAGAATTCGACAAAGGATTACGATTTATATTGCTTATGGTATGCTATACGTGGTTATCGATGGCATCCGGAAACTCTGAAGTACAGAAATAAAAAATGGTATCTATTAGGCATTTTATCTTACGATGTTTATCTTTTCTGCCAATGCTCCTAGACTCATACGATTGAATATTGGATGTGTCATGCTGAGCTGGTTGGTCGTGTTCTTCTTCATTCTCATTTTACTATTTTGATCGAGTTGCACTAGGCAGTCGACTCATTAATTATGTTTTGGTTGTTTTTCATTAATATTTAATACATTGTGTGGAGAAACATGAAGTTGTTCATTCTGCGAAACAGTAGTCTGGATAATAGAAATATAATTACTAGACTTTTGATACTGATTTGAATTATGCGCTCATGCTATATATAAGTTTATATTTGGTTATACTATACAATAATTTGAGCATCTTGAGATAACTGAATATTAACACTATCTTGACCTAAATTTTCCATTATAGGAGAGACTTTAACATTTTGATCATTTATATTTTGAGAAACATCCACCTAGATATGCGCATTATTTGATGGTCTGTTATTATCATTAATAGGAACACACACTTTGCTAAATTGACAACTATTTTCAAGTGTTGAAGATTTTGACAACTTTGACACTTAATTGATTTCCATTCATATTTGAAGTCTTCCATGAAAAGTATGTCTTTTTTCATCAAGAATCGGGATTTTTGTAGTGTAGGAAAATAAGCTAGGAACTTCCATTAATACTTGAGCATAAGAAATTTTTAAGATTTCTTCAGTCGTCTTATCTAATTTCATTGAGGTTCTCAATATTAAGGCAATACGACTAATATATTCTACGATCCGATAGTCTAGGGGAAGATTAGGCAGTCGAGTTCAAATAGGAATTAATAACTGTAAATCTTTGTTTAAGTGTATACCTATAGTCCATTATTTCATCATCATAAATTTTTTATCACAGAAGTATGTACCACCCTATAGAATTTTGTCGCAATCCTTTTTGGAATCAAATTTTACAACATAAAAGCCAGTTTATTTTGAGTAAATAGTAAAATTCTCTAACATTTTGCATACTTTATGAATATAAGCTTTGAAAAATGGAAACGCGGTTTTGGACCAACAACAGAATGACTATTGCATTGTTCAATAGAATTTTAGCTTCATTAACAATTTTGTGGTCATCTTAGTCCAATTAATGGAATTGAATTCTCTAGGAAAAAAATTCAATGAAACAGTTATATGAATCTGATCACCTTTAAGAACATTTACCCAATTGCGACAAATAGGAGGAGATGCGACAGATGATGGATTCAGAAACTGAGATCTATATCTATAAAGGATAAAAATGTTGGAACAATGAAAGGCAATGGAGGTTGGAGGAAGGCAGAGGTAGAGCTTGCTTTTCCTAGGACCAGAGGTGCGGATCAAGGCATAGGATTGAGATGCGACTGGAGGAAGCAATGGCTGCCATGACTGGAGGAATGATTGTTGATGTTTCCTGATGTTGTGTACATGAATTCTTCAAATTTAGTTTAGAATTAACTATTGTAAATCCATTTCTATCTGAAGATATGGTGGTTTTTGACAAAGAGAATCCAAAGGGACTGGTGGAATAAAAGATGGTGGCTAAAGAAAATGGGAAATTGAAGTTTTGAGGGTTTCCATTAGAACCTAAAACCGTAGGTTTTGGAACCCTATATTATTCGTTCTATGTTCTTTTGTTTGCTCCACCCATTGCGTATTGCGCAATGGATTTCCATCAAAATGTAACATATAAAGAATATGAAGATAAATTACAAAAGGGACCATCCACATTCTGCAGCTATCTAAATAAAAATTGGCTAGACAATTGACCGATAGGAAGTTCAAGAATGAATGCGGATTGTCACTAAAAGTTGCATCACTGGTCGGACCCCAAATTCTCTGTATCCATCATACATATCTCCATGTATCATAAGAGATTTCATTTATGAATCACAGTAGAATAATAATCAGTTGATCTCATTGGATTTTATGAATAATTGATGATAAAAAATCCGTAGTTTGTATGGCACACAAAGATAGTTAAAAAGCGATTAGAAGATTTAAGTTAAGTCACAAGTGATGGGAAATCAATGCAACCACCTTTGTGTAAAAAGCAATATTTGATAACTTCTTGCCTTTTTTTTAGTACTTGGATTTTGGATTATTGTGTAAGCACTTAATAAAATCATTATAGCTAGCACCAAGTAAGCTTAACTGTTTACTTATAACTTCTCCTTAGACCTTAAGTGAATCTACATCCTTTTTTGTTGGAGAATGATGAGCCACCTTTGTATATATTAACTTTGATATTTGATTTCGAGTTAGAAAAACAATCAAAGAAGAATAGTATCCTTTCTATCAGTCAAATCCTTCATCCTGACCACTCTTCAGCTTCAGCTCCGGCTGAGGTAGAAGCGACTATCATATCTCACCTTTGTTCTTTCTCGTAGGTCCCATCTACCGATCAGTCTGATGCTTTTCTTATTTCCGATATTCCCCGCCTTGTTATTCCCTTTGAGGGTCAAACTCTTTGCAACCCTTGTTCTATGGAGGAGATCCAAATTGTATTATATTTTTTTGCTTAGCAAAGGTAGTTCGAGTGGCCCAGATGGTTTCAACAAGGCTTTTTACCGTTGTGCTTGGGGGATCATTCGTTAAGAATTTTCTCTTGTGATCCAATACTTTTTTTAATAGGACGCTTCTCAAAAGTTGGACATTTACCAATCTTGTGCTCATTCCGAAAATTGAGAACCTTAGTTCTTGCTCTAGTGTCAGGCCGATTAGTCTCTGTAACCTCTCGAACATAACCATCTCCATGATTTTATCATCTAGGATTGCAACTATCTTGGATCATATTATTTCCACTTCTCAGGGCGGGTTTATTAAAGGTCGTTTGATTTTCAATAATTTCCTTCTAGCCCAAGAGACGATTTCTCAAATAGACCGCAAGATCCATGGTTCTAATGTGGTCATGAAACTTGATTTGGCCAAAGATTATGACCGCATGTCTTAGTTTTTCATCATCCAGGTTCCCCGTTCCTTTGGTTTTACAAAGCCCCTTAATGATCTTATCAGGAGTCTTATTTCAAACAGTTGGCTCTCATTATCACTGTAGAGGCGCTTCTCCAAGACGGCCACTCTCTCATTATCTCTGGGCAGGTGCACGGATTTGGTACCCCCAACGTTGCCCTATTATCTCTTCCTTATCGTTTGTAGATGGCATCATTATTTCTCCAACGTTAATCGACGCTTCGTCCGCTGCTTAATATCTTTCCTCCATCTCTACGAAGAGTGTTCGTGGTAATTGATCAATGCCTCAAAGAGTTACTTCGTTCCCTCCAGAACCAATGAAGTTGGTAAGATCTCGTGGATCATGTCGATTTCTGGCTTCCATGTTGCTTCTCTTCCACTTACTTTGTTGTATATAACAATTATATGATTTTTGTTTGGTGATAACAAATATATATATATATATATATATATCATTATAAATGTGTTTGCAGTTGTACTATTCTACTACATCACATACAGAAATAAATATTTATATTTAAATAAAATAATACTACACAAGAATTTAAATATTCAAACAGTATTTTATTAAAATATAATATGTTATTTCAATTGTATAATCTTATAACTCCATTATTTGTACATCTCACTGTAATATGTTACTTTCAATTTCAATTTCTATTTTTACATCAGTTCCTCACTGCAACACTCAGTCACTCAGTTGTAAAACCTCGTATACATTCAGATTCACTCAGCTCACTCATATACATTCACTCACTCACTGACACTCACTTCTGTCTTCAGCTCATTCACTCACTGACACTCACTTCTGTCCTCAGTCTGCTTCACATTCAGTCTAGTCACCTGCTTACCTGTCACAGAAACACACAAAATAATTTTAAATTTTAGCAGATAATTTTATTTTAAAATTTACTTATCTTATAATTTTGGTGTGTTTCTCATCATATTTCATGATTTGATCTGATATGTATGTATTATATATAATATCCGTCTGTGTCTAAACAGCTTGTGATTCACTGTAAATACCACAAGGTAGACAATATCTTTAGTGCTCATATATATATATATATATATATATATATATATATATATTCTGCACATATACAATACATGTATACACATACATATGTATTTATATACACATATATTTTGTGCAGGGGAAATATGGCCAGTAAGAGACAAATATATCAAGTATGATGTGTTCAGGTGAAGCTTGACAACACAGGCATGCTACAAGTATCCATGAACACACAAAGTGCAGAAACACACACATATATACAAATATACGTATACATACATACATACATACATATATATGTATATGTATATGTATATGGGTGCATGCACATAAATAGTTAGTATGCTGGAACTAAAATTCATTATGCACAGCAATACTAGCCACTGTTTCAAATCTAGCAAATTTCGCCCAAGATCTCCTCCGAGATCTCGATTTTGGGCTCCTTTCGAAACGAAATAGCACATATCACTCTAAATATCCTTTCGAATATATCGTCCGAGATATTGCAATGTCGTACGATATATCGACTGAGACGAAATACTGGAATATCGTCTGAGATCTTAGTTTTTTTGGTAAATTTAAATATGTGCCTGAACTAGAACAATAATTGAAAAAACTCAAATCTAGTCATGATAATCTTTTTTTATTTTACATTTTGCATGTTAAATGACCATATTGTGTGTTCATATATGTTTTACAATGCTTATGATTTTCATATTCAACTTTTCCATGCATGTTATTTGTGAAATTATGTATTTTATGGTCTATTTATGTTTATTTTTTTAAAAAAATTTGGATCCTTTTAACGTTTTATGTTTAACAATATTTCTTTTTTAAGCATATTACAATTTAGAGCATGAATGATCTTTCGCAAAATAAAGAATAATAAAGTTATTTTGCATTTCAAGTTCAAGTTACTACGTTTTTAATACCATTCGAAAAAATCATTTTGTAAAAATATCGCTTTTTAACACATCATGTACCCCGAGATTGTTCCAATATGAACTTTCAGACCCGAGATGGAAATCCGAGAAGAACTCCGGAGTTACTCATCTCATCCGAGATCTCCCCCGGTACAAGATCAAGTCTATAAAATCTTCGAGACAAAACACGACCGATATCCGAGATTTAAAACCATGATTTTAACAAGCCTGGTTGCAAGGGCCAAAATCATATCTGGACACAAATGGGCATATGGAGCAACCAACAGAGGAGAGAGACACAAACATGTGCAAGCCAGATTCATGCCTTCATAAGGCCGAGCTAGGAAAACTGCAACAAGGTTAAAATAGAATCTTGCAAGCTATTGAAGCAGAATGAACAGGGATCAACAAATAACATGGACCTGTGAAAAAAACCATATTGCACAAACATCATGTACATGGCAATACATGCATACAAACTCAAGTGATACATGTGCAGATTCAACATAATGTGTGTGCAAACAACATGGTAAATGGAACAATTTCAAGACCAAAGCAAACGTAAAAAAGCCAACCAAACATGCATTTTTGCATGTACATGTTCATGACAAAGTACACGCACATGCACATGCATACGCGCACGAACACACACACACATGTTTGTGTATATACACATATTATTCAGCATTAAACAAAGGGTCATAGAGCATGTACAAGCCTGGTTGAACATATGGCAACAGGAATTATGAATCAACATAAGACATGATGCCATGTACAAAAGCAATTCAATGCAACAATTGTCACAAAGCCAAATCTGGACAGTATGGTAAAGCGGAATAGCCAGAGTGAAACATTCATACATAGCATGTTTATGCAGACATTAAAATACAAAGTGAACACACACTGTACAGTTAGCAACTCAATGAAGTAGAGCACACATGTGCAAACAAGTGCACAAGGCAGTGAAACAACATAGTTCAAGTACAAGCACAATGGATAGAGAAAATTCAAAGTGCACAAGACCACATAAGTGCAAGTACATAGAGGATAAATGGCTACAACAAAAGGTTCGAGCCAGCATGAACACACACAAGAAGGAAGACACAAATGGTCATAGGAAGAAGCATGCTTAAATGCATTGACAAGGAGCAGCACACACACAACACACACACATACATACATACATACATACATACACACACACACACACACACACACACACACATATATATATATATATATATATTATGAAGGAATTTCTTGTGATGCCTTTCCCGTACAACAGACCTATGATGGGTTGACTTTGATACTCTATCAGATGCAATTGTTTCATGGTAGATTTAATATCAAGAAAACAAACACTCAAAGCAACAATGCACATCATGATCAATAATAAGGCAAGCTACATCAATATGTATACACACAAACATTTATATATATATATATATATATATATATATATATATATAGACACACACACACACATATACACACACACACATGTTTATATATGTACCAAATGGATGTACCAAAAAATAATCATGTCAAGTCAAGAATGCCAAAAGCAACTGGTCGAGAAAATTATATGTGAACTTTGTAGCAGTTTTCATATTCAAGCAGGAGCTACAAATTGGATAAATACATACAACAACCAAAAGTACCATGTGCAAGCCAATTATACAAGGAACAAAGTAAAGGAATTCATCACACAATGTAACATGCACAAAGAACAGTTTCAAAAAGCAAGCCAGAATGGAACAGGGTGCAAGTGCAACATTGAAACTGTCCTTAATATTGTGTCTGATTCATGAGCATGACTGAAAAGTGACAAATCAATATACAAGAAGGCACAAATGTTAAAATCAGCAAGTATGAGAAATTACTTTTCAGAATTGAGAACCTTTTAATTTGGCATGCCAGAATATCCATTGGATTAAAACATGACATGATTCATCAAAGGAAAACATGCAGATATCCTTCTACGTGATAAAAGGTTCCACTTTGGCAAGATTAAATTCTCGTATCTTTTTGTTTCCAGAAAATCAATAAGGGATTCAAAGAAAGAAATCAAGTCAATAATCTTGCGTGAATTTGTTTTTAGGCAAGAATCAATTCTGGATTCACGACAAATTTTATCACGAACTAATCAAAGTAACAATCACGCATCAGACCTAAGCCATTCATGAAATCAGACTTTAATAAGTGTTTGTGTGTACATTATAACTGTTTACACCAATTCATCGTTGACATCATAGAAAAACTAAGCAACGAAAATCGAGAGAAAGAAAAATCAATTCATAATACTCACAAAGTTTTTTCGACTGCCAAAAACCAAATCGATAAATCAAGAAACATTGAACATCGAAGATATCACTGAATCAAATTTCATCAACATCCAGGCATCGCGATTTGGAGGAACGTAGCAAAACCATAATTTTAAGATTGACCATTAGAACAAAAGGAGGAAGCCGATATTATTAAGTTACAAAGAAAAGAGGCCGATATGGTTTATTTTGAAAAAATGGGGTTTATTTTATTTTATTTTTAGTTGTTTTTTATTTGTTGTAAACCAATTCAGTCTATTTTCTAGTTTTTCTGTAAAACTAGGGATTTCTAGTTATAGGATTTGTAGCTATTGTTTACGAGTTACGGAATTGTAATTTAGGGAAAATCTGATCTTAGTGTTATATATCAGTACAGGGTTTTGAGCATAGGATTAGAACATTTAGTAAAGGGATTTTGTAAGCATAGAGAGTTTTTAATTCTAGTAAAATCCCTCGGGCAATGCAGCAGTAGGCAGGGTTTGCCGTAGCTAGGGGCAATCTGTGTCTTATTTTTTCTGCATTCATTTTCTTTATTGCAATCTGTGCTGTGATATTATTTATATCTCGTAAAACTCTAATAAACCCCCTTCTAGGGTTAATCTAGATCCAACATACTTATCTCGGTATAATACTATAACGAGGTAGAAAGCTCAACACTTTCTTCAACCCTCTCACTGATAAGTCAAAGGAGAAATCTTGAGATGGAACGCGACCCTCATCTCCCAGGCCGTTAATTTGGTCCTCGTCAATTTTGTACTCGATTCTCTTGGGTCACATGTCCTAGCAGTCATGATGCCTACTTCGTCTTTCTTCCGATCTTACCGACGATTAGCCTCGACTTTTTTTGGTAGCGTAAAAGATTCAAGGAGACATCATCGGTCTCATGGGATACCATCGGCCGCCCCAAACGCGAAGGAGGACATGGTTTCGTTTCGAATCTAACGACTCTTTATGGGTTTCACTTCTTCACGCTAAGTATATGCACCTTTTTCCATCTGATCGCACAAGGATTCAGTCATACTCTAGTGAGACGAAGAAAGTGATGCAGTCAGTCAAGTCCTTTTCAAATAGGTGTGGTCGTGGCTTTTCCTAGAATGTGGCTCCGTCTCCCTTAGGTTTCTTGGAATTCCGCTAGAATTCTAGTACGTAGATACCCTAATTTCTCTTTCATTTGGTGCAAGCTCATTCTTCCTAAGGTTTTTATTCTTATATGGAAAATCCTCTACGAGAATCTTTCATTATATGTGAACCTTATGAGGATTGACATCCCTCTAATGTCTCGCTGCCGGTCTGGTTCGCTCAAGTCGATCACACATTTTTTTTGGGATAGTGAGTGCGATGTCGTTGTTTGCGATCACTTCGGGAGCGTAGTTGATTCTCATGGGATTCTCCCGTCTTTGATAGATTTACTTCGATCATGGTGGGAAAGGGGTAATGGAAAGGATCTTAGGTCCATCCTTTTCAAGCTCATTCCATGTCTCATCTGCTAGCATCTTTAGTGTTCTCAGAAGAAGGCGTCTTTGACAAGTCCCCTATGGTTTCGGGTACCATCATTCATAGAGGGTCAGACAATGTCCATTTCACTTTCCTAAGAAGAACGTTCTTGGGTAACTTCAATTTTGCTTCGGTTTCGCTGGTTGGGGTTTTCTTCTATCGCTCGAGAATCTTTCCCAAAAGAGGGGTAGGATGAGGTTTTTGTATACATGTGTGTGTGTTTTTAAGGAACATGTGGGATGGTTCCCTACAACAGGCTTATTTGGATGAAGCTGGGTAGATTGTCTTTGGCTAGCTTGGTAGGCACTGGGATGGTCCTCTTTCTTCGTTTAGGGAGCTGGAGCTTGGATTGTTCTTAGTTTTGGAGCTCTCATCCAAGTGATGTTTTCCTTGGTCCCTGAGATTTTCAACTTTCGTCGCAAAGAGCTTGGAGCTCTGTACTTTCAATAATCTCTGCCTGGTTTTGTTTAGGTCCTTTAGGATTAGCTTTTGGATCCAATGTTGGTGATTTGTTCGGCTTCCACCGCTAGTTTTGAAGGTGAAGCAGGTCCTACTTTAAGCAGCCTTATTGATGACTTATCAAGATCATTGTATTCCTTGACTGGTCTTCTTATGCCATTCCGGTGTTGGGGATTCATTTTACAGTTATTTTTTTCTTTTCGTATATTCCTAAGCCACAAAATTCACGTTGTAAACGATTTATGTCTTCTTTGCAATATAACATACAGCCACTTCGACATGTATCTATCTTTTCATATGACAATCCGAATGAGGACACTTATTCTTTTAATTGATACCAATTTTCAACCAATCTAGTTTGCAAACCGGATGGGACCACATATAGAATTAAACTAATAACGTCATTCATTAATTTTTGGGTACCTTTGTTTGTGGATTTTATTGCAACTAACCAAGCAACCACGACCACTTCTGTCATAGGACATCCATCAAAAAGCGTTTTTTTTAATGCTTCTAACAAGTCAAAAAAGGATTTAGCTTTTGGATTTGGCTCTTCCTCTACTTCCGTTGAATTAGACAACATGCACGAACGAACGACATCAATTACCATTTCAGTCATTCTATTTTCTATGGTAGTAGATTCATCAAAATCAACATCAATATTTACTTTATCATCCTCAACAACTACCGATGTATTAATAACATTCACCGCATCTTCACCGTGATGGATCCACAAATAGTAATCATCCATAAAACTGTTTTTAGTCAAATGCATTTGAAAATTTTCATGAGGATGATGTTTTATAGCTTCGAATTTCTTACATGGACAACAAATTTTTATTATGTCTGCCCCATTAGAAGATGCCACTAGCATGAACTCAGTTAAAAATTTTAAAAATTATAATGGAATTGTTCCTCTATGTCCAACATCTTTGTACATTCAAGCGCGACGAACTTTCAAATGTTCCATCTTTTACTACATAATTAAGTTATGTTATATTATAAGATGAGTACTTGTATTATTATTATTATATAGAACTACAACAATTTCATTATTTTAATAGTTATCTAATTATTGTATTATTTTATTCAAATGGATATAATTTCATACAATATTAGATGTTTGCTATTTTAACTTGAAAATTCATATTCTTCTAAATGTTTAAATTCTTCCATTTATGCAAATTAAATATATCTTATCATAACCTTAATAGAATTTTGTCTATTGTTTATTTGATTGAACTTTCCAGTAGAATTTTTTATTAATGAGCTCAGTCAACCTACTTTCCATTATAAACAAAACATTATTTTTTACATTTTATAAATTGTTTTGCCTTAAGTAGTACAATAAAATTTTGATAGCACTTCTCCTTATTCCCTGTATCTTACATCTATGGGCGTACATGGAGAACAAAGAAGTACTCTAGAAATTTATCACCCCTTGAATGGAAAAAATTTATGTTTTTTTTTGTAAGTTGTCCAATACGGGGACAAATTTTACAAATACTGTATTAGATGAAGATTGATGTCTGTTTCACAACAAAACAAACACCAATATAACGATCATAAACATACCTTTCAAACGGGGCCAAACATTAACCTATGAAAAAATAAAGATTTTAATTCATTAATCTATCGTAATGCATGATACTTTGGTTTGTTGTCATACAATAGTTGTAATATGCTTATATTTTAATGGCCTAAACAATATTGTCAACAAGATATACAAGACAGTCGAAACTATTTTCCGTGCGTATAATATATGCGACTAAAGTTATTTGATACCTAAAAATATATACAAATACAAATGCAAATACAAATTTTATTCATATCCATAACGTGGTGTTGATTTGTAAAGTTTGAAATGGTAATTCTTTTGTTTTTCATGAGAATAATACATGTAAATTATGTAGAATTATACTATATAATGTTGGTAACTCATGTTGTATAAAATTGCAGAACAAAAATTGTGTTGTTTGCTTTTTAACGTAAATAAAAATTCCTCATTGATCAATTAAGTTGAGAATATATTTAACACCAAACGAAGCTGTATATCCAATACATCCAATTGTAGGTTATAACAAGAAAAAGTTAAATCCATGTCATCGGCACGGGCTACATACTAGTATTGAATATTTTACACCTTCTTGAAGTTTAAAACATGCATCATTTATTAGCAAAACCCTACACTTACCCAGTAGTGTCAATCCAAATTCAAAAACGACCAAGACTCATCTTTTATAATGTTTATTTTCTTTCTTTGCATACCAGTAGTGTCAATGCAAATTGAACACTGCTCGATTATGGAAACTGCGATATGCTCAGTTATGCAAACTTAACACTACTTTTTTTTAGCAAAACTTTATTCTAATAAGAAATGATGGTTTGATTTCAACTATCTCATTTTTTTTATTTTACGTTCCTCGTTCTCTCATATTTAAATTTGTTTAATCAATTATTTTAAAAACATCCAAACATAATTGCTTTGACAAGCAATAAAATGTACGTAAAGAATGAAGCATAAGCATATTTAATTCAAATCGCATTAAATAATTACAATAATTTTTTTTAACTTAGAACCAGATCTAAATCTTAAATAACTCACAAAGAATGACAGGTATAAGAAAGACGAATATGAAAAGAAAGAAGAATGGAAAACATAATAAACTCCCATCAATTTTGAACCTTCCCCGTGCCTGCAAATAGAAAACCGACGCTCAGTTGACTACTTGACAAATATCAAAAGCGTCAGTTTCCTCTTTGGCAATTACAGAAGGCCACCCAATATTGGTGAAAGTCTATTACAACCCTTGTTCTTTGTTTTCCTCATATTTCTTGTAACCTCTCTTATCTACTATTATCTGTAAGTTCTTGAACCCAAGTTATTTTTATTTTATTTCCTTTCCTTAGCTTTAAGATTAATAGTCCACTAGAAACCATATGACCAAAAGACTAAGACTAAACGGATAAGAAGCAAACAAAATCCAACAAATATATTTGTAACTAGAAATGCTACAATGTCAAAAAGACTTTTTTTTTGTCAAATCCTCGTAAAAAACATAAATTGAGAAGGGATCACATATTAAATTACTATACTACCCCTGAATTTCACCATTTTCCGCTCAGATACAGTATTCTAGCATTTTAATAAAAAATAGTTTTTGCCGTAGTAGCAAAACTCATTTGTAATAACTAAAACGAAATTACGGAATCAAACAATTAAAAGTGTTGCCAATTAAAACTGTGATTCTGATCACCTCTATATATGTAATGATACAACAAGTATATCGGTGAAGCATTTCAGCTCTATACAAAAAAGCAACTAAGTTGTCTCCATGTTGATCAGTCCAAAATCAACCAAACAAAATTAACACATAATTCATATGTTTTTCAATTATTGAAACAATTCCTAACATCCAAATGCTGAAGAAAACCAAATTAAATAACTAAATCAAAATTATGAATTAGAAAATTAGATTACAAAAGAACAGATTTAAGATTCATGCATGGTTAACAAGATGGTAACCACAAGAGAAGTATTTAGATAACGAAAATATAATAGCCAAATTCAGAGGCATGAAAGTATATCAAACTATAAATCAAAAGAAACATGGATAAAAAAAATAAAGAGATGTTTCTACAGAATGCTTCGCATGCAAAACAAGAGGACTAATTTGCAAATTTCGTTGTAACTGTTTTTGGTGAACATTTGATTTTATACTGTGTTTTAAGTCCTGTACATTTCAGTGTTGAACATCTCAAATTTTGTATCTACATATATAAAAAGAAAAAGAAAAACATATTTATGAAATCTAAAGTAAATTCACGAAAAGTAAAACTTCTAATGTAATTGTTTCTGGTAGGCCAGCGGAGAATAAAATCTAATATCTTAATGAAATTATGGCAAAGAGGTCTATTCATAAAAGGAAATTTTGAATCATTTAAATTTTGAATCGTTTGAGTGAATAAAAATTAACGAAGCTTCTTAGAGGTTCAAGGAATGGATCATAGCCGCATATTATTACAATTTTGTGTAGCTAATCATCACAGTTGTGTCTTAGTTATTAAATGACAATTGAAAAATTAGCTTTTGTATGTAACTCATTCAGGGGTCATACCAAAAAGTAATAAAAAAATCAATGAAAAAACAAACCCATAAAAAATGCGAAAACACTATAGATAGTACTTACTTGATTTGAGGGAATTGAGGGAGATACGTCACAAATAAAGGAGAAAGGGGAGGCCGCGCGAGTAGAGGAGGCAGGGAGGCGGCGCGACAGCGCGGTTGAAGGCAGGGGCGGTGCGGTGGAGATAAATTTAGGGGGTTTTTAATCTGAAACGATGAAATGAAAATAAGGAAAGAGCAGCGGTTTTAATGGATTGAACGGGTGTGGTTGTTTCAATGAACCATAATTTCAGAGTTCGTTTATATAAATTCCAACCTGTTTAGGCGCGTAGGAAATGAGTAGGGAATTCCCTACACAATACCTACACCTTCCACATATTTTCATATTTTTCCTACGCCGCGCTTATGCGGCGCAGGGATGACGTATTGAATTTTGAGTTGGAAAATTGCCCCCTTTTTGTAGTGTAAACTATTATGGTTTTGTGCGCAACGGAAAAGACAAAACACACAGAAAAACGGATCTTTTTCACTTAATCACTTGAAAATGAATTTGATTGAAAATAACAACATAGTAAATTGGAAATAATAGTAATACACAATGTATTCCACCCAACCTCTTTATTGATTCACCAAAAAAAAATTTGTTTACACTCAATGGATCAAAAAAATTACAATTGAATCGATAACCTTATTGATACTTCGCAATAAACGGCCTAATGCAACGAATTTGCAAGGTGTTGCCAGCCAAAATGTGACGATAGGTATAATATTTTGGTCCTACTCCAACATTCTATTTTTGATGTTACCTTAGCCATAAAAATGTGTTGGCCTAGCTAAACAAGTGTAATACGGTGCAACATTTTATATACTGTTGTTATAGCGGACCTTTCCATATCTTAGAACGATCCACGTGAATCAGATCCTACATCGGAGAACGTGACACCTCATCAATCCTAATAGCATCTTCTCTAAATAACAATTTTTCATTGGCGAAATTCATTTCTTACCCGCTTTTCGTTCCCCGCCATCTTAGTTTCATTTCCTTGCTTCCCAGTTTCAAATAACATTTTCTTTTGCAAATAACATGTTGATTCTTCTTTGTTTTCATACGAAGGTTCAAGCAAACATTCTTAAGTTGGGGTTCGATTAGAGCATTGATTTGGGGGTTTAGGCGTTGCTCAACGATTTCGGTTCAATTAGGGCTCTGATTTGGAGTTTCAAGCTTTGTTCAACGATTTTGGTTCAATTAGGGCTTCGATTTGGGGGTTCAAGCATTGTTCACATCACTTTAGGGGTTCAATTTCGATTTTGAGGTATAATTCTCTCTCACATTACTTTAGGGTTTCGATTTAAACTACTTATAAATTCTTAGGTCGGCTTGAATTAACAGTTCGACTTGTCTTAGGTTTCCTCTTGTTGGACACACACACACGTTTTGTATAGGATGAGGGAATCCATGCATCTCACATGTCACCACAAGGGTACATTTCAGAAGGAAGAATATGTTGGTGGAACATTTACTGTGGTAATAGGCGTTGATCCTAACTACTTCTTGTACATAGTGCTCATGAAGTTCGTGAAGGAGGACCTTTTCTACAACTAAATAGGAGGGATTTATATAAAAAATGGTGAGAAAGGTGGGTGGAAGTCAGTTACGAATGATGCAGACCTTTCCGAATTTATCAATGGAGCTAGGATTTTTATATCGATAACGTTATCGATACTACAATTGAGCCATTGAAGAAAATGCAGCCGCATGTAATCACTCGGTCAAGGCCACTGAATCTGGATATAGATGTGTGTGTGTATGTGTGTGTGTGTGTATATATAGATAATACCATTTTACAGATTGTGATATTTTGATATAGCAAAAATAATAATTGATTGTGATATTATATCATTTAAAGATCATGATTATAATATCACTGTATGATTTGTTGCAACTACAAATCCACTGAAACGACAGTACGTGACGACTCGTCAGCTATAATAGAACAAAAAAATAAGAAGTTAACTGAAGTCAACAGTCCTTGGAAGTCAGCATGGCTGAATAGCAAAGCAACTGCGAATCTAAAGGTAGCTAAGGGAACTGTCCTCGGAGACACGGCTGAATAATCTAGAACCCAACAATGCAACCACAAATCAAAAGGTAGCTGAGGTGAATAGTTCTCGGAAGTCAGCACAGCTGAATAATCCAAAACCCAAAAACGCAACCACAAATTAAAAGAAATATGAGGTGAACAGTCCTCAGAAATCGACAAGGCTAAATAATCCAAAACCCAGCAATGAAACCCTTAATTTAAAGTCAGCTGACATGGTAAATTATTGAATGACGACATGGAAAAACAAAAAATTAGTGATTCAACAGTGAATCCAAGTGTTAAGAAGAAGTTGGAATCACGTATTCAACTAGGGGAAGATGAAGATATGGATGAAAATGGCAAGCAGGTTCGAAGAATTCTAATTATGATGATCTTATTGTAATTTAAATATTTTGTACCATTCTTGCAGCATACTTACTATGATTTTCCTGTTTATTATTTACTTGCAGAATGTCTATCTACCACCTCCACCATGTCTAAATGAGAATCCTCCAAATCCACTATCTTTAAAAACTATGAAATACAAAAAGCTGAGAATATGATGAGGAACAACGAACTTCTCGCTTCTTTAGGCATGCCTGCAATTTCAGCTGAACTGAGAAATGCAAACTAAAAAAAGATTAAAAAAAAAGATGCAAAAGGATGTGGATAGTGAGGAATATAATCCGGAATATAAGGAGCATAGTGAAGATGATACTTCACAAAGTCCACGAAAGTTGTGTGATAGTTATATATCTTATTTTTTTTATGCTTTTGAAGATAATAACTATAAAATCCAATCTTATTTCCTACTTATATATACAATTTAGAGAACTAAAAAAGTTGAGAAGCCCAAGCCTGTTAGCAGACCACAAACTCGTTCAACTAGTGGTAAGACAAAGGAAAATGAAAAGTTTAGAACCCCAGGCCCAAGCCCAAGCCTGTTATTAAGTACAAGGATGCTGAAGGACAAGGAACAATAACTGATTATTTGGCTCTATAGGAACGACAAAAGAAAATTACTGCAAAATCTAGTGCAAGTGGTACGGCAAATAAAGATGTGGTGGAGAATGTCTTGCTATACATTGAAAATGAAGAGGTTGAAGCAGGTACTGAATTGATGTGTGATAATAATATTTAGTATTACAGTAGGATTAATTTTTAAGTACCGAATTTACATTATGATTTATGTTATTATCTGACGGGACTTTTCATTTTAATTAAAGATGAAGTTCCTACAAGACTCAGAGGTCAAACAAACATGTTTAATGTTCATGCAAGGGCGTTTGACAAAAGAGTTGTAATTGGGATGAATGGGTGAGTCTAACTTGTTTTAGATGATGACAGAGTAATATATGAATTGAGCTACTTTTTAGGAACATTGAAAAGAAATGTCCCACTTACGTATAAATCTTGGTCGGATGTTCCTGAAAGGTTGAAGCAAACTCTAGGGAATTATGTTAAGGTAATCTATTATTAACTATAATGTAGCTGAATTTTACTTCAATGAGTAATATTGATCTATTAACTATAATGTAGCTGAATTATCGTTTATTTATTCTTTTTAATCTTTGATTTATATTTAAGCAACGATATATTATTCCATATGAATGTGTAAACTAGATGTTGAAGTCTATTCGTACTGTTGAAGCTGGTACAAGAGTCACATGAAAATAGCTTATTATAAACCTTATGAGACCGATGAGGAGAGGCTAGAAAACAAGCCGGACAACATCCCGTTGGAGGACTTTAAAGTGCTTTTGAGGTATATGTGGAGATTCAGGTATACATACATATTATTTATTTCGCAACATAAACGAGTACTTTGGTTTTTGTGAGATAAACGAGTATTTTGTTTTTTGTGTATTTTTTAGAAAAGAGCCAAGAAAAATTCTGAAAATCGTAAGTCATATCAAGGCGCACACACCGCTGGTCCAAAGTCTTTTGCCCAGCTTCGTCATAAGATGGTATGTGATACTTTACATTTGTTTATTAATTACAGTTTTCTAGATGATAGCTATTGACACGAAGTAGTTAGCCTAGATGTTTTTTTTTTACTAAAGAGAGTGTATGCTAAACTATCTATTGAACTTGTCTCAAGAGACACCATCCGATGCAGCACTTTTTCTTAAAAGTTGTGAGAGAACATACGGACATGAGCACGTGTCTAGTCCTCAAATAACGAAGTACAAGCTTGTAAGTAATAATTTTTTTTTTTGTAATAATTTTATTCTGTTTTGTACATGCTACACATTTTTCATGTCTTTCTCATGTGCATGTTTGCTCATGTGCACTTTGTTGAACCTAAGTCTGGCTCTTGCCTATTAACTTTCTTGGTCTATCTCTATAGATCTTAATACCTAAAAATAGTTTGTCTCGCATAAGTCTTTCATTGAGTAATTTTTCCCCAACCATGTCTTCACTGCTCGTAATGAATTAACATCATTCCCAATAAATAATATGTCGTCCACATATAATACTAGGAATACAATGTTACTCCTACTAATTTTCTTGTATACACAAGGTTCGTCTTTGTTCTTAATGAAACCAAACTCTTTCACTGTTTCATCAAAATGAAGATTCCAACTCCGAGATGCTTGTTTCAATCCATATATGGATCGTTGTAGTTTACATAATTTTCTAGCATCCTTTGGATTGACAAAACCTTCAGGTTGTGTCATGTACACATCCTCGATAAGATTCCCATTAAGGAATGCGGTTTTGACATCCATCTGCCAGATTTCGTAACCATAAAAGGCTGCAATTGCAGGCATAATCCTAATGGATTTAACCATAGCCACTGGGGTGAAGGTTTCATTATAGTCAACTCCTTAAACTTTTCTGAATCCTTTTTCTACCAATCGGCCTCTATAGGTTTGTACTTTACCATCCATGTCAGTTTTCTTCTTGAAAACCCACTTACAATCGATTGGTTTTACCCCGTCAGGTGGATCAATCAAAGTCAACACTTGGTTGGTGTATATGGAATCCATTTCAGATTGCATGGCTTCAAGCCATTTCTCATATTCTGGTCCAGTCATAGCATCCTGGTAAGATGTGGGCTCATCTTGATCTATGAGCATTACGTCTCCTGTTTGAGTTATTATATATCCAAAATATCTATCGAGTTCACGATGTATCCTACCAGATCTACGAACGTTTTGTGTAATTTGAGCAGGTTCGGTTTCCACAATAGATTGTGGTTCTTGTTCAATTTCAAGTTCAAGTTCAATAATATCTTGTGGTTCTCAAATTTCTTCGAGTTCTACTTTATTCC
Organism: Allium sativum; assembly: GCA_030737875.1. Taxonomy (NCBI): domain Eukaryota; kingdom Viridiplantae; phylum Streptophyta; class Magnoliopsida; order Asparagales; family Amaryllidaceae; genus Allium; species Allium sativum. Next base: position 879,826,658 of record CM060909.1, read on the forward strand.
CATTGGTACTTTTAGAGACTAGATCTCTTTCCAAAAAATAACCAGTTCAAGCAATAAACACTTTATGCTCTGAAGGTTCGTAGAAATAATATCCTTTTGTTTCCTTTGGATATCCAACAAAATAACACTTTTCTGATTTGGGTCAGAGTTTGTCAGAGGTAGGATGCTTAGCAAAAGCCTTACATTTCCAAATCATCATATAAGAGACATTGGGACATCTCCCAGTCCATATCTGATATGGTGTCTTCAGAACCATTTTAGTAGGAACTCGATTAAGTATGAATGCAGTTATTGTAAGGGCATATCCCCAAAAACTTACTGGAAGATCTGTATGACTCATCATTGATCGTACCATATCTAACAAGGTGCGATTTCTCCTTTCGAATACACCATTCCACTGTGGTGTTCCCGATGGAGTGAGTTGTGATACAATCCCACACTCTTTCAGATAGTCATAAAAATTTTGGTTGAAATATTTTCCCCCTTGATATGTTCGAAGAGTTTTTATGTTCTTACTAATTGGTTTTGAACTTCATTCTTGAATTACTTGAACCTTTTAAAGGATTCTGATTTATGTCTCATAAGATACACATAACCATATCTACTGATATCATCAGCAAATATAATGAAGTAATAAAACCCACCTCTAGCTGACGTACTCATTGGTCCACATACATCACTATCTTTAAGGGCCAATAGATTACTAGCCCATTTACTGTGTCCAGTGAAAGGTGCTTTGGTCATCTTGTCTAATAAACAAGATTTTCATTCTTTATATGATTCAAAATCAAATGAAAACAAAATTTCATCTTTATGGAGTTTTGATATGTGTTTCTCCTTTATATGGCCTAAACGACAATGCCAAAGGTATGTTGGATTTAAATCATTAGATTATATCCTTTTTGTATTAATGTTACAAACTGGCACATCAAAATTAAGAATATATAGACCATTAACTAATTGTGCATTTCCATAAAATATCTCATTTAAATAAAGTGAACAACAACTGTCTGTTATTATAAATGAAAATCCAAGCTTGTCCAAACAAGATACAAAAGTAATATTTGTTCTAATGGAAGGCAGAAAATAACAATTCTCTAATTCTAAAATTAATCCACTAGGTAATGATAAGTGTAGCAACTTCCTATGGCTAATGTGGCAACACTTGCTCCATTTCCCACTCGTTAGTCCACTTCTCCTTTTGCCAAATTCCTACTATTTTGCATTTCCTGCAAATTGACACAAATATGTGATCCACATCCAGTATCTAATACCCAAGATGTAGAAGTAGACAAACTGACATATATAACGTTTATACCTGAATTGGGCGGAGTCAAACTTCCCTTCTTCTTTTTAGATCTTCTAGATAAGCATAACAGTTGCGTTTCCAATGACCCAGCTTTCCACATTAGTGACAACCACCCTCTTTGGGAACCCTTCCTTTAGGCTTTGATGCCTTTTTGAAATTGGTCTCATTAGCAGCCTTCTTAAGCGGATTTTTCTTCTTTTTGCCCTTGGCTTTAGCAGTTTCCTTTTGTACCATCATTGTGGCAGCAGGTTCTGCTTTCTTCATGTTATTCTCAGCAGTTCTCAACATGCTTAATAATCCAGTCAAGGGTTTCTCAATCTAGTTTCATGACAAATTGAGAATACTTGTTGTTTAATGCTTAATAACCCAGCCAACGGAAACCCTAACCTTTCGAGATACTCAATGTATCCAATCATCTTCAGCACATATGGACCAACGGATTCCTTTTCTCCTATTTTGCGGTGATACAGTGCCTTTGCTTGTGTCATAAATTTCTAGTCGAGCATGACCTTCGAAAAATTTCTTGAGGTACTTGATCATCTCAAAAGCATCCATGAACTCGTGTTGCTTCTTAATCCTCGGAGTCATGGTTGCAAGCATGAGATAGCTAACATCAAGAGCATCATCTTGGTGCTTATTATGGACATTAATCTCTGCACGGGGTGAAGTACTTGGTAGTGCCTTTGTAATGGGCCCATTAAGTACATATAACTTTCTTTCTTGTTTGAGGACAATCCTCAAATTTCAGTGTCGGTCAAGGAAATTAATTCCATTCAGTTTTTCTTTTTCAAGAACAGACCTAAATGATAAATTGTTGGTGTCGCTTAGCATCTAGAATCTCCAGGAGATAATAAATAATAATGATTTATAATTTTGACTATCAAAAATAATACCAAACATTGCCTTATTAATATAAATGTATAAATAAAACAAATATGCTCCCACTCAAACCAGCATCCCTATATTTTAATACACATATGTTTTAGTATTTATATGTATTTAGGTGTTCCAAGATCCATATCAAACCATGCCTTGACCTAACTTTGGCTAACTCCCCAAAACACAATTTTTTAGGTAGACATCTTATGTCAATTATATCGTATATATATTCCTTGGATCGCGTGATGAACATTTTGTTTATTAAATTATTCATTTCCTCAAATTTATAATAATGCATGCTCTTTGTCTCTAAGGCCATAATCCTATTATGCAGTCTAGTTAAGTCAGACCCGATAATACGTTGGAGCACCACATTTACTCCATCGCATATTACCAAAATAAAAGGATGCATAATTCTTTGGCATTACCTACATCCAGTGATTTTGGGTACAGATGAGTGTATTATTGGAAAACGTTACCATGACTTAATATAAATGATAGTTTTAAAAGGGATTTAAATTCGAATTGGTAAATTATGTTATTTATACATGCTTTTGAAAAACAATATTTAAGAATTTTAATTTCCATTTAATTAAAAGGATATAAAGATTCTAAACATCACAAGTGTTAACATGTAATTAAAATATACTTATTTATTATGTTGGGCATTTTAAAACCAATTTCAGTCCAAAATGTATAGCCGTTTAAACCAAATATTGCAAAACATTTGCAAGACAATTGTTAAATTTGATTCAGCCCGTTAAGTTATATAATTAAGAACCAGGCTTTTCTAGGCCCATTTATTATTGTAAAACTGATATGGAGACTTGTATTCAATAATCACATAAATGCATCTAATATTTAAAACTGCAGGAATGAAGAACAAATATATATCATATATAACTGCAGGCATGAGAAAAAAAAATTCTCCAAATATTTAAATTCAATATCAAATAATGTAATTCATCACATATTTATTCAAACTAATGATCTGTAAAACTTAGAAATATGCAACTATATTGAAATAATAATTTAAAACTAAACTACTTGTCATTCCTTGCATTATATCATACAGATATCTGTTATCATACAACATTAATCACAGGTATACATTTTAGTTGGTTTGCATACACCAGTATATTATAAATATGATTACACTTTAGTTTCAATCATAGAAGATAAAACTACCAGTATTTGATACACACACACACACACACACACACACACACACACACACACATATATATATATATATATATATATATATATATATCAACACCATAAGCTAGCATACATCATTGCATGTATCCAGATCATAGTATATCAGTATATACTACGCAAATGTTCACAAACATTCAATCTGCTAGCTTCTGGACTAACCTATATATCAATATATACAGCCTAAATTAATATAGATCACAAACATGCAAATGGCATTTTTCAAGAATATATATATGTTGGATCTAGATTAACCTAGAAGGGGTGAATGAGGTTTATTGAATTTTATCGAGATATTAACAATTATCACAGCACAGATAATAACGAAGTAAGTAAATGCGGAATGTAAATGACATAGATTTTACCTAGCTTCGGCAAACCCTGTCTCTTGTTGCATTCACTAAGGTTTCTACAAGGTGATAAAACATATCCCACTTACAACACCTTATAAACTCGCAAACCCTGCTCTTGTTTAATCCTACGCTCAAAACCCTAGACTGATCTATATTCCCTAAATCAAATTTTCCCTTAGCTACAAATCCATAGCCAGTGAACCTTAGTTACTATAGACACTAGAAAACTGCTAGTTAAAAACCCTAACTAGATGACCTAGTTTTTATAGAAAAAACTAGAAAAAAAATATGATAGTTTACAAATGAAATAAAAGACAAAACAATAAATAAACTAAAAACAAAACCCCCTTTTTAATCCCTTAAAAAATTGGCAGGTCATCCCTTTTGCTTTGTCAAAAAAAATTGGCTTGCTCTCCTTTGTAGATAGCGGCTGAAAAAAGGAAAATGAGATTTTCCCCAAATCAATTCGACTTCGAAAAAGATAGCTCTGAGTTAAACTACGATGCCCTGATTTGTTGGTGATCCTTCGCCGATTTGGGTAATTCCGATCGAAATTCTTGTGAATATTGTGAGTTCTTTGAATTTTCTTTCTTTGAGTTGCTTTTGGATTATTTGTGGTTTCGATGTAGATTTTGCCTATGATGACTGGTGTTACTTATAGGATTATTAAACCCTATAAAAAACTCTGATTTCCTTACATGGATTTGACTAAATTTTGCGTGATGTTTCAATTGTTGCCTTGAAATCCTAGGTGATTCATCTATTGGTATTGGAAACATTTTAAATGTTTTTCTTGCATGACTTGTGGAGATAACTTGCTAAAAATTATTACCATAAAAATTGGAATGTAAAATTCTGGAAACTTAAGATTGCCTTGAATATTTTCTCCTGATTTTTTGGAATGGCAAGCCATGAGTTTCTGCATTCCTTTTAAACACTTGCCAAAAAAGATCATATCTGGAAAATTGTTTTCGCCAATTCATGGAAAGCTTTAAGAACTTGAATTGTTTTCTTGAAATTTTTGTTGCCGAGAATGATAATTGGATTCCTGGAAAAAACTAAACCTTATTCTTGCCGAACATGATACGTGATTTCAGGAATGGTAACTTGTGATTCTTGGAAATATTTGAATGAAATAATTGCCCAAAAATCTTACTTATTTCTTGTTGCTTTATTTCTTGAAATTCTGGAATTGTTCTTGATTGAATTCCTGGAATAAAATCCTGTCCATAATGAGTTTATAAAATCTAAAGACAAATTCAACTGCCTTGCCATCCTTTGAAAAGATTTAAAGCTTGAAACATTTCTGGAAATATTTTGAGGACCACTTGTAGAAACCATGTTGCTGACTATAGCTGCAACATTACCTTGTGTTGACTTTTGTATGGCAAAAAATAAATCCGCTTAGTTTCAGACTTGGTACAAACCAAAATCATCATTCTTTTTGGTTCGCACAACAAATTTTTTTTTTGTAGGTCTACAAAAAAAAAAAAAAAACTGTCTAGCTTTTATGCAATTTTTGGTAAACAAAACAGACTGTATCATGCTGAATTCTAGACATTTGTTTTTGTAAGCTGAAATATTTACTTGACGCTGTTTTGCTTTGAAACACGGCATTTGAATCTGTTTCACTTGAACTTGAACTTGACTGCTGTATGCATTTTTGAAGAACAAATATTGTGCTTAAAATTTTCCTTTGGTCTATGCCTTTGGCATGTTGTTTTCACCCTTGTACCCTAGTTGCATGCTTTGATCAAACTGCTTTGCTTGTACATTTGCTTTGTTCTTTGTATATTTGTGTTTCTCCCTTAAAAACTGAACTAGCTTTTGTGATTAGTTGCGACCTATGATTTATGGTACTTCACTTTAACTTGTTGGCTTGCATGTCGAGTTGTTAGGCTGTTTGGCACTTGAATTTCCAAATTTCTCTTGTGTTCAGATTTGCATGAATGTGCACTTGAATTTGTAAATATACTTGCACAGTTTTGTCACTATCCCTTGTCATGTGCCTTGTGAGTTGTTTCACTGTATTTGCCTATGCATGCTTTTCCATGCTTTGTCCCTTGAGTATTTTTGACAGTCTGGCCTGGCTAGTTTCACTTGTCACTTGAGTATTAACTTGCATTTGCGTGTTGTACTGTCCATTTATCATTGTTGCTCGGCCACTTGTTTTGGTCCATGCTCATGCACTTGCATTGGGTTCAGTTTGGTCTTCATGGCCTCTCCTCAATGCATGTGTGTTCATGGATACCTGGCTCATGCACTGTGCATGTGTGTCGGGCTTGACCTGAACACACCCTGTTGATATATTTGTCCAATGATGACCGTATTGCCCCTGCACAGAAATATGTGTATATACATACAATGTATGTGTATACGTGTATAGTGCACGTGCAGATTATATATATGTGAGCACTACAAATAATTTTTCTACCTTGTGATATTTTTAGTGTATTACTGTGAATATCACAAGCTGTCTAGACATAGATGGATATACAGATAAATTAGATCAAGCCATGAAAAATGATGAGAAACACACCAAAATTCTAAGGCAAATAATTTTTTAAAATAAAAATTATATCTACAAGAATATAAAATTATTTCTGTTCCAGATTACTTTATGTGTGTTTCTTTTTGTGACAAGTAAGCAGATGACTGGACTGACTATGAAAACATAGACAGAAGACAATATTGTGTCAGTGTGTCAACAAAGAGTGAAGTGTATGTGTGTCAATGTATATGAGTTTGTACAGCAGTGTGAAATGTAACTAAGTGCATTACAAGAATATTGGCTTTTGATAGCACGTTCTGTGTATCCCATTTGAAACGCTATTCAAGCTTCGGTCTTCAACGCTCTTTGACTTTCTTTTTTTCTGATTTTCCAGGTGCACAACTTTATTCAAAAAAAAGGTGGAAAGCCAAATTTTGTGCGGGAATAAAAAAAATGTACAGGTTTTTCCTCTCCTCTTCCACAAAATAGCCTTCCTTCCACTACCTTAAGATAGAAATAAATGCCTCCATTGTTTATTTGACTATTTTAGGGGTAACAGGCCCCTCAACAATATTACAGATTTCCTACTTTAGGGGTTACGAGTAAGCTATGAGCAGGCTTGATACCACACCTTCGGACTCCAGCGCTTAGAATTTCAACTTCCTAACCATGCCTCTCAGATTTGAACGACCACGACAGGTATTATTATATATATATATATATATATATATATATATATATGTTTCTTATAAGATTAACCCATAGAAAGCATTCACTCCATCCAGTCCCTCATCATGTAACCTAAATTTCCGTTACAAAGTCGATTGACGCCCTAATCCCGCTTTCCAGCAGTCCATCCCAATTCCTAAGCGCTGGATTCAAAGTTCGGTTCGACTGAGCGAGCTGTCTTTTCACTTAGGATTCGAAGAAAGCTTATTAGAGATTCCCCTCTTCGGATGGGGGTAATAGGAATATTACAGATTGCCTACTTTAAGGGTTACGGGTGAGCTGTGAGAAGGCTTGATACCACTCCTTCAGATCCTTCTGACTCCAACGCTTAGAATTTCAACTTCCTAATCATGCCTTTCAGATTTGAACAACCGCGACCGGTATTATTATATATGTTTCTTATAATTTTAATTATCTTTTGGTATGAACAACTAATTTTCTTGTGGTGATTAGGCATGGAGTAATGTCAAATTACATGAACATGCCTAAGGAAGGTGACGTTCAAACACAAAACGACTTGTGGATAATTATTTTAGTATGTATAAGGAATACATCAAAATGCGATGAAAGTACCATATTTTAGTATGTGTTTTTGTGAATAGTAATTTTTTACAGTATAATAGCATATTTGAGGATGTAGCTAGCCGATGAACATATATATATATACACACACACACACCCTATTGATTGAATGTTCTTCCACCACAGAAATCAAAGCCAAATAAAATACTAGACTAGACTTGAAGAAGCATACTTAATTATCTGTTGAATCATATCTAATTATCTGTTGCAACAAAATGTTATTGTGATACTGGACTACATTTGAAGAAGCATTGCTCTTTTGGTTTTGAGATGTGTAAATCTAGATCTAGAATTGAGTTTAGAAATCATCATGAGTGTCTGTTAAAAGAAGTTGTACTGTAGTTACCCAGCTTGGAATTATAGCTGAAAAGAAAAGTAAAATTCTAGTTTTTCCCCGTCAATGATTTATAATTTCTGTGTTAGGGAGTTGTAATTTTTTTTGGAAAATATGTAGAATTAAAGGATTTTAGTGCAAGTTTTCTACCTTACTCAGCATTCTATGCATTTACTACCTTCAAAAATACATACATTGAAGATTTTTGTTAAATTATGAAAGCCACATATGAATTTCCGTACGGTGTTTCACATTGTGCATTTTAGTAATTTTAGCTAAATAAATACTATGTGCCCTAAACGTAGACTAATACAATGTGCATATGTTTTATGAACAAACTAATTTGTCAAATAAACTAGACTGTAATTATTGGTATGGTTATTCTTAAATTAATAATAATAATGCTCTATACACGTGACATGCATAAAAACAAGCAACTATCATTGATAGATGTTTATGTTTGAAATCAAAATTTCTATTAACTACCAACAGTGGTTACAATTAAGGCAAAGACCACAATAATCACAACCGCGTATGCACATGCAATTGGTTTTGTATATGTAAATGTGTGTAGAAGTTGTTAGCGACTATGATATAACCATAGATTGAATTATGAAATGGGTGCTTAAAGATAAAAGCGTTGTGCTAAAGTAAATAAAGATTGGATAATTACAAGGATCGTTGCTTACTGTCATGATAAATATCACACAACTGAGCTTCTGTGTTTATTCAAAACCTTCCTCATAACAACAAGAATGCTTGTCAATAACAAAAAGACCACCTTTTTTGGACTATAATTTCTATGTTAATATAGCCTTTGATTGAAACGTAAAGGTGGGTCGAAGGACGCAAAATTCATGCACATGAGAAGTCCATGCGAAGAAGCTTTACATTCAAATTATAACAATGTGATCTCAATCTCATAAATTAAGCTGGTGATAAGGTCTTCATTATAACCTGGTTGAAGTCCATCCAGTTTACACGTTGAAATTTGTAAAAGCCCCATACTCAGACTACAAAAATACTCTATTTAAAAGACATTTGTTTTTAAGTCTAAAACTTATGCATACAACTTTTCAAAGAGAACTCGTTTGAAGCTACCATAATTGTATGTTTATCTAAAATAAGAATTGTATTAATAAGGGAAACACCAAATTTACATTCAGGTTTATTTTTTGGAAAGAAATCCCTTTTATCGAAATACTGAGTTAACTCAAATTGAATGTTTTCTTTGCTTGTGTCTAACAATTAATATTCAGTTTGTTTGAATACATACCGTATATTTGTATTTATAATATTTTTACCATGCTAGAATTGGATGGCGGTCAACTGAATGGTTTCTTTGCTCGTATGGGAGCATGTTCGGTTCACAATTGATGCTTGGCGGTCAACTGGCTATGATTTTAAAATTTGTATTGTGGGGTTCCATTCAGGTATCATTTTCACATACTTCATTTTCTTTTTTTATTCAAAGTAACTTCTAGCTTAGATTAAATCTATTTTAGTTTAAATCATGCTACAATTTGGTAAGAAATTGATGTTATAGTGTGCTAGTTTTAAAAAATGCATGTATGTATGAAATTAATTGGTAGGAAAACTTGGACTCTATTTACTGAACATCCTGATTTGTATTCAATTTTGGAAGAGTTAAATTTTAGCCATTTTAGCAGCCAAAGATTGGGTATATACATGAATTCAGGGGCCAACTAATAATTCAAAGTTTGACCCAATTTAATTCGACGTTATATTAGATTTTTGTATGAAACCTCTTTCGACTCACATTAAATTCAAATTAAGTGTTATTTCAATTTATGCTTCAAAAATCATGTTTTAAAAGTACGTGCATTTTTATTTCTTGTTTTTTCCTTATTTCTGAAGCCATCGGTTATTCTTTTCCCATCTTAACACTGAACTGTCGTATCGCAATGAAATCCAACAATAGAAATGCATTAGAACAGTGATGAGGCTCCTTCTCTGTCTTCTAGAGTGTAAACTAAAGGTTGTTATTTACTTTGGAATTTGTAGACAGTGGACAGAAGTTTGGTTCTTTGGCTTGATTTCGATGAATGAATCTTCTCTGATCATGATATAATGCTTTGATATTGATAAAGATAGTTTTCACCAGCCTAGTGTATAAATTCAGAGTATACAAATCTTCTCATGTAGATCTCACATACCTCTCTATAATGCATATAAGTTATGATCTATCAATATGCTTGAAACCCAATCCCAATAGTAAATATAATCACTGAACCTTTATAATAAGAATAAGTGTTATATGAGATATTCTAAATATCCAGGACGTTTTTAGAATCCAATATACCACTATAATGGGCGCAAGTGTTATAGGATGTGATAGCATAAAATTTTCATTTTGTTAGTTCGGATTTTGTGTTCCATAATCTGTAAAACCGAACATAAATGGTTTTGAACATTCATTTGGTTATTTAATGCACGTTCCAAGCCTAGTGTGGACCTACCATCAACATTTATTTTGTTATTCTGGTTATTTGGGTGTAGTGTGAATGTTACTTCATGTACATAGTTTGTTGTGTTATGTTATCATCAGCTGTTGTATGGATAAATATATGATATTCGTTTTGATTTGGTACCATCATTATTAACATTTCATTTATTCATCACTATATGAGACCAAGACCAGAAGTGAGTTTTCCTCAGGAGGCTTTTCAACCGAATGAGAAGGTAAGAGCAACTCCAGTCATTGGAGTTAAGAGGGGGAAATTAAGGGGAGACGAGCCAGTGGCTCGTTTCAGCCTTAAAATTAAGGCTAAGATTCAGGATCCAGTTCAGGATCCTGAATCAGATCCTGGTGCCTATTTTATAGGCTCCAGGATCAGGCGCATATAAAATAGGCGCCAGGATCCCCCACCCCCTCCCCTACACATGGTGCTCCTATACCCCAATTCGGACCTTGGTACCCCTTCTAACTGCTATAAACAGTCAATTTTTTGAACTAAAAACGGCTATAAATGGTCATATGGAAGTTACAACAGCCATAAACGGTCATATTTTTTTATATATATATATATATCGATATGAGTAGTTCATTGTAAAGCAAACAAACTTCTTAAAATCCAACATACTCTTTATCTAGCACTAAACAATGTCATATTCATTCCAATTCCACAACGAAGCGATGAATACAAATAGCTTGGGGTTTTGATTCTCAACCAGTCGAAGATCTTTCCCCTCATTCTGCTCCACCAGTCTCGTTTCATTCTTCTGCGCCGTGGACCGGAGATGAAGATAAAGATCTCTATTTAATGTACTGTCACTTTTCTAATGATTCGTTCAAGGAAAATGATCAAAGTGGGGAGTTTTACTGAGGAAAAGTTATGTTTTCTTACAACAAAAAGCACTTAGAAAGGATGAGATCAATGTCTGCACTTTCAGGTCGATTTGGGAAGATCAATCGACTAACCAATTCTTCGCATCTCAACTTCACAAAATAAGAAACGTAAATACTACCGGAATGGGCGGTGAGGCCGAATTGGTAATAATTTGTAATTCTTTCATTTGCTTGTCGATATTTTATTTACCTAGAATGAAAGTATATTAATATTCATTATTTTATCATTTTGTAGAAGCGAATGACGTATGACCAATTCTTGAAATTATTTCCTAGAGAAAACGGTGCGAAAAAAACGCATTACTACCAGTTTGCTAATTACTATGAATTGCTCGTTAGTCTTTCGAAATGGACTTCTAGCAATGCGAAGAGCTTAAGTGATGTTCAAACAAAGGCAAAAGCAAAGAAAAAAGCAAGCCAAAATTCCTATACTTCAAGTCCAGGAGAATCTTCGCAGAGAGATTCTAATGCGGGTGAAGATGCAAGTACCGAATTTGATGAAGATGCAAGACCTATGGGCCAGCATTCTGTGAAGAAGAAAAATGTTGTTCAAACCGAACTTGATTCACGGTTGGTGCAGATGCATGAGAAGCAAGCCAGACAAAATGAAGAACGTAAAAGACATAGCACAGAAAAACTTGAGGTCTAAAAACAGTTAACCGAGATTGAAGGCGATAGGTTTGAGTTAGAGTGGCAATAACAAGAGACTTCAGTAATGGAAAAGGATGTCACTGGAATGGATCCACTATCGAGGTAGTACTGGATGGATTATAAACAACGTATTATTGATAGTCATGCTGGATCTAGGCATATGTAGTGTACTTATGTAGTGTTGTACCGTTTTAATTGTTTTCAACTCTGTATGGTTTTCTAGTTTGAATTAATCAATGGTATTTTTTTTCCTTTAAGATAGTATGTATGTATCGAATAATTAAAAATAATCCAACATATTACGTACGACAAAGCTAACACACTTCAATGCAAAAAGACGTAATAAAACAAAGATTCTTAAATTTGAATGGAAACAAGCGTAATAAAACATAGCCTCTGAAATATAATCTACTGGTTGTTGTAACCGTTCCAAATGTGATCCATCAGAAGTTTTTGAAGCCGATTATGCAGTACTAAATTACGATATATTTCATGTTGATCCACGTGAAACATATCGAATTGTCCTTTAATTTATCATCGGACGCCTGGTAAATTTGTGGGGGTTGTTTGGATCCTTCGTATTCGTAATCTGGTTGCACGATGTCGCGTTCATCTTCGATTATCATGTTATGCAGAATTATGGAGCATAACATAATTTTTGACATTTTCGTTCGTTTCCATAATCTACATGGACTACTAACTATTGCCAATCTTGATTGAAGAACTCTGAATGCTCTCTCCACATCTTTTCGCTGACCCTCCTGCATAGAGGCAAAAATTTTCTGTTTTGGGGTCAGTGGGTTCGCAAAGGTCTTTACAATCGTGCTCCATTTCAAATAAATTCCCTCCCCCAGATAGTATCTGTAATCGTATGTGTTATGTCCAATCGTAAATGATACAGGAACGGATTTACCCTACGCCAAATCGCTAAACAAATGTGATCGTTCTAGAACATTTAAGTCGTTAAGGGAACCTGGCATACAAAAAAAAAAGCATGCCATATCCAAAGATCATGAGATGCAACTGCTTCTAAGATGATGGTTAGTCTTTTTTCTATACCATTGTACGCTCCATGATAAGCTTTAGGACAGTTCTTCCACTCCGAATGCATGCAATCTAGACTCCCTAACATCCCAAGCCACCCTCTACTTTCGTGCATTTCACGCAACCTAGCTACGTCAGCCTCGTTTGGAGAATGAAGATATTCATCCCCATATATGTCCACCACTGATTGACATAATTCATCTAGATTTTCCAAAGCATTACTCTCTGCAATACAATAAGAGTCATCAAGAGCGTTAGCGAGTGCGCCATATGCCAACATTCTCAAAGCTGCGGTCATCTTCTGATGTCCAGTGACGACCTTGTTTTTTGGCAGCATCCTGCTTATAAACAAAGTATTTATTATTCGCTTGAAAACTTTTCAGAATTCGTAAGAACAAGGGTCTTCTCATTCTGAAACATCTGCGAAAAATCATAGGACCATAAGTCGGGTTAGACATGAAATAATCTTTCATTAGTGTTTTATGAAATACTGCGTGATCTCGATGAAAGTGTCTTCTCCATATTGTTGGGCCACTGTGTTGTCCACTACTTAAACCGTAATCTTCATGGTAGATCTCTATAAGTTTCTCTTCTTCTTGTTGGTGTGCTAATGCGTAGGCTTCATCCTCTGAGTCGCTATCGCATAACATTATAGCTTTTAGTAAATGGCCAGACATTTTTATTGAGGAGGTCTCGTTTAATATTGAATTGTGATTGTGAAGTATGATACCTACATCATTATATGGTTTGTAAAAGTTAGGGGACAGTATTCCATATCAGAACTTTACTGTAAATTGTCTGCTTATTCAACGTTGGGTCACATCATGTTAAATCAAGCAGTGTACTCAATGTTTGGACTGTACTCTGTTTATGTTAAATAAAACACTGGAACCTACTTCATTTGCTGAAAGTCGAAAAGAACGGTCACTGTAGCCATGGTAGGGGATTATATTCAATGTTAGGACTTTACTCTCCTCATCTTATCCCAGGCACTGTAGCCATGTTCGATTGGTGTACGTTGTCTAGTTATTCAATGTTGGGTCACCTTTTGTCAAATCAAGCACAGTATCCTTACTATTGATCTCCTCAATGTTAGGTCAAATCAAGCATAGTATCCTTACTGTTTTCTTCTCAGTGTATGTTCTAATCATGCCATACACCCATGTGAAAGGGTACTAACTACATACACGTGACTCATATTAAATTCAAAAAACTATTTCCAAAACTGTGGCTACATATAAAGGGTGCTTTGGGTCCTTAGTTGCACACAACAAAAATTAACTCATTCCCCGATAGCCTCGTTTATCCATGTCCACTAGTAGTTGGTATCCAGCTGAGTTACTTATACTTGTGGAGTCGTATATTGACTTTCAAGAAATGCGTGACAAAATGCTGCAAGGAGGTGGTGGAACCCATGAAATGTACTGACAATGGATTCAAAAAAAGTACAGTGACAACCCTAAGTGTCCATCGTGGAGGTCTAAATAAGAAATTCATAACAAACATAGGACCTTTTGGGATGATTGTGCCTGATACCATGAGATAATCGATGCGGTAGAAGAGGAAGATATTTTCAAAGCTAATCATGCCACTTTCTATTCGCATTACCTATTCGAACATGGAATGGAATTCATAGGCCATGAAGCTTATGAACTTCATTATAGTTGGCTAACGCGCTTCAGTTATGATTGGTAGAGGTGTATGTGCTACTATTTATGTTAGTTTGTGTTAAACATTAGCTATTTCTTCCCATCGTTCAATAGTTGTGGTTAAGTTTATTTTAATATGTTTTGTTTAGTACTATCTTTCTACAGTGATTATGTAGTATGTCTCAATGTCAAGTCATTTCATTGAGTGTAGCAGGCTTTGGAAACTTTATTATGAGTTGTTTTGTTATAATGTCAGGTTTATGTACATGTAGGAGTTAAAAAACATGGGTTGTCCCTGGGTGCATTGAACAATTCAATCCAATACTCTTCCACCTGATCATTGACCGGGTACACTATTTTGTGGTGGGCAGCTATATAGCTCTCTCAAAATACTCCCAATTTACCTCACTCAAACAACCTTGTTTCCTACCCCTCTTTCCATTTCCACAGCAATGCCTTCGTGGCCATCAGCTACTGACTCCGAGCAAGAGGCATATGAAGAGAGGAGACTTCAGGAGAGGGAAGACGAATTTCAGTTTCTAAACCAACTAAGACCTCAGGCTCAAGCACTGTACAAACCAAGGAACGTTCAACTTCCACGTAAAGCTCAAGTAGCTTACGCTTAACCATCGTACGAACAGTTGGTCCCTCAACCATGACAAGAAGTTGAGATGTATCGAGTACCACCTTCTGAATAGGAAGTTGACTCTTATCCAGTTTGTTGCTATTGCGGTTATGCGGTTTAAGTCGTTGTTTGAGCAGAGGGAAACAATATAGGTTTCCACATGCAGAAATGTCCATCGTATCCTAATGGATGCAATTACATGGAATGGATAGATGGCCCACTTTGCCCGAGGGGAATGGCCTATGCAAACGAACTAGAACAGAGATTAGACGCTTGGAAAATGAAATTGAGCAGTTGCGATTCAATGTAATGAGAATCCCTTGAGTTTCAACGTAATGAGACGTTGGCTTAGCAAACTATTTCCTACGTTTCCTGCTTTGATGTTGTACTTGGAATCATGTATCAGTAATTGATGTATCTTTAAGATCTGTTGTGGGTTTATGCTTAGTGTTAATTGTATCATTATGCGAAATAGTATATGTGTCCTGTATGTTCTCAAGTGTCTAATTTACAAGAAAATCTAATTAAGTCGGTAACAACATTATAAATGATTAAAGGTATCTTTACCAAGAACCTAGTGTGGCAGGGCAAAGTCGCTGTCAACTGTACAAACTAGACTAGGAATCTTTGTTGTATATCAAGCAACATGGTCTGGTCAGCATCTACATTAGAAACGAGACAATGAATCATTGCTAGGCCTAGCTTCAGAATAAAGTCAACATCACTAGTACAATTTAGACAGGGAATCTCTGCAACCTGTCCATCATTCTTAAAAATCGCGCCACGGAAAAATACAAATGAGTTGACAAGTCATCCCAATTAATGCTTTAATATATCGGGAAGTGGACTTGCATTATTAAACAGGTCCCTGCATCTTCTTCCTGTCGTCATTATTTCTAACTCTCCAATAATTTTTTGCTATCCACCTTTGCTCTACATACAATGTCTAGTTGGGAATACGATTATGAAACGATGGTTCAACTGTACGATGCGTACAAAAGGAGGAAGCGCAAAATAATTTGCAATACTACAACATTACACTAATAATACATCAAAACAACTATAAAGTAATATTCCACTAAAGAAGTACTAGAAGAAAATACATGACAAAATACAACAGTTCCCTTAATAATACAAATAAACCACAAAAGGAATACCAAAGTCCACAAAAACTACAGTAATATCAAAGTGCAGAAAAGAAAAAATACAATAGTCCACTTATAATACATCAATACCACTACATGGGAATGCCTCCGTCATTGTCGCTTCCATCATCATCCCCGTCATGATCATCAACATCGACGTCGTCAGCCCCATCGTCGTCCTCATTAAAATCATCAACATCATCACCATCAACAACATCGTTGTCCTCAGCAATAGCGTCGTACTCATCATCATGGCTCCGCAGATCATCGAGACCAATGTCCTCACCAACGTCTCTAGTCGTAGACCCACTGGGTGCAACATCGGCGGGTGCAAAAGGCTCATGCACGACAAGTCTGGCTGATAACTGATCAATCTGAGACTCCAACATCTGTGTATGACTAAGGTACAGATCATGCATGGTGTGGGTGTGTGCAAGAATCATATCACGATAAACGGCAAGGGTAGCTCTATGTTTTAAAGATACCTGGTATGGAGGATACACGCCGGCTGAGGGTACTCCTGGAAAGTCGAGTGGATCTGGAAACATTACGGGTTGCTCAGTAACGGTACCTCTAATGTCGTAAGCTCTGAAAGTACAATTAGGCTCTATCTGCATAAGAGGCTGGAAAACTGGGATGGAATAGGGTCAAATGAAACTTGAGGTACGTACCTGAACTCTACTGGCTGCCATATGAGGTCCTAAATGACCGGATTTAACCCCCCGAGCATAATCAGGACATATCAATCTACGTGGAGCAACTCTAGCCCAATAAGATTTGTAATCTCCATCAATGAAGGATAGGATAATATCAACCCAACTAGCCTTCCATAGAGCCTGTATGTATTGCACCCCAATCAACTTACATTTGCCAAACATGTCCTCGCGCGATAATGGATCTCTCGGTATACATAAATTTTCGCTGATATGATATGCGCATCTATCGCCTAAATACCAAATAGGCATATATGCGGGTGTGTGTAAAGCCACCCTACGAGTAGAGAGTGTATATGCAATCACAACTGGGTGGTCGTCGACCATAAGACCAACATCTGTCATACAGGTCAAATGTGAAGTCCAAGGAGCGCGTATGAGATTTCCCCGACTCCGCATGTCAAGGTGTGCTCTAGACTCCATCATATCATGACGTATACCCAATGAAGCATGAGGTACGTAATGAATACTCTCCCATCGTCTCATCCGAGGAAAGAACTACTCACCTACCTAAGCAGCTATCTCTACCATGCGTGGATGCATGTTAGCCATGAACTCGTAATACCAAGTGGGAAAAATGTATAAAAAGGCCTGCATCTCTCTGACGTCTTGCAACACATATGAATCTAAAGCGGTGTACAGAGTACCTAATATAGCTGTGCCCCAATCTATCGTATCAAACCGATCCAACATAGTAATCGCAGCTAGATAACCCAAGCGAATGATACTTTTATGGTTCGAAAAAAGGTCGAACCAAACAAATACAGTAAAAATGCCCTAGTCATCCCATCTATCTTATCTAGTCGACTCAAATAAGAAGTTATGTATTGCTGTAGGTAAGTCAATGGAACCGCAACACTACTAATTTTGGTAGCATCAAAAAGGGGTAAGAACACGGAAAACATGTGGGGTGACACGTACAAATCATCAAAACGAATCGGTCTACGATCAAGATGACCAATCTCTATACCGATCAACATATAGAAATTGACAGGAGTGACAACAAGCTCAAAGTCAGAAAAATGGAAAGTATGTGTGGTCGGCCACGACCGCTCACATTGTGCATGTAACAGGGGTCTTTCGAATGACTGAATAGGTCTAATAGATAAAAACTGACCAAAAGGGACTATGCTGCAGCCTATCCTTAATAGGAGTGGGAAGTGCGTCATAAAATGAAATGCATTTCGGCTAACTACCTCTGCAATGAATGTACTTGTCCTATATATAACGAAATAAGCAATGTTTTTCAATTCAATAATACCTATTATTCTCGTGCGAAGATATTACTCGCGTAATAGTAGAAATCATTAATATTGAATGTAAACCTGTATCATGGACAATGCAGTATCAACTCTGTTCTCGTAGCCCTCCAGAAGATCATGAAGGACACAAATCTCATCAGCTGTTACTCTAGGGGAAGAAGGTGTGGGTATTGGACTGAGTTGCTCGTCTGACGACTTCCGAGCAACTCTCCTTGCAACTTTAGTGCGTCATACGACATTTCAACTCAATTTTCTATTAAAAACAAATTAAAATGAGAGTTTGAAGAGGAAACAAATGGATAAAAATGGCGGATGGGGGGTTTTATAGGGGCCAGAATATTGGTGCCTATTTTATAGGCGCCCGAATTCTAGCGCCTATTTTATAGGCGCCAAGATTCTGGCATCTATAAAATAGGCACCAGAACCACTGGCTCAGCCTCCTCGATTCAAGGCTGAATATTCAGTGCCCTGAATATTCAACCCTGAATCCACTGGAGTTGCCCTAAGGGTTGTAGTCTTTCTGAGGTCGCTGCTTCGGTTTTAGCTTTCTTTGCCTGCGGCTTGATTGCTATAATAGAATTGGCAGGACGAGACTGTTGAGCCTTCTTTATGGTTGGTTTCATTTCCTAATAGTAAAATCCAATAAATTAAAGTTGTCAAATAGTGTAGTTTTAAAAAGGAAGTTTTGTTAAACCCATTTTTTATAAGTTTAAAAATACACTTCCGCCATTTCATAAAAATAGATTTCACGAAATAATTATGGAGTTTCTTTTAAGAAAATTCGCAATGTTTTCTGCTGTAAATATTTTCTGAACAAAATAATATTAAAAAGTTTGGAATATTTGAAGAACAACCTCCAAATATTTTTACTAAAATCTTCAAATTTTGCTAAAAATAAGTGTAGGTTGTTTCCAGAAATTTGTTTCGAAAGGAATGGAAATGGAACAAGTTTGAATATAAGAGTGCACCTAAGTGTTATACAAAAAAAAAGAACTAGTCTGGCAATGGTTGTACCTTAGGGACATGAAGCCAAATATATGGCAAAGCCGGGACATGAAGCCAAATAAACGTGCTGAAGCGAAATGTGCTTACCTCGCTATGACTTCATTTGAATTTGTTTTCATTCTTCACTTATTGAAAGAGATATTAAGTATCTCGGATGTGCTTTGTAAATCTCTTCAACTAAAAACACAAGACATTGTCAATGCTATGAATCTTGTTATCACTACAAAAACACTCCTTCAAAGGCTAAGAGACAAAGGTTGGCTTCCTTTCTTTGAGAAAGTAGAAGAATTTTGTAAGAAATGTTTCATTGACATACCCGATATGAATACATCGTACAAAGTGGGCACGTCTCGTTCTTGCCAACAACATGATGATATTAGTGTTCTTCATCATTATCATATTGATATCTTTAATGTTGCTATTGATTTTCAAATTGTTGAGTTGAACACTAGGTTCTCTGAAGGAGCAATGGAACTATTAATTCTCAGCACCGCTTTGGATCCAAGAAATACTTATAAATCGTTGAAAATTGATGATATTTGCACTCTAGCGGAGAAGTACTACCCGCAAGATTTCACACTCCAAGAAATACATATATTAAAGTGTCAACTACAACATTATGAACTTGATATTCTTTCTCATCCAAATATCCAAAATCTATCAACCATCTCTGAGTTGTGTAAACAATTATTTGAGACAAGAAAGAAAGACAT
Source organism: Allium sativum (assembly GCA_030737875.1). NCBI lineage: Eukaryota > Viridiplantae > Streptophyta > Magnoliopsida > Asparagales > Amaryllidaceae > Allium > Allium sativum. Next base: position 879,846,730 of record CM060909.1, read on the forward strand.
CTATTACTTGGTTGATCGACTGATTCGTCTTGTTTTAACTCTTCCAGTTTCAACGGCAACGACGGAGCGGGCTTTTTCAGCTATGAAACATGTTAAAACTACTCTACGGAATAAAATGGGTGACGATTTTCTTGAAGATTGCATGATTATCAACATTGAAAGGGAACTTGCTGAAGATGTTGACTTGGATTCGGTAGTTTGTGATTTCAACTCACGTAAAGAACGTAGAGTCCAACTTGTCTAGATTATTGTATCTACTTTTGTATTTATCAAAGCCGCACATGAGATGTACACCTATTCCTCATGTTTTTGTAAGCTTTTATTGACATATAATTAAAACCTACTTTTTGCAACTTTTGATACCATACACCTCTAATTTTTTCAACTCTCTAACTTAGCCCAGGTCATATTGAAATCCTGGGTCCGTCCCTGCCTCAGGCTAGAAACTAGTAAACTGCTTGCCCATGTTGAGATTTCTTTATGCCCTTTCCAATGGTGATGATGCCTTGACCCTTTCCAATGGCAACGGTGATGTCGATGCTTCCGCTTATTTTTCTATAAGTAATCATACTCATCGTGCAACATATTCATGTCAACCTATTCAACAACCTTTTGTCAATTTTCTTACTCATATTTATGACAACAGCTTTTTTTATTACGTGCTGGTGGATTTCTACTACCGTTCCATATCATGGGTTGAGCCATAAGCATCTTGCAAAGCCATATGCAAAGATAGGTAACTATAACATGTTGTGTGATTGATGGTGTGTACTCGATCGTTTACACTGGATTGGATTATGTATGCCAAAATGACCATATTCACTAACTGTATATATAATAACTTACAACCATAGTTAAGCATTGCACCAAAATAAACTTAAGAATGACAACTCTGATGAATAGCAGTGCTGAAAAGGTCATATATTCCATAAAATTTAAACAGCTTAGTAATGAGCATCGCTAATTCGACCTAGAAAGCAAACTATTGCAAAATGTTGGGTCCGCTTTTTTTTCGGCTTTTTCTTTTGGCTCCGCCTTTTTTTTTTTTTTTTGGCTTTAGCTTTGTGGAAGTTGTTTTGATAGTGGGTGGTAAGGGTTTGTGTTTATATTGGTTGTTAGATGTTTGGTCGGGTTTCTTGCCTGTTAATATTAGGATATGGGCCACGTTTTTATGTTTTAAAAGAAAGTATCCATGCCTTTTATTTCACAGCGTGAAGGTTGTCATCATGCGACAGGTAGAGTTTTCTACCTCAAGTGCCCTGTTTCACTGACTTTTTTTTTAATTTAGTTTGATTGCATTGAACATCACCTGGTACAATAACTTTGGTAGAAACAAAAATTATGCATATAAGAGATGACAGTGTACATGCGGGGTTGTCATGGCAAGCTGCTACTAGGCTACACCAGAAATTGCATATTAGAATGTGTAATAATTTTTTCATTTTGTTTACTATCCATGATCATTTATTGTCTAATGGTTGTGTTTTGCCTAATGTTTTTGTTGCAGTAGTATGTATACAGAATTAATTTTAAAGCTTGCATCCTATCTATGTTCTTCCATACAGTTTGTATTCCAATTTTTTTGATTTTTGCTAGGGTATCATATACTATTGTATCTTTATTTTGTACATAATTCAAGGCTTTATGGCTTTGTTTTACTCTTTATTTTATAAAATTTATGTTATGTTCCTTTTCTCTTGTAGAAAAATGTTGTTTTAATGTCTGTGAATTCCATTTGGCTCTTTAAATTACTGTTCCTCCTTAAGGTAAATTGCACGTACTTTTGCTTGGATCAGTCGAGGTAGCAATTTCGTATAGTGGATATTCTTCTTTCGAGTGGAGGTCCATAAATCTTCCTATATTGGAATGCTTTGTCCCCATTTATGACCACGTACAGATTGGATTAATTTTGCTGTACAAAACTTATATTCTGAATACTACAGTTCCTCCTTTTAGGTTTGGACTTTGGAGCATGTATGCAGAAATACATTATACATTCAATGATTATTGCCATTGGTGAGATTAGGCCATATTCACTTTTTACATACCTATTAGTACAGTACATTCATTCTTATCATGAGTTTATCTTATTTGAAACATGTCATTTGTATGTTATTTACCCCTTGCACTTATGAATTTTTGGGCATGAATATGTTGTAATATAACAAAAATAGAGTTTTTATGATGTGATATGAGTGCATAGACTAATACTTCACTTTAAACCCTCATCTACCCGTTCATTTAAGCATCTTCTGTAGTTGGACCTATATAGATAAATTAAAGGAGAGTCATTAAATGGCCTCAAAAAGCCTTAATAAGGAAGAAGTTTAAATGTTATAACATCTCCACTAGTTGATGAGTTGTCGCATCCACAATTACTGTAGGAAAATTAAGATTCCATTATTACAAGCTTGAAATTTATCCCTTACAAGTTGGTAAATTTTTTTAGTATAACTTTATGCTTCTTGTCGGCACATATACTCTACTTGTTTCATTTTTTTACTGTAAACTTATAGATCTTTAAGTTTATATGATTGTTTTGTGAAATGTTGTGTTATTTGGACAAAGTGGTTTTTTATTTTGAACCTGAGTGCTAATGAGTGTGTCCAGTCACAAGTAGCCGAGAATGACCCAACTCCAGGAAGTCCACGTCATTAACAAATGTGTTTTTTCATCTTTTTAGTTCATAGTTTGCATCCATTCACTTATAATATTATGCTCAACAACTGGTCTGTTGGAGTCGATGATTATTTGGCATCTTCTAAAACTGAGGCTCAAAATATATTTGATTCAACTAAATTGTGTTTGAACTGGATATGAATTTCATCGGTTTGTTTATCTTTGTTGCATTACAAATGTTTATTAATATAGTCTATGTATACACATATGTGCAAGCTTAAATAATTTGAGCTGAATATTGCTTATCTTCATTGTAACAAGACCAATATTGCTTATGTCATGGAGAAAACATTAGTAGCAAGGTAGATTAAACCAATCGCTTGATTGCTTTGTAAGTAACTTGTTAAGGCAAGTGTGTATGACATGATATGGACGTGAAAAAAAATGATATGTATAAGATGCTAAGTTCGGATATGTAAAAGTAGTTTGAATATTATGTATGAAATTTTAAGTCACTACCAAGTTCAATAGCATTAAAGGCAAACATAACTGCCTCAATTAATCAGACTAGAGGCACAAAAATATATTAATCTGCCTTTGTACAAAGGAGCGGCTGATTAGTAACAGCCTCTGAAAATGGCGTTGCAATTGATAACCAAGGGCAAATTGAACACATAATCTGCCTCATTAGTCCACGTGCCACATAGGATTGATACATTAGTGAACTTCCAAAGACCATAGTAAACGCCCCTATTACTAGGTATATTTATTAAACTAACCCAGAAATAAGCGCCCATTACATAACCAGAAATGTACTTCTGTAACATAAATCATCTTCATTCAATAATCCTAATGAGACAAAGAACAACAACAGTAGTTAAATTGAGATAAATGAACATTTGTTACAAATTTCACAAAAAATAAATAGCCCAAAATATTACGAAATCAAATATTTCGGTGTACATTTTCATTTAAAAACACAACCATTATTGCATATACATCTAGATCAAATACATCTAAGATTCAAGAAAAAAATGCATCACAACATGTGTCAAATTATAATCAAGCTTGGTAGCTTGTGATAGTAGCAGCTTCTCTAAACTCATAGTTTGACAAATGCAACCATTCCTGCAAATCATAAACCTGGAGAACCAGTGAAATCTTAATGCTGCACATTTTTTTTTTCATGTTAAATCAGCAAAACTTGGTAAGTGCATATGGAATGAACAAACTTAAGATCAAAAGCTCAACTTAAGTGATAAATATCTGTTCCTAATGCTCCAAATTGTTTGTGTAATATGAAAACATATTTGCAGAAGATAAAGCCTGAAGAAACAACGGTCTTCTAATCTTGGTGATCATCATTTTCATTTTCTCATTAACATGTTCTTGACTCAGCAGGAAATAGATCACTAACTGAGGTCACTTCTAGGATGTATGATACATGAATAACACTTATGAAACATTATAATCTCCTAGTAAAATAAAATGTGCGTCACTCAAACCAAATTGATGATGACAAAAGTTTGTGGAAATTTTCAATTGAAAACGTTACACATTTGTTGTAACCAATGGAGAAATTTCTAAAATGTTAAGCATAACACATCTGACCTAAATCTTAAATGTGAGAAAAATCCACAACAAATCAGTACACTCAGGTGGAACAATGAGAATATTTTGAAGTTTGTACCAACCAAGTCACTGTGTAAATTTGTAATTCACTAATTTTGTAAGTGTAAAGCTAAACACTTCCACATCCAAGATTTGTTCGATGATAACCCTAACTAAAAAAATTACATCATGCACATCATATAATGGTCATAATAAAAAATAATTGAAGTTAAATTTATTCTTTATTTGTTTTAATATAGACTACTTTGAGTATAAAGAGCAACGAAACAACCTAAACGACTATGGGATTATACGCTTATTTTCTTTGTTTAAGTTAACCGTTTTCAAGATATAGTGAATATGTATTAGCATAATTTCATTTTTAAAGACTGTCATACAAAACAAAAAAACATTTACAAGATACTTACAGATTATAAATCTGATAACTCCTCCTAATTCGAGCATATTTGTAGAATTAAGCATAAGCAGACAACTGTTAACGATAAAACTAAAACAACTAAAATTGTCAACTATTGGAAAAATATTGTTTATAACTCATACATTATACTTCAAAATTAAAGAAACGTGAATGACTATAAGTGTTACTTTAGCTAGAAAAGTCATGATTACTAAACACTTTAGTTAGAAAAGTCATGATTACTAAATTTAGAACGATATGTATAAAATGATTAGAAACCGTACCACAATAGCAATCATTCAAGAAATCCTACAATATGCAAATCACTAATCATTAATTCTACGAAGGCAATAATAAATATTAATGTACATTTGGTTAATTTTATCTTTTGAGAAAATATTCCACTAAAATAACAGATTCAATGGTGAAAATCAATATACTTTTTATAATTGAAATTTTTAAGAATATTGGTTTATACGGCCCTCAAAATGATTCAAACATAAACGGTTTCAAAGTCACCTGAAGTACATATATTTCGTAATTCATTATTTCAGTCAATAAAATATATTTTATACTTGATGCAAATTGCCTATTTTAATTTCTAACAATCTCTTCCCTGTAGAATCCAATGCTATTTCATGTCTACATTGTTTATCCCTCTTTGGGTAGTAGAACATTTTCAGTACGTATAACCACCCATTACTATTAAAATTTTCTTGAAGGCAGAAATTTATAATCGCGTAAATCATCTCCATGTTATTACTAGTGATGACTGAAAACATTAAAGCAGATAGCAAAATATCGATATGTATTTTTGTTTCTGAAAATATGGTGCATGTTACCTGTTACAGTCTCTGGACCAAAGAACATGGCCATGTATTATGTAGGCACCATTCATGCACATGTCAAATTTTTACATGAATACAAATACAATATTGACTATACTACTTTGAGAGACATGCATAAAGCATATTAAATATACTATCAAAGGGAATGCACAGTGTTTATGAAGTAGTTTAGATTTGAAGAAATAAAGGCGATGCACTATGTTATGCTATAACACCTTTTCATCAGATCCTACGTTAAAGATACTTGTTTTATCCAGATTTAATATAATAGAACTCGTAGAAGTAAACATGGGATAGCCATTCGGGTAACGTAGGCTGATATGTCTCTCACACATTAAGGATGATAAGGATCAATTTTCTGTTTACTTAATATGATGTTAGTATTTTTCTCTTCTATCTTTAATGTCCTTGTCACACTTACATTATATACTGTTGATCCATCATATCAATATTTTTACAATTTCACTTTAGTACTCAGCATCTTTTAAAAAAATCACTCATTTCCTTTAATACCACTACATATTTCTCATCACATTCACATATTTAAATTTATCATCCAGTTAAATTACAAAATATATAAAATATTTCATCGAAGCAGTTTACTTCACTACAGTTTTATTTGCCTATTATGTGTAATTATCCATACTTGTATTCAATCCATTTTTAAAATTATGCTAAACGAATTTATAGTAACATGTGTTTAATCAATAAAACATTATTCGATTTAGCGTAATATCCAAGTACCTACCATGATTTTTAAGTACGGAAGAGACATCGGGGATTTTTTTGGTTTACCTATCACTTTCCATGTATAATCATATAATGCAAACAATTGAACCAATAGCCAAATATAAATTAGGTTCTTCTTTTTATGTAAAGATTTGACATATAACTTACATGTTATTTCATTAGCTGTAGTAGTTGCTTCATCTTTGTTTAACTTCAACTGCGAAATGAAGTCAAGGAACTCTGAATTAAAGCCATTAACCATGAGGATCTACCCCAAATAGGAGTATTGATGTAACTTGTGGAAAGATAACAAATTAAATGAATTGACCTAGAGAAAGATAAAAAGTACAAACTAAAACATGTGACAAGGCAAAATGTTTACCAAGATATTATACTCACAATAATTAGGAAATGCCAAACATATATAACTAATTTCAGATAAACTATCTATCAATACATTTACAATGCAAAATAAAATTTAAAAATTAGCCTTCGATGGGTAAGAACAAACAACAATCATCCACATGAAATATATATGTGCAACATTTAGTATGTGCAAATTTGTCTCGTGTTAATATATTCATTTATTGATAAGATAAAAATAGTGGAATATAAAATTTAAACATATCATTCTAAGCAATCATAACTCAGTTTACATTATGTAAATTTGTGGATTGCTTCCTACATTGAAATTATATAGAGGTTAGATCCTTGTGTTATCAATTTAATGAAGAATACTTAGTTACAAAATCAAACATGAACTTATACGTATAACCAAGTAGTCAATTCAAAGTTCACGCTTAACTTCGAAGTAAATATTTAAGCACTGGCACCCTTACTGATGATCATCGCCATGTACTATATGTGCGGACAAATAGCAGCGAATTTACTAATTATTGGTCCAAAGAATGCTTCTTCTTCCTCCAGTACTAAGTTAACATGAGCTTTTCAGTGTGTTATCCATATAACTACATTTAGACTTAATATTATAGTTAAAGATTGCAGCGAGAAGGACTCATAAGTTTGCTGTGGTTAAAATTCGCTGAAATGACAAATTGTGCAGAACAAGCATTCTTTCAAGTTATAATAGCTGCATTTTCTAAAGCAGATACAATTTTGTGGCAAAAGATATTACAAGTGGCATGTAAATGTGAAAGAAAATAATAGCCCCTTTAGAGGCAATATTGCCTGTTTTGCAATTTGATTAAAGGATCAAACAGTTTTCAAAATAAATAACAGTAAGTTTTAGAGATACTGGTATTTGTGCTCTAAACGATCGCTAATTCTTAAAGCTAATAACAACAAGATAGCTATGTCAACTATTAAACTGTTAACTCAACTATTAAACTGTTAACTCACATTCAATGAAACATTGGTATTCAATAAAGTGTTTACATGCGTCTCTTCAATAAGTGTGGGTTAGATATCATTATCAATAATAATTAAGATTTATTAAGTAGTTGCTGAAATAAAACACTAAGTGCGATAACTAATTTATAGAAAAAAATTAGCATAAGACTTATAATACATAACCCTTCTTATAAACACGACATATCAAGTTGTACTAGAAGTAAATGTTACACAGCACCTCCTCGAAACTTCAAGAAATAAATGATTGAAGGTTCAAAAATCTAAAAAGAAATAAATGGTTAAAACTGCCAAAATGACAAAACCAAATATTATCCAAGCTTACTATATTGTGTAGGTAATGAATTGTACACAAAAGTACAATAAACTTAGTGTTAATAAATAGATTAGTTTAGTAGATTTGTAATACTTTTAGCTAAAAAAAAGGATGGAAAAATTGGAGAGAAACCCAATACAAATTTTGTGACATCAACTAAAGACAATATTTATGACAACTGGTAAACCAGAGTTGATGATAAGGTGTTTGAAGAATCATTCACCAATATATACATTGCAAAAGGCTTGCAGTAAGCGACAACATAGTGGTATCTTTTTATACACATTTTCTCCATTTTCGAAAAAAAGAAAAATTGGAAGGAAAAAAAGACATACATTTGAAAATTACTATATAATAATATTTTTATTGAGGTCTGGGAAATCATGATCATGGTAGAAATGTGGATATTGCTTAAATAAGCTCTACGAAACCAGTACATTTCGTGTTGTTATTTAGTTATATTTTCTCAGCCAGACTGATACCCTTATATGCTTGTTGCCATTGATTTGTTCGCCTAGCACAGTATACCTAGTAAGCATTTCGATGACATCCAATAGTAACATACAATTTGGAAAAACATTTCAAGTCAATGTGATCAAAATATAATTACCTTAACCAATGATAATTTCATGGATTTTTTTAAATCTAAACTAATTCATCAAATACTTAGCTATTTTTTATAAAGAATAGTGATATTTATCGTGGAATGATTCCTCTAGTATACAAGAATAACCAATTATCACTCCCTAACTCAGACCAAAAAAGAAGCACTAAACATTCAGATAGACTTTGATTGAGGCATATTCATTAAATAGCATAGGCTATAATCAACATATGTAAATTTAAAGACCAACCTAGCGTGTAATGAATTGTTTAAGCCTCAAAGTAGGGGGGTTTTCATTGTAGATAACAGCATGGTCCTCTTGTTCTTGCTTAAAATAACGTTTATTGCTTTCATAACACCAAATTCCTTCTGGCATTCCCATCATCTCTCCTACATCCTCCTTCTCTCGGACCGTTTTTGTTCAGACTTCAGGTTTTCATGTCGGGGAACGGATGCCCAATGCCTAAATTTGAGGAATGGGACGTAAATAGCCCTACGTTAACAAAATTAACCGTGATCTTCAATAAAACGCAGGATGAAAAGAAAACAGGAAGTGGTACCTAGGAAGTAGACTCTCCGATGAAGGAGTACACAGCTGAAAAAAGTGGAACACCTACTGCCACCAAACCCCCTTCTAATAAATGGTTTTATTGCTTCTAACGATGTTCTACGCCTTCGCGAGTTGTAAGCCTGTACTTGTTAAGTATTGATTTACTTAAATTTGGGGAAGTGAAATTATATTTTGGTAAAAGCCTTTGTTAAAGTATTATTATAGCAATGAAGATTGTATACTGCAAACCTATATTTTTGTATGTTATCATATGTGAGACTGTTACAAAAAAAAGAGTTTTAGCCTCGGATTAATTTCTATAATAACAGTTTAAGAGCTTTTCACCAACTACTCCAAAGCTAAGGTTTGTTCCTATTTACTATTTTACAAGATAACAATGATGTTATCACCTACTAGCTTCCAGCATACATGTACAAAACAAATTGAAGTCAATTAAAGTATAAATCTTGATTAAAGAAGCACTCGAAATTTCTTTTCCATTTTCTTCATCTATACTTAATGCCACTGAATACAAAAAGCTTTTACCTATTATCATATTTAATTACATTTGGCTATATGATTGTCATACCAAAATTAAGTATTTCAACTTTGCTTTAACTAATGATTTTCTATAGTAATTAAAGGTTTGTTTCATCAGTGGCCAAAAAAAAAGTAACCATTAATTAACTTACATAATGAAAATCATTTGATGTCTGACTAGAATGTAAGTGGTTATAAATATGATTTTAGAGAGAACTTGATCAAGTCATATGAATGCTTGAGAAAGCACAATCAGGGGTCTACAAAAATCAAATTGAATTTTGACACTAAATTCTAAAATAAGAGTCTAACTAGATGCAAAACTTAGTAACCAATTCACCAACCTCATGTGCAAAACTGCAAGTTTAGACTAAAAATGATATGTTTAGGACAAAGCAACAAATTATAGCATGTGCAGTTTTATAAGTTCACAAGCAAATGAATGCTCTCAGAGTTTACCCAACAAATAATTTGCATGTTTATCATATTTTGAATGAATACATAACCAAACCGGAAGAAATTTATGAGGAACTAGGCTTATTCAACAATCAATATAGGAAAATAATAACATAAAAAGAACTTTAGCTTACCATACATTAGATCTAAGTATGAATCAGAAGACGTGAACATCCACAGTTGAATCGTCGTTTGAATCAGAACTAGTGTCTCCTTAAATCCATTTCTGAGTACAAATTAGCAACTAAAAATAATTTTATAGGAAAATAAGATTTGTGAAGAAGAACTCACCCTCAGAATCTTCAAGTAAAAGCAGATCTTCGAAAATTCCAAAAAAGTGAGATATCAAATTATCTGCAGGTTTTGGGGAAATGAAGGCAACCATGAAAATATGAGTACGGATATAGAAATCATATGCAGTGCACGATAGAACAAAATTTATTTTATTAAAGATAAAACAATAGCATACCTTCATAAAATCATCGCGGTTTTCCTATTTTAAAGCGGCGTGGATTTGATGGAGTGCAGATCTTCAATTTGCCAGACATGTAGAGTATATTCTATGAGCCCGATGTTTTATGCAATAGTCAAATCGGATTTATAATGAAAGATGGAGAGACCAAGGACTTGTTAGGGTTTCTGATTTCAATTTGGGGAAGAAGATTCTACCGGAGCAGGAATTTTTTAGTTTCCGGTGACATAAATTAGTCAGCAAATTTCCCTCCACTTGAGCAATATTTGGGGTGACCTTACGTGCCTCTATTACTATTAGTAGCGGCAGTACCCTTTATTGTCCGTAATTAGCAATTAATAGAGGCTGATTCTATATTTTGCCTCTACCGTTGTGCCTCCAATATTCACAATTTTGGTAGTGAGTTGGATATATGAAAGTTGCTTGAATGATGTATGAAAACATTATGTTGTTATTTAAATATTTTTCTATGTATATATGTTATGTTTGTATGCATACAAGAAATGGGTGTGTTTATATATACACATATTTGCACGCGCGCGCGCGCGCGCGCACACACACACACACACACACACACACACATATATATATATATATATATATATATGAAAGAGATGAGATGGCAGTAAAGAATGGCTAAAATTAATATACCAATCTATATCATTTTATAAGCGCTATACAATTAAACAGACAAAGTCTATGCCAGAGTAGCATTTGACTAATAATTCATATAGTGTTTATGTTTAATAACAAACAAAAAACGGCTGTAGAAAGTTTATTTTGCATAGCGTTTATCTATATGCCATTTAAAGTTAAAGGCCTAACATAGCATGTCAATACATGGCGTTATCTGAAACGCTATGTTAGGATATCATATCGTTTTTCAAACGCTATTAAATCCCTGTTTTGTTGTAGTGGTGAACTGTAGTGAGGAACATTATATGAAATTTATATGAAATGAATTGTATTTCAGTGAAATGTACAAATAGTGAAGTTATAAATTTGTACTGTTGAAATGATGAAAAAAAATTATATTTAAATAAAATAATGTTTGAATATTTAAATTCTTGTGTAGTAGTATTCTATTTAAATATAACTATTATATTTTGTCTATGATGTAGTATAACAGTACAATTACAAGCACATTTATAATAATAAATATATGTTAGTTATCAACAAACAAAAATCATAGGATTGTTAGATACATCAATCTCCCCCATTTGATGATGACAAACATAAAATAAGATTTTGAATATAATATTATAATAAATGTGTTTGACAATGAATAATTGGACTCGCCCTATTTGAATGCTCCCCTTACAACAGAAATCCCCCTAAATATGTGCATGAGTGAAAAACAGTAATTGACTAAAGGATGCAGAAATTAAAATAGTGATGAAATAATTGACTAAAAATATAATATTAGCTTAAGAGGAAGAACGTTCATCATAAATCTCAATTAATCAAATAAAAATCATAATATTCTAAGAACTAGAGGCAAATTTCTCATTGTAGAATGATGAATTTATGATGAAATTTATAAGAATGGAGAGTTTTTAAAAAATGATTTCCAATTATTTTCAAAAAAAAAAAATCAACAAAAATGAGCACAAAAATATTGATGGATTTGGGTTATGATTATAAATTCAATTTAGGTGACAAAATTAAATAGTATCAAATCCCAATAGCTATCAATCAACAATTCATAATATAAATAAAATATTAACACATTTCGCAAATTAGAAAATGGATTGATAGGCTGGCTTTTCCATACCAAGGAGAATTTCATATAATTGCAAATTGTTTTTTTTAAAGCACACTGACCACACATAACCAGATCTTGGATTTTTAAATGAGATCAGTTGCAGCTTAAATATAAGTAATCTCATAACCATGCATGAAAAGTTCTTGGATTTTCAAATAAGGTTAGAGAAACAGTTATGAATATTATATTTTTATTCTTTTCTGTTTCAAAAAGAAAACTCCTCTGTATATAAAACCAGTACGGATGGCAGAAATATGGTAGGTACAGAAATGGTTTGTGAAATAAATTTCTAAATTAATCATATTATGGAACATGCTCAACTGTATCGGGATTCTTGAAAATTTTCAATTATCACTAATTCTAAAAAATTATATAATTACAATTCCATCACAAGTATTTCCACTGTCTATTTAAGATAATTTTAAAAAATAAACTCTCCACATTAATATAAAATCATAATGGATGGCAGAGTAATGGTAAATAAAGGAGATGTTCGTGAAATAACTGCCAATTCAAAGATATTATAAGAAATGTTCAATCATCATGAAAAATATAAATAGAATCTCCTCTTGTTGTGAAATATATTGTAGTCACAATTCATCACAATTTTAAAATCTAATAATAGTTTTGATGAATTCTAATTATAGTCCTTTTTGGTTATTGATTTCAATTTCTAAATAAATAATCAATAAATGATTTTAAATTGAAAAATCGTTATGAAAGGGTATTTAAAAAGATTTATACAAGTCAAGAGAAATTTAAAGAAATCTATACAAGATGAAGATCAGGATTAAAAGTCAAAACAGATGAGAAAGAAAATTCCAAAGCACTTCGGATACCACTTGTTACCTCTGCTAATGGGGAATTTAATCCCACCCTGGTGGCTATCAAAGATACATCAGATAACAATATTCAATCACAAACCCAAGCAATTAAATCCAATAATTCAGTTCCATCAATCAGAGCAGCAAACCAAATTCAAAAGAGTTTCAAAAGGAAGTTTTCAAACAATTTTTATCAAGTCAAGAAGGCAAACCATGATCCAAGATTTAACGTAATAGTTTATTTGAAATCACTTGAAGGCATGTGAAGCATCAAGATTTAATAAATCGACCTCACAAGATTATTAACTTCTAAATCAAGAAGTGTGTGAGGTTCTAGATATTAAACAATAATAAAATGATTTCAAACAAAAAAATATTCAAGTAGATAATCATGATTTCAGAATGAATTTCAGAAAAATGTAGCATAAGAAGGATTTTCATTTCAGAGTAGTTAAGTCAATCAGAAAAAATATGAACCTTTTATCGAACAACAGATGACAACACAAATAAGCAGTTACCAAAAACATTTCAAAATGGTTTCTTTTATCAGAGCAGCACAACGATCAATTTCAAAGCAGACTTGTCAAGATAAATTTTCACAAATATTCTAACAGTCATATAAGATGATTCATGACCCAAGATTAAAAATATAGTTTATTTTAAATCATTTGAAGGAATATGAAAATTTCAAGATTCAATGAATCAATCACGCCATATTATAAATTTCAGTTCCAAGATTTGTGTGAGATTCACGAATTAATAATTTCAAATGATTTCAAACAAACAAAAATTCAAATCAAATGGTCATGAAATAATAGTGAGTTTTAAGACCAAATTTTCAAAGAATTTTTCACAATTATTTCTAATAAGCGCAAGAGAAATTTTCAGAATATTTACATCCAGTTTGAATAACTCATGATCCAAAATTAAAACGGTTTATTTGAAATCACTTGATGTGAATTTTGAGATACAAAGAATCAATCACACAAGACTATTAATTTCAAATCTAAGAGGTGTGTGAGATTCAGAATATCAAAAAATCTAAAATGATTTCAAACCAACAAATATCCAACCAAAATAATCATGAATAAAAAGAATTTCTAGATGTGTAACAGAAAGATTCAAGTCAAAAAAATTAAATTCAGAAATAATCAAGCCAATCTAAAAATTAAATGAAATTATCACAACAAAAAAATAGTAGTGTGTTGTAATGAGTATTATATTTCATGTCTTTCCAAAATGAATTAGAAGAAGCTCAAAATAGCAGAGATGTGTGAAATTTCGTTAATTTCTTAGATCTTCAAAAATTTAGATTTCAAAATAACAGTGTTCAAGATATAACAAGTATGCTTCAGCACTGCTAGGAATTCAAAAAAAAAAAGAATTAAACTTCAAAATAATTGTATAAATTTACAATTTTGAATTCAAGGTATAGAAATGATTAAAACAATTAATTTTTTATTCAAAAAAAGTGAATTTCCAGAAAACCATGAATTCTGCAATTTGAAGTTATGAAACTCAAAATAAAATAAACAATAATATGGCAGTGTCAAATCAAAAATAGAAGAGACAAAGAAAAATAAACATAAGGGGTAGAAGGAGGAATGTAATAAAAGGATAAAACAGAGAATATTAACAGAGATGAGTTTAGATATCATACCAGAATTCAATGCTAGAAAATGAATCTCTAACTCAAAACAATCTTGGCTAAGGAAATCTGAATGATACAAAAATATGGAACAGCTTGAATTCAATTCTCTTTTACAAAGCAGTTCCCCAGCCAACTCTGTACCTAAGAATTTAGGGAATCGAGTGGTCTAACAAAATTTGTAAAACCACTCAGAAATGTGTTCACGACTTTTGGTACTCAAACCTGCTTGAATAACAAACAATTTGAATTTATCTTTGTACCTTTAAGAACCCAGATCTGTTTAACTAAATTCATTTTATTTCCTTTTGGGTTCCAAAAATGTTTAAATGGTTTGTTACCAAATAAATTCTCATTTTTATGATTCAAAAATTCTTTGAAATTATCAAAGTTCAAATTTTCAACTCTATCCTTTTCAAAGTAGTTTGAAGGATTTTTAAAATCATTTGAATTCTGTTTTTCAAAAACATTATTTTTCCCAAAGCCAAGACCACGTTTATTTCCAACAGAAACTTGATTTTTTTGGCTAGGCAATAGAAACTTGATTTTGCAACAACATATTCAATAATTTTTCCCCATTAGAGAATTTTTCCAAAGTTGATTCTAATCGTTGGATTTTGGACTTAAGATCACTGTTTTCTTTGATTAAATCTGAATAATAATTATTAGTGATCTTTCTTTCAGTATCATGTTGTTTCAAAACCAAATTTTCAGATTCAAGTAATTTGATTTTGGCTTGTGACTCAGAGATTTCAAATTCAAAATGATTTTTCTTTTCAAACTCACGTTTTTCAAAAAATTTGCAATTTTGCAATTTCATTTTCAAGCTCTTTTAAAATCAAATTAGTTTCCAATAAGCTTTATGTTCCAGCAATTTCATGTTCGGAATTTTTGGTAGTCTTAAAATTTTCAAATTCCTTTTACAGAAAATTATTTGAACTTAGTAACTCAATCTCATTCTCTTTCAAAATCAAAATTTCATTCTCAAGTTTTGGAATATTTTTATTGAGATGAACGAGATCAGTTTTTTATTTCAAACAGATTTCACAATCAGAATTTTCTAATTTCATGACATCTGAAAGTTTTGATTCCAAATAGTTAATTTTGTTGGTCAACTCATGATTTTTATATTTCAAAGATTTGTTTTTCAGTTGGAGCTTATCAACATATTTAGTTAAATCGGCACACATATAACTAAATCTTCCTAAGAGTAATTTTCTATCTTATCGTATGTTGAGTATCCATCGTTTGATCCATCTAATTTTCATCTGTTTCTCCTTTCAAGCATAGATCTGAATCTGAGTTGAAATTCTGGGATTTTAAGCAGTTGTTGTCTGTTCCATACAAGTTGTCAAGAGTTTTCCAAATATCCCGTGCAGTCAAACAATGAGAGATATGTTTAAGTTGATTATTACTGAGATAAAAATACACAATATGCATAACACGAGCATTGACAACTTTATTTTTTTAATCTATCATATCTCTCATATTTACATTAATATTCCAATATTTAAAATTAATAGATTTTAGATAGAATTTAATTTTCGATTTTCCAAAATAAAATATCTGTCCCATTGAAAATAATTGGAAAATCATTGGACTGACTCTCGTGATACTGACAACTAGGGAATACCATCTCTAGAGTTAACGAAATACCAAGCTCTGATACCATTTGTCGGATCTAGATTAACCCTAAAGGGGGGTGAAAAGGGTTTGTTGAATTTTATCAAGATATTAACAATTATCACAGCATAGATAATAGCAGAGTAAGTAAATGTGGAATGTAAATGATTTTTTTTTACCCAGCTTCGGCAAACCCTACCTACTGCTGCCTTCACTAAGGTTTCTACTAGGTAATAAAACATATCCCGCTTACAACACCCTGTAAACTCGCAAACCCTGCTCCTTTTTAATCCTACGCTCAAAAACGTAGACTGACCAATACCCCCTAAATCAGATTTCCCCCTAGCTACAAACCTGTAGCTAGCAAACCCTAGTTATTACAGACACTAGAAAATTGCTAGTTAAAAACCCTAACTAAATGACCTAGTTTTTGTAGAAAAAACCTAGAAAACAAATACGACGGTTTACAAATGAAATTAAAAACAAAACAGTAAATAAACTAAAAACAAAACCCCCTTTTTAATCCCTTAAAAAATTGGTTGGTCATCTCTTTTGCTTTGTCAAAAAAAATTGGCTTGCTCTCTTTGTTGATGACGACTGAGAAATGGAAAATAAGGTTTTTCCCCAAATCAATTCGACTTTGAAAAAGATAGCTCTAAATCAAACTCTGATGCTCTGATTAGTTGATGCTACTTCGTCGATTTGGGTTGTTGCGATCGAAACTCTCGTGAATATTGTGAGTTCTCTGAATTTTCTTTCCTTGAGTTGCTTTCGGATTGTATGTGGTTTCGATCCAGATTTTGCCTTCGATGAATGTTGTTACTTATAGGATTATTAAACCCTATAAAAAACTCTGATTTCCTCATATGGCTTTGACTGATTTTTGCATGATGTTTCAATTGTTGCCTTGAAATCCTGCGTGATTCATTGATTGGTACTAGAAACATTTAAAAAGTTTTTCTTGCGTGACTTGTGAAAAAACCTTGCCAAAAATTGTTGCCATAAAAATTGGAATGCAAAATTCTGGAAACTTAAGATTGCCCTGATATGTTCTCCTGATTTTTTGAAATGGCAAGCCATGAATTTCTGCATTCCTTTTAAACACTTGCCAAAAAAGATCATATCTGGAAAACTGTTTTGGCCAATTTATGGAAAGCTTTTAGAACTTGAGTTGTTTTCTTGAAATTTTTGTTGCCGAGAATGATAGTTGGATTTCTGGAAAAAAATGAATCTTGTTCTTGCCAAGCATAATACATGATTTCAGGAATGGTAATTTGTGATTCTTGGAAATATTTGAATGAAATAATTGCCCAAAAATCTCACTTATTTCTTGCTGCTTTATTTCTTGAAATTTTGGAATTGTTCTTGATTGAATTCCTGGAATAAATCCTATCCAAAAGTGAGTTTATAGAATATGAAGACAAATTCAACTGCCTTGCCATCCTTTGAAATGATTTAAAGCTTGAAACATCTCTGGAAATATTTTGAGTACCACTTGTAGAAACCATGCTGCTGACAGTTGTTGCACCATAACCTTGCATTGACTTTTGTATGCACATGCATGCATTCCTTTTGTTAATTTGCTATAGCATCAAACTATTTAAAGCTGTTCGATGTCATGTTGAAATTTGTGTCTATCTGGATCTTGTTTACTTGACAATAAAAAAACTCTTTAGCTCGTGTGCAATTTTTGGTAAACAAAAACAAACTGTATCATGTTGAATTCTGTAAATTTGTTTTTGTAAGCTG
Organism: Allium sativum; assembly: GCA_030737875.1. NCBI lineage: Eukaryota > Viridiplantae > Streptophyta > Magnoliopsida > Asparagales > Amaryllidaceae > Allium > Allium sativum. The sequence continues at coordinate 879,864,870 of CM060909.1, forward strand.
AAATGTTTATTTGACACTGTTTTGCTTTGAAACATGGCACTTGAATCTGTTTCACTTTTTGCTTGAACTTGACTACCTGTATGCATTTATGAAGAACAAATATTGTACTTAAAATTTTCCTATGGTCTATGCATTTGACATCCTGTTTTCACACTTACGGCCTAATTGCATGCTTTGATCAAACTTCTTTGCTTGTACATTTTCTTTGTTCTCTGTATATTTTTGTTTCTCCCTTAAAAACTGAACTGCCTTTTGTGATTAGTAGTGGCTTATGATTTCTAGTACTTCACTTTAACTTGCTATGCTTGCATGCCGAGTTGCCTGGCTGTTTAGCACTTGAATTTCCAAATTTGTATCGTATTCAGATTAGCATGAATGTGCACTTGAATTTGTAAAGATACTTGCATAGTTGTGTCACTGTCCCTTGTCGTGTGCCTTGTGAGTGCCTATGCATGCTTTTCCGTGCTTTATCACTTGCGTTTTGACATTTTGGCCAGGCTTGTTTCACTTGTCACTTGAGTATCGACTTGCATTCGCCTGTTGTACATGTGTGTTCATGGATGCCTAACCCATGCACTGTGCATGCGTGTCGGGCTTGACCTGAACACACCGTGTTGATATATTTGTCCAATGCTGACCGTATTGCCCCAGCGTAAAAATATGTGTGTATACATACAATGTATGTGTATACATATGTAGTGCACATGCAGATTATATATATGTGAGCATTACAAATGATTTGTCTACCTTGTGTTATTTTCAGTGTATCACTGTGAATATCACAAGCTATCTTATAACACCCCGTAATTTTAAAACGGGACATAAGGGATAATTAAAGAATAATTAATTATTAAAAGAAATCTGAGGTGAAATGGGTTACGCCATTGCGTTCGTCTCGGAATTCTTCTTGGGATAGAGTCAAAGTTTGCATAAAATAGATGCCGTATGAAGGAGATATGGACGAATGAAGTTGGGCAGAAAAACCGGAAATAGGCCAGAATACACTGGCGCACTTGTGAAGTGCGCCAGTACAAAATTGCACTGGCGCACCTGCCAAGTGCGCCCATACCGAGGGCTGTCCAGCACAGCATTCTGGAGTGTTCTGTGATGACGAGTCTTGTTCTGATTTGTTGGATGACCTGTCTTCGAGCTCTGTGGCTCTAGTGACTCCTAGGTTAATCTAAAAGCTAGAATTAATCCTAGACATCTATATATACGTAGCTAAGCCTAGACCCTAACCTCATAAACCTAAAAATATATTGTCGTCATGCTGTTCGTCTGCAAACTAGCCTAGCCTCCATTCCTCTCCCCCAAACTAGAGAATCAAATTCAAACTAGGAATCAATTAGAAGAACTAGAGAATCAAACGTCTATGTCAAAGGATAGCTTTTCAAATTCAGAAATCAGATCCTAGAAATCAAGATCCGTCCTTTTTTTGCAAGTTCAGTTAATGATCTGAGTTAAACACCTAATAAGAAATCATGACTGTAATAACTGGATCTTGAACTATGCCTACTTCCATTCGTGCCTATCCTTTTGTCAATTCTGAATTGCTTATGCCTATTGGACTGTTGTGACTGACATAGAAAAGCCTATCATGCTTATTGGACTATTGTGACTGACATAGAAAAGCCTATCATGCCTATTGGACTGTTGTGACTGACATAGAAAAGCCTATCATGCATATTGGACTTTTGTGACTGACATAGAAAAGCCTATCATGCCTATTGGACTGTTGTGACTGACATAGAAAACTTATCATGCCTATTGGACTGTTGTGACTTATATGATGAAACCTATCATCTTATACATCCTATGCCTTTGAGACTATTGGGACTGATACAATTAAACTCATCATATTGTATTAAATTTGTGGTTCTTTTATGTATATTAAATTTCATGCTATGTTATGTTCATACATATTATATGTTAGACCCAAGCTACTACCCATGTTTAAGATCTATATAAGTTCATGTTTATACAATTAGACTTATGCTAGTTCGCATGTTAATTGGATCTAATTTAAATGCAAAATCACGCTTATATGCTTAATTAAGTTTATGTCGTTCTATGCCAATTTTATATTACACATATTGATCTATGTCGTTTTATGCCTGTTGGAATGATACATATCCCTTTCCTTCCCTTTTGTTTATAAGTTAGGCTAATTTGCAAGCCTAGCAATCTATGTGAACTATGGGAACGAATAACGGGGGAGACATTGGGGGAAAAATATTAAACTACATGCTATTGGCATAGATTGGCTCATAATCATGTAAATGATTAGTAGCATGAAATGGTAGAGTTTGCATACCTAGAATTATGGACATAATTTAGAGGGTAAATGGGGCATGTCTTGAATTGACAACACTTGTGGATAATTTACATATGAACATGAACGGTAAATATGTAAATTAATTAAAAGATGAACATGCCTAACCCGAGGTTAGATTGAGTTGCGGTGTAAGACTACCCGGAACCGCCCGGCACATCCAGCGACCGCAACAATATAGATCTAATGTGAGAGGTTAGCGCATTAAGCCCGAAAAACCCGAGGTTAGATTGAGTTGCGGTGTAAGACTGTCCAGAACTGCCCGGCACATCCAGCGACCCATTTCAGTAGTAACCCACATAGATGTATAATGGTACCCTGAACTTGGCAGGGTGGAGCACGATTACTGGGCTGATTACAAGCGCTCAACATAGCGGTGGGTGGTGCAGCAGTGTAGGTTCCGATGGATTACGAGCGTGCACGTACTCCGGCATGGACAAATCAGCCATTGGGCATCAATTGTATACACTGTGCATTTTGAATTTGTGTCAGGTTGCCACCATATGATTTGATACACCCCATGGTGGGACCTGTACAGGTATCTACAATCGATCAGGGCTGAATGACACAAGTAATAAATGCATGCGAGTAGAAGCCGATCGAAAAAGGTATCACTTTGTTATGAACACATGATGGTAGTTGAACACTCGTTAGTAGGTGTAGAAAAATAGAAATGAGTGCGATAGTATATTCAGTTTATCTTACCTTATGTTATCTTATCTCTATGGTATTGTCCCATGCTCAGTTTATTCATGTCATGATCCTTTTACCTGTTTACATGTTGAATAATCACTGGACTTACCAGACTTATGTCTGACCCGTTTTCTTTCACCTTCTTTTCTTCCGTTTCCCCCCAAGGTCCGTAAGAAGGGAATACTTCAGCTTAGTGCAGATCTTTTCCAGCTTGAAGAGAGTAGATGTATTGCTTGGATTCTCTTTTCTTGGGCTATGGTTGTGGTTGCACTTTTATTGGGGATTTATGCTGCTTTACTACTATTTTTTGCTTCTTTATGTACTTGGAGATTTAAATCAAGACAGATGTTTTATTGTAATAATTTAGAAGTTGGGTTTTGAGACAATGCTTGTAATTTTTTGACTGAACCACGCAATTAAATAAATAATTTCAGTTTTCCACTGTTTATATGTCTGTCTTGTAAATTATCCGTGTCTTTTACCTAAAATGCTTCACCAAAGTTAATGCATTCCCTTTGCGAGTGACCATAATGGAGGTGGGGTATTTCACTTGGTATCAGAGCGAGGTTTACCAGATCAGATAAAATTTTGAAAACTATTTTTCAAAAAGAAGTTTGAAGAAGCATTTTCAAGAAAAGTGTTGTTTTATTATATAGGCATAATCCCCAAAGCCATATGCACTATCTTTCTATCCTTTGTTTTGAACCTTTTCTTTTCGTTTTAGCATGTCTGGGGATCTTAATCTTCCTGAAGGCGTACCGATACCTGGTTGGCACAGAAGGTACTTGGAGTCTAGGGATAATGACGCAGGCCCAGCAGACGTTCCTCCTCCCCCATTTGCAGCTGTTCCTCCTCCTCCTCCTCGTGTGAATGCTTTCTCGAAGATATGTAGAGACTTTCGAGCCATGGGTGGAAAGAACTTTAATGGGACTGAGTCATTTGTGGAAGCAAGAAACTGGCTCAAGGAAACATAAGATTTGTTTGTTATCTTCGAAGTGGACGATAGGCAAAAGTTACAATTTGCTGTATGGTTACTTAAGGACAAGGCCTCTTACTGGTGGGAAGTTACTAATGCTGAGAGACCAGTTGAAACTTGGTAGGATTTCAGAATGAGATTTGAAATGAAGTTCCTCTCGCAAGCTGAACGAAACCTACAGATGAGGAAGTTCTTAGCACTCAAACAGGGAAGCCTATCGGTTAGGGAACATGTCAACCAATTCAACCAGCTGGCTAGATTCGGACTGGAGTTAGTAAACACTCCACATAAGAAGGCTCTATGTTTCGTTAAAGGGTTGAATGAGCCACTGCACAGCCTAGCTATGTCCCATATACCTATGGGTGCAACTTTTGAGAGACTAGTGGACATGGCACTGTTACAGGAGGAAGACAATAATGGCAAGAAAGAGGCAAAGGTGGAAGAACCTCTGGACAAGGAAGGGGAGGGATCGCAGAATAAGAAGACGGATTCCAAGAAAGGCGGAAAGAATAACAAACCCGTGATAAGAGAAAGTGCAAATTTTGTGGCATACCTGGACATCTAATTAAAGACTGTAGGAAGAAGAAGAGGAAGATGGGTGGCTGCTTTCAATGCGGAGAGACGGGACGTATGGCCAAGGATTGCCCAAAAAGGCAAGGGCAAGGGAATAGGACTGGATCCACTTCTGGAGGGAAGATTCACGCTCTCATTGCACCTTCGCAAGAAAGAGGTAGAAATATTTCTGTTGAGAGTTTAGTTTATCTTTCTGATCATCCAGTTCGTACTCTTTTTTATTCTGGCGCATCGCACTCTTTTATATCTACTGCTTTAGTTGAATCTCTGCACCTAGATACCAGTATAGTAGAGGATCCCATGGTTGTTTCAAATCCAATTGGGGCATAGGCTTATTTATCGATGATTTGTTTGGATTTGGAAATTTCTATTTTAAGCATTGGGTTTAGATGTAATGCTTATGTTTTGGGCTTCACGGCTATGGGTTGATTCTAGGCATGGATTGGTTATCCAGTAATGGTGCCGTCCTCGATTGTGAAAAGAGAGTAGTTAGACTTATGACTCGCCTCGGTAAAACCCTCGAAATCTCTTGTAATCCCATGAATTCTGTCATGCTTAGCTATCTAGAATCTCTTGATGCGGCTGTTGAAAACTTGCAATTTGTTAGAGTAGTCCGTGAATACTTGGATGTCTTTGAAGAGGTGAAAGGTTTGCCTCCAAAGCGAGAGATAGACTTCCGCATATACCTTGTTGATAATGCAAAACCTGTTGCTTTACCCATTAGACACATGGCTCCAAGAGAAAGGAAAGAGCTCAGCAAGCAAGTTAAAGAGTTGCTTGAAAAGGGGTTCATAAGGCGGAGTATTTCTGAATGGGGTGCTCCAGTGGTGTTTACAACCAAAGTAGATGGTTCACTTCGCCTGTCCGTGGACTCTAGGGAGCTAAACAAGCTGATCAAGAAGAATGGGCACCCACTACCTAGAATAGACGACTTGTTTGACCAACTCGTAGGTGCCTAGGTTTTCTCCCAATTAGATCTGGCCACCGGATTTCATCAGCTAAGAGTGGCCGAAGACAACATTGATAAGACCGCGTTCAGACCCCGGATGGTTTCTTTGAATGGCTTGCCATGCCTTTTGGCTTGATAAACGCACTTGCCTATTTCATAGACTTGATGAGTAGGGTGTTCAAAGAGTTCCTTAATAAATTTGTAGTGGTCTTCGTGGACGACATTTTGATTTTCTAAAAAAGTGAGGAAGCACATGCTTTGCTTTTAAGGTAAGTCATGGATACTCTTCGTGCACATCAGCTGAAAGCAAAATTCTCTAAATGTCATTTTTGGAGAGAAGAAGTAAGGTTTCTTGGACATGTGGTGTCCAAAGAGAGGATAGTTGTGGATCCCGCAAAAGTAGTTACAGTGCAAGATTGGAAGATTCTACGGAATGCGACCGAAGTACAAAGCTTTCTCGGGCTAGCAGGCTATTACCGAAAGTTCATTAAGGACTTTGCGAAGATCTCAGCCCCACTTACTAGGTTGACAAAGAAGAATCTAACTTTTTTCCTGGGATTTGGATTGCGATGTTGCTTTCCAACGGTTGAAAAGGGCTCTGACAACAGCCCCAGTTCTGACATTGCCCGATGGGAGTAAGATGTTTACTGTGTACACAGACGCATGCGGTACAGGATTGAGCGCTGCCTTGATGCAAGAGGGCAGAGTAGTTTGTTATGGAGGAAGACAGTTGAAGGTACATGAGAAAAACTACCTGACTCATGATTTAGAACTAGCTGCCATTGTTTTTGCTCTTAAGTCATGGCGTTATTACCTACTAGGAGAAATGTTTGAATTATTTACTGACCATAAATCGTTAATGTACCTTTTCTCATAGAAAGATCTTAACTTGAGACAACAAAGGTGGATGTAATTTCTTGCCTCATACGATTTTGAGATTGCTTTTACCCCTGGCAAGGGCAATGTTCTAGCAGACGCCTTGAGTAATAAAAAGATGACCTTAAGTCCTCTCTTTGTGGAAAGGAAAAGCTTGGAGTACATAGCAAACTTCGACTTTAGACCTTTTTTGAATTTGTACCTGGTTTGTTAGCATCGCTAGAGGTGCGACCTACTCTTTTGGACTCAATAGGAATCGCGCAACGTGAAGACCCTCAGCTAGTTGATGTGATGGATAAGCTAATTAGAGGTGAGACTTTTAGTCACCTCAATAGATACTCCATCGATGACAAGGGTTGTTTGAGATGGGATGGAAGACTATGCGTACCACAAGCAAGGGATTTGGTGAAAACCGTTCTCGAAGAAGCACACCATTCTAAGTTGACCATACACCCAGGTGGAGATAAGATGTATAAAGACATAAAAAAGGTTTTCTTATGGGATGGCATGAAGAAGGATGTAGCTGAGTTTGTCTCTAAATGCTTGATATGCCAGCAAGTCAAGGCAGAGCAGAAGAAGCCTGGCAGTCTGCCTCATCCTCTAGAGGTCCCACAGTGGAAATGAGATAGCATTTTGATGGACTTTATTGATGGGTTTTCTAGGTTAAGAAGGGCCAATACCAGTATTTGGTTAATAATGGACAAGCTTACTGAAAGCTCTCACTTTATACCTGTTAAAAGTAAGAGGACTGTCTCATTGTTAACATCCATTTATCTTAAAGAGGTGGTTCGACTGCATGGAATAACCTCCAGCATAGTAAGTGATCAAGACCCTATCTTTATGAACGAGTTTTGGAAGAGTTTGCAAGAGGCTGTAGGCACACAGCTATGCTTAAGCACTGCCTATCACCCTCAAATCGATGGTCAGACGTAAAGGGTGAACAGGGTATTAGAAGATATCTTGAGATTGTGCATTCTTGATTTTGGGGGAACATGGGAGGATCACTTTCCCTTGTGGAGTTCGCCTACAACAATAGCTACCAAGCCACCATAGGCATGACACCCTTTGAGGCTTTATATGGAAGACCGTGTCGATCACCAACTTGTTGGTGGAAGTCTACGGACAAGCTCGTACTTGGGCCTGACATGATCAGAGAATTTCAGATAAGGTGGACTTGATACGAAGACGAATGAAGACCGCACAAGATAGACAGAAGTCCTACACTGATAAAAGAAGGACCAAACTTGAGTTTGAGGTTGGAGACAGAGTTTTCCTTAAAGTATCTCCTTTTAGGAACTTTGGGTCTGCAGGAAAATTGGCACCAAGATTTGTAGGGACATTTCCTATCATTGAGGGGATTGGGAAGATGACTTATAAAGTAGAGCTGCCCGAAAGATTGGCTGAAATTCATAATGTTTTTCATGTCTCTCATCTACGAAAGTGCTTACATGAGTCGGCATAAGTTGTGGAGCCAAGCACACTAGAGGAAATAGAAGTGGAGCAAGAAGCGACGGTGAGAAGAGTTCCAACTCGTATCTTGGGTATAGAAGTTAAAATGCTATGCAATTGTGAGTTCAAGCTAGTTAAAGTACAATGGAAAGATGTTGAGGAAGATGCGACATAGGAGACTGAGGACAAAATACACACAACCTACCCTTATCTTTTTGAGGGTACATTCTTGATCTTTTTTTTCCATAAGTTTATGCATGCTTATATCTATCCTTTTAAGTATATCTCCTCGGTCCTTTTCTAGATCCTTAGGTAGAAACCAATGGATGTAAACATGTATTTGAAACATGTTATGATTGATGGTTGCAAGTAGTTACTAGTGGTTGCTCGTGGATGCATACACACACAAACACATTAGGAACTAGATCGGCTCAGTCACTTTCATATTGCATGTGCATTTATGTGTTTATATATGGATTGGAAACTTAATGTGTTATCATATGGACGTTGCATTTGTATGAATGATTGTGCACTCATGTAGAAAGTATGATTAGGAATAATTGCATACATAATGGACTCATGGCACTGACATGATTCGCATCAAGGAGGTCAACTGAATCAGTAGACCGCCTGATTTTGCATTAGATAAGGACACATACACACACTATGCATATGTTCATGAAAGCATTAGAAATCTTTTTAAGGACAATGGATACCTGTGGTTGATGGTTGAGTAGATGGATGTTGGATTGTAGGATACATTCTTCTTAACTTGGAGATTTCGGGGAACAAATCGTTTAAGTAGGCGGGAATGTAACACCTCGTAATTTTAAAGCCGGACATAAGAGATAATTAAAGAATAATTATTTATCAAATGAAAAATTAGGTGAAATGGGTTATGCCATTGTGTTCGTCTCAGAATTCTGCTTGGGACAGAGTCCAAGTTTGCGTAAAACGGATGCCGTACGAAGGAGGTATGGACGAACGAAGTTGGGCAGAAAAACCGGAAATAGACCAGAATACACTGGCGCACTTGTGAAGTGCACCAATACAAAATTGCACTGGCGCAACTGCTAAGTGCGCCCATACCGAGGGTTGTCCATCACAACATTCTGGAGTGTTCTATGATGACGTGTCTTGTTCTTATTTGCTGGATGACCTGTCCTCGAGCTGTGTGGCTCTTGTGACTCCTAGGTTAATCTAAAGGCTAGAATTAATCCTAGACATCTATATATACGTAGCTAAGCCTAGACCCTAACCTCATAACCCTAAATCTATGGTGCCGTCATGTTGTTCGTCTACAAGCTAGCCTAGCCTCCATCCCTCTACCCTAAACTAGGGAATCAAATTCAAACTAGGAATCAATTAGAAGAACTAGAGAATTAGACGTCTACATCAAAGGATAGCTTTTCAAATTCAGAAATCAGATCCAAGAAATCAAGATCCTTCCTTTTTCTGTAAGTTCAGTTATTGTTCCGATTTAAACACCTAATAAGAAATCATGACTGTAATAACTGGATCTAGAACTATGCCTACTTCTATTCGTGCCTATCCTTTTGTCAATTCTGAATTGCTTATGCCTATTGGACTGTTGTGACTGACATAGAAATGCCTATCATGCCTATTGGATTGTGACATAGAAAAGCCTATCATGCCTATTGGACTGTTGTGACTGACATAGAAAAGCCTATCATGTCTATTGGACTGTTGTGACTGACACAGAAAATCTATCATGCCTATTGAACTATTGTGACTTATATGATGAAACCTATCATATTATACATCTTATGCCTTTGATACTATTAGAATTGATACAATTGAACTTATCATGTTGTATTAAATTTGTGGTTCTTTTATATATACTAAATTTCATGCTATGTTATGTTCATATATATTATATGTTAGATCCAAGCTAGTACCCATGTTTAAGATCTATATAAGTTCACGTATATACAATTAGACTTATGCTAGTTCGCATGTTAATTGGATCAAATTTAAATGCAAGATCACGTTTATATGCTTAATTAAGTTTATGTCGTTCTATGCCAATTTTGTATTACACATATTGATCTATGTCGTTTTAGGCCTGTTGAAATGTTGCATGACCCTTTCCTTCCCTTTTGTTTATAAGTTAGGCTAATTTGCAAGCCTAGCGTTCTATGTGAATTATGCGAATGAATAACGGGGGAGACGTTGGGGGAAAAATATTAAACTATATGCTATTGGCATAGATTGGCTCATAATCATGTAAATGATTAGTAGCATGAAATGGTAGAAATTGTATACCTAGAATTATGGACATAATTTAGAGGGTAAATGGGGCATGTCTTGAATTGACAACACTTTTGGATAATTTACATATGAGCATGAATGGTAAATATGTAAATTAATTATAAGATGAACATGCCTAACCCAAGGTTAGATTGAGTTGCGGTGTAAGACTGCCCAGAACCACCCAGCACATCCAACGACCGCAACAGTATAGATCTAATGTGAGAGGTTAGCGCATTAAGCCCGGAAAACCCGAGGTTAGATTGAGTTGCAGTGTAAGACTGCCCGGAACCGACCGGCACATCCAACGACCGCAACAATACATATTTAATGTGAGTAGTTGGTGCTTTAATGAATGAATTAAAGCTGAGGAATAGACAGGCTAGAAATGACAGGGTTACGTTAATTAAAGCAACACTTAACTGATACAACATGTTAGTTAAAACAGATGGGCGGGGTTAGGTAAACACTTAACCATTATAACATGTTGATTAGGAAACCCTAGTAACGGGGACCCATTTCAGCAGTAACCCACATAGATGTATCATGGTACCTTATGTTATCTTATCTCTATGGTATTGTCCTATGTTCAGTTTATTCATGTCATGATCCTTTTACCTGTTTACATGTTGAATAATCACCGGACTTACCAGACTTATGTCTGACCCGTTTTCTTTCGCCATCTTTTCTTCTGTTTCCCCCCTCCCATTTCCCCCAGGTCCGCAGGGAGGGAATACTTCAGCTTAGTGCAGACCTTTTCCAGCTTGAAGAGAGTAGATGTATTGCTTGGATTCACTTTTCTTTGGCTATGTCTGTGGTTACACTTTTGTTGGGGATTTATGTTGCTTTACTACTATTTTTTTGCTTCTTTATGTACTTAGAGATTTAAATCAAGACAGATGTTTTGTTATAATAATTTAGAAGTTGGGTTTTGAGACAATGCTTGTAATGTTTTGACTGAACCACGCTATTAAATAAATAATTTCAGTTTTTCGCTATTTATATGTCTGTCTTGTAAATTATCTATGTCTTTTACCTAAAATGTTTCACTAAAGTTAATGAATTCCCTTTGTGAGTGACCTTAACGGAGGTGGGGTGTTTCATATCTAAACACACATGGATATACAAATAAATCAGATCAAGTCATGAAAAATGATGAGAAACACACCCAAATTCTAAGGCAAATAAAATTTTAAAATAAAAATTATATCTGCAAGAATATAAAATTATTTCTGTTCCAGATTACTCTATGTGTGTTTCTTTTTGTAACAGGTAAGTAGAAGACTGGACTGACTGTGAAGATATAGACAGAAGACAATATTGGGTCAGTGTGTCAACAGAGAGTGAAGTGTATGTGTGAGTGTGTCAATGTATATGAGTTTGTACAACAGTGTGAAATGTAATTGAGTGAACTGTAGCAAGGAGCATTGTAGGAAATTTAATATGAAATGAAACGAGTTGTATTTTAGTGAAATGTACAAATAATGGAGTTATAAATTTGTTCCTTTGAAATGATGAAATAAAATTATATCTAAATAAAATATTGTTTGAATATTTAAATTCTTGTGCGGTAGTGTTCTATTTTAAATATAACTATTATATTTTGTCTGTGATGTAGTATAACAGTACAATTAAAAACACATTTATAATAATTAATATATGTTTGTTATCATCAAACAAAAATTATAGAATTGTTAGATACAATAATATATCCTCATATATATATATATATATATATATATATATATATATATAATCAGATATTAAAAAAAAAAACACATATTCTAATTCTAATAGGATGATCATACATGTTTAGGAAACATATATGTTGGTAACCAGATCTGATGACTGGTATATGAAAACAGATATAAACTTTTGATCATTTAAACAATCCAGATTTGAACATTTAAACTACCTATATTTTGTCATATAACCTACCTAGATTTAAACATTTCAACTACCCAGATTTTATCATATAACCACCCAGATTTAAACATTTCAACTACCCAGATTTAAAACACTAAAGATTTATAACTTGTAGATTTGTGTGTGTGTGTGTGTATATATATATATACTTGCAGCAACTTTTAATATCACATATTAATACCACATAGAAGATATTCAAATGATCAATCCACCACAATAAACCTTAACTGTCATTATAAAAATATATGTAGCAGATTCGTCTAATTTAATACTTAAGATTCCGCAGTTCATGAACATAAACACAGGCTTTTCCAACTTAGATTCATATTAGTTGAAAACATATAACTTGGGATGTAGAGAGTTTTGTACACAAATTATCTAGTGATAGATCAACTTATGTGCTGTGGATTGAATCACTTTATCATAAAATTTAATGAAACATGATTATTTATAATCTCAGATCCATAATTCGTTGACTAGGATCTTTTAGTCGAGTAAAAGATTGTTCAGAATAACTTATAACAGGATGATTACAAAATGTTATGAATCAACCAAATATATAAATCCAAACACATACTAACATGTATACTATATACAATCTAAACCAAGTTCATAGGATCCAACAGAGTACAGTGATTAATATATACACACACACACATATTACATAGTTAATTCGAAATCAACCTATATATATATATCATAATTTTTGTAGCAATTACAGAATTTATTTATACATAAACAACTCTTTGATTTGATATAAATTCACAATTATGCATTTCCAATTAAAATTTACATTCGTGTTCATAACACTGTAAATTTTTATGTGTATACAGAATCGAATACACGGTTTAAACCCAACAATTGAATTTGAAAATGACCTTGCTCCGATACCATTGAAGGATTTTAGGATCGTTACGCAACGAATAAATATGATTTCTGCAACCTTAGGTTATAATTCGAATCCAAAACTGAATCAAAATCTCATACCGTTCTTCAAATCACTAAATCAACGAAGCCGGTTCTTTGATTGAATCGAATCGAATGCTTGAAGGAGCGCCTGTATCTGAAATCCACGAACGTTGGTTTCGGTAGTGTCAGACAAAATCGAGGAAGGTAGAGGTTTGGTACAAGCCAATTGGTTCGTTCTCCATTATTTAAATAAAAGAAATCGTCAACATTTTGATTTCCTTTTATTTTAAATGGTTCTCACCTTATTCAACGTCTTATGTGTGACCCTACAGGTTATCATAACGTTGCTAATAATTTTCACAATATTTAAATTATAAACAATAAGCAGCATCTAGTAATACATCGCTTGTACCCAAGTTATAATAAGATCAACGATTCGATACAACATTTTCTGTGTTTAGTGTCTCAATGTAATTTAACCCTTTTAACCAATATATCCATGATTAAACTCGAGGCATGGAACGTATCATCATCTTTATAATATTTAAATTCGATACAACCTTTTATGTGATTATGTGAGACCTTATTTCCTATATCTTCCTCCCAAGGGCGCAAGCCTTGAAGCCTGACGTTAGAATTTAGAGATCTTTAGCCTTCAGGCACCAAAACAAAGTAAGGTGCTCTAAAGAAAGAAAGACCGAAAAAAGTGAGTTTCTAGTTAGCAAGTATCATTTGTATTCGAATCTACTTTGTGAATTCTTTCTTACTCGATCGGTATTCCCGCATTTTTGGCAGATATTTATTCTTTTGAAAGCAGCGGACAACAAATAAGTACCATAAACCGGCTAGAGTCATTCTTGTCATTCAGATTAAAATAGGACATACTGCAAATCTGGAGGTAAGCATAAGCAAATTATATGGTAAGTATAAAGAGACTCGTAGATATTAGTCTCGTTATTCGAAGCAGTACATGTAAGCCAACAGGTGTAGGTAGAAGAAGACTCCATAGCCAGTTAGTTCATCCATTGATTCATTTGCAGTTGCATGGGTTGCAAGTGCAGTTGGATCCGCATTTGCATCCTCCACTTTCCACCTGAGCCTCAAACACCTCCGCTCCCCTGTATATTTTTATAGTAAGCAGTTGTATAATCCAACAAAATGGGACCTAACAATAACGCTATTAGAAGCCAAATTAACTTCCTAGAGAACAGAAAATTACCCGTTAACACCGATTATCACAGTCTCCGTTGTAGTCACGCTCACTTCTCCAAAGTCTGCATTTCTTTTGCAGCTACATATATTTACATACATGGAAGACACCAAAATGGTTATTAATGAGGAAGACAGTACAGTAAGGGCCAAATTAGAAGAAACAATATAGTAGAACATGTAAGGAAAAAGAGAGTACCATGAGCAACCATTGCATGCACATCCAGAACCGCAGTCGCAGCCGGTGCTGCAAGCTCCACAGGAAGACCTTTTAAACATTTTGCTATTAATTGAGTTATGTATCAAACAAGAATCAAATTAATTAAAAGAGAAGCTTGATGAGAGAAACTTGCAATGCCTCAGTTCAATTTATAGAGTTAAGGAGGCTAATTAATGAGCAATGACTCCTGTCCATAGTCCATACACATGTCATTATTCTGATTCTCCATGTCTCCTTCCTTCCGTAGTCAAATTTCCCTACTTAACTTTGCTGGATTCTATTCTTTTTCATTTGGGTTGGAAGTACACTGTTGTATTGCGACATATATTATTCCCTTCTATATATCATCCGTGCTCTTTTGTTTGCTCCATCCATTAGCATTGGGTAAGATGAAAAGTTTTCCATCAGAATATATCACATACACAGACAATGAAGGGGAAACAGAAAAAGGGACCATATTCTACATTCTGCACTTATCAAAATAAAAGGTGGCTAAAGTTAAACTATTGACTGATACGCAATTCAAGATCAATGAACATGGATTGTCACTGAAAGTTTGCATCATATTTGGTTGGAGCTCAAATATTCCTCTATGCTCATCTTACATGCATGCCTTCATATATAGATCACAGTTATTAATCGCAATGTGAAATAATGAATCGTGATGATTAAAAAAATTAATGAATGAAAATTTGTGTGAACACGGGAACTGTTAACAGGAGAACAGAAGATTTGAGGTGGATAACAAATGATAGAAAATCGGAACAACCACCTTTGTGTAGAAAGCAAGATTTTATAACCTCTTGCTTTCTGTTTAAGGTATTCATATTTCGGACTATTGTATAAGCACTTAATAATGCCATTATAGATGGACGCTAAGCAAGGTTAAAAGTCGTACCCTTGGCCAAGATCAATGTTTCAGTGAACAAAAAGCGTACACTTTATTTTCATCAAACGGAAATCTGAGATATACAATCAGTCTAAATATAACTCTAGTAACAAGAGTTAAAAAGAAAAAGAAAAAAAAGAAAAAGAAAAAAAAGAAAGAAAGAAAAAAAACTAAGGCTGAAATAGAGGGAAGTAAAAGAGGGAAGTAACTGAAACTGGATTCTGGAAGAAGTTAATGCCCCAATTATACAAGGGGAAATTTTATTTGCATCCACCTTTTTTTTTTCAGTTAATCGTTTTCTAAGTTTCTCCTTCCGTGATTCTCTTTCTTCTTTTTTCTAACTTTAAAATACGTATGAATCAGAATTGAAAAACAAATATTGTCAAATCTAATCTTTTTTTTTTTTTTTTCCATTATAATGCACTGTGCAGAAGAGGGCTAAATGCACACAGGCTATCGCTGTTGTTCAGATGATAACTATTTAACTGCTACTACCTGTTTTATTTCTAATTACAATACCGCTAAAACCAGCTCTGACTGAAAACTGAAAAAATTGAAGGTTAAAAGGAACTATTTCCCAATGTTGATATTGCATTTTACGTCATAATACTACTGAGAGTGATATTTTAGATCTTGTTATTGACACTCCAAATATTGTTAAGGGGGTCATTTTTTAAAAATACTCCACTCGTTGATAAATTATTAAAGGGCTACACAAATATATTATTTCACACTACTCAATATTCTTGAATTGTCCCTTTTACTTAGATTAAAAAAAATTATTCGATAAGGGAAACCGAATTAAAATAAGAAGTTCGTCACCACTGCACTGAATGCAACACGTAATCAATTATGTATATATCGGCAGTGATATATCAAAAATTAATAATCATATTTGTGCATTGCCTTCGTAATTATAAAATTCGGCATATTTATGTCAAAAAAAATAGTTCGATCAAATTTCTCTGAAAACACTTAATCCTTTAGGGTTCAAAAAAAATCAATATATGCAAATGGAAAAA
Organism: Allium sativum; assembly: GCA_030737875.1. Lineage (NCBI taxonomy): Eukaryota > Viridiplantae > Streptophyta > Magnoliopsida > Asparagales > Amaryllidaceae > Allium > Allium sativum. Next base: position 879,881,164 of record CM060909.1, read on the forward strand.
AAAAATTACTATGGCCCTTGCAATATTTGATATGGTAAGGTAAAATTATTTTTATTTGTTAAGAGGCTAGATGGGTAATAAGGAAAAATTACTTTTATTTGTTAAGGGGCTACAATTCTCATTGGTACTCCCCTTAACAATTTTTGAAAAAAAAAATGACCTCTCCTTAACAATATTTGGAGTGTCAATAACAATGCCCGATATTTTTTAAACATGTTTCTGCTGCGAAATAATAAGTATACAATTTTGTTGTTAAGTTTCTTGCATTCGAGTGTGGATCTCCTCTGTTAATTAACTGAGCCACTGAACATTGTTTAAAACTAATACTACATGGTGAGCACTAAGTTGTCTTAGGAAATCATCATATACAAATGGAACTGTAGAATGTGTTTGTTGTGTTTTGATTTTAATATACAAATGGATCTTGCTTACATCAACAGGAAATTGTTAGCCAAATGAGGAAAATTAACATTAGAGAGATGGACAGTAGCAGATTCAGTTCTTTCCTCTAGCGAGATGTCTGGACCGGAAATGCTTACAAAAGTGTTTGTTTAAGCTGACAAGAAATACATATAAACATGTTTGATATGAGCTGATAAGGGCATATTGCTTTGGGTAGTGGTAAGTTCAAGAGCTTAGGAGGAAGAAAAAGATGTATAAAGCTGTTGGGAAACAATGGCTGAGTCGCGGACTAGGTCGCTCTCTTGAAGACGATTCGGCGATCTGGTCGGTGGTGCAAAACCAGTTCGTACTTCCGCCGCCGCCTATAGGATAAAACAGCTCTCTAAAATTAATAACTGATTTGCTTTGCACAACAAATCAGTGCAGATTTGCACTTTCGAAATTAATAACTGCTCGAAAAATTCTGTAAGAATATTTTATTGGCGGAGGAGAGAAATAGTATTTTTTTTCTTCTGTAGTAATCTTGTCTACAGCTGAAGATAATATATAGACGGAGATTAGGGTTAATCGAAAATACTGGGCAGAGGAAGAAAAATATGATCTGCTGAAAATACTGGGTCAAGAGTTTACCGCTTCATAAATAAAAGTCGGCTCAGAAATATTTTCTGTATTAAAAAATAGTTCGAAAAACGCAGTGTTTTCTGGACCAAAAATATAAGTGTCTACACCACATAGTCAAGGCCCAGGGCCCAAGGCCAAGCCCAATCCCGAACCGAGCCGAGCCGAGCCGGGCCGGGCCGGGCCGAGTCGAGTCGGTCGGTCGGTCGCGCGCGCGTGTGTGGTGGTCATAATGCATGGTCTCCCTCCTGAAAATACTGGGTCAAAAGTTTACCGCTTCATAAATAAAAGTCGGCTCAGAAATATTTTCTATATTAAAAAATAGTTCGAAAAACGCAGTGTTTTCTGGACCAAAAATATAAGTGTCTACACCACAGAACCAAGGCCCAAGCCCAAGCCCAAGCCCAATCCCGAGCCGAGCTGGGCCGCGCCGCGCCGCGCCGGGCCGGGTCGAGTCGGTCGGTCGCGTGCGCGTGTGTGGTTGTCATGATGCATGGTCTCCCTTCTCACAACAAAGCATGCGTTGGGAGCCCAAGGGCTCAACATGACTTCTTAGAAACAAGTATAATTACTTGCATCTTTCTTATAATCTCATGATGTGGGACTATTCACAAATAGGAGCCATCATAAACTTGTTTCATATTTTAAATAATTCATAAAATTTCCAACAAACCCCTACTTGAAATTTTAAAATATTATCGAGCAGTTTCTAAAAACATAAGACTGTGCATAAACAAAGGTGTCATCCGACTTGAACCTTTGCGTAGTGAATAAGATTCAGTTTTTACTAGGGTGACACGTAGTCTTGAACACTATTCCTAACATCAAACCACACACAATTTTTTTTATAGTGCAATCAAATAAGCCCGTGCGTTTATCGCCATGCACGTCTATCCCACTTTAGTGAACGCTCTAGAAGTTTTGCCCTAAACTTCATAGGAAATGGCCACATTTCCACATTCACAAAGGTGAGTCAATCAAGAGCACTCCTGAAGGTAGATACTCCACTCCAAATAGAGTATAGATCTCATTAAGAGTTTTTATTAACTCATCCTCTAATCACTTCAGGAATACATGCTTCTTAATCTAAAATTTAGTATGTTCATCTACTATCACTACACAATTTGTTTTTACCCATTGAACCTAGTTCTTGGGATCTCCAGTCATTTAGGTCAGGTTACCATTGTGCGTGATTCCACAATCACAGGGCAATAGTCCCATTCTTTTAGAATTATTAAGGACTTTCTTCCTGGTCAGTCCTTTCGTCAAAGGTTCTGCCAAATTATCATCACCTTATATGTGATGTTCTCTAACAATACTGTGCATACGACTGTCATTTCTTACCGTTGTAATATCGGTTCTGTTTTTTTTTTTTCAATAGTCGTCAAAATAGCTCGGCTCGTTTTCTACCGTTGTTGTAACAGTTCTATACTTTTTGCAATAGCCGCGGAACTATCACAATCAATTACACCACTAGTGTCTATTTTTCCCATATAGGGATCTTAACTAGCAGATTTCTTTAGTTCTCTACTTCTTCACTAGTTGTTGCTAGTGCTATTATCTCAGTCTCTATAGTAGACTAAGTCAAAATAGTCTGTTTCTTGGATTTTCAAGAGACAGGTTCTCCAGCGATGCTAAATATATAGCCGTTGGTCGCTTTTGAATCAATAGATAAAGTATTCCAGACTGTATCAGAATATCCTTCAAGTACAGTTGGAAACTTTTCATAATGTAATCCAAGGTTCATGGCTCGTTTAAGGTATCTTATGACCCTTCCAATAGCATGTCAATGCTCTATACTAGGTCTACTAGTTAACATGCATAATAATCCCACGACATAGGCAATGTCGGGTCTAATACAATCAGTGGCATCCGAAGGCAACCAATGATGCTCGTTTACTTTGACTGTCTTACACCTTCACAAGTGTTCTTAAATATCTTTGCATTGGGATCATATGATGTACATGCAGATTTACAGTCAAAGTAATTGTCTTTCTTTAGAGACTTCTCAATATAATGAGATTGATCCAAAGAAAATCCCTTTTTCGGACCTAGTAATTTTAATATCAAGGATTACACTCGCCTCACCTAGATCTTTCATATCAAAACTGGAACTTAATAAGGATTTGACTGAGTTTATGGCATGAATGTTTGACCCAAAAATGAGTAGGTCATCTACATAAAGGCATATAATAGTGCAAATGTCATTCTCAGATTTGTAATAAATGCATTTGTCACTTTCATTAACTTTAAAACCATGTGAAATGATTAAATTTATCAATTTTTTCATGCCATTGTTTAGATGCTTGTTTTAAACAATATAATGATTTATCTAATTTGCATACTTTATGTTCTTGATCATGTACTACAAATCCTTCAGACTGGTCTATATAAATTTCTTCGTCTAATTCACCATTCAAAATGTGGTTTTCACATCCATTTGGTGTATTAATAAATTATGAATAGAGACAAGTGAGATTAATACCCGAATGGATGTAATTCTAGTTACATGTGAAAAGTGTCGAAGAAATATATTTTTTCTTTTTGTTTAAAACCTTTAGCTACTAGTCGTACTTTATATTTATCAATAGTGCTATCAGGTTTTTAGTTTCTTTTTAAGTACTCATATACAGCCTATAGATTTACAACCAGGAGGTAAATCTATCAAATGCTGAGTCTGATTGGATTCCAGAGAATCCGTCTCATTATTTATAGCCTCTTGCCAAAAAACGGCATCTAAAGAAGATAAGGCCTCTTGGAGGTTTAAGGGATCCTCCTCTATAGTAAAAGCACAAAAAATATGAACCAAAATCTTTTACGGTTCTTGCTCTTTTACTTTTTCTAGGTTCAGTTTCAGAACTTTTATTAAGTTCTGTTCTAATAGGCATACTTGATGTGCCCCCACTATTCCTTAATTTAAAAGGAAATTTCGTTTCATAAAAATTGGCATCATTAAATTCAAAATATATTATGTGTATTTAGGTCATAAATTCCGTATGCTTTGCTTTTAACAGCATAGCTTATAAATACACATTCGTATGATTTACTTGCCAATTTTATTCTCTTAGGGTCTGGAATGCGAACATATGCTAAGCAACACCAAGTTCCAAAGTATGACATATTGGATTTATATTTCTCTAAAATTTCATAAGGCGAAATTTTATTCTTAAATTTGGGGATTCTATTCAGAACATAACGTACGGTCTATAAAACATCCCCCCACTAATGTTTTGCTGCACCGAAATTTAATAAAATGACAATTACTAATTCGGTAAAGGACCTATTTTTTCAGCTTTACCATTCATTTCAGGTGAATAGGGTGCAGTTCTCTTATGTACAATATATCACATAAAAAATCCAGAATAGAATTTGATTCATATTCTGTTCCTCTATCACTATGTAGTCTCTTAATTTTCCTATTTGCTTGATTTCAATTTTGAATGTTTCAAACATATCAGATGCATCACATCTTTAAGAATCAATGTCTTTCCAATCATATGCTTTATTTTCATTATTACCAGTCTCTACAGCTTAAGTGGTGTGAGGATCTCACAACACACTTTCTGATCGTCAACAACCGTGTATATTGTGAATACATCACAATCATAGCAAACATGACGAGAAACACAAATGTCTACCCACCAACCCTCTGATTCACCAACAAGGTGGATCTCAGTAATTATAGCCGTTAGAGGCTCCTCAGTCAGGTTTGCCTACGGTGCAGGGTCTGGCCTATTCCAACACTTTTGTGCCATATGACCTGGTTTTCTACATTTGTATTATAGAATAACTGTCCAGAATCATTCATTTGGGTTGGTTGTTGCTGTCGTTTATGGTTTCCTTGCGGATTCCATTCTGTTATTTACTGACCGGTTGTGGATGCTTACTATTTTAAATGTTCATATGTTTGAGAATTTATATTTTTTCATAGGAAAATATTCATAAACTCAGAGACTAACATAATTGAATCACATAAAAAATTAATTTCTGCATTTTTACTTATCAGTCTTAATAGATACTTAGAACTCAATCTCGATCTAAGTCAGTAAATCAAAATCTGCATAAGCATTCTTTACGCTATGTATCTCACAGAGGAAATCTCACAAAAGACAGTGATATCTAGCATTAGTTGCCTATTGGTAATGAAAACTTTGATTTTAATTCAGTATGAAACCATGTTCGGTCAAATTCTTTGATTTGGGATTGTACATGTGCTCCCAGAATGTCCGTAAACGCATTGCTGGTTTCAAATAATAAGTTCACTACGAAAGATAAAATTATCTTTTGGAATGTATCTACCGATCCTAAGTGTAGTTTGTGCTCAATACCTTCATGAAGACATAAAACTTCTTTATCTTAACTGCTCATATTCTAAGAAAATTTGGAACTATCTTAGGTGTAACTTGAAAATTCCTAGATCTAACAATTATGAGCAGCATCCTATTTAAAAAATTTCTACCATTCATGGTTCCATATTTGTTTTATTGCACATAATCAGCATAGAGAATAAATCCCGTTAATAAAATGTACTTTATGAAGTCTGGTTCTCCAAGTGATTACTCCTTTTTATTATCCAGCTTCTTCTACCACTTGCGGCAGAACTTTGTTGGAAAATAATGCAACTGTCCGGTTGCAATTTGATGAGCAATCTCTGTAGCAGGTCCAATTTGTTCTGCTTGCCAATTCCAGCTCTTCACTATCCAATCATTTGTCGCGATGAATCATCATCGACAACAACAATGGGGTCCAGATCTCCGACCCCTACCGCTGGCTCGAGGATCCAGATGCTGATCAAGTTGACTGAATTTGATCTTAAGCAGTGCGATTTGAGATTAGGTCACCGAGACTGAATGAGGCAGCAGACAAAGCCATTGTTTCATTTATCGTCTTCAAATTGTTGCGAAACAATGGCTGAGTCGCGGACTAGGTCGCTCTCTTGAAGACTATTCGGCGATCTAGTCGGTGGTGCAAAACCAGTTCGTACTTCCGCCGCCGCCTCTAGGATAAAACAGCTCTCTAAAATTAATAACTGATTTGCTTTGCACAACAAATTAGTGCAGATTTGCACTTTCGAAATTAATAACTGCTCGAAAAATTCTGTAAGAATATTTTAATGGCGGAGGAGAGAAATAGTTTTTTTTTTCTGTAGTAATCTCGTCTACAACTGAAGATAATATATAGACGGAGATTAGGGTTAATCGAAAATACTGGGCAGAGGAAGAAAAATAGGATATGCTGAAAATACTGGGTCAAGAGTTTACCGCTTCATAAATAAAAGTCGGCTCAGAATAATTTTCTGTATTAAAAAATAGTTCGAAAAACGCAGTGTTTTCTGGACCAAAAATATAAGTGTCTACATCACATAGCCATGGCCCAAGGCCAAGCCCAAGCCCAATCCCGAACCGAACCGAACAGAGCCGAGCCAAGCCGGGCCGGGTCGAGTCGGTCGGTCGCACGCGTGTGTGGTGGTCATGATGCATGGTCTCCCTCCTCACAACAAAGCATGCATTGGGAGCCCAAGGCCCCAACATGACTTCTTAGAAACAAGTATAAATATTTGCATCTTTCTTATTATCCCATGATGTGAGACTATTCACAAATAGGAGCCATCATAAACTTATTTCATATTTTAAATAATTCATAAAATTTCCAACAAAAGCTGGGTCAGGTATAAGTGAATGGCTTGTGAAGGAGTTAATGGTTGGAATAGATTGGAAATAGGACGAAGGAGGTTTATGGTTGAATTAATGTCAGAAGTGGATTAAGGAAGCGGGTTGAGGTGACGGTCTGACTGGTAGATGGTGGTTCAAGTATACAAAGGTTAAAAGAGGGATTTTGCAGTTTATGTAGTGTACTGAATGGGCATGCATGTATACATGTTGTGTCATGGATACATGCAGTTATTCTTGTTTGTTACCAAAAGGTCAGTTGTGTTGTGTAAATCCATTTGGTTTTAAGCATGCACCGTATGTCCAATTCCACTGGCTTGATTCATGGCTTGGTTAGGGTGCAATTCAAGGATGGGGCAACTATTTCATTTAGCATCCATCCTTTCTTGTGACATAATTCACAATTCACATTATTATTATTTGTTTACCATTTGTCCAAAAACATATGCATGTAGTTTTCTTAATATATTAACTGTAAATGCTAATATAAAACACATGTTGTTCATAAACTTATTAACACGTATTGCTTTATGAAAAATGATGATAAAACCTAAATTCAGAAGCTACTGAGTTGTGAGGTCCATAGCTTAAGTAAGAGGGGAAGATGATATAAGGCTATTAGCTCTCAATGGTAATATACGTGCAAATCCTGATGCAAAAAAGCAGGAAAAAGTGAAGTGGAAGGTGTGTGACTGGTGATGATTCCTGGTTCATGCAATGGTGATACTTTTTTGATTTTAATACAGAAATAGGATGCTAAATTATCCTACAGTGATGACATATGATTGAAGAAACAATTACGGGATACTGAGAAGTGATTTTGACACGGAAGGCGACAATAGTGAGAGTTTATCATTTAGTAATCATTAGTCCAAAGAGACAAACATATAGCTTTGCAACTATTAATTCAAACGGGGAAGGGTTAAAATGTTTTGATTGAGTTCTTAAAGAAATACTTAAAAAATATTTTTTGTTTTGTTAGTTAATCCACTATTTATTAGTTAATCCACAGTGGATTAACTTACAAATAGATTGGTGGATTAACTTACTAAAGTCAACTTTGCATGAACTAACAAATTTAGTAGATACAAACAAAAATTCCCTTATATAAGTAGTTTTTTGCAATGTTATCAAGACCGGACCTGGCCGCGATTGAACCGAGGTTGACCGTCGGCCACCACGGTCTGAAGGAGATTCAAGCCTCTAGCATGCAGTAACCGAAGGTTCAACCTCCAAATCGCAGATCAAACCTCTTAATCAGACCGCGTCCGACCTTCAGAGAATTCTGTGCTTCCTGGCTGTTTCACATAACCGCAATTTTGAAGAGATTTTTGCAAAATTAGGGTGCGTTCGGTTTACTATTTTCAAATCATTTTCAGTTTTTAGTTTTAAAAAATGATGAAAACTCGTTCCTTTGCCATTTTGAAAAACTGATTTTGAAAAATTGTTATTTTTGAAAATGGGTCTGACAAAGAAAACTCAAAGCAAGTTTATTTTATTTTCACCATTTTGAGGCCCACTCAAAATTTTAAAACCTAACCCCAAAACGTAACCAAACACGTTTGTCTAACCTAGCTTTGTTTTCTGGCTGCAAAAAATGGTTTCTCTCAAATTCACCGATCGTTCAACGTCAGGTAAAATCATGATTTCTTATTTTGTTTATACTTCCTTAGTTTCGATTTCACTACATCTAGATTTTTGCATTTTGTGACAGTGTTTTCTTCCTTTTAGTGCGGGTTAGGGTTTTGTGGACCGCTTTTAATTTGCAGTTGTTCTAAGGTAAATTTTTTGATTCATTATATTGTAGTTTGGTCGAATGCTTCTGTTCTTTGATTCTTTGATTCAAAAATTGAGATAGTTGATCTGATTTATCAGAAGTCTGAGGTTGAATTTGCTTTCCCATGCTTACTAGCTGAACTGAATGTGGTTGCCTTTGATAGTATGTCTGTAGTTTGATAGTGTGTCTGTAGTTTGGCCTAACAACCAACCTGTAACTCGAGCAATCTTTTCACAAGCATGATATCTACACAAAGTCTGAAACCTTAAACAACCAACCTGTAAACTCGAGCAATCTTATGAACATTTTCAGCTTCTGTTGCAAGATCTATAACATCTTATGAACATTTTCAGCTTCATGTTTTATTTTTCTAATTGGATGGTGTAGTGACTATTAAGTTGTTATTTTCAGCTTCATTTTTTATTTTTCTAATTGGATGGTGTAGTGACTGTTAAGTTGTTGAACAAAAGTGTTGTTATTAAACAAACTTCTAATCAATTTTGATATTCTAGTTTTCCCTGGCTACATGTGCAGTGGTATAATAGATAACTACATAAAGATCAAATTACGTACAGTACCATTTGTATCTAATTTTATCAACTAAAATTTACCTGGGAATCCATACATTCCATTGTTCATATTTGGTTGGTTTGCCCTGATATATAGTGACTGCGAACCATTTGCATTTGGATGCGCCGAAATCTGTTGAGTATGTATATTATTCATATATTAAGGCTCTCGGTAATTTATTTGATTTTGCGTAAAACCATAGAATTGGCCACCACTGTTCATTTCGTCACCTCTGACATAGTCTCCTCCCTTCCACCAATTTTCACGCACCCTTAGATCACTTTCCCTTTGCTTATTAGATTTTTTCACAAATCAAAATTTATTTAGGTTTTGTATTTTGCATTCTTGAGCTGAGTGTCGAGCTTGGATTTTGATGAAATCCAAGACTTTGTTGAAAGCACATCTCAAATTAACTAAGATTTGAATTTGGTGCATCCATAAACATGCATTTTTGAATTTTGAACTAATCTTTGATTCGCCTTAAAACTTCAACTCAAGTGATAAAATGAACAGAACCGAAATCTGAACTTATAATTGGACTACTTGGCAAACTCGGGCATAAATTTGTAGATTACGTTAAATGAACTCATGGAATGTCTCTGTTGGACTTAAGAACTTTGCCCAGACAATTTTTACTTTAAAATGACACTTAAGCCTGGAATACTTTGCCCAGGCCATTTTTACTTTAAAATGACACTTAAGAACTTTTGCATTTTGTCCATTTCACTTGTATGCATTTTGTTTCTGTTTAATTGTTTTGTGTGTGTTGTGTGCATCATGTTATGTATTTTGTGGTGTTGAACTTGAGTTTGTCATTTTAGCATTTTAAAAGGAAAAGAGGGGTAAAAGGGGGGAAAGAGGAGAGGTGTGGTGAGAGAGAAAAAAAATCTGTTGTTGTTCAGTGTGCACTATTGTTTTTGTAGGTTCTTTATTTTTGTTATGGTTTATGTACACTGTTATGCATTTAATCTGATAAAAAAAATCAATTTATGTTCATCTTTAGCACTATGATCTTTGTTTCATCTATTTTGAGTTGTTTTAGTTTGTTTTCTGCTTTTGTTTTCTTTCAATTGAAAAAAAAATCCATCACATTTACGTTCACAAAACCGTTTCTTATTACAACAACGAGTATTGTACATACATTTTTTTTCACTGGTTTATACAATTTTGTGTATACTACTTCAATAAACAAGCACAATCACATTACCATCCACTCTCATCTTCAACTCAACCCATGGCTGACTCCACTTGTACCTGCAACTTGAGCCAATAGCAACTGGTATAAACGTTTACTGAAACCATGTTAGTTTGAGATGTTGTGCTAATCTTTTTATAAAGAAGTGAATTCCTTGTAAAACTATTGTATTATCCAAATCAACTCATATAAATTTGAGATGTTGTGTTAGGACTAATTGAATTTAGCTTTGTTTTAATGTACATATAAACGTTTACTGAAACCATGTTAGTTTGTCCTAAGAACGTAAGACCTTGTTTATGATGTGGTAAAAATTATTTTTATTTAACTTTTTTCTAATGTAGATACTAGTTTTCATAAACTGGTGTTGTTTTGTTTCCATACCTAAAACTAATACTAATATTAGTATAATGAAAAATTAATACCATGTTGTTCTATTATACTGTAAATGGATACCAATGGCATGCTAAAACTAATATTATATGTGACACTCTTTTAACATGTGCAAATTCCAAAATATCACGAAATACAAATCATTGGTTTACACTCTTTTAACTTGAGCCAATAGCCAATAGCAACTCCACTTGTATTGATTTAGTAATTCCGTGTGAAAGCATATGAAAACTGATTTGGTTAAACTGTAACATTATGTATTAATCGAGTTGTTGTAAACTGCTTTAAAATGATTAAATATGAAATTTCAATTGTAAAAGAATTGAATGGTTAATGTATGTTTTACTAAAATAGATGATGATATGAAGTCGAGTTATTTACTGTTAAAGAAGGGGGGTCATGACATATAAGTCATATATGTATGTGATTTCTCCTATGTTATCTAAAAATGTGGATATTTGAGATTTGAGATAGGGTTCTGGAGCATGTTTGATATATGTTATATATGAGATGCTATTTTAAAAGTGTTTATGCACTTCTATATGTCTGGAAGGAGCATAGCATACAAACTGATGTATGTATATGCCAATTCATTCACATACCAGTCTTGTTTTGTAGTTTGAAATTAAAGTCTGCCCTATTTATATATACATCATGAGTTAAATTATTTAATGTTATGTTTAAATTTAAATCCCCTGTAAATGAGCAGTGAGAGGTTCTCTAGTTCTTTGAAATCCTTGTCATTTTGAGGAACCACTTATAAGGTTTTTTTTTTTCTTAAAAAATAGAATATGGAAGGTGGAAAAACAAAAGAACCGATGTCATGGTCCGCAAAGAATGAGAAGGTTTTCATTGATATACTTTATGAGAATGTGAAAGCGGAAAAATTATTCTACTTTCACAAAAGATGTATGGGGTCAGATTAATCAGCAGATGATTCAGGCAACACAATTAGATTACGGGATAGATAAGATAAAAGGAAAATGGAATCGTTTTCATTGTGAGCATCGTCTATTTTCTGATCTTTTAGCACATATGGGAGTCACATGGGATTCTAATACAAATCAAGTCCATGCTCCGGAATAAGTTTGGCAACACTTCTATACGGTAATATACGTTATGAAAAATATACAATTAAACTAAAATTTATAATCCTTGTATATATTGTAATTGAATAATATCTAATATATTACTTTTGCAATTATAGAAAAACAAGACGGAGTACAAGAAATTTAGGAAGGAAGGATGTGAGCATTATGCAATTCTTGGAGAGATATTTGGTGGGACAACCGCCACAGGTGGATTGGGAAATGCTTCTACTCAGCAGCCTCCTACTTCAGATGAAGAACGACAATTAGAAGAAAATTTCTTATCCAAAGGAGTGCATGTGCATGTGGAGACTAAAGATGATGATGGAGCAAGCTTCCGTATGAGTGATGACACGAGTATGAACGATCGTCGTCATAATAAATTGAAAAGTAACAAGACAGACAAACTTGAAGCTTTTATAAAAAAGTGGATTAACATACATAGTGAAGAAATTGAGTTGAAAAATGCATGCTTGAAAGAAAAGCTTGCATGCCTTCAGAAAAATTCGTCTACTTTGGAAAGCAGTGCCACTGATTTGGGCCCTTACTCACATATGGCTTGTTTAGATACATTGAATAGCATGACCGAGGTGACCAACGAAGTTTATGACAATGCAATAAATGCTTTTAAGGATCCAGCTTTTCGAGTGACATTTGTGAAGATGGCATGAAATAGGCGCTTACCTGTTTTAGAGCTTCTTTGATTCACATTATGTTTATCTGAATTACGTGTTAGGAGCTTAGCTAAATTTAAATCATGTTATTGTTGTATTTTGCTCTATTGTTCTTTTGTGCTAGGAGCTTAGCTAATTCTAAACTATGATACATTGTTATGTTGTTATGATTGTTTGTACGTTGTTATGTTTGGGTCTGGTGGTGACTATGCTTTTTTCTGGTTTGAAGTAAAAAGAATCTTGTTGCTCTTTCTCTTTAACGACCAAATCATTGTTATGTTGTTATGATTGTTTGTACGTTGATATGTTTTCCTTGTATGCAATTTACACTTCCAAAATTCTACCCAGGGTTACAAATTTTATATTCCATATAACACGTATTTGTTTGACATTTGCTCCGTTAACTTTATGTTAGGTACTATAGTTACTATAACATGGATGAAGAGAGCATAATGAATTCAAGCGATGATGATTCCATAACAATGGATGACGTTACATCAGATGACAGTGAAGATATAATGATGACTAAATTTTTATTTGCTAACCGAAGAAGTGTCGTTAGTAGAAGGCCTTGTAGGACATCATCTCTTACCAGAAAAGGATTTATGCTTGAGATTCTAAATGGGCATCCATCTGTCTGTCATGAAATGTTTCGCATGCAAAAACATGTGTTTCCGAACTTTTGTAATGCTTTGAAAGAGAAGGGACTACTAAAAAATGGTAAAAAAGTGGATGTTGAGGAGGGTGTTGCTATGTTTTTTATGATTATAGGACACACAACACGCTACAGAGTGGTTGGTGATCGTTTTCAGCATTCCAATCATACAATCTCAAAATGATTTCGTAAAGTTTTGCGAGCTGTTTGCTCGTTAGGCATGGAGGTTATTCAACCAAAAAATCAGGATACTGTCCATGAGCGTCTTTGTAACACCCCGAATTTCAATTAACACTAATGGTTAGTAATTAAAGTATAATTAATCTCAGATGTGAGAATCAGGGGAAACGGGCTACGTCATTGCGTTCGTCTCGGAAAAATACGCGAAATAGAGTCCGAGTTTGCGTAAAACGGGTACCGTATGAAAGAGATATGGACGAACGAAGTTAGGCAGAAAAACCCGAAACAGGCCAGAAATGCACTGGCGCACTTGTGAAGTGCGCCAGCACAAAAATACACTGGCGCACTTGGGAAGTGCGCCCATGTCGGGACAGGAAACCTGCACAGTTTCTAGAGAGTTCTGTGGTTGGGTGCACCAGTTTGGGGTTTGGGCTTGGTCTTAGGGCTGGTTTCTGGAAGGTTCCGAAATCTAAGGGTCCTAATCTAATTTAGGGTTAATCTAAGGGCCTAAAACACTCACCTAATCTATAAATACACCCTAAACCTACCCTAATCCATACTAAAAATAGAATTGAGGGCTACATGCCGCCAAATTAAATCTTAGAAGGAGCCTCCACTAATTTATGAAGAGGGTTGCAAGCTAATCACTCTCTAATCAACCTCTAATCCATTCTAAGCATCTTAATCTTCTTCATTTGGAGTGCAAATTGGCTAGTAGTGAGTTTCTATCACTCTAATGATCAATTGCTAAACTAAGTAGATGAGATATGATGAGATCATATGGTTTTGTTTGTGGATTAATGGGTTTTAAGTCATATGACATGATGTTAGTTTGCTAATGTATGTGGGTTATGCAAGTTTTGTGCTTTGTGATCATATGTTAATATGCAAGTTACATGTATGATAATATGCAAGTTACATGTATGATAATTATGCAAGTTGTATGTTTCTTCATATGCAAGTTTATGAGTTCATATGCAAGTATGTAACATGTTATGCAAGTTCATATGCAAGTTTATGAGTTCATATGCAAGTTATGTAACATGTTATGCAAGTTCATATGCAAGTTATGTGACATATTATGCAAGTTCATATGCAAGTCATGTATTTGTTAATATGTAAGTTTATGTAACATGTTATGCAAGTTAATATGCAAGTTATGTGACATGTTATACAAGTTAATATGCAAGTTATGTGACATGTTATACAAGATTATATGCAAGTTATGTGACATGTTATGCAAGTTCATATGCAAGTTATGTGTTTGTTAATATGCAAGATGGCACCTTTGAAACATGTTCATACATATGCAAGTTGACACCTTTTATATGTGTTATGTCATGAGAACGAAATTACGTGGGAACGATGGGGTTAATTAAATGCATATGTTAATAAGATTGTGTGAAATTAATATAATTATGCATAACATAAAATAAATGAACATAGTATGGGAATTTGCCTATTAAGTTAAGTGTACCCATACTATGTGTTGGGAATTTGCCTATTAAGTTAGGTGTACCCACACTTTGGAGTTGGGAATTTGCCTATTAAGTTAGGTGCACCCATATTCCTAAAATAAACATGATAATTAACACAAATTATGGGAGTAATTAATCGATTAAGACACGAGGTTGGACCCGTTTGTAGTGTAAGACTGCCCGGAGTTTACCGGCTTAACCAGGCATCTACAAATGACGGTCCAATGTGAGGGGTCTTAATCATAAATTAAATACGTAACAAGGGTAAATGACACGAGGTTGGACCCGTTTGTAGTGTAAGACTGCCCGGAGTTTACCGGCTTAACCAGGCATCTACAAATGACGGTCCAATGTGAGGGGTCCTTTACACGGTTACGGTGACACTTAACCAGATAAGCATGTAGTGGGGCATGGGGGTTAAGTGGGTACCTTGGGTGGTATGTGGAAATTGCTAGTGGTTGCCAATAGAAAATATGATAAAATACTTAACCAAGATGAAACATGTAATTAAACATGATTAAAGGGTTAAGTGGGAAACACTAGTGTGTGGGCCAAGCTTAGGGGGATGGCTTGTGCTGGGGGCCCATTTCAACCAGTAACCCATACGTATCTTAGTGGGCTCGACCCATGTCGAGGACGGGACACGCATACCGGGCTTGACTATAAGAGGCCAAAATGGGTTAGCGGTGGCAACGCATGACCAACGGGTTTCATATGCGTGTGTGGGCCCGGGCTGGTAAATAAGACGTTGTTGCATCGTGTAGATATAAGCCGTGCACCGTTAATTTTATCAGGTTGCCACGTTGGGGAATGGTACACCCCACGGTGGGGCCAGCACGGGTATCTACGTTAGGGAGCCGATCGAATGGGGAGTAGTGTGTACACCTAGTGGATTGTAGGGCCCTGTGGCGTCTACTTAGTCACCTAGGGGTACGCGAGAACTATTAAGTTAATTTTATAAGTCCATGGGTGGGATCAACCTTTAAGTTAGGAATGACTGGTGTGGTGCAGTTTTGTAATTTACCTTTGGAAGGGTAGATGCGTCTTTATCTTTTATCTTAGTTTAGTGGACTGCTTAGTGTAGCCATTCATCCCCATTAGTTACCGTATATCAGTTTATGTCTTCTCTGGTTACTTTAACGATTGTATTGTTAAAGTTATAGGACTCGCTCAGACTTATGTCTGACCCCGTTGTTTTTATCTTTTTTCCCAACTCTCAGGTCCTACGGTGGATCCTAGCAGTATTGGAGCTTGATCGGATTGCTGTTCCAGTCTTTAGGAGCTTGGATAGATGTAAAGCTCCAGTTACCCAGTTGTCTTTTCTTTTGTCATGGCTATTGTATGAGAGTGGGATTATTTACTTCTTTATTTTGATGGATATTGTACTTGACTTTTATTGTGGTTTTATGATGTAACCAGACATGTTTTACTTCCGCTGTTATGAGATGATGTTTTAAATTTCAAGTACTATTTATATCTGTCATGTAGTAATTTTTCTGTTCTATATTCACTAAAATACTCCACCGATGCTATGGCATTCCCTTAGTGAGTGACCATAGCGGGAGTGGGGTGTTACACGTGGTATCAGAGCTGAAGGTTACCGGAACAGATAAATTTTTGAGAAAAAAATACTTTTTTTTTTAGAAAATAGTAAAGGTATTATTTTTGGAAAAAGTATTTTCAAAAACATGTCTTTTAAGAGAAAAGTTTTTGAAAAAGAAAAGCATAATCCCCAATAGCCATATCTTTATCTTTCGGAATCTCCTTTTTGAATCTTTCCTCTTTCGTTTCAGCATGGCTGAAGATCTTAACATCCCGGAGGGCTTAGTTATACCACTATGGTATAGGAGGTTACAAGAGGCTAGGGCCGCGGCTGCGGGTCCAGCCAATGCTACTACACCAGAGGCAACCGCTCCTCCTCCTCAGCCTAGAGTGGATAATTTTGCTAAGATTTGCAAGGAGTTCAAGGCTATAGGAGGAAAACCTTTTCTAGGTTCAGAGACTTTCGTAGAGGCTAGAGATTGGCTTAAGGAAGTGGAAGAGTTGCTAGATATCTTTGAAGTGGAAGAGGGAAAGAAAGTCAAGTTGGCGGCTTGGTTAATGAAGGGAGAGGCCTATTTCTGGTGGGAGGTCACTAATGAAGAACGCCATGTTGACTCTTGGGCAGATTTCAAGCAAAGGTTTGGGGCTAAGTTTCTCTCAAGGGCGGAAGAGAATCTGTTCATGGAGAAATTCTTGAATTTGAAGCAAGGGAATCTCACGGTGAAAGAATATGTCAACAAATTCAATCAATTAGCAAGGTTTGGCATAGAGTTGGTGAATACACCGGAGAAGAAGGCTTTGAGGTTCGTTAGAGGCTTGAACGAACCATTGCAAGGAATAGCTATGACTCACATTCCTATGGGGGCCACCTTTGAGAAGCTTGTCTACATGGCACTTATGCATGAGGATGATAAGAGTTCTAAGGCACCAGAGAAGAAGGGGGATCAGAAGAAACCGCAACAACAACAACAAGGCAAGGGTGGAAAAGGCAATGGTGACAAGGGGAAGAAGAAGAAGAAGTGCTTCAATTGTGGGACCCCAGGCCACCTCAGCAAGGATTGTCGCAAAAAGAAGAAGACCGGTTGCTTTCATTGTGGTGAAGCAGGACATCTTGTGAAGGACTGCCCAAAGAAGGGGCAGAAGACGGGGTCTACCTCAGGAGGATAGGTGCAAGCTCTTATGGCACCAGCTCAGGCAGGGGGGCAAGTTCAGACTCTCTCAGTTCCACCGATTCAGCAGAGAGGTAGAACTATTTCCGTTGAAAGTCTGGTTTTTCTGTTTGATCATCCAGTTCGTACTTTGTTTGACTCTGGCGCATCGCATTCTTTTATCTCATCATCGTTAGTTGAGTCACTGCACTTAGACACCAGTCTAGTTGATGATCCCTTGGTTGTTTCAAACCCATTGGGGGCTCCATATATCTGTCTATGATATGTTTGGGTTTGAAGATTTCTATACTTAGCGTTGAGTTTGGATGTGATGCTTTTGTATTGGGCTTCACGGGCTATGGGTTGATTTTGGGCATGGACTGGTTATCCAGTAATGGTGCTGTTCTTAATTGTGAAAGGAGAGTTGTCAGGCTTATGACCCGCTTGGGTAATACTCTCGAGATCTCTTGTAATCCCATGGAATCTGTTTTGCTAAGTTATCTTGAATCGCTCGATGCTTCGGTCGAGAGTTTGCGTTCTGTCAGAGTGGTCCGGGAATATCCGGATGTGTTTGAAGAGGTGAAGGGTTTGCCTCCGAAGCAGGAGATAGATTTCCGAATTTATTTGGTGGATAATGCCAAACCAGTGTCTTTGCCAGTGCGCCACATGGCTCCTCGTGAGAGAAGAGAACTTCATAAGCAAGTAGGGGAGTTGCTTGAGAAGGGGTTCATAAGGCGAAGTATATCGGAGTGGGGAGCTCCAGTAGTGTTTGCCACGAAGGCGGATGGGTCCCTCAGACTTTGTGTGGATTATAGAGAACTTAATAAGCTCACGAAGAAGAATAGACACCCATTACCGAGGATAGATGATCTCTTTGATCAGTTGGTTGGCGCCTCAGTGTTTTCGCAGATGGACTTAGCTACAGGGTTTCATCAGTTGAGAGTGGCGGAGGACAGTATAGAGAAGACTGCTTTCCGGACTCCGGATGGTTTTTATGAGTGGCTTGTGATGCCATTTGGGTTGACAAACGCCCCTGCATACTTTGTTGATCTGATGAGTAGAGTGTTCAGAGAGTATCTGAATAAGTTTGTAGTGGTCTTTGTGGATGACATCTTGGTCTTTTCCAAGAGTGAAGAAGAGCATGCCTTACATCTCAGAGAAGTGT
Source organism: Allium sativum (assembly GCA_030737875.1). Lineage (NCBI taxonomy): Eukaryota > Viridiplantae > Streptophyta > Magnoliopsida > Asparagales > Amaryllidaceae > Allium > Allium sativum. The sequence goes on from CM060909.1 coordinate 879,899,718, forward strand.
TGGAGACTCTTCGAGCACATAGTCTTAAAGCTAAATTCTCTAAATGTCATTTTTGGAGAAGAGAAGTGCGATTCTTAGGGCATGTGGTCTCTAAGGAAGGGATAGCTGTGGATCCCGCAAAGATAGTATCTATCCAGGATTGGAAAGTTCCTAGAAATGCTACCGAAGTAATTTCTTGGGGTTGGCAGGATATTATAGGAAGTTCATCAAAGACTTCGCGAAGATATCAGCCCCATTAACCCGCTTGACGAAGAAGAATCTGGTTTTCTCATGGGACGTAGATTGTGATGATGCTTTCCGACGGTTAAAGAGAGCTTTGACCACCGCTCCAGTTTTAGTGCTTCCAGATGGGAGTAAGCCGTTTGTTGTTTATACCGATGCTTGTGGGACAGGATTAGGTGCAGTCTTGATGCAGGAGGGAAGGGTAATAGCCTTTGGAGGGAGGCAATTGAGAGTGCATGAGAAGAATTACCCTACCCATGATCTAGAGTTGGCCGCGATTGTTTTCGCACTTAGGTCTTGGCGCCATTATCTTCTTGGTGAGAGATTCGAGTTGTTCACTGACCATAAATCATTGAAGTACTTATTCTCTCAGAAGGATTTAAACTTAAGACAGCAAAGGTGGATGGAGTTCTTAGCATCCTATGATTTCGAGATAGCGTATACCCCTGGCAAGGGTAACGTGGTGGCGGACGCCTTGAGTAGAAAAAGGCTATCTTTGAGTCCATTGATCGTGGAACGGCGAAGCTTGGAGTTTCTTTCTTTGTTCGACTTCAGACCTTCTGTTGACTTTGTACCTGGTTTGTTAGCATCCTTGGAGGTTAGACCTACTCTTTTGGGACGGATTGGCGAGGCTCAGCGAGACGACCCACAGTTGGTTGAGTTGGTAGAGAAGCTTATAAGGGGGGAGTCGTCCAGCCATTTGGGTAGATACACCCTAGATGATAGGGGATGGTTGCATAGATATGGTAGACTTTGTGTACCGCAAGATGAGGGTTTGAAGAAGGCTATTTTGGATGATGCACATCGTTCAAGGATGACTATTCATCCCGGTGGAGACAAAATGTACCAAGACATGAAGAGAGTTTTCTTCTGGGCCGGTATGAAGAAAGATGTGGCCGAGTATGTGGCTAGATGCTTAGTGTGCCAACAAGTTAAAGCGGAGCAAAGGAAACCCGGTGGGTTGCTACACCCATTGGAAGTTCCGCAATGGATGTGGGATAGTGTCTCGATGGATTTCATCGATGGGTTACCGAGATCGAGGAAGGGCAATACGGGAATTTGGGTTGTGGTAGACAGACTTACCAAGAGTGCCCATTTTATACCCGTGAAGAGTAAGAGGACCGCTCCATGGCTTGCTTCAGTCTATGTTAGAGAGATTGTTAGATTGCATGGCGTACCATCCAGCATTGTGAGTGATCGAGATCCTATCTTCACTAGTGAGTTTTGGAGAAGTTTGCAAGAGGCGGTAGGGACTCAGTTGTGTTTGAGCACCGCATATCATCCTCAGACGGACGGTCAGACCGAGAGGGTGAACCGTATCTTAGAAGATCTCTTGAGGCTTTGTATCTTGGATTTTGGAGGTACATGGGAAGAACATCTTCCTTTGGTGGAGTTCGCATACAATAACAGCTTTCAGTCTAGTATTGGCATGGCACCTTTCGAAGCTCTTTATGGAAGGCCTTGTCGATCTCCTACATGTTGGTGGGAATCTACGGATAAGATCTTGCTTGGGCCAGATATGGTTAGAGAGACTTCAGAGAAGATTGATTTGATTCGAAGAAGGATGAAGGCAGCGCAAGATAGACAGAAATCTTATGCGGATCGGAGAAGGACGGATCTTGAGTTTGAGGTTGGGGACATGGTTTTTGTCAAAGTATCTCCGTTGAGAAATGTTGTTCGCTTTGGGTCCGTTGGGAAGTTAGCACCGAGGTTTGTTGGGCCGTTTCCTATTAAGGAAAGGATTGGACGGATGGCATATAGGGTGGAGTTGCCCGACAGACTTAGTGGTGTTCATGATGTATTCCATGTATCACATTTGAGGAAGTGCTTACATGAGACCGCAGAGGTCGTAGAGCCGAGCTTGCTTAGAGATGTAGAGGTAGAGCGTGATGCGACGATTCGACGAGCTCCTACTCGCATCCTTGGGTCAGAAACTAGGAAGTTGAGGAACAGAGAAGTTCAGCTAGTTAAAGTGCAATGGGGAGATGACGAAAGCAATGCTACTTGGGAGACGGAAGCGAAGATGCATTCTTTGTACCCATTTCTTTTTGAGAGTATGTCTTTTAACTTCTCCTTTATCGCTTGTCTAGTACTTATCTTATCCTTAGTATATCCTCTCGCTAGTACCTATGACCTTTAGATAGGGTAAAACCTATGGTTGAAACATGTGTTTGAAACATGTTATGGTTGATGGATGCATGTGGATGCAATTGTTTGCTAGTGGTTGCTCGTGGATGCATATACACACACATTAGGCACTAGATCGGCTCAGTCACTTCATGTTGCATATCGCATAAATGGATGTGGTAGTTAGATTGATGGATGTATCATGGCTGTGTTATCATGTGGATGATGCATTTTTGTGTATGGTTGTGCACGCATATAGAAATTGTATGTGTCAATAGGGTTTCGCATACATATTGGATGCATGGCACTATCATGGTTTGCATTAAGGAGGTCGACTGAATCAGTAGACCGCCTGATTTTGCATTAGTATACGGACATATACACACACTTTCTGCATATGTTCATACATCATTTGAAGTTTCTAAGGATAATGGTTGCTTGTGGTTGATGGTTTAGTAGATGGTTGTTTGGTTGGTAGGATACGTTCTTCTTGACTTAGAGATTTCGAGGACGAAATCCTTTAAGTAGGGGAGAATGTAACACCCCGAATTTCAATTAACACTAATGGTTAGTAATTAAAGTATAATTAATCTCAGATGTGAGAATCAGGAGAAACGGGCTGCGTCATTGCGTTCGTCTCGGAAAAATACGCGAAATAGAGTCCGAGTTTGCGTAAAACGGGTACCGTATGAAAGAGATATGGACGAACGAAGTTAGGCAGAAAAACCCGAAACAGGCCAGAAATGCACTGGCGCACTTGTGAAGTGCGCCAGCACAAAAATACACTGGCGCACTTGGGAAGTGCGCCCATGTCGGGACAGGAAACCTGCACAGTTTCTAGAGAGTTCTGTGGTTGGGTGCACCAGTTTGGGGTTTGGGCTTGGTCTTAGGGCTGGTTTCTGGAAGGTTCCGAAATCTAAGGGTCCTAATCTAATTTAGGGTTAATCTAAGGGCCTAAAACACTCACCTAATCTATAAATACACCCTAAACCTACCCTAATCCATACTAAAAATAGAATTGAGGGCTACATGCCGCCAAATTAAATCTTAGAAGGAGCCTCCACTAATTTATGAAGAGGGTTGCAAGCTAATCAACCTCTAATCCATTCTAAGCATCTTAATCTTCTTCATTTGGAGTGCAAATTGGCTAGTAGTGAGTTTCTATCACTCTAATGATCAATTGCTAAACTAAGTAGATGAGATATGATGAGATCATATGGTTTTGTTTGTGGATTAATGGGTTTTAAGTCATATGACATGATGTTAGTTTGCTAATGTATGTGGGTTATGCAAGTTTTGTGCTTTGTGATCATATGTTAATATGCAAGTTACATGTATGATAATATGCAAGTTACATGTATGATAATTATGCAAGTTGTATGTTTCTTCATATGCAAGTTTATGAGTTCATATGCAAGTATGTAACATGTTATGCAAGTTCATATGCAAGTTTATGAGTTCATATGCAAGTTATGTAACATGTTCTGCAAGTTCATATGCAAGTTATGTGACATATTATGCAAGTTCATATGCAAGTCATGTATTTGTTAATATGTAAGTTTATGTAACATGTTATGCAAGTTAATATGCAAGTTATGTGACATGTTATACAAGTTAATATGCAAGTTATGTGACATGTTATACAAGATTATATGCAAGTTATGTGACATGTTATGCAAGTTCATATGCAAGTTATGTGTTTGTTAATATGCAAGATGGCACCTTTGAAACATGTTCATACATATGCAAGTTGACACCTTTTATATGTGTTATGTCATGAGAACGAAATTACGTGGGAACGATGGGGTTAATTAAATGCATATGTTAATAAGATTGTGTGAAATTAATATAATTATGCATAACATAAAATAAATGAACATAGTATGGGAATTTGCCTATTAAGTTAGGTGTACCCATACCATGTGTTGGGAATTTGCCTATTAAGTTAGGTGTACCCACACTTTGGAGTTGGGAATTTGCCTATTAAGTTAGGTGCACCCATATTCCTAAAATAGACATGATAATTAACACAAATTATGGGAGTAATTAATCGATTAAGACACGAGGTTGGACCCGTTTGTAGTGTAAGACTGCCCGGAGTTTACCGGCTTAACCAGGCATCTACAATGGACGGTCCAATGTGAGGGGTCTTAATCATAAATTAAATACGTAACAAGGGTAAATGACACGAGGTTGGACCCATTTGTAGTGTAAGACTGCCCGGAGTTTACCGGCTTAACCAGGCATCTACAAATGACGGTCCAATGTGAGGGGTCCTTTACACGGTTACAGTGTTAATCAATTAAGAAACACTTAACCAAATAAGCATGTAGTGGGGGCATGGGGGTTAAGTGGGTACCTTGAGTGGTATGTGGAAATTGCTAGTGGTTGCCAATAGAAAATATGATAAAATACTTAACCAAGATGAAACATGTAATTAAACATGATTAAAGGGTTAAGTGGGAAACACTAGTGTGTGGGCCAAGCTTAGGGGGATGGCTTGTGCTCGGGGCCCATTTCAACCAGTAACCCATACGTATCTTAGTGGGCTCGACCCATGTCGAGGACGGGACACGCATACCGGGCTTGACTATAAGAGGCCAAAATGGGTTAGCGGTGACAACGCATGACCAACGGGTTTCATATGCGTGTGTGGGCCCGGGCTGGTAAATAAGACGTTGTTGCATCGTGTAGATATAAGCCGTGCACCGTTAATTTTATCAGGTTGCCACGTTGGGGAATGGTACACCCCACGGTGGAGCCAGCACGGGTATCTACGTTAGGGAGCCGATCGAATGGGGAGTAGTGTGTACACCTAGTGGATTGTAGGGCCCCGTGGCGTCTACTTAGTCACCTAGGGGTACGCGAGAACTATTAAGTTAATTTTATAAGTCCATGGGTGGGATCAACCTTTAAGTTAGGAATGACTAGTGTGGTGCAGTTTAGTAATTTACCTTTGGAAGGGTAGATGCGTCTTTATCTTTTATCTTAGTTTAGTGGACTGCTTAGTGTAGCCATTTATCCCCATTAGTTACCGTATATCAGTTTATGTCTTCTCTGGTTACTTTAACGATTGTATTGTTAAAGTTATAGGACTCGCTCAGACTTATGTCTGACCCCGTTGTTTTTATCTTTTTTCCCAACCCTCAGGTCCTACGGTGGATCCTAGCAGTAGTGGAGCTTGATCGGATTGCTGTTCCAGTCTTTAGGAGCTTGGATAGATGTAAAGCTCCAGTTACCCAGTTGTCTTTTCTTTTGTCATGGCTATTGTATGAGAGTGGGATTATGTACTTCTTTATTTTGATGGATATTGTACTTGACTTTTATTGTGGTTTTATGATGTAACCAGACATGTTTTACTTCCGCTGTTATGAGATGATGTTTTAAATTTCAAGTACTATTTATATCTGTCATGTAGTAATTTTTCTGTTCTATATTCACTAAAATACTTCACCGATGCTATGGCATTCCCTTAGTGAGTGACCATAGCGGGAGTGGGGTGTTACAGTCTTTTGCAAAAGTATCCTCATTTCAAGGTGAAACAATCGAATATTTATGATATTTATCTAGTTAGAAATAGATTAATAGTAATATTGTCATTTAATATCATAAAACAGAATTGTATTGAAGTAATAGATGGAACACATGTTTCAGCGTGGGCTCCTTCTTCAAGGCAAACATCCTTCCGTGGCAGGAAAAATGCCGTGACACCAAATGTGATGGTTGCATGTGACTTTGATATGAGATTCATATTTGTATATGCTGGATGGGAAGGTACTGCTAATGATTCTCGAGTATTTATCGATGCAGTTTCAAAACCAAACAACAAATTTCCAATGCCACGAGGAGGTACTTTTAACTAGTTTTATTTGTGATAGATAACAACAAATATACAAATATTTATAATTAACTTATTCAAAAGCACAATTCTTTCATATGATGGTTTTTATAATTTATTTGTAGAACAATTCTATCTTGTTGATTCTGGATATCCAAACATACCTGGATTTCTTTCTCCTTATCGTGGACAAAGATATCATTTACGTGACTATAACGGACAAGGAAGACTACGTGGAAAGGAAGACTTATTTAACTATAGACATTCATCATGTCAGAACATTATTGAGCGTTATATTGGAGTTCTAAAAGTAAAATTTTCTATTTTAAAGTTGATGACAAATTTCCCGCTTTCTAGACAAAGGCAAATTCCAATTGCATGTTGCACAATACACAACTTTATTCGGGAAGAGCACACGACGGATACTCTATTTACTGAATATTCATCTGAAATCATGGTATTTCAACCCATATTGGAGTCAAGTCATGAACAAGAGGTTGTGCAGTATAATGTTAGTCAATCGGCCCAAATGGGATATGTTAGAGATCAAATAGCCACACGGATGTGGAACGAGTATGTAACAACTCGTCACTTATAGTTCAGGTACAATTTTATTTCAATTTCAATTTAATAATTCATTCCATCTTTATTTTAGTAACATATTTGAGTTGTTCAGGTCTCTTATTTTTATTTACTTTTATGCTATGATTCAGTAGATGTCTTACTTTTGTACTATCGTTTGCAGATGTAGCTTGGAAGACATCAGAAGCACGTTCCTTACAAAGTTTGTGGCTTATATAAATATCATATTGTTATGATAGATGCTTGAGTTGTTCTCTTTCAACTTTCTCTTTATCTAGCTTATCTCTTATGTTATATTTAAAACCGTGTTCTGAACTTTTTTATTGTAATTTTATTCATGTACAATTCGACCTTATGTAGTTTAAAGTATTGTATTCTCTTTAATGTTTAATCATTATGTTTAGAATTCAGCTTATTATCTTTCATATATTATAGTTTTTAATTAGCAGCTTGATGTATTTACAGTTGTTTTTATTCAACTTCTTTATGTTTGAATTCTTCATTTTGTTTTTTGTTCGATTTACAACATGTAGTATGTTCATGCAAACAGGACAAATGAATAGTATATATCATTGGGGGTGACTATTTGAATAATATATGTTTAAATTGCCAAAATGAAAACTCAAATTTTCAAAATTAGAAAACTATATTTCAAACCAAACGCATTTTTAATTTTTAGTTTTAAAAACTTGTTTTCGAAAAAAGGATAACCAAAAGCATTTTGGGAAATAGTGAAAACATTCAAAATGGAAAACTGAAAACAATCATGAAAACTCAAAATTGAAACCAAACGCACCTGTTTGGGAATTTATTTTGTTTGGATGGGTTAATTTGAAGGAGGAAGATGCGCATTGAAGGAGAAGATGCACATATAAGCAGTCTAAAAGACCTGAAAAAGCTACTTTAACATATGATCTATATTGTATTTCAATTTATTTTGCAATTTTTGCATTTCGGTCCTTGTTCCATTTCAGCTTAGATATACATTTTAATTTATCCTCATATTTTGCACTAATTTAACATTTAATCCAGCTATTTGTTTATAATAAAATATGCGCAGTTCCAACGGTTTAGCCGGTTGAACCCTGAAAATCTTCGACCTTTGAGCGATACGGTTCAAGCAACGGTTTGGTTATGATAACTATGGTTTTTTTGACTTGTTTTTACTACTAATAATATAAATTCTTTACACATAGTTACTTGGTGCCTTTCCGAACTTTCCAAAATGCCCCTCCCATCTACAGTCCGATTCTCTGCTTTTAAAGAAAGTGCTTTGTCTTGCATGAGAGGGTGAATGCCCAACGTTTAGCGATTTTGATATTCTCGCAAAACCTAAACTTAAATTACTCCACAAATCGTTTTAGGCATTATTATTGACACTCCAAATATTATTAGGGGGAGACCATTTTTTTTTTCTTTTAAAAATTGTTAAGGGGTGTATCAACGAGGAAAGTAGCCCCTTAACAAACAAAGGTAATTTTACCTTATTATCCATTTATCCTCTTTATAAATAAATGTAATTTTATTTTAACAAATATTGCAAGGGTCCTATTATTTTTCTATTCGCATATATCGACTTTTTTAAACCCTAAAGGATAAGCGTTTTTGAAGGAATAGTATCGAACTATTTTTTTTAGTTGATATAAATATACTGAATTTTATACTTACGGAGGAAATGCACAGAAATAATTATTAATTTTCGACATATCATCGTTGAATACATATATAATTGATTACGTGCTGCATTCGGTACAGTGGTAATGAACTGCTTGTTTTAATTTGATTTCCCTTATCGAATAAGTTTTTTCTAATTTAATTTAAAGGGGCAATACAATGAATATTAAATTATTGTGAAATAATATGTTCGCAGGAAAATAGTGTGAAGAACAAAAAGAACAAAAAATTATGCCAGAAGGACAAAAGGCAAAAAAATTAGTCAAAAGGACAAAGTTTAGTATAAAGTATTAAATGATAGTGGACCCCTAAATTACAAATTTACGGTACAAATTGTTCTTGAGATTTAATTTTTTATTGACTGTCCATATGGATAAATTTTTGGTTGATTTTGTCCTGTCCCTAAAAGTGGAGTGTTTTTAAAAATGATCCCCCTTAACAATAGTTGGAGTGTCAGTAACAACGTCCATCGTTTTTTGCTGGAGATCTATAGCACTAAAAATGCATGTCCCATGAGATTGGTTCCCCAACTCAGTACTCATCGATTTCAATTTCGTCAGATTCAAACTTTTGTGCATAAATCTAATGTTCTTTGATTTGAAAAGTAACAAGACAATAAGAATGGGTGACTGGGCGCAACTGGTTCAACCTTACACTATCTCATGCTAAAGATCTCGATTCTTTCCAAATGATCCTTTGCGTTAGCGTATCTAAAATGGCGGTCTGATTTACTGAAGGTAAGAAATTTGTTTTCGATCTCAACGTCTATGATTTGCTGTGATAATTCTATTTGATTTCCATGCATTTTCGACTATTTATTTTCTAGGGTTGTTATGAATTTTATCGGACGATTAAAATTTTTACTGTAAAGTTTTCTCGTCTATTCGTGAAAACTGAAATATAGATCACCAATTTACATTCTAGTTACTACTGGATGTAACTGAAACATGATGGTTTAGATCTACAAAAATATGTTGTTGAATCAAGTGAAAAGGATCTTACCTTCTGGATTTGAAATTGAGCAAACCATCTAGAAAAGGATGAAGAATTATTCAAATTTGGTTGATGTGGTTCTAAAATGTGATTTCAGTGTTTACTGTTTACTACATAGTTATCGTGCAAGAGTTAGTTTAAATTATCTGTTGATTGATTTAGTATAAAAACTAATTAACCCATATTCATCAAAGCCTATTTCTGTATCTACTGTTCAAATTAATGCATACCAATTTGTGAGTTCGTGAAATAGATTTGGATAATGTTCTCAATAGGTTGATTGGATTCCTTTATGTGTTATTATGCAAATACTATTTCCAGACTTAAAAACAGACTCATTCAACCATCGTCGACAATGAAGTGCTCAAATTGAAACTAGTTTATACAACTGAAATGGCTAAACATCACGATCAAGAACAAAGGTGCTGAAATGAAGAGGAACATGTCGATTATTTCATAAAACAGTTGTTGTTCGTGAAGGAAGTAGGAAAGATGGAGAAGAACGTGGGTGTAACAACCTAAATGATATGGAGGAATTGTTGTGTGATTCGAAGTGCAGGAACGAAATTCAAACTTTGACTGCATAACAACTAGAGTTTTGTGAGGAGGAAGACATATTGCAATGACACCTATTTCAAATGGCAAGCATATATTCTGCAAGGCTACAAGGTATGCAAGGATAGTTTTCGATAGCCATGTTTTCCTTAAATTATATTTTAGTATCTTGATATGAATTGAATGCATCTTATTCTACTGCAGTGAACATTTTTCGTTCATAATCCAAAAATAACCATCCTAGAATCGAGTAACCAATATTCATTATAGGCTAGCTGAGTGGTTTTCATGAAAAATATATGATTTTGTTTTACATGTGACTAATCAACTATTTAATAATTTGTATTGGGATTGTTCCTTTTGGGATTTAAAGCTTTTTGCACAATTTTTTATACTTATAAGATATGGAGTTGTTAAGATATGGGTTGTATTTATATGTTCATCAGCCGTAACAAGTATTTATTCGAGCGGGGGCTGCTGAAGGTGCAATTGATGTTGCCAACATTTTAAAGCCAGCTCTTGCCAAAGGTGAATTGCAGTGTATTAGAGCCACAACACTAGATGAGTGCAGAAAGCACATCGAAAAAGTCCAGCTTTGGAAAGGCGTTTCCAACCACTCAAAGTTCCTGAGCCTACAGTTGATGGGACCATTTAAATTCTCAAGGGTCTGCGAGAGAGATACGAGATTCATCACAAGCTGCGATACACTGATGTATCTTTAATTGCTGTTGCACAACTATCATACCAATATATAAGTGATCGATTCCTTCCTGGTAAAGCTATTTACTTGATTGATGAAGTTGGATCACGTGTCAGGCTCCGCCATGCTCCGCCATGCTCAACTTCCTGAGGAGGCCAAAGAGCTAAACAAAGAACTGAGGCGTATCACCAAGGAGAAAAACGAGCAGTGCGGGGCCAAGACTTTAAGAAAGCAGGTGAATTACGTGACCGAGAAATGGAACTAAAAGCTCATATCTCTGCACGTATCGACAAGGGCAAAGAGCAAATAAAAGCAGAAGCTGGATCGGGTGAAGCGGGTCCAGTCGTGACCGAAGTGGATATCCAACACATCGTCTCGGCATGGACTATCCAACACATCATCTCGGCATGGACTGGATTCCTAGTTGATAAAGTATCCAGAGATGAATCTGTCCGTTTTCTCAAAATGGAAGAAACCCTGCACAACCGTGTGATTGGTCCAACGAAGCCGTCAAAGCCATCAGCCATGCGATCTACCATGCACGTGTTGGACTCAAGAATCCCAATCATCTATTTGCTAACTTCATCTTTTCTGGTCGAACCGGTGTCGGCAAATCCAAGCTTGCTAAAACCCTAGCCGCCTACTACTCGGTTCCGAAGAAGCCATGATCAGGCTCGACATGAGCGAGTTCATGGAGCACCACACTGTTTCCAAATTCATCGGTTCTCCTTCTGGGTACGTAGGCTACGTTGAAGGCGGACAGTTAACCGAAGTAGTGCATCGCTGTCCTTACACGGTTTTTTTATTCGATGAAATGGAAAAGGCTCATCCAAATGTTTTTAACATGATGCTTCAATATTAGAAGATGGAAGATTGACTGATAGCAATGGTCGTACGATCAATTTTAAAAACACGTTGCTGATTATGACTTCAAACGTCAGAAGAAGTGTGATTGAGAAAGGAGGGAAGAGGATCGGGTTCGAATTGGACTGCGACGAGAAGGATGGATGCTATAATAGAATCAAGAGCTTGGTGACTTAAGAGCTGAAGCAGTATTTCAGGCCCGATTTCTTGAATAGATTGGACGAGATGATTGTCTCCAGGCAGTTGACTAAGCTTGAAGTTAAGGAGACTGCAGGTATTATGTTGAAGGAAGTGTTTGAGAGGTTGAAGGTGAAGGAGATCGATCTTCAGGTTACGGAAAGGTTAAGGAATAGGGTAGTTGATGAAGGATATAAACTTAGCTATGGGGCCAGGCCTTTGAGAAGGGCGATCATGAGGTTGCTGGAGGATAGTTTAGCGAGAAGATGCTTGCTGGTGAGATCAAGGAAGGTGATTCCGCCATTGTTGATGTTCATTCTGAAGGGAATGCTACTGTCCTCAGCGGTGAAAGTGGACTGGCTGAAACTTGGCCTCCGGCTGTTGCTGTTTAGTTGTTTATATTTGTGATTAGAACACGGGTTTTAAGTTAAACTGAATGTAGGGTTATGTAGAATTCTGAAAATTTTATTCTGTTGGCAATGACTGCTTGAGAAACTACAGTTGATGAAATTGTCTATATCTGTTATTTAAGAGAGCTGGGACCGCAACTCCCTCCTTCATGAAATACACTCCTATTTCATGAAAATACAGTTGATGAAACTACGTTTCATGAAGTAAAATTACAGTTGATGGAAAAGTATTGTCAAATGTATTGTCAAAGTTGATGAAACTACGTTTCATGAAGTAAAACTGTAGTTTCATGGAAGTCAAACTGACGCCTACTTCATTTTTTGGTATCTTTTGACAATCAAATGTATATTGGGATCGTTTGTTAATGCATGTAGCGTTTGTTACTTTTGTCATTTTTTACTAGTATCATTAACATCATTCCTCTACGTTGTATGCGTAAACGTACAAATTCTGATATTGGGACCTTGAAAAGAAGACATTACCCAACTTCATATATTTTATCATTATTTTTATAATTGGAAAATTTGGTGGTCCGTGACAGGCTTGTATATGAGTTACGACTGTTTTATTTGTTTACGAGTTGAAACCCATACGATGCACGGAAGCATAAACTTTCGAGTGTTGTAATTTGCAAAATATATAATGTAAGTGATATATATATATATGTGTTATGATTTTACTATAGAAACTAAATTTTATAGCAAACAGTAAATGATGCATGTATAGCGAGTAGGTACAGCTTGCACACAGTGTAAACAACATCAAATTTTATGTATCTCTATTGGGTTGATGAAAAGATATATGTACGAAATGATGAATTAAACAACCATATATGTGTTAATCTGCATTGGTTGAACACAATAATGATAGAAATATGAGTACGATCAACTGTCTCAAAATAAAATCTATGTTGCATAGGAACTCATCCCAAATAATTAGACTTGTTTTTCGTAGAAGTTCTGCTGCCATAGAATGTTTTATGAATACATCTATTTCATTATTGTTATTTTTCGAACTTGTTAAATTATGAGTTTCAATTAAATCTTTTTTTGTTAACATCTTTTCAATATGAACACGTGTAAACATTTAATATTCACTGATATTACAATGATTAGTGATAATTTTATAGGATACTATTTGCACAAAATTTACTTCTGTACATTTGGTCCACCAAGATTTAAGTAGTATGTAATGTAAATTTAGTGTGTTGCTCTTTTATAATATGTAACCGGATCTTCTTGCTTTAAATTACAATTGTCTATTGAATCAAAAATTGTAATACCATTTACTGTTTTACTAAAAAAACGCATTAACCAAAAATGAATTTGAAGTTGATTTGCAGGTAGTCAGTTACCCATGAGATTGAAATTGTTTCATACTGACTTAATGCTAAATTAACAAACCTTTTTATAGAAAACAATCCATAATTATGCCTAATTTTCACATTAGTTTCTTAAATGTGAATGCAATTACTTTACTATTGATCATTTAAAACTGCAAGAAATAACAAATATCATATGGAAATAAAATAAAGTTAAGGAGATTTAACGTCATCAGGGAATGATGTGGTTAAGGAAATTTAATACAGTATTAGTAACATATAATTTAGCTGCATTTGGGTATAACAGAAGACAGTATTCTTTTATATAAATAATTGGAAAAGCAGTAAAAGTTACCTTCGATGGTACTCTTGTCAAAAAATTAATATATTCATGAATAACGTAATTTCATAATCGTTTTCAAAATGCTAACTAATGTACATTTTTATGAACTGAAACTCTAAAAATATATTGATTATTGCAAGGATAAAAGACAATGGTATGTTACTATAGAACAATGATATGTTAAGGAAACATGGTGAAATTAAGGGAAGCCAATCTTAAGGAATAATTTATTTAAGAAAATCTAACGCAATGATATGTGATATAATATTCAAGATATAGTATACTATAATTTGCATTATGACAGTAGGAAGATGCAAGATTTTGAGTACAGGGAAGAATAATCAACTGTTAATGTTATAAACCTTTTGTGCAGAAAATTACTATAGTTTGGCGTTACCTGACTCACAATGGTAGCTGAATCAATTAAAAAATTCAATGGATACAGAGAAAATATGCTAAATTTTCCGTTGTCAGCTAGATTTGTTGAAACTTCAATAGTTATCTATCCTACACAACAAAAAAGAGCATAAAAACAATGTTTATGTGTATATTAGTTGTCTATTGCATTTCTTACTTAAGCATATGGAAAATATGCAGTGTTTCTTTATATCCTTCACTAAACATCAACAAAGCAAATTAATTTGGAAAACATTAACTTGAGGCAAGGAAAATGTGATAAAAGGATATCAAACTTTACTTTTTTTAACTCAAAGATGATTTGTATAATGAAGGATCAGTAATGACAACTGTTAAAGGTCTACGTGATCAAATTCAATTGTATATATTTGTTTCAATCACTAAATTCTAATATGGCTCATAAGATTCAAATCAAAATCAATTAAGAAAACTCACTGGTTATGCAGAAAAAATGCTAAATTTGTCATGATAAACTAATTTTCTTAAAACTTTGTCTATACTGCACCATAAAAAGGTCATAAAATAAAAATTAAAACCCAACCCATATGATACACACAACAAGCTTTCAGAATTAATCAAAACATTTGAATGATAAAGAGAGTTTTACTCATATTAGAACGATGAAGAGAATTAATCACTAAATTAATCTGTATACGTATAGAAGACATATAGGTTAGTACTCATATATCAATACAACTTATTTGTCGCCGGACATTGAGACATAAACAATGATAAAGATAATTTTACTCGTTCAATATCTGTTACATTTGGACAGTCTCACTATTTCAATATCTAATTTGTTTATTCAATTTTTGTGTTTCAAGAAAGTCTAGTCCAGTTGAAGTGTAGAATAATAAGATGCTTATCATGTATTAAAAAATTGAGCTATGACAAAATATTTAAAATTACATGATATGAAGTATGTATTATTATGAATATAATAGTTGTTTGGATATAGCTATTATGGATAACACTATTGTGTCAACTAATATACGAATTTGTTTACTGGTACCCACATTTCTTCATAAATGGAATTTTGAACATTATGCATTTTTATAGAATAGTTTGGAAAGATTTTGAATGGAAATGTGACATGAAAAGGCATATTTATGTTGTAAATAAGCTGTAATATAACTATTGAATTATTTATTTAATTGAAGTTAATATGTATTTTACCAAGAATGTTTCCATGATACATTTCTTTTAGTGTATATGCTGCAAGCAGAAGTGTACATATTGAAATCATGCATATCTGATGTTTAATATTTAATTTTTCATGTTTTTTTCTGAACGTAAGGGTAGTTCAATATTAATAAGCGATGGGTTCACATAGTTTCTTTTTTTTATACCATATAATAACGGATGCACTGTATAAATATAGAATTAACATTATGCTTTATTTGTTAACATTTTAGTCAAAAAGAAAAAAAAAAGGTTAGATGAGAGCTGATTTTAGTGGGTCAAAAAGTCATGTCATATTATAATTTATGGTATTATAGTTTTACCAAATCATGCAATTATTTTACGTTAAAGTCAAATACAAATTATTGACCATAATTTGTCACCATAAATATGAGTGTCCATGAGATTGCTTAATATAAAAATAGTAGGTAAGCAAATATGTCAACCAATATTTAATTCATTTCCTGGTATCCAAATCTCCTCCCATAGTCAAACAATTAAAAAACATGAAAGTGGGAGAGAAAAATTAATGATACGCGTGATAACTAAATATAAGGCAAATGCCGATGAGGTGGCAATCAAAATATCAAGGGATGTGTTTAAATTAGGACGGTGGATTTGTTTGTGCGGGATTAAATCTGAATCACTCTTTGTCTTGTTGTTTGTCCAAGGGGCGAATTTTATTACATAGATATCAGTATCATTGGAAAATTTGTTTATTGTTGATGTGTCATGCGTAATCACAATTTGTTAGCTAACTGGTTCCTATATTGCACAATAATATACTGGAAAAATTCAAAAATCCATAGTTCTGTTTCTAGATAGCGTTGATCTCATGTTTGTTTATTTCAGACAATCATTTAATCTTTTTTGGACCTTTTGGTCAATATTAAGTGTGTAGCTGAACTAGATTTCGAGTAGACTGATAAGTTACACTGACCAAAACGTAAGAGTACCTATAATTGTCAGTTTTGGCTTTTGTTTTAACCAAAACCAGGTTGATAAACTTTTTTGAGAAATAAAAAATGTGAAAGGACAGAGATGTTAGAATATTTGCAAAATAAATCAAGTTCCAAACAGGTTAACAAAAAATGGTGATTTGTAAGAATTGAACTACTCGCCTAGCAAGAACGGTAGCACAGTGATAGACCCTTGAATTACAAAAATGTTATCCGGTAGCCCTAGAATAAGGCCTTTAAAAATGAAAAAGTAAGGCTTCTTATTTTCTTACAAAGTTGATCTTTTATTCTCACGTAAGGAAGTTTATCGGATCTAACACCTCGATGTTTCATAGATTAATTTAATCAACCACGCCTTGCAAAGAGGAGCCCCACTTCATTAATTTGGCTAAGGCTCTGTTTGAATCTAGCAATCATTTTTCTTTTATAAAATGGTCATGTATTCGTATGTTATATATGCAAGATTTTGCAGTTGTTTATAATATTTACAAGCGTGCTTATGAATATTTCCTTCTTTTATCAAACTTTCCTCTATTAGTGAAAACGTTCCTTATTCTTATTTTAATTAACATAGAAGTATACTTAATCCTAAATAATTTTGCTTATTTTTATATTAAATACAATTTCAGTGGATAAGAGGACAGATCAAGGTTACAGTTATAATTGTAACACCCCATAATTTTAACAACACTAAAGATGATAAATTAAAGAATAATTAATTATGTATTCAGAATTAAGTGAAATGGACTGCGCCATTGCGTTCGTCTCGGAATTCTGCTTGAGATAAAGACCGGATTTGCGTAAAACAAACACCGTATGAAGAAGATATTAAGGTTTGAAGTTTGTATATGCATAAGAAGAATATATATATATATATATATATATATATATATATATATATATATGTATATGTATTTATATATATATAGAGGCAAGTTCGAGAGCACCGCAAACAGTGCAGCACCCCAAATGCCCCTCAATCTCCACCAAGTATTTCCCCTTCTCTCTCCTTTCACTCACTCTCTCACTTCCCACTCACATTCTTTAATATAAACGGATGGTGGAAATCAGGGGCATTTGGGGTGCTCCATTTTCGGGGTGCAACCGAACGCTTTCCATATATATACATATATATATATATATATATATATATATATATATATATATATATATATATAATAAGTCCAGAATTCAAAATATTTCAAAAATCGAACAGAAAAAGGGGAGCGAAAAAATTCCTGCCCATGGGTGTCGACCCCATCAAGGGGGTGACGACCTATGGGTCGACACCCACACAGGGGTGTCGACACCCATACAGGGTTGTCTACATCCCTGCCAGATCTGAGGCAGAATTCATTTCTCTGAACGTGGACTCTTTCTTGACCAAATTCGTTGATTCTAGGCTATAAATCAGACTCTATACCCATTGTTTTGTTCATTCTAAATCAATGGAAAACTAGATGTTGCCTCTGCTTAGACTAAAATAGTTTGTTCTTCTTCTACAATGGGAGTTAGGCTAATTTAGAGATTTGTGATTCAACATCTATAATTTCTCTTATATTTCTTAGATCCAATCACAGTGAGTCTATGTTATTTTTAGATCTAAATACTTAAAAATTAATCTTCACATGACTATAACTTGGATCTAAGCCTGTGACTATTTGAATCATATCGGATCTGCTATAATCTGTGTTTCTAAGTTATTCTGACATGACTATGAACTAGATCTAAGCCTATACTTATTGAATCATGTCAGATCTATCATTATTTGTAGATCTAATTTATTATTTAGATCTCATTATGCTTGTACCTATGATGTTAATGGTTAAATCAGTGTTATTGTCGCAACATATCTATTATTAATTGGGTACCTGATTCTTTGTTTAGATCTCATCATGCCTGTTTATGATATTATAATTAGTTCTGTTATCACATGTTCATCAGATCTGCTATTATATTACTATCTTTTCATTATGCCCAACTTTGTCACTATGTATTTATTAGTTGATATACCTATTTTCTACCATTTATGTCAACCTTGTTATTATGTTCATTTCTGTCCTTTTCCCTTCTTCTTTTCTCTTTTTATTTTATAGCCAGGCTATCTCGAGCCTAGGCATGCCGTTGAAATATGCAAACACGTTAAATTGGGAACGAGGGGAAAACATTAAAATTGGGGCATAACTTGAATTGAGAAATTTGGGCATAAATTGAATGAAATACATGAATATGTATTTGGGGCATAATCCAAACATTGATAAAAGATCTAAATTTGGGGCATGCGATACATGATGAACATGGCTTGGAAAATGGGCATGAAAACCTATAATGAAGTAGGATGAACATGCCTAGATTTACAGTAATTAGAAACTGTAACCGCGCTTAAACATGAAGCTAGATTACACTTGTGATAGAAGTCTACCCGGATCCGCCCGACATATCCAGCAACCACAAGTGGAGAATCTAATGTCAGGGGTCTAAGTGCATAAACATGTGACGTGTTAAGACACGAGGTTAAGTCCAACTTGTGGAAGAAGTCTGTCTGGACCCGCCCGACATATCCAACATCCAAAAGTTACAGACTTAATGTGAGAGGTCTAATGCATAAACATACATACGAATATATGTATATAAAAGGATAAAAATAAACGAAACTAATTGTAATGAATGGAAATGAATTGGAATAAACGGAGAATGAGAATAACCTGTTGTAGTTAATTACAATGTTTATAATAGGTAGGCTTATCCAAGGGACGAGTGAAAATTATAACATAAGTTATAATAAAAGGAAAGGAAGCTTATTAGTAAACCTTAGTTAAGAGACTAAGTTAATAAGTAAACCACCACAAGTTGTAGTGCCATGTTAAACGGAAAACAAGTGGATTGAGATGAAGTACACTTAATTACATATTAAGTAAAACATGTTATTGTTACTATGGAAACAGACAATTAATAATTGTGGATTACTTTTGTTAATTAAAATCCAGGGATAATAGATTGTAGATTACAGATTTTGGATTACAATCTAGAGAATAACATGTGATGGGCTTATTAATAAGCTTAAATGGATTATGCTGTATACATATGAAATTAATAAGCAAGAGGAACTTGGTAACTTGAAAAGAAGCCAACGTGAATGGGATTACCTGTTGACCTGTAATACTTAACATTTAAATCTATGGGGGTTACATGAACCTATCAAGTTAAGTAGGGGTTAAGTAAATATATTTGAATTAGGGTGAGGGTTAAGTAAATCGTAGGGCGGTGGGTAATTATATAGGCCCACAAACTTAACCTATGGGGCTATGCAATATTTTACTCTGGTATGGCATAACCTGTGGAAAACCTAGTGGGGATGCAAGCGTAGGGGGGAGCTTGTATCATCTTCTGTGTGGGACCCGTTTCACTCAGTAACCCATATATAGGTATCAAACGAGTACTCTGAACTAGATCGGAGTCGGGGCATGCTTATTGGGTTGATTGTAAGAGATCCAAATGAAGGGGTGGTCTAGGCGGCGTGTTCTGATAGGGTCATGTGCATGCATGGGTTCGATAAAGGAGGTTTAGACGTCGTGACACCAGTAGATATGGTTGTGCACATCCTGAAAACGAAGGGTTGCCACTTTCGGAAGTGATGCATCCTACTGTGGGGCCAACACAAGGTATCTATCGAAGTAGGGAGCCGATCGATTGGGGTAGTAATAAGGGTACATTTAGTCTTTCTTGTTGGGAAGCCTGTTATTCTTGTTGGGTGTAATACCTATTATCCCTATTGGGCTACCTGTTGTTCTTGTTGGGATAAAATCTGTTACTAGAAGTACACCTAAGTCTACCATTCTAT
The DNA here is from genome assembly GCA_030737875.1 of Allium sativum. NCBI lineage: Eukaryota > Viridiplantae > Streptophyta > Magnoliopsida > Asparagales > Amaryllidaceae > Allium > Allium sativum. Next base: position 879,919,924 of record CM060909.1, read on the forward strand.
TCTAGTTGGGATCATCTTGTTAATATGATACTAGTATTGGTGCAGAGAGGGAGAAAGTAGTAGAGAAGCACAATGTCTGTTCTTTTCAGTTTATCCTGTTTACCTTGTCATAGGTGCCTTTTATGATGTCATCTCTCTTATTCACTATATGCCTGTCATGACGCTTTTACTTATTTATATGCTAAAAGTAATAGGACTCGCCAGACTTTATGCCTAACCTATATTGTTTCCTCTTCTTTCTCTTTCGTCCCCCCCCCCCCCCCAAGGTTCTCAGGATAGGAATACTCATGCTTGATCAGGACTCTGCTTTCATCTTGCTTGGAGTTGTTTTATATATACGACTTGATTTCATATCTCTTTACTATGGATATGTTTTGGGGATTATGCTTCTTTTATTATTGTACTCTGATGTTTTAAGTATAAGACAGATGTTTTAACGATGTACTGGGTTTTATGCATTTCAGACATATGATGTAACCAAGTTTTGAACTATGATGTTTTCTGCTTAATAAAATTTTAAATTCCGCTGCTATTTTATATCTGTGTTGTAATGTTTTTGTTTCTTTTTATCTATAATGCTTCACAAAACTTAATACATTCTCTTAATGAGTGACAATAACGGACGTGGGGTGTCACAATAATTGTTATGAGTTCTGTTAAATTAACCATAGGAAACGAAATATGAAGTTAATCTCCATAGAAAGAGTAAATTGACGCATTTTCAACATCATACGGACGATTATATTCTATTGTAAATGTATACACTTAAAGTGTAGACTAACTGTCTATTTTGTATGTTGTTAAAATGTATTTCCTCTATGATTCTGATGGTCAAACTATGAATTTGTTCAGTTTTGTTATTTATATATGGTGATTTTTTTTCATATATGTTTTTGAGATGTAACGGGAGTGAAAAAGGAAGGGAAATAAAAGATATATGAATCGGTGTTGACGATGATTAGAATTTATGCCCCTGACCTTTTTTTCCTTTTTCCCATAAGTTCTGACTAACCACATATCATGAGTAGCCACAGATCATGACTAGCAATGTTGTAGTGCTTAGTTCAGATGACCTCCTTCCACTACAAAAGAATTCTGAATTACATACGCCAATTTGGCGTAGGTATGGCGTAGGGAATCGAATTTACCTACGCCATACCTACACCAAAAAGGAAGTCGGAAAACAGCTCGTCGCAAATATTTCCCTACGCCATACCTACGCCAAATTCCCTACGCCATACCTACGCCAACTTCCCTACGTCATACCTACGCCAACTTCCCTACGCCATACCTACGCCAAGTTCCCTACGCCATACCTACACCAAGTTCCATACGCCATACCTACGCCAAGTTCCCTACGCCATACCTACACCAAGTTCCATACGCTATCCCTACGCCAAATTCTCTACGCCGTCCCTACATCACCCCTACGCGATGTTTCATATGCCTCCTTACCCCTTCCCTACGCCTTCCCTACCCATCCGTACACCAAAAATCAATATGGTAGTTTTATAATTATCTTCGTCTACCACAAATCATAACAAAACCGAACATATACAATATATATCAAAAAAAACATTGATGTAAAATAAATTTCATGGTCGAATTACCATAAACTTGCTACAAATCATGTTCAACAAACAATAAAATAAAGTTGCTACATAACTTAAACATGATCGTTTCATCTAATTCAAACATCGTGTAATGTACCTTACACAAATAGAACATCAAACTCACTATCAAAACAAGATTAATTCATAAAGTACGTCATATTTGTTGTTCTTGCTCTCGCCGTAACCCTTGTAAAAACTCTTGTACAGAACTCATTTGTTCTTCTAGTTTGCTAACAGTGACACTCAATTCTTGATTTTTATCTCTTAACTCTTCTACTTCCTTCTCAAGCTTTTCTGTATGATCTGTACCTCCAAATCTAACGGTGTATGTGTTGTCTTTGTATATCTACACATAAAAATTATAACCCAATTAGTACAATAAATACATTTCAAATTACAAAATCAAGTAAAATGTTCATAAAAAATTTAACCCAATTAGTACAATAAATTCGTAAAGAGAGAATTCATGTGAAACAACAACTCGAGTTGTTGTTTCACAGCAACTGAGGTTGCTGTGTGCAACAGCAACTGAGTTTGCTGTGCACAGCAACTATGGTTGCTGCGCGCACAGCAACCATGCACTTGCCGCGCGCACAGCATGGTTGCTGCGCGCGCAGCAACCATGTTTGCTGCGCGCGCACGCAGCAACCATTGTTGCTGCGCGCGCAGCAACAATATTGCACTGCCATGAGGCAGTACAATTTGTTGCACTGCTTGGAGGCAGTGCAAATTTGCACTGTCTCCAGGCAGTGCAACAAATTGCACTGCCCCATGAGGCAGTGCAACAAATTGCACTGCCTGAAGGCAGTGCAATTTGCACTGCCTCAAGGCAGTGCAAATTGCACTGCCTGAAGGCAGTGCAAATTTGCACTGCCTTGCACTGCCATGAGGCAGTGCAAATTGCACTGCCTTAGGCAGTGCAAATTGCACTGCCTCATGGCAGTGCAAATTTGCACTGCCTCCAGGCAGTGCAACAAATTGCACTGCCTCCAGGCAGTGCAACAAATTGCACTGCCTTCAGGCAGTGCAAATTTGCATTGCCTGAAGGCAGTGCAAATTTGCACTGCCCCATGAGGCAGTGCAACAAATTGCACTGCCATGAGGCAGTGCAATTTGCACTGCCTTCAGGCAGTGCAAATTGCACTGCGCAAATTGCACTGCCTTAGGCAGTGCAAATTGCACTGCCTTAGGCAGTGCAAATTGCACTGCCTCATGGCAGTGCAAATTTGCACTGCCTCCAGGCAGTGCAACAAATTGCACTGCCTTCAGGCAGTGCAAATTTGCACTGCCTGAAGGCAGTGCAAATTTGCACTGCCCCATGAGGCAGTGCAACAATTTGCACTGCCATGAGGCAGTGCAATTTGCACTGCCTCATGGCAGTGCAAATTTGCACTGCCTCATGAGGCAGTGCAACAAATTGCACTGCCTCATGGCAGTGCAAATTGCACTGCCTCATGGCAGAGGCAGTGCAACAAATTGCACTGCCTTCAGGCAGTGCAAATTTGCACTGCCTCATGGCAGTGCAAATTTGCACTGCCACATGGCAGTGCTTGCACTGCCTCATGGCAGTGCAATATTGTTGCTGCGCGCGCAGCAAACATGGTTGCTGCGCGCGGCAAGTACATGGTTGCTGTGCGCGCAGCAACCATAGTTGTTGTGCGTGCAGCAACTATGGTTGCAACTCGAGCTGCTGTTGCACATGGTACATATGGTACAGTTTCGGCGAGTTCAAGCTCAGTTTCGGCGAGTCTACAGTATAGAGCATGAGCATAACTAGAAAATAAATAAATTAAGTTTTCAGTCAATACCCCAGGAATATTGCCGGTACCAGGTCTTCGTTTGCTTCTTGAAGAAGCACATGTCTCACCTTCTCCAATAAGCTGCATGTAAAGATAGTTTAGCTCGTCGTGAGAGAGCTCACCACCCTGACTCTCGGTCATTTGTGCAACCCGCTCATTGTATTTGGCCTGTAATTTACATAAAAATTAGATATTGTATTGTTTAACAGAATTAAAAAATTGTAAAGTATAATTTAAAACTTTTGTTGATTACATACAACAAACTGTTCCGAGTACTCATCAACCCATCCCCCATCTATAGAACCATCCGGTTTCTCAACATAATGTGTTCGAATATAAACCTGCATGAATGTTGGTGTTCGGCCTTGCTCTTTCTCCTAAAAAATAAAAACAATTTATCATATCTTTATTTGAATTGTATACTATTATTAGTTCATAATTTAAACAATTACCATATCGTTCATCCATTGTGCCATTGACTTAGAACCACATCTATGTGGCCTTGGATTTTTTTTGCGAGCAGTTGAGTTTTTTTTAGAAAGCTCCTTCACATCCTCCCTCTCCCAATAGGCCAAAAATTGTTGCCATACCTCATCTGTTATACAAGCATTTTTCTTTTTATTTCTTTTCATGTCTCCAACAATCCACCTATACTTCAAAGAACACTTTTGATTCCATAACAGTCTGACATCAGCAAAAGAAGTATTGGTATCCGAAGTGTACAATGCCTACACAAGATTTTAGGATCAAATAAACCGGAAAACTTAATCATGAATGAACTAAATATTGCAAGAACCTGAATTTCAAAATTATTCTACCTTAAACTCGTCAAACCAATGATCCTTAATATTAGCAGGAACCGTACTGAAACAAGGCCAAAATGATGTCAAACGGGCCTTAAGCATATTAGATAAAGTACGAGATGTCGAGTCACTATTCGCGAATTCCCACCTGTTAATGCAGAAATTAGAGTAAATTATGTAATGCATTATTGAAATACATAATAATTCGAAAATTTAAATTTTTTACTTACTCGCCACTATTCCTACAATAGATGTACATGGTACCGACTGAAGAAGTCGAGCCAGTCTGTGACACTTGTCCAGATAGCCCAGGGGTGTCTTCATCATGATCACATTCATCCGAAGGGGTGGATTGTTGATCGATAGAGGGTGGTGCTGGTTCGATCAAACCCAAACCACGTCCACTACCACTACGACCACTACCACTATGACCACCACATCCACTACCATTACGACCACCACTACCACTATGACCACCACGACCACCACCGCTACTACGGCCACCGCGACCACGAGAACTCATATCTATTACATGAATACGACATTTGCAACTATATACATAAGATAATCTAAAATTTCATGAAAGTAGTGAACTTTATTTAAGACAAGGTTCGAAAAGATTCATCAAAGAGCATAGAATGTAAATCAACAACTGAAAATTTTACTGCTAACTAAACATAAACAACTTCATGAACATAAAAGCAACCGAGCAACTAAAAACCCATGCAAACAATCATAATTAAATATACATGCTACCAATCTTCATTATCATCGTCACTCTCAATGTTAACACTCTCGTCTTCAAGCTCACACTCATCTTCCTCTACTTCAATTTGCTCATCGACATCTCCATCTACTTCGACTCCATCATTGACGTCATTAATAAGAGATCCTATATCTTCTACTTGTTGTACAATCTCTAATAGCTCATTATGTTCTGGATCATTTTGATATGCCATATTATCGGTTATGATCGTATTTGAGTGAAATGACCATCTCGGTTTTGTTTTAATAACAGCCCACCAATCTGAACGACTGTTGTCGATAGCAGGATACGATGTGAAATAAACTTGTGTAGCTTGTGCCGCCAACACAAATGGATCATACCCTAAATATTTTTTTTTGTGGTTTACTTCAATAAGAGGGTAGTCCTTATGTATGCGTTTTACTCCAATATTCGGTCTACTATCAAACCATCGACATTTGAATAGAAACGTTTTTAACTCCGGCACCACCGAGTAAGTTAACTCGATTATTTCCTCCAGTACACCATAATAATCTGTTATGTCATCATCGTTGTTCCCACCTTTGATACAAACTCCACTATTAACAGTTGTCTTTTTCTTTCCATATTCTTCTGTGTGGAACTTAAATCCATTTATAAACATTATTGGACATATTCTGTAACTAGTATGCGGACCAAACGCAAGTTTCCTATAGCAAATGTCGGTGATGTTGTACGTATCAACCTATCAATTTGAATTAAATACACAAGTTAATATATAATGGTCGTGCAAGGTTAAAAAAACATGACTTATCATACTTACATATTGTTTAAACCATCCCTCGAATTCTTTACAGAGTTCAGCATTGGGATATTCACTTTCGAACTTGCTGTTTAAACGAAATACACATGTTAATATCTAAGTAGTATAGTGTGTAGCTTGAAGAGATTGACATTAATTTAGTTAATGAATAATCAAATTATTATAGTACCGTATAAGATCAGCCAATTCATTGCAATTAAGAAGCACAGTTGCATTGGCTAGATTGTAATCCTTTGTTGTAGTGAAGCCTTTAACATTCTTCCATTTACCAGATGGACGTCCTTGTTTTTTGAATACCGAGAGAATGTTATCGACTGAATCATCCACAATATCATTTTCATTGCGATGACCACGATTAAAATTTAAATTCACATGATCATCGAAATAATGACTAAAAAATATGGATGCTTCTTCAATAATGTACGCTTGACAAATAGAACCTTCAACACGTGCTTTCTGCTTCACCTTTTTCTTTAGGTGGCCCAAATACCTTAATAGGAAAACGTGTGAAATTAACTATGACATGTTCTATATTTAAACATTACGTAAATAAATATAATTATTACATACCTTTCAAAAGGATACATCCATCCATACTGCACTGGTCCCCGTAGTAATGCTTCAGTTGGTAAATGTACTGGCAAATGTTCCATGCAGTTAAAAACTCCAGGAGGAAATATTTTCTCCAATTTACATATTAATTTGGGTATATCTCTTTCAAGCTTCTGCAAATGGCTTTTAGATAGAGTTGTCGAGCATATATCTTTAAAGAATAAACTGAGCTCTGTTATAGGCATCTAAACCTTTTGTGGTAAAAGCTCTTTAAATACTATCGGAAATAGAGTCTCTAAAAATACATGGCAATCGTGACTCTTCATACCTGACAGAATAAGATCCTTCATATCAACGCATCGTTTCATATTAGAAGCAATCCCATCGGGAAATCTCAAAGAATCGACCCACTCTAGTAATTTTATACAATGAGTCCTACCCAGCTCATAACAAGCAAGAACTTTGAAGTTTGGACGAATAGGATCAATCTTAAGCTCTGGACGACTGCAATAGTATTCGACATCTTTTCTTGATCTCAAATCATCTTTGGTTTTTCCTTTCGCATTCATGATTGTATGAAAGAAATTCTCAAATACATTTTTTTCAATATGCATCACATCTAAATTGTGTCGAATTTTTAGATCCTTCCAATATGGCAATTCCCAAAATATACTCTGTTTGCACCAATTGTGATAATCACCTTTGCCAGGAATTTTGGGCTCTTTGTTTCCTGTCTCATGTAATTTTGCATAATCTTGTACAATATCAAATATCTCTTCTCCATTCAAAAAAGTTGGTGGTTGCAAATTTACAGTTTTATTTCTTTCAAAGTTTTTCTTATCACGTCTAAATGTGTCATTTGTATGTAAAAATCGACGGTGGCAATCCCACCAACACTGTTTACCACCATGCTTCAGTGTAAATGCTTTTGTTGAATCCATGCACACAGGACAAGATAATTTACCTCCCGTACTCCAGCCCGAAAGCATCCCGTACGCGGGAAAATCGCTTATCGTCCATAACAAACAAGCAAATAGTTTGAAATTTTTCCTTTTTGATACGTCGTATGTGTCAACACCCTCTACCCACATTTTCTTCAAGTCCTCGATTAAAGGTTGCAAATAAACATCTATTCCGTTTTTTGGATTTTTGGGCCCAGGGACAATTAGGGTTAAAAACATGTATGGATTTTGCATACACATCCAAGGAGGTAAATTGTAAGGTGTCAAAATAACTGGCCAAGTGGAGTATTTTTTACCATACTGGCTGAAAGGTTGGAAACCGTCAGTGCATAAACCGAGCCTAATATTTCGTGATTCATTGGCAAAATCAGGATATTTGTCATCGAAATGTTTCCATGCTTCTCCATCTGCAGGATGACTTAAAACTTCTTCCTCTCGAACCCGCTCACTATGCCATCTCATATGCTCCGCAGTGGCATAAGACGAATACAATCTTTGCAATCTAGGAATAATCGGAAGATAATGTAAACGAGTAAAAGGCACACCTTTACCGTTGCTTTTTTTCTTTTCGTATCTTCCTAAGCCACAAAATTTACATTGTGAACGGTCTATGTCTTCTTTCCAATATAGCATACAGCCACTACGACATGTATCTATCTTTTCATACGGCAATCCGAATGCAGACACTTGTTTTTTTAGTTGATACCAATTTTCAGCTAATCTAGTTTGCAAACCGGATGGGACCACATCTCGAATTAAACTAAGAACGTCATTCATTAATTTTTGGGTACCGTTGTTTGTGGATTTTATTGCAACTAGCCTAGCAGTCGCTGCCAACTCTGTCATAGGACATCCATCAAAAAGCGGTTTTTTTGATGCTTCTAACAAATCAAAAAAAGATTTAGCTTTTGGATTTGGCTCTTCCTCTACATCCAATGAATTAGAAAACATGCTCGGACCAGCGGCATCAATAACCATTTCAGTCATTCTATTTTCTGTAGCACTAGATTCATCAAAATCAACACCAAAATTTACGTTATCATCCTCAACATGAACCGACGTATTAATAACATTCACCGCGTCTTCACCGTGATGTATCCACACATAGTAATCATCCATAAAACCGTTTTTAGTCAAATGTCTTTGAACATTTTCATGACGATGATGTTTTGTAGCTTTGCATTTCCTACAAGGACAACGGATTTCCGTCATATTTGTTCCATTGGAAGATGCCACTTGCATGAACTCATTTAAACCTCTTAAAAATTGAAATGGAATTGTTCGTCTATGTCCAACATTTTTGTACATCCAAGCACGACGAACTTTCAATTGTTCCATCTTATGCTGCATAATTAGGACATGTTATATTATAAGATGAGCACTTATATTATTATTATGTAGAACTATAGTAATTTCATTATTTTAATACTTACCTAATTATTGTATTATTTTATTTAGATGGATAAAATTTCAAATTCGTACACATACAAATACAATATTAGATGTATGCTATTTTAACTTAAAAATTCTTATTCTTTTAAATGTTTAAATTCTTCCATTTATGCAAATTAGATGTATGCTTACGTTATTATACTTGTAAACTATTACATGTTTTCATTTTTTTTTTATTTCTTTTTACTTTGACGGCCGGTCTACCTACTTCCCATTACAAATATAATAACATTAGCATATTTTATAAATCATTTCAAATTAAACGGTTCAACAAAATTTCGGCAGCACTTCCCTTTGGTCCCTGTATCGTACACAAATGCGTGTACACAGGGAACAAAAAGGAAGTGCCATCGAAATTTTGTTAACCGTTTAAACTGAAATGATTTATAAAATATGCTTACGTTATTATATTTGTAACTTGTCCAATACTAGGACAAATCCAACGAATATTGTATCAGATGAATATAGATTTCCGTTTTGTGTAAAAACGAATATCCATATAACGATCATATACAATACTTATCGGACGGGGCCAAATTCATCTAAGGGGTTCACATAAGTAGTCAAAAAAACATTCAATCTAAGTTTAAAACAAAACAAAAAACATTTCGAATGAAAAAATGCGCTTTGGGATTTTTTGCGCTTTAGGATTTCTCACTGCAAAGCTACTGTATTATCTGGAGAAGCTTAAGCAACGTAGGGCAAGTGTTAAATGATTTTGGTAACGTAGGGCAAGTTTTAAACGCTGGGATTCCTTAAGCAACAAACCATACTATGCCCGTATGAAGCTTGGCCTTCACACCTACACGTTGCATGTATAATGAAGAATGCTTGGATTGGATCCTAAGTCTTATGTAAGAACCATATTCAAATTAATACATACAAACCAAGAAAAAACATATTCACAGTAATACATACAAACAAAAAAACACTTTTGTTTAGTCTGAAATCATGTGCCTTGTATATTAGCTTTTAAGTTCACAAGAACTCTTGTGGTTAAATACATTTCAATATAAGCAACTGATGGTAACATTAGACTATCATATCTAGCCTTGTATATTGCCCTTTTTTTTGTAGTGTTTCTTGAACCAGCAAAGACCAAGTTCTACTGTGATTTGTTGTTGATATATGATACTTATATTCATAAAGCACAAATTTATATTCGTTATTACTAACAATTTCATGGTATTTATATAAGCAAATTGCGTATCCTAATTTTCAACACACTCAACACAATGTTTATCTGTGTTTGCTCCTTGTTGAGATTGGTCTTAAAGAACCAAACAAGCAGTTACTGTTTTGTTTAGGTTATCCCAGAATCCATTGCCCTTCTTTGTGTCCAATTAAATCATAACACATTGTATAATCTGATTATAATGGATCCCATCATTCCATTAATATGGTCAGATTATATATAAAAGTGAACACAGAGAACATCATTCCATTATAGTGCCCCGACATTACAGTGCCCCTACAAAAACATTCCCCCAAAGAAGCTTTCACTACTCTCACAAAAGGGCGTTTCGGACGGCAATCAAAGCCATCCCCCACAGAAGCTGTACAATGAGAAAGGAAAAAAAAACAACTTACGGAAGAGGGGACAAATCGCTGGAATAAGTGACGGAGGGAGAAGAAACAATCGCTGGAATAAGAGCGGCTCCAAGTCTCGGCAGCTCGGCGACGCTTTGAAGTGACGGCGCGATCGATTGATGCTAATTTAGGGTTTTTTTCTTTTCTTCTAATGTGATAATCGAACGGAAAGGGGATTAAATGAAACGATGGAATAAAAAATGACGGGGCCGAAGTATTTTGTTAAATGGGTTGCGAATATTTAGACCGTAAATTCATAACTGATTAAATAAATTCTAACCGATCTAAAAGGCGTAGGGAATGGGTAGGGAATTCCCTACCCAATGCCTACGCCATTCACATATTTTTACATTTTTCCTACGTCGCGCCTACGCGACGTAGGTATGGCGTAGGGAAATCTGGGTTGGAAAATGGCCCTTTTTTTTGTAGTGTTCATATCTCGGTTTAGAAACTATTGAGATGATATGTTTAGTAGATTATATTTCTGACAAGAGGCATCTGTTCAGTTGTAATTTTGTCATGTAGGTTGACGAAAGGGCATTAAAATTACAAATTGTGAACACTTTTATTTTAAATTTATTGATAGCTACAAGTATAGAGTTTGTGTGTGTATGTCACATACAACAAGGATATTTTCATGATGTATGGAGTTATTATATGATGGAACTGAAGTGTGCACTGAGTTATTATATGATGGAGGATTCTTAGATATTTATATTTAAATCTTTTTTCTAATAAACCATTTGGCATGTTAACACCTGCTTCCTACATACAAAATTATATTTGAATTTTGCTCTTTGGATAAATGTCTTCTTTTGGGAATTTGGTTTGTAGGTAGCAACAGTTGAAGGGTAAGGCCTTGAAATATGACATAAAGAAGGAAAAAAAAAACATCGTCGAAATGATAAATCTAATATTAAGGACAAGAAGCTTCTTTCAAAAGGTAATTTTACATATATATTTCCACTTTGATATAAAAAAAGTTACAAAATACTCTCCATTATATGCAAATAGCGTAACTAATGTAGACTATGCCATTAGGTGAAAGCTCAAAAATTCAAAGCATTGATCATAGCAGCGATAATATAAAACCTAATAGGATAGAAAAAATTAAATATAAAGAAAAGAAAGGAAAAGAAATACAAAGGCAGAAATAGAGGGAAGCAACTGAAACTAGATTCTGGAAGAAGTTAATGCCCCGTTTGGATCGACTTATATAAGTCGTTTTTTGACTTATTAAAAGTCAAAATAAACTAGTTTTTGGTTTCCAAAAATAAAAGAACAACTTATTTTAGTCGATCTAAACAAGCACTAAAATTGCATGTGCATGGACTATGCTTTGGGCACATACAACTATTAGAAGGTTGGCTGCCTTATATCCAACAAGGGATTTATTGTATATATATTAACAAGTTTAAACCATAGCTTTGAAGACCGAACCGTGAGCTGAACCGTGTTGGTGAAAGGTTAAAGGCTATGGTGGTTGAACCGGTTAGACCGTAAAAACTGTGTTGATTGATTTTTTATTATTTTCAATTTAAACATAAAATTATTTCAATTAAGGTAAAAATTAAGTAATTATAGTAAATACGTTTACTTTTAAAGAAACTAGTTTTGAGCAATTCATGAAAAATATTAGTTGAATTAATTTTATATTAATTGCTCAAAATTGCAGATTTTTGTGAATATAAAAGCGGTTCAGTTCAACAACGATTCGTAAAATTTACAATAATAACGCACATTGGTTGTTAGTTAAATTGATTATATAAAATATTAAAAAGTGAAATGATAGTGTTTCCTCAAATTTGACGAATGTCCGTAAGGTTAAAGAGATTGGTTTAGAGGTTTTTCAGGGTTTTGAGGTTAGACCGCAGGTTCATACACACACAAGGTTATTTCATTTTCAGAACCGTAGTGCTTCAAGGTTGGAGGTTAATTAACCCGGTCGAACCAAGTTTGGGATGGGTCTTTAAAACACTAATTTGAACCCAAGCAAGGGTCCACATTGGAAATGTTTGTGAAGCTTAGTGTGTTAAAATTATTATGTCATGATAGTAATGACTGATAACCTTATTTTGGTCAATTAATAAACTCAATTACATGTGTACTGAAAGTAATCTTGATTCATTATCTTCCAAAATGGATCATTCACCTGATGAATTCCTCTAAACCAAACTTACATGTCCTAACGTGACAAACTAATCTCATAAGTCACTGATCAGTAAGTCATCCATCATTCATGTATTGTACTGTACCTCACATGCTAAAAAAATCATAATGATGTCTGTATAAGACTAAAAGTGATACCATGATATAGAGGATTTGAGCACGTACAAAGTCTCCAAATGGTCCGTGAACTTTATCATTAGCAAAGTGCATTTTCAAAACATCTAGGTGTAGATAGGAGTAATGTGATACTAGAGCATATCCAATTAGAATTTATACTATAAAATGTAACATATACGCTTGTTTCAATCTTCAACAGAGTGCAAGTTTTGTAATTTGTTACATTCATAAGAAGACTAGTTATGTTTTTGTAATTGAACTAGACGTCTATTAAATGGACATCCGATTATGAGACGCATGTTCAACAGACGCCTAATATCAGGTGCATGTTCAACATATGCATCACACACGGGTGTATGTCCAACTAATGTCCACTTACATTTTCCCATAAGACCATAAACTACTATATTTTTGGTGGCTACAAAGTCTCCTCTATAAATATCACCCTCATTCAACTCAAAATCTACCACATTTTTAACCAGTCAACTCACAATCTACCATGTTCTCAACCACTCTTCTCTCAGTTCTTGACTTTCAAACTCCGAAATGTATTCTGATTGCGATATGAATTCTGCAAGATGCAATTTGAAAGACTTTGATTTACAAGATAATACGGCGTCGATTGGCGGAACAATCTAAGAGGCAGTTTGAAACACCCCACCTCCATTAAGGTCACTCATAAAGGGAATGCCTTAACTTTGGTGGAGGTTTATAAGTAAAAGCCATAGATAAACTCAAGACAGATATAAATACACATATTTTAAACCGCGGAAACCAAACAGACTTTTATTTCATCAATATGTGTTCAAAACATTCCATAATTGTCTCAAAATACTCCCAACATTACAACATCGTTACTGTCTTGATTGTTAAAGAAGCATAAAACATAAAGAAAGTGACAAAAATCCCCATAGTGGTATCCAAAGCCATAATCCGAGCAAAAGAGATCCAAATCATACATCTACGGTCTTGGAGCTTGTAAAGAGCCAGACTAAGCTGAGTTGTTTCCTCCTTGTGGACCTTGGGGGGAACGGAAGAAAAGAAGACGAAAAGAAAATAGGGTCAGACATAAAGCCTGAGTAAATCTAGTAACTCTTCAGTATGTGAATAAGAAAAGGGCATGATAGATATAAACTGAAAATAGGAAAGTGTCACACGCTAAGGAGGTGACGTTTGGAATCGAATGTACTATCGCACCTACACTATATATCTCTGCACCTACTTGAGTTTATTCCAACTTGCACCCCGTGCTGAGGGTGAAGTGATCCCCATTCTTATTAAAAGATCGGCTCATACCCGCGTTAACATGTGTCATACGGCTCCCAAGAATTGTAGATACCTATGTTGGTCCCACCATGGGGTGTATCAAGACCCATGGTGGCGGCCCCGACACAAATTCTAGAAGGCATAGGTTATACTACTGGTGTCCCCAGTGCCCTGGTTGTCTGCTCCGGAGTGTGTGCACGCCTGCACCCTGTTAGACCTGCACTGTGCACCCACCGTCGTCGTTTGACCGCTTACCATCAACCCAGTAATCGTGCCCCACCCTGCCTAGTTTCAGGGTACCGTTGATACCTAACTTGGGTTACTGCTGAAACGGATCCCTCGTTACCAGGATTTTCTAGTCAAACATGTTAAGTGGTTAAGTGTCTGTATTTACCTAACCCCACCCATCAATTTCTTGTTAACATGTTGAATTTGGTTAAGTGTTATAGTTGACTTAACCCTACCACCTGTTCGTTAGCCTCTTAGGAGCACCAGACCACTCACATTAGACATGTATTGCTACGGTTACTGGATGTGCCGGTCGGTTCCGGGAAGGTTTACACCGTAGCTCAGTCTAACCTCGGGTCTTTATTGGGCTCAATGCTTAACCACCCACATTGGATAGGTATTGTTGTGACTACTGGACAACCGGGCGGGTCCGGGCAGGTTTACATCACAACTCAATCCAACCTCGGGTTAAGCATATCGTGTTTTCTAAATTTACATATTTTATTGCTTCTCAATTATATGTAAATGTCATATCTTTTATTCTTGGGTATATCAATTCATACCGCTTAAATGTCATTGTCATTGGCATGTGCCAAACATGCCAACATATATTTTCATGTTTTACACCCAACGTTATTACCCCCGTTTGTACGTTCACAACATTATAACAAATGTTGGGCTCGACACAATTCAGCCCAACTTTATAGACGTGGGAAAAAGGGGAAAATCAATAACTTGTAATATCTTACAACATATAAGTATGTGTGGCGCATGAACTTGCAATTTAGCGACACTAACATAAATGATGGGTCATGTGAACTTGCGTTAAAATCAAAGTATAACTAAGTAGGTGACATATGAAATGGCATAGTTTTGGTTTATACAAACTTGGGTTTAAACATGTTTAACTTGGCATAATGTCAACCACAAAACTAGCAAGTTGTATATTCACCAAAATGTCCAACTATAACATCTAATCACATAGCCAATTTCGACATGAACTTGCATAGTTTATGAAACCCAAACGATACTTAACTTAGATCCAATTATACTTGCAAATAAACATGAACATGATATCATAGGTTTTGGGTCATGTAGGCATAAAAGGTTTCAAATCTAGAACATGTTTACATAAGCCTTCATTTACACTTAGTGAATGTATATAATCCATGCCATAGGCATGAACGTAAAGGAATCAAATTCTAGTTTTTGCCACAAGCTTACAAGTGTCATTGTTTTCATATACAATTGTTCAATAGGCTTGCATCAATCAATTTATGCCACAAACATCAAGACACAAGTCATGATAGAACCAATTACCATACACAGAATTTATACAATACAATAACACGATTCTATTTTCATTTACATCGAATCACATCACAGTTTTTATTCATATTCTGAAAGGTCACTATACTTACAACGAATGCAAAATCTTGAATTCTGGATTCTGAAATTGAGATGCGCTCCTTTGGGTAGACTAACGTTGTGTTGATTAATTTGATTAAACTTTGATCTTCTTCTTAATTTGATTCGTCTCTAGGCTTTTATCTCTTGACGGCTATGTTCAATTCCTCCCTAGCAGCATGACGACTCCTTTCTTATTTTTTTATGTGAATTTTCAGTTGAGACTTAAGGTGTATTTATAGATTTTTAAGTTGTTTTGAGCCATCAGATGAAGACAAGAGGAATCTAGACCATACAAAGTTCAAAGAGCCAATCAAGAGGTGACATGTCAGCCCTAGTGACACACAGAGCCACAGAAATTCGAGCCAGAGCCAGACCTAGCCAGCCAGGTCGACCAGGCAAGTCGACACCCAGGTCGACACTATGGTCGACCTGGGGGGGGGGGGGGACCAGGTCGACACTATGGTCGACCAGGGGTGACCAGGTCGACACCATGGTCGACACCATGGTCGACCTGGTCTCTGGGCGGGAATTTTCCCGCCCAACCCAGTTTGAACCTGAAATTCGAATTTTGAAATTTAAACTGAGCTGTTTGAATTTAAATTTGATTCTGAAACTTCCGAAGGCCATAACTGCTTCATACGGAGTCCGATTCACGCAAACTCGGACTCTATCTTGAGCAGAATTCCGAGATGAACGCAATGGCGTAACCCATTTCCCTTAATTCTTTCATTTAGAATTAATTATACTTTAATTTGTGAAGCTTAACATTATCGAATTCACGGGGTGTTACATTCTCCCCCCTTAAAAGGATTTCGTCCCCGAAATCTTTAAGTTAGGAAGAATGTATATCCTACCATCCAACAGTTCATCTACTCAACCAACAAACACAGGCATCTGCTGTCCTTAAAAGACTTCTAATGCTTCATGATCATATGCATAGTGTGTGTACATGTCCTTATCTAATGCAGAAATCAGGCGGTCTACTGATTCAGTTGACCTCCTTAATGTGAATCATGTAAGTGTCATGAATCCATTATGTATGCAAAAAAAATTTCCTACTCATAATTCTACATGAGTGCACAACTTATTCATACAAATGCGACAAACATATGACAGCATATCAAGTTTCAACCATATACAAATGAGAATACATACATATATATATATATATATATATATGCATATGCAATATGAAGTGACTGAGCCGATCTATAACCTAGGGTGTGTGTGTGTATATGCATCCACGAGCAACCACTAGCAATCACTAGCAACCATTTGCAGCCATCATCCATAACATGTTTTCAAATACATGTTTGCATCCATCTGTTTTCTACCTAAGGAGTTAGGAAAAAGGACCGAGGAGATATACCTAAAAAGATAGATAAAGCATAACTTAAGGAAAAAGAGAGATCAAAGATGTACCCTCAAAAAGAAGAGGGTAGGTAGCGCGTATTCTGTCCTTAGTTTCCCAAGTCGCGTCTTCCTCGGCGTCGCTCCACTGAACTTTAACGAGTTTGACTTCGCGGTTGCGTAGCTTTTTCACTTCAGTTCCTAAGATGCGGGTTGGAACTCTCCTCACAGTTGCTTCACGTTCCACTTCGGCTTCTTCTAGAATGCTAGGTTCCACCACTTCCGCAGACTCATGCAAACACTTCCGGAGGTGATAAACATGAAAGACGTTGTGAACTCCGGTCAGTCTCTCGGGTAGCTCTAATTTATAGGCCATCTTTCCAACCTTCTCGATGATAGGAAACGGTCCTACAAAACTTGGTGCTAGCTTTCCTGCGGATCTAAAACGAACGACGTTCCTTAAAGGTGATACCTTAAGGAAAACCCTGTCCCCAACCTCAAACTCAAGGTCGGTCCTTCTTTTGTCGCCGTAGGAATTCTGTCTGTCTTGGGCAGTCTTCATTCTCCTACGTATCAAGTCCACTTTCTCCGAAGTCTCTTGAATCATATCTGGCCCAAGTATAAGCTTATCTGTAGACTCCCACCAACAAGTTGGTGATTTGCACGGTCTTCCATACAAGGCTTCAAAGGGTGCCATACCGATGGTAGCTTGGTAGCTGTTGTTATAGGCAAATTCCACTAAAGTAAGGTGATCCTCCCAAGTCCCTCCAAAGTCAAGAACGCAAAGTCTCAAAAGATTCTCTAAAACTCTATTCACCCTTTCCGTCTGGCCATCGGTTTGGGGGTGATAGGCCGTGCTCAAACATAACTGTGTGCCTACAGCTTCTTGCAGACTCCGCCAAAACTCACTTGTGAAGATAGGGTCTCGGTCACTAACAATGCTGGAGGGTATCTCATGAAGTCGAACTATTTCCTTGAGATAAAGAGATGCTAGAGATGCGGCAGTCCTTCTACTCTTGATAGGTATGAAGTGGGCGCTTTTAGTAAGCCTATCCACTATTACCCAAATGCTAGTGTTGCCTCTTCTCGACCTAGGTAGTCCATCAATGAAGTCCATTGAAATGCTATCCCACTTCCACTGTGGGACCTCTAAAGGATGAAGTAGTCCTCCAGGCTTCTTCTGTTCCGCCTTGAGCCGTTGGCAGGTCATGCACTTAGAAACGAAATCTGCCACGTCATGCTTCATGTCGTTCCAAAAGAAAGTCCTTTTTATATCCTTGTACATCTTATCACCGCTAGGGTGTATAGTCATCTTGGAATGATGCGCTTCTTCGAGAACCTTCTTTGTCAACTCCCTTGCTTGTGGGACGCATAATCTTCCATCTCGCCTCAGCCAACCCTTATCATCGATGGCGTACCTACTGAGGTGACTAGAAGTCTCACCCCTAATAAGTTTATCAATAACATCAACAAGCCGAGGGTCTTCACGTTATGCAGCCCCTATTGAGTCCAAGAGAGTAGGGCGTACTTCGAGAGATGCTAACAAACCCGGTACAAAATCCGAGGAGGGCCTAAAGTTAAAACTGGCTATATACTCCAAGCTTTGCCTTTCCACAAAGAGAGGACTTAAGGTCAGTTTCTTTCGGCTCAACGCGTCTGCTACTACGTTGCCTTTGCCGGGGGTATAGGAAATTTCAAAGTCATATGAGGCAAGAAACTCCATCCATCTTTGTTGCCTCAAGTTAAGATCCTTCTGCGAGAAGAGATATTTCAACGATTTATGGTCAGTGTGTAATTCAAATTTCTCACCTAGGAGATAATGGCGCCAAGACTTAAGCGCAAAGACAATGGCCGCTAACTCAAGGTCGTGGGTTGGGTAGTTCTTTTCATGAACTTTCAATTGTCTTCCGCAATAAGCTACTACCCTTCCTTCTTGCATTAAAACATCGCCTAGTCCCGTTCCACATGCATCCGTGTATACTGTGAACATTTTGCTTCCATCTGGCAAAGTCAGAACTGGGGCTGTTGTAAGAGCCCTTTTCAATCATTGGAAAGCAATGTCACAGTCTAAATCCCAAGTGAATGCTAGATTCTTCTTTGTTAGCCTTGTGAGTGGGGCTGAGATTTTCGCGAAATCCCTAATAAACTTTCGGTAAAAACCGGCTAGCCCAAGAAAGCTTCGAACTTCGGTTGCATTTCTTGGTGTCTTCCAATCTTGCACTGCCATCACTTTCGCGGGGTCCACGGCCAACCCTTCTTTGGATAATATATGCCCCAGAAATTTTACTTCTTTTCTCCAAAAGTGACACTTGGAGAATTTGGCTTTTAGCTGATGTGCGCGGAGAGTATCCATGATTTCTTTCAGATGCTGTGCATGGTCTTCCTCATTCCTTGAGAAGATTAAGATATCATCTATGAAGACAACCACAAATTTGTTGAGGAATTCTCGGAACACCCTGCTCATTAGGTCTACGAAATAAGTGGGTGCATTTGTCAAGCTGAAAGGCATGACAAGCCACTCAAAGAAACCGTCTAGGGTTCTGAACGCCATTTTATCGATGCTATCTTCAGCTACTCTTAGCTGATGGAACCCAGTTGCCAGATCAAGTTGGGAGAAGACCGTCGCACCTACAAGTTGATCAAACAAATCGTCGATTCGGGGAAGAGGGTGCCTATTTTTCTTGGTCAATTTGTTTAACTCCCTATAGTCGACGCAAAGGCGAAGCGAACCGTCTGCTTTGGTTGCGAACACCACTGGAGCACCCCATTCTGAAATGCTCCGTCTAATTAACCCCTTTTCAAGAAGTTCTTTAACCTTCTTACTGAGCTCCCTTCTCTCCTTTGGAGCCATGTGTCTGACAGGTAAAGCTACAGGGTTTGCATTATCCACAAGGTATATGCGGAAGTCTATTTCCCGCCTCGAAGGTAAGCCTTTCACCTCCTCAAAGACATCCGGATATTCCCGGACTACTCTAACCGATTGCAAATTCTCATCAGAAGCATCAAGCGACTCTAGATAACTAAGCATAACAGCATTCAAGGGATTACAAGAAATTTCTAGAGTGTTACCAAGCCGAGTCAAGAGCTTAACTACTCTTTTCTCACAATCAAGAATGGCACTATTACTGGATAACCAGTCCATGCCTAAGATCAAACCATATCCCAAGAAGCCTAGGACAAAGGCATCACAACTAAACTCAACACTGAGAATAGAGATTTTCAAACCCAAACAAACCATTGACAAGTAAGCGGAGCCCCCAATTGGATTTGAAACTACTAAGGGATCTTCTACCATACTAGTGTCTAGATACAGAGATTCTACTAAGGTGGATGAAATAAAAGAGTTGATGCGCCAAAGTCAAAAAGTGTACGAACTGGATGATCATAAAGATAGACTACACTTTCTACAGAAATATTACTACCTCGTTCCTGCTGAGGTGCCACTAGCGCATGAACCTAACCCCCTGATGTGGATCCGGCTTTCTGTCCCTGCCCTTTCTTCTTTGGGCAGTCCTTAGCTTGGTGCCTAGTCTCTCCGCAATGGAAGAAATCACCCATCTTCGCCTTCCTTTTTCGGCAGTCTTTTGATATATGTCCCACAATGCCACAGAAATTGCATCTTCTCTTCTCACGAGGCTTATTGTTCTTCCCTCCTTTCTTAAAGTCTGTTTTCTTTGCTTGTAGACTATCTTTCTTCTCTTTCACCTTAGTTTCTTTCTTTCCGTGATCTTCCTCGTGTAGCAGTGCCATGTCCACCAAGCTTTCATAAGTCGCTCCCGTGGATACATGGGTCATAGCAAGGCTGTGTAGAGGCTCATTCAAACCTTTGACGAAGCAAAGCGCCGTCTTGTGTTGGGTGTTTACTAAGTCTAGCCCAAATCTTGCCAGCTGATTAACATACTCCCTGATCGTCATGCTCCCCTGTTTCAGAGTTAGAAACTTCTCCATTTGCAGGCTTCTTTCTTCTTAGGAGAGGAATTTCATCTCAAACCTTGTCCTGAAGTCTTCCCATGTTTCCACCGCCCTTTGAGCATTGGCAATTTCCCACCAATAGGAAGCTTCGTCCTTAAGCAACCATACCGCTAGTTGTATCTTTTGCCTGTCATCAACTTCGAAGATGACAAACAGATCCTCAGTCTCCTTTAACCAGTTTCTTGCTCCTACAAAGGATTCTGTCCCATAAAAGTCTTTTCCACCCATAGCCTTGAAGTCTCTACATGTTTTTGCGAAGGCATTTCCACGAGGAGGTGGAGGAGGAGGAGGAACCACGACCATTGGAGGAGGGATGTCTGCTGGGCCCACGCCATTGGCCCTTGCTTCCAAGTACCTCCTAAACCAGTCGGGAATCGGCACTCCTTCCGGGAGGTTAAGGTCTCCAGACATGCTGAAACAGAAAGGAAAGATTCAAAACGAAGGATAGAGAGAGATAGTGCATGTGGCTTTGGGGGATTTTGTCTTTTTATAAATATAACACTTTTTCTTGAAAAATGCTTCTTTAAATTTTCTTTTGAAAACAATTTCAAAAACTTTTATCTTGTCGGGTAAACCTATGCTCAGATACCAAGTGAAACACCCCACCTCCATTAAGGTCACTCACAAAGGGAATGCCTTAACTTTGGTGGAGGTTTATAAGTAAAAGCCACTGATAAACTCAAGACAGATATAAATACACATATTTTAAACAACGGAAACCAAACAGACTTTTATTTCATCAATATGTGTTCAAAACAAAACATTCCATAATTGTCTCAAAATACTCCCAACATTACAACATCATTACTGTCTTGATTATTAAAGAAGCATAAAACATAAAGAAAGTGACAAAAATCCTCATAGTGGTATCCAAAGCCATAATCCGATCAAAAGAGATCCAAATCACACATCTACGGTCTTGGAGCTTGTAAAGAGCCTGACTGAGCTGAGCTGTTTCCTCCCTGTGGACCGGGGGGGGGGGGGACGGAAGAAAAGAAGACGAAAAGAAAATAGGGTCAGACATAAAGCCTGAGTAAATCTAGTAACTCTTCAGTATGTGAATAAGAAAAGGGCATGATAGATATAAACTGAAAATAGGAAAGTGTCACACGCTAAGGAGGTGACGTTTGGAATCGAATGTACTATCGCACCCACACTATAATCTCTGCACCTACTTGAGTTTATTCCAACTGGCACCCCGTGCTGAGGGTGAAGTGATCCCCATTTTTATTAAAAGATCGGCTCCTACCCACGTTAACATGTGTCATACGGCCCCCAAGAATTGTAGATACCAATGCTGGTCCCACCATGGGGTGTATCAAGACCCATGGTGGCGGCCCCGACACAAATTCTAGAAAGCATAGGTTATACTACTGGTGTCACCAGTGCCCTGGTTGTCTACTCCGGAGTGTGTGCATGCCCGCACCCCGTTAGACCTGCACTGTGCACCCACTGCCGTCGTTTGACCGCTTACAATCAGCCCAGTAATCGTGCCCCACCCTGCCTAGTTTCAGGGTACCGTTGATACCTAACTTGGGTTACGGCTGAAACGGGTCCCTCGTTTCCAGGATTTTCTAGTCAAACATGTTAATTGGTTAAGTGTCTGTATTTACCTAACCCCACCCATCAATTTCTTGTTAACATGTTGAATTTGGTTAAGTGTTATAGTTGACTTAACCCTACCACCTGTCCTTTAGCCTCTTAGGAGCACCAGACCACTCACATTAGACAGGTATTGCTACGGTTACTGGATGTGTCGGTCGGTTCCGGGCAGGTTTACACCGTAGCTCAGTCTAACCTTGGGTCTTTATTGGGCTCAATGCTTAACCACCCACATTGGATAGGTATTGTTGTGACTACTGGACAGCCGGGCGGGTCCGGGCAGGTTTACATCACAACTCAATCCAACCTCGGGTTAAGCATATCGTGTTTTCTAAATTTACATATTTTATTGCTTCTCAATTATATGTAAATGTCATATCTTTTATTCTTGGGTATATCAATTCATACCGCTTAAATGTCACTGCCATTGGCATGTGCCAAACATGCCAACATATATTTTCATGTTTTACACCCAACGTTATTACCTCCGTTTGTACGTTCGCAACATTATAACAAATGTTGGGCTCGACACAATTCAGCCCAACTTTATAGACGTGGGAAAAGGGGAAATCAAGAACATGTAATATCTTACAACATATAAGGGTGTGTGGCGCATGAACTTGCAATTTAGCGATACTAACATAAATGATGAGTCATGTGAACTTGCATTAAAATCAAAGTATAACTAAGTAGGTGACATATGAAATGGCAAAATTTTGGTTTATACAAACTTGGGTTTAAACATGTTTAACTTGGCATAATGTCAACCACAAAACTAGCATGTTGTATATTCACCAAAATGTCCAACTATAACATCTAATCACATAGCCAATTTCGACATGAACTTGCATAGTTTATGAAACCCAAACGATACTTAACATAGATCCAATTATACTTGCAAATAAACATGAACATGATATCATAGGTTTTGGGTCATGTAGGCATAAAAGGTTTCAAATCTAGAACATGTTTACATAAGCCTTAATTTAGACTTAGTGAATGTATATAATCCATTCCATAGGCATAAACATAAAGGAATCAAATTCTAGTTTTTGCCATAAACTTACAAGTGCCATTGTTTTCATATACAATTGTTCAATAGGCTTGCATCAATCAATTTATGCCAAAAACATCAATACACAAGTCATGATAGAACCAATTACCATACACAGAATTTATACAATACAATAACACGATTCTATTTTCATTTACAACGAATCACATCACAGTTTTTATTCATATTCTGAAAGGTCACTATACTTACAACGAATGCAGAATCTTGAATTCTGGATTCTGAATTCTGAAATTGAGATGCGCTCCTTTGGGTAGACTAACGTTGTGTTGATTAATTTGATTAAACTTTGATCTTCTTCTTAATTTGATTCGTCTCTAGGCTTTTCTCTCTTGACGGCTATGTTCAATTCCTCCCTAGCAGCATGACGACTCCTTTCTTATTTTTTTATGTGAATTTTCAGTTGAGACTTAGGGTGTATTTATAGATTTTTAAGTTGTTTTGAGCCATCAGATGAAGACAAGAGGAATCTAGACCATACAAAGTTCAAAGAGCCAATCAAGAGGTGACACGTCAGCCCTAGTGACAAACAGAGCCACAGAAATTCGAGCTAGAGCAAGACCTAGCCAGCCAGGTCGACACCCAGGTCGACACTATGGTCGACCTGGGGGGGACCAGGTCGACACTATGGTCGACCAGGGGTGACCAGGTCGACACCATGGTCGACCTGGTCTCTGGGCGGGAATTTTCCCGCCCAGCCCAGTTTGAACCTGAAATTCGAATTTTGAAATTTAAACTGAGCTGTTTGAATTTAAATTTGATCCTGAAACTTCCGAAGGCCATAACTCCTTCATACGGAGTCCGATTCACGCAAACTCGGACTCTATCTTGAGCAGAATTCCGAGACGAACGCAATGGCGTAACCCATTTCCCTTAATTCTTTCATTTGGAATTAATTATACTTTAATCTGTGTAGCTTAACGTTATAGAATTCACGGGGTGTTACACAGTTGGAATTCGACAAATGATTATGATTTATATTGCTTATGGTATGCTATACGTGGTTGTCGATGGCATCCGGAGACTCTGAAGTACAGAAATAAAAAATTATATCTATTTGGCATTCTATCTTATGATGTTTAGCTTTTCTGCCAATGCTCGTAGACTCATACGAATGAATATTGGATGTGTCATGCTGAGCTGGTTGGTCGTGTTCTTCTTCATTCACATTTTACCATTTTGATCGAGTTGCACTAGGCAGTCGATTCATTAATTGTGTTTTGGTTGTTTTTCATTAATATTTAATACATTTTGTGGAGAAACATGAAGTTGTTCATTTTGCAAAACAATAGTCTAGATAATAGAAATATAATTACTTGAATTTTGAGACTGATTTGAAATATGTGCTTATGCTATATATAAGTTTATATTCGGTTATACTATGCAATAATTTGAGCATCTTGAGATAACTGAATGTTAGCACTATCTTGACCTAAATTTTCCATTATAGGAGAGTCTTTAACATTTTGATCATTTATATTTTGAGAAACATCCGCCTAGATATGCGCATTATTTGATGGTCTGTTATTATCATTAATAGGAACCCACACTTTGCTAAATTGACAGCTATTTTCAAGTGTTGAAGACTTTGACAACTTTGACATTTAATTGATTTCCATTCATATTTGAAGTCTTCCATGAAAAGTATGTCATTTTTCATCAAGAATTGGGATTTTTGTAGGGTTGGAAAATAAGCTAGGAACTTCCATTAATACTTGAGCATACGAAATTTTTAAGATTTCTTCAGTTGTCTTATCTAATTTCATTGAGGTTCTCAATATTAAGGCAATACGACTAATATCTTCTACAATCCGATAGTCTAGGGGAAGATTAGGCTGTCGAGTTCAAATAGGAATCAATAGCAGTAAATCTTTGTTTAAGTGTATACCTATAGTCCATTATTTCATCATCATAATTTTTTTATCATAGAGGTATGGACCACCCTATAGAATTTTGTCGCAATCCTTTTTGGAATCAAATTTTATAACATAAAAGCCAGTTTATTTTGAATAAATAGTAAAATTCTCTAACATTTTGCATACTTTATGAATATAAGATTTGAAAAATGGAAATGCGGTTTTGGACCAACAACAGAATGATTATTGCATTGTTCAATAGAATTTTTGCTTCATTAACAATTTTGTGGTCATGTTAGTGCAATTAATGGAATTGTATTCTCTAGAAAAAAAATCAATGAAACAATTATATGAATCTGATTACCTTTAAGAACATTTACCCAATTGCGACAAATAGGAGGAGATGCGACGGATGATGGATTTAGAAACTGAGATCTATATCTATAAAGGATGAAAATGTTGGAACAATGAAAGGCAATGGAGTCTGGAGGGAAGGCAGGGGTAGAGCTTGCTTTTCCTAGGACCAGAAGTGCGGATCAAGGCATAGGATTGAGATGCGACTGGAGGAAGCAATGGCTGCCATGACTGGAGGAATGATTGTTGATGTTTCCTGATGTTGTGTACATGAATTCTTCAAATTTAGTTTAGAATTAACTATTGTAAATCCATTTCTATCCGAAGATATGGTGGTTTTTGACAAAGAGAGAACCAAAGGGACTGGTGGTATAAAAGATGGTGGCTAAAAAAGGGGGAAATTGAAGTTTTGAAGGTTTCCATTAGAACTTAAAATCGTGTGTTTTGAAACCCTATATTATTCGTTCTATGTTCTTTTGTTAGCTCCACCCATTGCGTATTGCGCAAAGGATTTCCATCAAAATGTAACATATAAAGAATATGAAGAGAAATTACAAAAGGGACCATCCACATTCTGTAGCTATCTAAATAAAAACTGGCTAGACAATTGACTGATAGGAAGTTCAAGAATGAATGCGGATTGTCACTAAAAGTTGCATCACTGGTCGGACCCCAAATTCTCTGTATCCATCTTACATATCTCCATGTACCATAAGAGATTTCATTTATGAATCACAATAGAATAATAATTAGTTGATCTCATTGGATTTTATGAATAATTGATGATAAAAAATCAGTAGTTTGTATGGCACACAAAGAAGTTAAAAAGCATTAGAAGATTTAAGCTAGGTCACAAGTGATGGGAAATCAATGCAACCACCTTTGTGTAAAAAGCAAGATTCGATAACTTCTTGCCTTTTGTTTTTAGTACTCGGATTTTGGATTATTGTGTAAGCACTTAATAAAATCATTATAGCTAGCGCCAAGTAAGGTTAACAGTTTACTTATAACTTCTCCTTAGACCTTAAGTGAATCTACATCCTATTTTGTTGGAGAATGATGGACCACCTTTGTATATATTAACTTTGATATTTGATTTCGAGTTAGAAAATCAATTAAAGAAGAATAGTATCCTTTCTATCAGTCAAATCCTTCGTCCTGACCACTCTTCAGCTTCAGCTCTGGCTGAGGTAGAAGCGACTATCATATCTCACCTTGGTTCTTTCTCGTAGGTCCCATCTACCGATCAGTCTGATGCTTTTCTTATTTCCCATATTCCCTGCCTTGTTATTCCCTCTGAGGGTCAGACTCTTTGCATCCCTTGTTCTATGGAGGAGATCCAAATTGTATTTTTTTTTTGCTTAGCAAAGGTAGTTCGAGTGGCCCAGATGGTTTAAACGAGGCTTTTTACCGTTGTGCTTGGGGGGTCATTCGTTAAGACTTTTCTCTTGTGATCCAATACTTTTTTTTAATAAGACGCTTCTCAAAAGTTGGACATTTACCAATCTTGTGCTCATTCCGAAAACTGAGAACCTTAGTTCTTGCTCTAGTGTCAGGCCGATTAGTCTCTGTAACCTCTCGAACATAACCATCTCCATGATTTTATCATCTAGGATCGCAACTATCTTGGATCGTATTATTTCCGCTTCTCAGGGAGGGTTTATTAAAGGTCATTTTATTTTCAATAATTTCCTTCTAGCCCAAGAGACGATTTCTCAAATAGACCGCAAGATCCATGGTTCTAATGTGGTCATGAAACTTGATTTGGCCAAAGCTTATGACCGCATGTCTTAGTTTTTCATCATCCAGGTTCTCCGTTCCTTTGGTTTTCCAAAGCCCCTTAATGATCTTATCAGGAGTCTTATTTCAAACAGTTGGCTCTCATTATCGCCGTAGAGGCGCTTGTCCGAGACGACCACTCTCTTATTATCTCTGGGCAGGTGCACGGATTTGGTACCCCCAACGATTGCCCTATTATCTCTTCCTTATCCTTTGTAGATGGCATCATTATTTCTCCAACGGTAATCGACGCTTCGTCCGCTGCTTAATATCTTTCCTCCATCTCTACGAAGAGTGTTCGTGGTAATTGATCAATGCCTCAAAGAGTTGCTTCATTCCCTCCAGAACCAAAGAAGTTGATCTTGTGGTTCATGTCGATTTCTGGCTTCCAGGTTTGCTTCTCTTCCACTTACTTTGTTGTATATAACAATTATATGATTTTTGTTTGGTGATAACAAATATGTATATATATATATATATATATCATTATAAATGTGTTTGCAGTTGTACTATTCTACTACATCACATACAGGAATAAATATTTATATTTAAATAAAATACTACTAAACAAGAATTTAAATATTCAAACAGTATTTTATTAAAATATAATATGTTATTTTAATTGTATAATCTTACAACTCCATTATTTGTACATCTCACTGTAATATAATACATTCAATTTCAATTTCCATTTTTACATCAGTTCCTCACTGCGTTACTCAGTCACCCAGTTGTACAAACTCGTATACATTCAAATTCACTCATCTCACTCATGTACATTCATTCACTCACTGACGCTCACTTCTGTCTTCAGCTCATTCACTCATTGACACTCACTTCTGTCTTCAGCCTGCTTCACAGTCAGTGTAGTCACCTGCTTACCTGTCACAGGAACAAAATAATTTTAAATTCTAGTAGATATAATTTTATTTTAAAATTTACTTGTCTTATAATTTTGGTGTGTTTCTCACCATATTTCATGACTTGATCTGATATGTACGTATTATATATATATATATATATCCATCTGTGTCTAGACAACTTGTGATTCACTGTAAATACTACAAGGTAGACAATATCTTTGGTGCTCATATATATATATGTATATATATATATATATATATATTCTGCACATACACAATACATGTATACACATACATATGTATTTATATACACATATTTTGTGCAGGGGAAATATAGCCAGCAAGGGACAAATATATCAAGTATGATGTGTTCAGGTGAAGCTTGACAACACAGGCATGCTGCAAGTATCCATGAACACACAAAGTACAGAAACACACACATATATACAAATATACGTATACATACCTACATATATATATATATATATGTATATGTATATGGGTGCATGTACATAAATAGTTAGTATGTTGGAACTAAAATTCATTATGCATAGCAATACTAGCCGCTGTTTCAAATCTAGCAAATTTTGCACAAGATCTCCTCCGAGATATCGATTTTGGGCTCCTTCCGAAACGAAACAACAAATATCACTCTAAATCTCCTTTCGAATACATCGTCCGAGATATTGCAATATCGTACGATATATCGACCGAGACGAAATACTGGAATATCGTCTGAGATCTTAGTTTTTTGGGTAAATTTAAATCTGTGCCTGAACTAGAACAATAATTGAAAAAATTCAAATATAGTCATGATGATCTGTTTTTATTTTATATTTTGCATGTTAAATGACCATATTGTATGTTCATATATGTTTTACAATGCTTATGATTTTCATATTCAACTTTTCCATACATGTTGTTTGTGAAATTATGTATTTTATGGTCTATTTATGTTGAATTTTTTAATATTTTGGATCCTTTTAACGTTTTATGTCTAACAATATTTCCTTTTTAAGCATATTACAATTTAGGGCATGAATGATCTTTCGCAAAATAAAGAATAATAAAGTTATTTTGCATTTCAAGTTCAAGTTACTACGTTTTTAATACCATTCGTAAAAATCATTTTGTAAAAATATCGCTTTTTAACACATCATTTACCCCGAGATTGTTCCAATATGAACTTTCAGACCCTAGATGGAAATCCGAGACGAACTCCCGAGTTACTCATCTCGTCCGAGATCTCCCCCGGTACAAGATCAAGTCTATAAAATCTTGGAGACAAAACACGACCGATATCCGAGATTTAAAGCCATGATACTAACAAGCCTGGTTGCAAGGGCCAAAATCATATCTGGACACAAATGGGCATATGGAGCAACCAACAGAGAGAGACACGCACATGTGCAAGCCAGATTCATGCCATATGCATAAGGCCGAGCTAGGAAAAAGTGCAACATGGTCAAAATAGAATCTTGCAAGCTATTGAAGCAGAATGAACAAGGATCAACAAATAACATGGACCTATGAAAATACCATATTGCACAAACATCATGTACATGGCAATACGTGCATACAAGCTCAAGTGATACATGTGCAGATTCAACATCATGTGTGTGCAAACAACATGGTAATGAACAATTTCAAGACCAAAGCAAACGTAAACAAACCAACCAAATATGCATTCTTGCATATACATGTTCATGACAATGTACACGCACATGCACACGCATACGCGCACGAACATACACACACACACATGTTTGTGTATATACACATATGATTCAGCATCAAACAAAGGGTCATGGAGCATGTACAAGCCTGGTTGAACATATGGCAACAGGAATTATGAATCAACATAAGACATGATGCCATGTACAAAAGCAATTCAATGCAACAATTGTCACAAAGCCAAATCTGGACAGTATGGTAAAGCGGAATAGCCAGAGTGAAACTTTCATACATAGCATGTTTATGCATACATCAAAATACAAAGTGAACACACACTGTACAATTAGCAACTCAATGGAGTAGAGCACACATGTGCAAACAAGTGCACAAGGCAGTGAAACAACATAGTTCAAGTACAAGCACAATGGATAGAGAAGATTCAAAGTGCACAAGACCACACAAGTGCAAGTACATGGAGGATAAATGGCTACAACAAAAGATTCGAACCAGCATGAACACACACAAGAAGGAAGACACAAATGGTCATGGGAAGAAGCATGCTTAAATGCATTGACAAGGAGCAGCACACGCACACAACACACACACACACACACACACACACACACACACACATATATATATATATATATTAATGGTTCAACATGGTAGATTTAATATCAAGCAAACAAACACTCAAAGCAACAATGCACATCATGATCAATAATAAGGCAAGCTACATCAATATGTATACACACAAACATTTATATATATATATATATATATATATATATATATACACACATGTTTATATATGTACCAAATGGATGTACCAAAAAATAATCATGTCAAGTCAAGAATGCCAAAAGCAACTGGTCGAGAAAATTGCATGTGAACTTTGTAGCAGTTTTCATATTCAAGCAGGAGCTACAAATTGGCTAAATACATACAACAACCGAAAGTACCATGTGCAAGCCAATTATACAAGGAACAAAGTAAAGGAATTCATCACACAATGTAACATGCACAAAGAACAGTTTCAAAAAGAAAGCTAGAATGGAACAGGGTGCAAGTGCAACATTGAAACTGTCCTTAATATTGTGTCTGATTCATGAGCATGACTGAAAAGTGACAAATCAATATACAAGAAGGCACAAATGTTAAAATCAGCAAGTATGAGAAATTACTTTTCAGAATTGAGAACCTTATAATTTGGCTTGCCAGAATATCCATTGGATTAAAACATGACATGATTCATCAAAGGAAAACATGCAAAATCCTTCTACGTGATAAAAGGTTCCACTTTGGCAAGATTAAATTCTCGTATCTTTTTGTTTCCAGAAAATCAATAAGGAATTCAAAGAAAGAAATCAAGTCAATAACCATGTGTGAATTTGTTTTTGGGCAAGAATCACTTCTAAATTCACGACAAATTTTATCACGAACTAATCAAAGCAACAATCACGCATCTGACCAAAGCCATTCATGAAATCAGACTTTAATAAGGTTTATGTGTACATTATTACTATTTACACCAATTCATCGTTGACATCATAGAAAAACTAAGCAACGAAAATAGAGAGAAAGAAAAATCAATTCATAATACTCACAAAGTTTTTCAATTGCCAAAAACCAAATCGATCGATCAAGAAACATCAAACATCGAAGATATCACTGAGTCAAATTTCATCAACATCAAGGGATCGCGATTTGGAGGAACGTAGCAAAACCTTAATTTTAAGATCGACCATTAAAACAAAAGGAGGAAGCCGATATTATTAAGTTACAAAGAAAAGAGGCCGACATGGTTTATTTTGAAAAAGGGGGTTTATTTTATTTTATTTTGAGTTGTTTTTTATTTGTTGTAAACCAATTCAGTATGTTTTCTAGTTTTTCTGTAAAAACTAGGGATTTCTAGTTATAGGATTTGTAGCTATTGTTTACGAGTTACGGAATTGTAATTCAGGGAAAATCTGATCTAGGTGTTATATATCAGTATAGAGTTTTGAGCGTAGGATTAGAACAGTTGGTAGCAGGCGTCGTAAGTTTACCGGGATTTTGTAAGCATAGAGATTTTTTAATTCTAGTAAAATCCCTCGGGAAATGCAGCAGTAGGCAGGGTTTGCCGTAGCTAGGGGCAATCTATGTCATATTTTTTCTGCATTCATTTTCTTTATTGCAATCTGTGCTGTGATATTATATATATCTCGTAAAACTCTAATAAACCCCCTTCTAGGGTTAATCTAGATCCAACATACTTATCTCGGTATAATACTATAACGAGGTAGAAAGCTCAACACTTTCTTCAACCCTCTCACTGAAAAGTCAGAGGGGAAATCTTGAGATGGAACCTGACCCTCATCTCCCAGGCCGTTAATTTGGTCCAATTTTGTACTCGATTCTCTTGGGTCGCATGTCCTAGCAGTCATGATGCCTACTTCGTCTTTCTTCCGATCTTACCGACCATTAGCCTCGACTTTTTTTTTGTAGCGTAAAAGATTCAAGGAGACATCATCGGGTCTTCTAGGATACCATCGGCCGCCCTAAGCGCGAACGAGGACATGGTATCGTTTCTAATCTAATGACTCTTTATGGGATTCGCTTCTTCATGCTAAGTATATGCGCCTTTTTCCATCCGATCACACAAGGATTCAGTCATACTCTAATGAGACGAAGAAAGTGATGCAGTCAGTTAAGTCCTTTTCAAATAGGCGTGGTCGTGGCTTTTCCTAGAATGTGGCTCCTTCTCCCTTAGGTTTCTTGGAATTCCACTAGAATTCTAGTGCGTAGATACCCTAATTTCTCTTTCATTTGGTGCAAGCTCATTCTTCCTAAGGTTTCTATTCTTATATGGAAAATCCTCTGCGAGAATCTTTCATTATATGTGAACCTTATGAGGATTGACATCCCTTTAATGTCTCGTTGCCGGTCTGGTTCGCTCAAGTCGATCACACATTTGTTTTGGGATAGCGAGTGCGAAGTCGTTGTTTGCGATCACTTCGGGAGCGTAGTTGATTCTCATGAGATTCTCCCGTCTTTGATAGATTTACTTCGATTATGGTGGAAAGGGGTAATGGAAAGGATCTTAGGTCCATCCATTTCAAGCTCATTCCATGTCTCATCTGCTGGCATCTTTAGTGTTCTCAGAAGAAGGCGTCTTTGACGAGTCCCCTATGGTTTCGGGTACCATCATTCATAGAGGGTCAAACAATGTCCATTTCACTTTCCGAAGAAGAACGTTCTTGGGTAACTTCAATTTTGCTTCGGTTTCGCTGGTTGGGGTTTTCTTCTATCGCTCGAGAATCTTTCCCAAAAGAGGGGTAGGATGAGGTTTTTGTATGTATGTGTGTGTTTTTTAAGGAACATGTGGGATGGTTCCCAACAACAGGCTTATTTGGATGAAGCTGGGTAGATTGTCTTTGGCTAGCTTGGTAGGCACCGGGATGGTCCTCTTTATTCGTTTAGGGAGCTGGAGCTTGGATTGTTCTTAGTTTTGGAGCTCTCATCCAAGCAATGTTTTCCTTGGTCCCTGAGATTTTCGACTTTCGTCCCAAAGAGCTTGGAGCTCTGTACTTTCGGTAATCTCTGCCTGGTTTTTCTTAGGTCCTTTAGGATTAACTTTTTTATCCAATGTTGGTGATTTGTTCGGCTTCCACCGCTAGTTTTGAAGGTGGAGCAGGTTCTACTGTAAGTAGCCTTATTGATGACTTGTCAAGATCATTGTATTCCTTGGACTGGTCTTCTTATGCCATTCCGGTGTTGGGGATTCATTTTACAGTTATTTTTTTCTTTTCGTATATTCCTAAGCCACAAAATTCACATTGTAAACGATTTGTGTCTTCTTTGCAATATAACATACAACCACTTTGACATGTATCTATCTTTTCATACGACAATCCGAATGAGGACACTTATTTTTTTAATTGATACCAATTTTCAACCAATCTGGTTTGCAAACCGGATGGGATCACATATAGAATTAAACTGATAACGTCATTCATTAATTTTTGGGTACCTTTGTTTGTGGATTTTATTGCAACTAGCCTAGAAACCACGACCAACTCTGTCATAGGACATCCATCAAAAAGCGTTTTTTAATGCTTCTAACAAGTCAAAAAATGATTTAGCTTTTGGATTTGGCTCTTCCTCTACTTCCATTGAATTAGACAACATGCACGAACCAACGACATCAATTACCATTTCAGTCATTCTATTTTCTATGGTAGTAGATTCATCAAAATCAACATCAATATTTACTTTATCATCCTCAACAACTACCGATGTATTAATAACATTCACCGCATCTTCACCGTGATGGATCCACAAATAGTAATCGTCCATAAAACAATTTTTAGTCAAATGCATTTGAAAATTTTCATGAGGATGATGTTTTGTAGCTTTGAATTTCTTACATGAACAACAAATTTATGTTATGTCTGTCCCATTAGAAGATGCCACTAGCATAAACTCAGTTAAAACTTTTAAAAATTATAATGGAATTGTTCATCTATGTCCAACATCTTTGTACATTCAAGCGCGACGAACTTTCAAATGTTCCATCTTGTACTACATAATTAAGTTATGTTATATTATAAGATGAGTACTTGTATTATTATTATATAGAACTACAACAATTTCATTATTTTAATATTTATCTAATTATTGTATTATTTTATTCAAATGGATATAATTTCATACAATATTAGATGTTTGCTATTTTAACTTGAAAATTCATATTCTTCTAAATGTTTAAAATCTTCCATTTATGCAAATTAAATATATCTTATCATAACCTTAATAGAATTTTGTCTATTGTTTATTTAATTGAACTTTCCAGTATAATTGTTTATTAATGAGCTCAGTCAACCTACTTTCCATTATAAACAAAACGTTACTTTTTACATTTTATAAATTGTTTTACCTTAAGTGGTACAACAAAAGTTCGATAGCACTTCTCCTTATTCCCTGTATCTTACATCTATGGGCGTACATGGAGAACAAACAAGTACTCTAGAAATTTATCACCCCTTGAATGGAAAAAATTTATGTAATTTAAAAAATTATTTTTGTTTGTAACTTGTCCAATACAGGGACAAATTTTACAAATACTGTATTAGATGAATATTGATGTCCGTTTCACAACAAAACGAACACCTATATAACGATCATAAACATACCTTTCAAACGGGGCCAAACATTAACCTATGAAAAAATAAAGACTTTAATTCATTAATCTATCATAATGCATGATACTTTGGTTTGTTGTCATACGACAATTGTAATATGCTTAAATTTTAATGGCCTAAACAATATTGTCAACAAGATATACAAGACAGTCGAAACTGTTTTCCATGCGTATAATATATGCGACTAAAGTTATTTGATACCTAAAAATATATACAAATGCAAATACAAATTTTATTCATATCTATAACGTGATGTTGATTTATAAAGTTTGCAATGGCAATTCTTTTATGTTTCATGAGAATAATACATGTAAATTATGTAGAATTACACTATATAGCGTTGGTAACTCATGTTGTATAAAATTGCAAAACAAAAATTGTGTTGTTTGCTTTTTAACGTGAACAAAAATTCCTCATTGATCAATTAAGTTGAGAATATATTTAACACCAAACGAAGCTGCATATCCAATACATCCAATTGTAGGTTATAACAAGAAAAAGTTAAATCCATGTCATCGGCACGGGCTACATACTAGTATTGAATATTTTACACCTTCTTGAAGTTTAAAACATGCATTATTTATTAGCAAAACCCTACACTTACCCAGCAGTATCAATCCAAATTCAAAAACAAC
The DNA here is from genome assembly GCA_030737875.1 of Allium sativum. Lineage (NCBI taxonomy): Eukaryota > Viridiplantae > Streptophyta > Magnoliopsida > Asparagales > Amaryllidaceae > Allium > Allium sativum. The sequence goes on from CM060909.1 coordinate 879,955,772, forward strand.
CAAGACTCATCTTTTATAATGTTTATTTTCTTTCTTTGCATACCAGTAGTGTCAATGCAAATTGAGCACTGCTCGATTATGGAAACTGAGATATGCTCAGTTATGCAAATTTAACACTACTTTTTTTTAGCAAAACTTTATTCTAATAAAAAATGATGGTTTGATTTCAACTATCTCATTTTTTTTTTATTTTTCGTTCCTCGTTCTCTCATATTTAATTTTTTTTAATCAATTATTTTAAAAACATCCACACATAAATGCTTTGACAAGCAATAAAATGTACGTAAAGAATGAAGCATAAGCATATTTAGTTCAAATCGCATTAAATAATTACAATAATTTTTTTAACTTAGAACCAGATCTAAATCTTAAAAAACTCACAAAGAATGATAGATAAGAGAAGAAAGACGAATATGAAAAGAAAAAAGAATGGAAAACATAATAAACTCCCATCAATTTTGAACCTTCCCCGTGCCTGCAAATAGAAAACCGACGCTCAGTTGACTACTCGATGGATATCAAAAGCGTCAGTTTCCTATTTGGCAATTACAGAAGACCACCCAATATTGGTGAAAGTCTATTACAACCGTTGTTCTTTGTTTTCCTCATATTTCTTGCAACCTCTCCTATCTACTATTATCTGTAAGTTCTTGAACCCAAGTTATTTTTATTTTATTTCCTTTCCTTAGCTTTAAGATTAATAGTCCACTAGAAACCATATGACCAAAAGACTAAGACTAAACGGATAAGAAGCAAACAAAATCCAACAAATATATTTGTAACTAGAAATGCTACAATGTCAAAAAGACTTTTTTTGTCAAATCCTCATCAAAAACATAAATTGAGAAGGGACCACATATTAAATTACTATACTACCCCTGAATTTCACCATTTTCCGCTCAGATACACTATTTTAGCATTTTAATAAAAAATATTTTTTTTCCGTAGTAGCAAAACTCATTTGTAATAACTAAAACGAAATTACAGAATCAAACAATTAAAAGTGCTGCCAATTAAAACTGTGATTCTGATCACCCCTATATATGTAATGATACAACAAGTATAACGGTGAAGCATTTCAGCTCTATACAAAAAAGCAACAAAGTTGTCTCCGTGTTGATCAGTCCAAAATCAACCAAACAAAATTAACACAAATTCATATGTTTTTCAATTATTGAAACAATTCCTAACATCCAAATGCTGAAGCAAACCAAATTAAATAACTAAATCAAAATTATGAATTAGAAAAATAGATAACAAAAGAACAGATTTAAGATTCATGCATGGTTAATAAGATGGTAACCACAGGAGAAGTATTCAGATAACGAAAATATAATAGTCAAATTCAGAGGCATGAAAGTATATCAAACTATAAATCAAAAGAAACATGGATAAAATAAATAATGAGATGTTTCTACAGAATGCGTCGCATGCAAAACAAGAGGACTAATTTGCAAATTTCGTTGTAACTGTTTTTGGTGAACATTTGATTTTGTACTATGTTTTAAGTCCTGTACATTTCAGTGTTGAACATCTCAAATTTTGTATCTACATATATAAAAAGAAAAACATATTTATGAAATCTAAAGTAAATACACAAAAAGTAAAACTTCTAATGTAATTGTTTCAGGTAAGGTCAGCGGAGAATAAAATATAATATCTTAATGAAATTATGGCAAAGAGGTCTATTCATAAAAGGAAAATTTGAATCATTGAAATTTTGAATCGTTTGAGTGAATAAAAATTAACGAAGCTTCTTAGAGGTTCAAGGAATGGATCATAGCCACATATTATTATAATTTTGTGTAGCTAATCATCACAGTTGTGTCTTAGTTATTAAATGACAATTGAACAATTAGCTTTTGTATGTAACTCATTCAGGGGTCATACCAAAAAGTAATAAAAAATCAATGAAAAAACAAACCCATAAAAAATGCGAAAACACTATAGATAGTACTTACTTGATTTGAGGGAATTGAGGGAGATACGTCACGAGTAAAGGAGAAAGGGGAGGCCGCACGAGTAGAGGAGGCAGGGAGGCGGCGCGACAGCGCGGTTGAAGGCAGAGGCGGCGCGGTGGAGATAAATTTAGGGTTTTTTTAATCTGAAACGATGAAATGAAAATAAGGAAAGAGCAGCGGCTTTAATGGATTGAACGGGTGTGGTTGTTTCAGTGAACCATAATTTCAGAGTTCGTTTATATAAATTCCAACCTGTTTAGGCGCGTAGGAAATGAGTAGGGAATTCCCTACACAATACCTACACCTTCCACATATTTTCATACTTTTCCTACGCCGCGCTTATGCGGCGCAGGGATGACGTAGTGAATTTTAGGTTGGAAAATTGCCAATTTTTGTAGTGTAAACTATTATGGTTTTGTGCGCAACGGAAAAGACAAAACACCCAGAAAAACGGATCTTTTTCACCCAATCACTTGAAAATGAATTTGATTGAAAATAACAACATAGTAAATTGGAAATAATAGTAATACACAAGGTATTCCACCCAGTCTCTTTATTGATTCACCAAAAAAAAATTTTTTACACTCAATGGATCAAAAAAAAAAAAAAAATTACAACTGAATCGATAACCTTATTGGTACTTCGCAATAAATGGCCTAATGCAACGAATTTGCAAGGTGTTGCCAGCCAAAATATGACGATATGTATAATATTTTGATCCTACTCCAACGTTCTATTTTTGATGTTACCTTAGCCATAAAAATGTGTTGGCCTAGCTAAACAAGTGTAATACGGTGCAACATTTTATATAATGTTGCTATAGCGGACCTTTCCATATCTTAGAACGATCCACGGGAATCAGATCCTACATTGGAGAACGTGACATCTCATCAATCCTAATCGCATCTTCTCTAAACAACATTTTTTCTTTGGCGAAATTCATTTCTTACCCTCTTTTCGTTCCCCACCATCTTATTTTCATTTCCCCGCTTCCTAGTCTCAAATAACATTTTCTTTTGCAAATAACATGTTGATTCTTCACTGTTTTCGTACAAAGGTTCAAGCAAACATTCTTAAGTTGGGGTTCAACGATTTCAGTTCGATTAGGTCATTGATTTGGGGGTTCAGGCGTTGTTCAACGATTTCGGTTCAATTAGGGCTCTGATTTGGAGGTTCAAGCTTTGTTCAACGATTTTGGTTCAATTAGGGCTTCGATTTGGGTGTTCAAGCATTGTTCACATCACTTTAGGGGTTCAATTTCGATTTTGAGGTATAATTCTCTCTCACATTACTTTAGGGTTTCGATTTAAACTACTTATAAATTCTTAGGTCGGCTTGAATTAACAATTCGACTTGTCTTAGGTTTCCTCTTGTTGGACACGCACACATTTTGTATAGGATGAGGGAATCCATGCATCTCACATTTCACCACAAGGGTACATTTCAGAAGGAAGAATATGTTGGTGGAACCTTTACTGTGGTAATAGGCATTGATCCTGACTACTTCTCGTACACAGTGCTCATGAAGTTCATGAAGGAGGACCTTTTCTACAACTAAATAGGAGGGATTTATATACAAAATGGTGAGAAAGGTGGGTGGAAGTCAGTTACGAATGATGCAGATCTTTCCGAATTTATCAATGGAGCTAGCAGTGGTGGCAAATTGGATTTTTATATCGATAACGTTGTCGATACTACAATTGAGCCACTGAAGCAAATGCAGCCGCATGTAATCATTCGGTCAAGGCCACTGAATCTGGTTATAGATGTATGTGTGTGTGTGTGTGTATAGATAATACCATTTTACAGATTGTGATATTTTGATATAGCAAAAAAAAATGATTGTGATATTATATCATTTAAAATCATGATTATAATATCACTGTATGATTTATTGCAACTACAAATCCACTGAAATGACAATACGTGACGACTCATCAACTACAATAGAACAAAAAAATAAGAAGTTAATTGAAGTTAACAGTCCTTGGAAGTCAGCACGGCTGAATAGCAAAGCAACTGCGAATCTAAAGGTAGCTAAGGTGAATAGTCCTCGGAGACATGGCTGAATAATCTAGAACCCAACAGTGCAACCACAAATCAAAAGATAGCTGAGGTGAACAGTTCTCAGAAGTCAGCACAGCTGAATAATTCAAAACCCAAAAACGCAACCACAAATCAAAAGAAAGATGAGGTGAACAGTCCTCAGAAGTCGACAAGGCTAAATAATCCAAAACCTAGCATGAAACCCTTAATTTAAAGTCAGCTGACATGGTAAATCATTGAATGACGACACGGAAAAACCAAATATTAGCGATTCAACAGTGAATCTGAACTCATCAAGTGTTAAGAAGAAGTTGGAATCACGTATTCAATTAGGGGAAGTCCAAGATATGGATGAAAATGGCAAGCAGGTTCAAAGAATTCTAATTATGATGATCTTATTGTAATTTGAATATTTTGTACCATTCTAGCAGCATACTTACTATGATTTTCCTGTTTATTATATACTTGCAGAATGTCCATCTACTACCTCCACCATCTCTAAATGAGAATTGTGACGACCTCAAACCCCGTACTGACGGTGTCAAGGGTAATCTTAGGAATATAACACATAAACAGATAACAGCAGAACAGAAATAAATAAATACACCAGATAATGTACAAATAATACACTGGATAAACATAATCATCAGAGTTACGTAGTATACAGGATCATACTAAGTACAAATACAGTTCAGCTATACATAAATGTCTACAGCGGAAAACAAACATAATATGTACAATAGGAGGTGAACAACATAAACAGAGATAAATGATATAATCCATCTTCAGCTCCAACTATCCAGAAAGAGCCTGCTAAAACCTGAATACAAGGCTGCTCGTGTAGAAATAAGGGCACCCGAGTTTGCAAGTGAAACAAACTACGAGTCAGTCATGGGACTGGTATGAGAAATCTACTTAACACATTATATAATGTGGCTAATCACAGGACCACGCCACTTTCGCGGAACGGGTTTACTCCATTGAATTGCCAGTTCTTTAAAACAAGTAAATCTTTTAAACATCGAAATGCTTTTTATAAAAATGAAGCTGATATGAGACTCAAGTCCCATCACACAATGCAACGCAAACCGGAGGATAGAGTTTTACCTTATATCGACCAAGATATGCTTAATACGTGTAAAGTAAAATCACTTAAAATGTAAACTTCGTCATTTAATTCTTAATCAGACTCCAACTGTAAAATAGTAAGAGAACGATTCCCTAGGTATTAACCCCGAAGGTCGAGACCAACATCAGACCAATACCCAGGAAGCCACCCATCTTAGCTCGTTTCCAGTTAGTTTCTTATTTTATATACAATCATAAATATCAATCATAGACGACATGAGCATCTCATGCCACTATGTCGCCAAATATAGGTTTACAATCAAAACTGCACGATGTCATATTTGGAAATTGGATTTCCGTCATGAACCAAGGCAAAAGATAGTCCTTACCGACTTCGAGACAATCTAGCCCATGTCTCAGGCAAGTACTCAGTCAAGCCTTTGGAGCGACAGGGCCGGTCCACCGATGTGGATTAAAATGCTTGAACACTGCGTTTCCCCGCCCTTTGGGGCGTAATTGAGCCAACGAATGACTCCATCGGTCCCGGATCGACTGATATATCCGAGGCGTCTCGCAACAGCAACAACCACACAGGTGAAAGTAATATAAATGTCAGCCAGTTTAAGCACTGACACCACCTCTAGCTAGAAGGAATCGCATGCCCTCCCTGAGGTCCTCTCCTGTTTCTGGTTCATACCAGGGTGTGAGGCTCACGAATTCACGTTATACCGAAAGCTACGCCACACAGGCCGTGCTTTGATCATCAACCACAAGACTTTGCTTTTCAAAAGAAGCCTTGATCACTGCATCTTAGCATGCCACATAAGCAATTCACGCCATGCAACTGATGGCTGTCAATCACACAGTATGAATTCCAATGTCAGACACACAGTCTATTTACAAGTCCGTTCTGGGTCTGAACGAAACCAGAGGCACTATATACCTCGCATACCCATCGATCTCCACATACATCTGGACGATCACCACTCATTATCCATATATCGGGATGCCTCCCAATCATGACATCAGTTATCATCCAACCGAGTTGAAGGTCTCCGGTCTTCAACCACCGTCTTCATCATCGACTTCTTACCATCGATTCAGTTATTCAGAATGGGATTAACCCGGTCTTTCTGAGCAACTCGCGTATATAATTAACAAGTGCTACACAAACACAACATACGCCTTATTCCAATACATTAGTCAGTAACCGTAAATTAGTAAGAGAATGATTTCCCAAATATTAAACTCGAAGGCCGAAACCAACATCAGATCAAAACCCAGGAAACCATCCGACTTAGCTAACCTCCAGTTAGTTTATAAATTTCACATTCAACCATCAAATATTCAATAAACCGGGTAAATTCGGTTTATTTCCATTCCATATCGTTCATAATATTTTATAACGATTTATCGCTATTTTTATTTATTTAAAAATAGCCATTTCATTCAAACGACGCTTCGGGCCATAACGCAGTCGTGGCGCTGTTTTTCTTCAGATTTGATTTACACATATCTGAAAATCTAACCATTGGATCTTCACAAGTTTTATATCATTAGAAAGATCTTTTCAAAACAAATCCAACGGTTTTAGTTTTGGGAAAATCCGACGGTCGGATCTCCCGGTACACTCGTTTGAAGTTTCGATTTCAAAATACGAACTGCAGCGTCGTTATTCGATTTAATTTAATTATATTTATAAATATATATAAAAATATAATCGATTATGATGCTGTTTTTCTTCAGATTTGAATTAAACATTCCAGACAATCCAACCGTTGGATCTTCACAAAGTGGGTGTCATTGGAAAGATATTTCCTAAGCGAACCCAACGGTTTCGGTTTCGGGGAAATCTGATGGTCGGATCTCCCGCACTAATCGTTTGAAATCACGGTTTCAAAACATGAACTGCAGCTTCGTTATTCGATTCCTTTTAATTATATTTATATATATATAAATATAATCTATTCTTCGATTTCAAAACCATATTCCTTTCATTCATTTGATAAAAATGATATTTTTATCCAACAGACATTTATTTCAACACTTCACTATTTTTAACAATTCGTGTATATAATAAAAATGTGATTTTTATTGTAAAACAATTTATTTCAAAACACGACTATTTTATATAGTTCATATAGATGATAAAAATATGATTTTTATTATAAAACAATTTATTTCAAAACACGACTATTTTATATAGTTCATACAGATGATAAAAATATGATTTTTATTATAAAACAATTTAATTCAAAACATGAATGTCGTTCAACACATGAATTCCTATTCAACACATTAATTTCTATTCAACACACGAATATAGTTTCAACACATGAAAATAATTTTAACACATGAATATTATTGAAAATTTCGGCAGCATAACGGCAGGGTAGTTAAAACCGGGGTCGTCCCTAGTACGGCTCCTCGCTCTACCTTAAAGCCTCGCAGCTTTTGACAATGGGGATTTCATGCATCTATTTCGCACGCAGGCGGCATGTATATTTTTTTTCTTTCTTTTCCACAAACTAATCCTATGTGGTTTCAACCAAATAATTCTCAACCACAAACGGGTATTTTTCAACCACAATCAATCAATTTCAACCACAAAAAATTCTAATCAACCATTCGCTATCAACCAATTTTCACACCAATCACAACCAATAAATATCGTCCATGGTTTGTGGACGAGGGGCATATATATATATATATATATATATATATATATATATATAAGTATACTTCACTTCACTTTCAACACATCTATAATTTTTACAACACATATATAACTTATACATCGAACGTACAACTTATACAACGCTTATACATGAGGTGTACAATGCTTATATAACTCATACATCGACTATATAATTTATACATCGTCGTTTTCCATATCGTTTATAATTCAGAAATCTCACATTGGGTTCCACTCTACTAAAAATAGCAAAAGGCTCAAAAAAATATGTGGTCTCTTCTAGAATGTAGAAGACGTCCACACGAGTCCACTATCTCTTGTTTCACTGAATTTCGTCAAGAAACAAAAAAGATATGATTTTTACAGTAAAATCAAAAACCATAGCGCTTTCAAGTGCTATTAAATAGTTTAATATAATTTCAGTCGTACCTCTCTAAAAATCTTCAAAACTAGGTTTTGATTAAACTCCCAATTTGCTGCATGTTGTCGAGATTTGGTTGCGCCACGAGGTAGGGCTTCGAAATCCTCTCCAGGGGGTGCCAACTGCCGCCAGTTCGATCGCCATGGGGAGGGGGTTCCGGCATGCAACAGTGGAACTTCAGGGGGTCGATTCCGACGCTACAGGTCACGATAGGGGGTGGGGTTGGGCCGGATTTGAAGAGGAAGGAGAGGGCTACAAAAAACTTAACTGGAGCAGGGGGTGGTTCGACGTGGTGTGGCCAAAAAATGTCCAGGAAGCGGTGAAGGGGTTCCGGTCGTCGATCGGGGGAGCGGGGAGAGAGAAACGCGGTTTTTTTATGAATGAAAAAAATCTGATTGTTCCGGGAGCTATATAAAATTTTAAAACAGGGTTTTCTAATATGACCTCCAATCCCATCCCAATGACTATTGTCCCTAGCCAAATACCCCCATTCCGATCACAATGAGACATGTTTCGAAGGCCCATTCGACTGTTTCAGTCAGTTTTCCTTCAAATTAAAATATAAAACATTCAATATTTAATTTGAACGTACATTTCAATTTGTCGGGGCCACATATTGATTCTAAAAATTCCCAAAAAATAAATCTAGCTATGTTTTGAAGATACTGTCCCAACAAAACTAGTTTCGTCGAATTCTGAGACCGTTTGAAAAATGGCCCTTTTCTGGTCGACCCAATCTAATAGAAATCGACCAAATACATTTTCCTATGCCACGCTCACATACTAGCTTCAAAAATTATGAAATTTGAAACCTAGCAATAATTTGACATCCTGGATCCAACAAAAGTGGTTTCGTCGAATTCTGAGGTCGTTTGCAAAATGGCCATTTTCACGGGCTATATAAACTCTACAACGACCTTTCTGAAAATTCATTTAGCCATAACTTTTGCTTCCCGCTATGAAATTTCAATTTTTCAGATTCGTTAGAAAGATATTCACTAACAGATTTAAATATTTTTGGTTTCACTCAAATTCGTTTTATTTTGCACCCGATACAGTCAGTTAAAGTCTGAATTCAAATTTTGAAACTACCACGCCGTTTCAGGCCTTGTTTATAATTAGAAATAATTATATTCATCTTCAAACATCGATTCAAACTTACTTTTCGTCGTTATTATTTAAAATATTTATTTTAAATATTTAAAATCCACTAAAATAGCCAAATTAAAATTTTCAAACTGGTTTAGATTTTCCGGGTTGTTACAATCTCCCCCACTTAAAATTTTTCGTCCCCGAAAAGGAACAAAGTCGAAAGTGGTTTGATTAATCGACTATACTTTCAATCTGGCTTCCATTCTTCAACTTTTCAGTTTCTAGGAATTTTCAAATTCTTCAAAAATTTGGCTAACACCTTAAATTTTTGAAAAAATTCGCCATAACCTCCTTTGTACGGGGAGGGTTTGGAAATTTATTGGGTCGTATTAGGTACCCAACAAATCCTAATAAGCATGCACATATTTATAGTGATATATTCCGGTGTCCACAGGGGAGTGCGTGTAGATCATAACTCCAGAGAATAAATTCTCTTCACCCTATAAATGGTTTTTGTGCCTTAATGACTAGAGAGACGTGTTTATTGTCATCTCCAGACCCGTGTGGGGTTTTTATTAATCTGGCAATTTACCGTTAGATTTTATATGGTCCATATAAGTCATCAGTTCAACCTGTAATATATAGTCATCGCCATACAAGCCTCTCGCTCGTATGGTAAATCTTCAACCTCGTCACACAAGTTCTAAATGCTTATGTGGTATATGATGAAGTATGCCTATCTTCAAGAAGTATGCCATGTAGTGTAGTTCAAAATTGATTGTTACTAGCCTATGGCGACGTTTATTATTACACACAGAATAAACAACACTCCGCATTCAATGGCATTCACAGGAGTTGATATAATAATAAAATTGCGCATCCAACTCATTAAGGTTTACCTATTTGTCGGGCACGCAAATAAATTCTTTACTCAACAGCTAATACATTTACCTGTTCAAACATATATAATGCACATGTATATATTTCTATCTATTCTCTAATCAGTTCAATGTGTGATTTAATCGAATAAATTCTACCATTCATTCTTTTATTGATTAAATTAAGTATCGTTCTAATAATTTAATTAACCATATCCACTATCACACAGCACAAACAACAAGCAATTTGTTTTTAACCTTTCAAAATCATACAAATTAATTCAAACACTCTTTTGAAAACATTCAGACTATATAATTAAAAAGTTTACATCAATGCAAAGAAAACAACAGCAAAGTAAAGACAGAATGGAAATGCAAAACATGGAAGATGTACCTTGCACCAGAGTCAATCAGAGATATCCACCCTGCACTTAGGATAGGCTTTCTTAATGCTTTCCTCTGTTTCCCAAGTATAATCTCGCGGATCTCCACTCCATTGCACTTTGACTAAGTGAACCTTCTTGTTCCTCAGCTCTTTGGTTTCTTTGCCGACAATCTTTAGCGGCTCTCTTCTCACAGCCAATTCTGGAGTAATTTCAATATCCTGTTGCGCCGCTTCTTCCACGATCAAGTCTGGATCATGAACGTGCTTTCGAAGATGAGATACGTGAAATACATCATGTACTCCAGGCAACCAATCAGGCAATTGAACTCTATAAGTGAGGGTTCCAATCCGTTCAAGTATAGGGAATGGACCAAAAAATCTGGGCGCCAACTTCCCAGTTTTGCCAAATCGAATCACCCCTCTCATCGGAGAAACCCTTAGATACACATAATCACCAACAGAAAAAGCCAAATCCCTTTTTCTTGCATCAGCATAGCTCTTCTGTCAGCTTTGAGAGGCAAGTAATCGTTTCTTAACGAAATCGACTTTGTCGGCAGCTTCACGGATCATATCAGGTCCCAATACAAGCCTATTACCAGGTTCGACCCAACAAGCAGGGGATCGACACGGTCTACCACACAATGCTTCGAATGGTGACATCGTCAGGCTTGCTTGGTAGCTGTTGTTGTATGAGAACTTAGCCTGATGTAAATGGTTTTCCCATGATCCACCAAAATCTAGAATACAAGCCCGCAATAAATCTTCTAGTATATGATTCGCCCTCTCAGTTTGACCATCTGTCTGAGGATGATAAGCAGTGCTTAGATTCAGCTTCGTTCCCAGTTCTACTTGAAATGCCTCCCAGAATTTGCTAGTAAATATTGGATCTCTATCACTAACTATATTAAGCGGCACTCCATGTAGCCTAACAATTTCCTTGAAATATATCTGCGCCAGACTCTGAGCAGTTCTGTTCGATCTGACAGGTATGAAATGGGTGGTCTTCGTGAAGCGATCTACGATCACCCAAATACTGTCATTTCCTTTTCTGGTTCTGGGAAAACCATCTATGAAGTCCATGGAAATATGCTCCCACTTCCAACCTGGAATATCCAGCGGTTGCAACAATCCAGCCAGTTTCTGTTGGTCGCTTTTGACTAGTTGGCAAGTAGGGCACCTTCTAACATATATAGAGAAGTCTCCTTTCAACGATTTCCACCAGAATGTTCGCTTGATATCGTTATACATTTTACTCACACCCGGATGGATACTGAGCTTAGATTTGTGGCATTCATCAAGCACATCTCTTCTGAGTTCAGGAATTTCTGGAACAAAAATTCGTCCTTGTAACCTCAGAATCCCTTCGCTATCGAGCTGGAAATCTGAAGCATTGCCTTCACGAATCCGCTGGCTCATTCTTTTAATAAATTTGTCGTCTTTTTGGAGAGCAGATATCTTGTCAATTAAAGAAGTCACAATATTAAAACTGGCGATCATTTCATTCTTTCTACTTAACGCATCGGCCACGACATTGGCTTTCCCTGGAGTGTACAGAATCTCAAAATCGTATGCTGCAAGAAACTCTAGCCAACGTTGCTGCCTCAGATTCAAGTCTTTCTGGGTGAACAAATACTTTAGCGACTGTTGATCTGTAAACAGTTCGAATTTCTCACCCAGAAGATAGTGTCTCCAAATTTTCAAAGCGAATACGATAGCCAATAACTCAAGATCATGAGTAACGTAGTTTTTCTCATGTGGTTTTAGCTGACGACTAGCATAAGCAACCACTTGACCTCTTTGCATTAATACTGCACCAAGGCCCTCTCTAGAGGCATCTGTCCAGACTTTCAAGTCCTGATTGTCGTCGATAATCATTAACACTGGAGCCATTGTTAATCTTAACTTTAGCTTCTCAAAAGTCTCCTCACATTCTGGAGTCCACTTGAATTTTGAGTGCTTCTTTGTAAGCTTTGTTAAGTGACTAGATATCTTCGAAAAATCTTTAATGAACTTCCAGTAATAACTAGCCAATCCAATAAAACTTCGGACTTTGGTGGGAGTACTAGGATGTTTCCAATTTTGAATAGCGGTGATTTTACTTGGATCCACAACAATTTCCTCTTTTGATATGACGTGGCCAAGAAACTTTACTTCATCCTGCCAGAATATACATTTGGAAAGTTTAGCTTTCAATACATTCCTTCTCAGAATTTCTAGAACTTGCTCCAAATGTTTTTCATGTTCGGCCTTTGACTTAGAGAAGATTAGAATATCATCAATAAAAACCAGAACAAATTTATTCAAGACTCCTCTGAACACTCGATTCGTCAAATCGACGAAGTAAGCTGGAGCGTTACATAAGCCGAACGGCATTGCTAACCACTCATAGAATAAGTCTGGACCTCTGAATGCTGTCATTGGAACACACTCTTCGGCAATACGAAGCTGATGGAAGCCTGTAGCTAGGTCCATCCTTGAAAATACTTGTGCTTCATTCAGACGATCCAATAAATCATCGATTCGCGGCAATGAATATTTATTCTTTATTGTCGGCTTGTTCAAATCACGATAATCCACACATAGTCGCAGAGTACCGTCAGACTTTGGGACAAACACCACTGCTGCTCCCCAATCAGAGAAACTAGGCCTGATCAAACCCTTCCATACAAGCTGTCGAGTTTGATTGTCTAGTTTTTCTTTCTCCTTTAGAGTCATTCTCCGAACAGCGTGCACTACTGGCCTTGCGTTCGGAATTAAAGCGATCTTGAAATCAATTTCTCTCTGCGGAGGTAAACTAACAACTTCTTCGAACACATCCGCATAATTCTTCACGACATGAATATCTTTTATGAGGTCAGGAATATTCTCTGCGACTACAGGGATATTTTCTATTTAAGCAGGAGATACATACAAAGCTGACCAAAAATCTTTTCTATTTGAATTCGGGCCTTCACATGGTATGGTTATATAGTTCCCTGATTGGGCCTTTGCCTTAACAACTCTCTCGGCGCATTTAACCTCAGCCTCGTATTTGGTTAACCAGTATAATCCCAAAATAAGATCAAATTCAGTGAAATTCATGACGATCGAGATGGTAGGGAACTTATAACAGGAAAAAGAGACAGGCACCCCACAAATCCAACTAAGATCAAGGGAACTCCCAAACGGATTATGTACAGTGATGGGTTCTTTGAGTTTCTTCAAATTCAAATCCAGTTTCTTAACCGCATTCTTTGCAATAAAGCCTCGCGACGCGCCTGTATCAAACAGTACTTTAACTGGAATATTTTTGACATTAAGCGTGCCTTCCAAAACATCAGACCTTCCCTGACTAGCTGAGGGTGCTGAAGTTTCTGCCACTTCATTCACTTGTACTGTTTCAGATTCCTTTGATAGCTGCCACTCCCTTGCAACATGTCCTGTTTGGTGACACTTATGGCATTCCCTTTCCCCATGTGGGTTCTTGTGCTTCTTGGTGGGTTTAGATCCATTCTTTCTTTGCTTCTTTAAAGATCTTCAATTTCCTTGCAAATGCCCTTGCTTCTTGCAATTATTGCATACGGCAGTCGTTGCTGGTTCTTTCCCAGATTTGGCTCTTTTCCGATTTACTTTAGGCTTCTTACGGACCTCAGACATCTTACTGGCCTCAGGATTATCAGTTTTAGACTCTCCTTTATTACTAGAACAGACTTCCTCTTCGTGGCGTAACATACCTTTCTTGTCGAGATCCTCATACTGGTAAGCCATGTATATCATTTCTGAAAAAGGAAGCTTCACATTCCTCATTACACTATTCTGGTATTTTCTTTGCAGGCCATGAATGAACCTCAGATTCTTCCTTTTTGGATCTTGGATCAGATGAGGGAAAAAATGAGAAAGTTCGTTGAATTTCTTATGGTATTCTGGGATGGTCATATCTCCTTGTATCAGATAAGAGAATTCATCACATAACCACTCAGTTGCTTCAGGAGTAGTAAATCTTTCTAGGAAAATCACTTTAAATCTATTCCAGGTAATATTACCTTCTGGATTATCTTTAATAATCAAATCCCACCAGAACAAGGCTTCGTCTTTGAGTGCCCAAGATGCCAGTAATCTTTTCTGGTCATCTCTCAGCTTTAAACTGTCAAAGATTTTCTCAGTAGAACGAATCCAAGCTTGTGTTTTCATAATAGATTCTTCGCCCGAGAACGGTATTCCACCCAGATTTCTATATTTCATAAATAGAGCTTCTATATCTGGGTCAGTATTACTTCTTTTGTTTCTGGCACTCATTTTCTAGCACGTCTCCAAATGGCAGACAAAGTGTCAGGTCAACAGAAAGGATATTTTAAAACATAGAAACATATACTTGAATGTAAATGTGTCTATTGAGGTGTTATTTCATTCTGCTATACTCATACTAGGATATTACTAATCCTATCTGTAATGAGTTACTCGTCCTAGAACACTACTGGTTCTATTTCTGACGAGTTCGTTAATATGTTATATTCTAGAACTAAGCTTAACCAAAGCTCTGATACCACGTTGTGATGACCCCAAACCCCGTACTGACGGTGTCAAGGGTAATCTTTGGAATATAACATATAAATAGATAACAGCAGAACAAAAATAAATAAATACACCAGATAATGTACAAATAATACACTGGATAAACATAATCATCAGAGTTACGCAGTATACAGGATCATACTTAGTAAAATACAGTTCAGCTATACATAAATGTCTACAGCGGAAAACAAACATAATATGTACAATAGGAGCCGAACCGCATAAAAAAGATAAATGATAGAATCCATCTTCAGCTCTAGCTATCCAGAAAGAGCCTGCTAAAACCTGAATACAAGGCTGCCCGTGTAGAAATAAGGGCAACCGAGTTTGCAAGTGAAACAAACTACGAGTCAGTCATGGGACTGGTATGAGAAATCTACTTAACACATTATATAATTTGGCTAATCACAGGACCACGCCACTTTCGCGGAACGGGTTTACTCCATTGGATTGCCAGTGCTTTAAAACAAGTAAATCTTTTAAACATCGCAATGTTTTTTATAAAAATGAAGCCGATATAAGACTCAAGTCCCATCACACAATGCAACGCAAACCGGAGGATAGAGTTTTACCTTATATCGACCAAGATATGCTTAATACGTGTAAAGTAAAATCACTTAAAATGTAAACTTCATCATTTAATTCTTAATCAGACTCCAACTGTAAAATAGTAAGAGAACGATTCCCTAGGTATTAACCCCGAAGGCCGAAACCAACATCAGACCAATACCCAGGAAGCCACCCATCTTAGCTCGTTTCCAGTTAGTTTCTAATTTTATATACAATCATAAATATCAATCATAGACGAATGCCACTATGTCACCAAATATAGGTTTACAATCAAAACCGCACAATGTCGTATTTGGAAATTGGATTTCCGTCATGAACCAAGGCAAAAGATAGTCCTTACCAACTTCGAGACAATCTAGCCCATATCTCAGGCAAGTACTCAGTCAAGCCTTTGGAGCGACAGGGCCGGTCCACCGATGTGGATTAAAATGCCTGAACACTGCGTCCTCTCCTGTTTCTGGTTCATACCGGGGTGTTAGGCTCGCGAATTCACGTTATACACAAAGCTACGCCACACAGGCCGTGCTTTGATCATCAACCACCAGACTTTGCTTTTCAACAGAAGCCTTGATCACTGCATCTTAGCATGCCACACAGGCAATTCATGCCATGCAAATGATGGCTATCAATCACACAGAATGAATTCCAATGTCATACTAACAGTCCATTTACAAGTCCGTTCTGGGTCTGAACAAAACCGGAGGCACTATATACCTCGCATACCCATCGATCTCCACGTACGTCTGGACGATCACCACTCATTATCCATATTTCAGGATGCCTCCCGATCAGGACATCAGTTATCATCCAACCGAGGTGAAGGTCTCCGGTCTTCAACCATCGTCTTCATCATCGACTTCTTATCGTCGATTCAGTTATTCAGAATGGGATTAACCTGGTCTTTCTGAGAAACTCGCGTATATAATTAACAAGTGCTACAAAAACACAACATATGCCTTATTCCAATTCATTAGTCACTAACCGTAAATTAGTAAGAGAACGATTTCCCAAATATTAACCTCGAAGGCCGAAACCAACATCAGATCAAAACCCAGGAAACCATCCGACTTAGCTAACCTCCAGTTAGTTTATAAATTTCGTATTCAACCATCAAATATTCAATAAACCAGATAAATTCGGTTTATTTCCATTCCATATCGTTCATAACATTTTATAATGATTTATCGCTATTTTTATTTATTTAAAAATAGCCATTTCATTCAATCGACGCTACGGGCCATAACGCGACCGTGGCGCTGTTTTTCTTCAGATTGATTTACACATATCTGAAAATCTAACCATTGGATCTTCACAAATCTTATATCATTAGAAAGATCTTTACAAAACGAATCCAACGGTTTCAGTTTTGGGAAAATCCGACGGTCGGATCTCCCGGTACACTCGTTTGAAGTTTCGATTTCAAAATACGAACTGCAGCGTCGTTATTCTATTTAATTTAATTATATATATAATTGATTATGGCGCTGTTTTTCTTCAGATTTGAATTCAACATTCCAGAAAATCCAACCGTTGGATCTTCACAAAGTGGGTGTCGTTGGAAAGATATTTCCAAAGCGAACCCAACGGTTTCGGTTTCGGGAAAATCCGATGGTCGGATCTCCCGCACTAATCATTTGAAATCACGGTTTCAAAACACGAACTGCAGCTTCGTTATTCGATTCCTTTTAATTATATATATATATATATATTAAATCTATTCTTCGATTTCAAAACCATATTCCTTTCATTCATTTGATAAAAATGATATTTTTATCCAATAGACATTTATTTCAACACTTCACTATTTTTAACAATTCATGTATATAAAAAAAATGTGATTTTTATTGTAAAACAATTTATTTCAAAACACGACTATTTTATATAATTCATATAGATGATAAAAATATGATTTTTATTATAAAACAATTTATTTCAAACACGACTATTTTATATAGTTCATATAGATGATAAAAATATGATTTTTATTATAAAACAATTTATTTCAAAACACAACTATTTTATATAGTTCATATAGATGATAAAAATATGATTTTTATTATAAAACAATTTATTTCAAAACATGAATGTCGTTCAACACATGAATTCCTATTCAACACATGAATTTCTATTCAACACATGAATATAGTTTCAACACATGAAAATAATTCTAACATATGAATATTATTGAAAATTTCGGCAGCATAACGGCAGGGTAGTTAAAACCGGGGCCGTCCCTAGTACGGCTCCTCGATCTACCTTAAAGCCTCGCAGCTTTTGACAATGGGCATTGCATGCATCTAATTCGCACACAGGCGGCATGTATATTTTTTTCTTTCTTTTCCACAAACTAATCCTATGTGGTTTCAACCAAATAATTCTCAACCACAAACGGGTATTTTTCAACCACAATTAATCAATTTCAACCACAAACAATCCTAATCAACCATTCGCTATCAACCAATTTTCACACCAATCACAACCAAAAAAAATCGTCCATGGTTTGTGGACGAGGGGCGTATATATATATATACACATTTATATAAGTATACTTCACTTCACTTTCAACACATCTATAATTTTTACAACGCATATATAACTTATACATCAAATGTACAACTTATACAATGCTTATACATGAGGTGTACAATGCTTATATAACTCATACATCGACAATATAATTTATACATCGTCGTTTTCCATATCGTTTATAATTCAGAAATCTCACATTAGGTTCCACTCCACCAAAAATAGCAGAAGGCTCAGAAAAATATGCGGTCTCTTCTAAAATGTAGAAGAAGTCCACACGAGTCCACTGTCTCATATTTCACTGAATTTCGTCAAGAAACGAAAAGATATGATTTTTACAGTGAATCAAAAACAGGAGCGCTTTAAAGTGCTATTAAATAGTTTAATATAATTTCAGCCGTACCTCTCTAAAAATCTTCAAAACTAGGTTTTGATTAAACTCCCAATCCGCTGCATGTTGTCGAGATCAGGTTGCGCCACGAGGTAGGGCTTCGAAATCCGCTCCAGGGGGTGCCAACCGCCGCCAGTTCGATCGCCGTGGGGAGGGGGATTCCGGCGCGCAACAGTGGAACTTCAAGGGGTCGATTCCGGCGCTACAGGTCACGATAGGGGGTGGGGTTGGGTCGGATTTGAAGAGGAAGGAGAGGGCTACCAAAAACTTAACTGGAGTAGGGGGTGGTTCGACGTGGTGTGGCCGGAAAATGGCCAAGAAGCGGTGAAGGGGTTTCCGTCGTCGATCGGGGGAGCGGGGAGAGAGAAACATAGTTTTTTTTATGAATGAAAAAATCTGATTGGCCGAGAGCTATATAAAATTTTAAAAGAGGGTTTTCTAATACGACCTCCAATCTCATCCTAACGACTGTCGTCCCTAGCCAAATACCCCCATTCTGAACACAATGGGATATGTTTCGAAGGTCCATTCGACTGTTTCAGTCTGTTTTCCTTCAAATTAAAATATAAAACATTCAATATTTTATTTGAACGTACATTTCAATTTGTCGGGGCCACATATTGATTCTAAAAATTCCCGAAAAATAAATCTAGCTATATTTTGACGATACGGTCCCAACAAAACTAGTTTCATCGAATTCTGAGACCGTTTGAAAAATGGCCCTTTTCTGGTCGATCCAATTTAATAGAAATTGACCAAACACATTTTCCTTTGCCACACTCACATACTAGCTTCAAAAATTATGAAATTTGAAACCTAGCAATAATTTGACATCCCGGATCCAACAAAAGTGGTTTCGTCGAATTCTGAGGTTGTTTGCAAAATGGGCATTTTCACGGGCTATATAAACTCTATAGCGACCTTTCTGAAAATTCATTTAGCCATAACTTTTGCTTCCCGCTATGAAACTTTGATTTTTCAGATTCGTTAGAATGATATTCACTAACAGATTTAAATATTTTTGGTTTCACTCAAATCCGTTTTGTTTTGCACCCGCTACAGTCAATCAAAGTTTGAATTCAAATTTTGAAACTACCGCGCCATTTCATGCCTTGTTTATAATTAGAAATAATTATATTCATCTTCAAACATCGATTCAAACTTACTTTTTGTCGTTATTATTTAAAATATTTATTTTAAATATTTAAAATCCACTAAAATAGCCAAATCAAAATTTTCAAACTGGTTCAGATTTTCCGGGTTGTTACAAGAATCCTCCAAATCCACTATCTCTAAAACACTATGAAATACAAAAAGCTGAGAATATGATGAGGAACAACGAACTTCTCGCTTCTTTAGGCATGCTTGCAATTTCAGCTGAACTGAGAAATGCAAAATAAAAAAAAGATTAAAAAAAGATGCAAAAGGATGTGGATAGTGAGGAATATAATCCAGAATATGAGGAGCATAGTGAAGATGATACTTCACAAAGTCCACGAAAGGTGTGTGATAGCTATATATCTTATTTTTTAAAAGCTTTTGAAGATAATAACTATAAAATCCAATCTTATTTCCTACTTGTATATACAATTTAGAGAACTAAAAAAGTTGAGAAGCCCAAGCCTGTTAGCAGACCACAAACTCGTTCAGCTAGTGGTAAGACAAAGGAAAATGAAAAGTTTAGAACCCCAGGCCCAAGCCCAAGCCTGTTAGTAAGTACAACTGAGAAGGATGCTGAAGGACAAGGAACAATGACTAATTATTTGGCTCTATGGGAACGACAAAAGAAAATTACTGCAAAATCTAGTGCAAGTGTTATGGCAAATAAAGATGTGGTGGAGAATGTCTTGCTATACATTGAAAATGAAGAAGTTGAAACATGTACTGAATTGATGTGTGATAATAATATTTAATATTACAGTAGGATTAATTTTTAAGTACCGAATTTACATTATGATTTATGTTATTATTTGACGGGACTTTTCATTTTAATTAAAGATGAAGTTTCTACAAGACTCAGAGGTCAAACAAAGATGTTTAATGTTCATGCAAGGGCATTTGACAAAAGAGTTGTAATTGGGATGAACGAGTGGCTCTAACTTGTTTTAGATGATGACAAAGTAATATATGAATTGAGCTACTTTTTAGGAACATCGAAAAGAGATGTCCCACTTACGTATAAATCTTGGTCGGATGTTCCTGAAGGGTTGAAGCAAACTCTAGGGAATTATGTTAAGGTAATCTATTATTAACTATAATGTAGCTGAATTTTACTTCAATGAGTAATATTGATCTATTAACTATAATGTAGCTGAATTATCGTTTATTTATTCTTTTTAATCTTTGATTTATATTTAAGCAACGATATATTATTCCAGATGAATGTGAAAACTAGATGTTGAAGTCTATTCGTACTGTTGAAGCTGGTACAAGAGTCGCATAAAAACAGCTTATTATAAAGCTTATGAGACCGATGAGGAGAGGCTAGAAAACAAGTCGGACAACATCCCACTGGAGGACTTTAAAGTGCTCTTGAGGTATATGAGGAGATTCAGGTATACATACATATTATTTATTTCGCAACAAAAACGAGTACTTTGTTTTTTGTGAGATAAAAGAGTATTTTGTTTTTTGTGTATTTTTTAGAAAAGAGCCAAGAAAAATTCTGAAAATCGTAAGTCATATCAAGGCACACACGCCGCTGGTCCAAAGTCTTTCGCCCAGCTTCGTCATAAGATGGTATGTGATACTTTACATTTGTTTATTAATTACAGTTTTCTAGATGATAACTATTGACACGAAGTACTTAGCCTAGATGTTTTTTTACTAAAGAGAGTGTATGCTAAACTATATATTGAACTTGTATCAAGAGGCACCATATGATGCAGCACTTTTTCTTAGAAGTCATAAGAGAACATATGGATGTGAGCACGTGTCTAGTCCCCAAATAATGAAGTACAAGCTTGTAAGTAATAATTTTGGTTTGTAATAATTTTGTTATGTTTTGTACATGCTACACATTTTTCATGTCTGTCTCATGTGCATGTTTGCTCAAGTGCACTTTGTTGAACCTAAGTCTGGCTCTTGCCTATTAACTTTCTTGGTCTATCTCTATAGATCTTAATACTATTTTTAATACCTAAAAATAGTCTGTCCTGCCTAAGTCTTTCATTGAGTAATTTTCCCCCAACCATGTCTTCACTGCTCGTAATGAATTAACATCATTCCCAATAAATAATATGTCATCCACATATAATACTAGGAATATAATGTTACTCCCTCTAATTGTCTTGTATACACAAGGTTCGTCTTCATTCTTAATGAAACCAAACTCTTTCACTATTTCATCAAAATGAAGATTCCAACTCCGAGATGCTTGTTTCAATCCATATATGGATCGTTGTAGTTTACATAATTTTCTAGCATCCTCTGGATTGACAAAATGTAATGACCCGCATTTTTCAGCTGTCAAATAATTAATTAATTTAATTATTAAATATAGAGTGGCGATATCGATACCAGAATTAAATAATATTGAATATTTAATTAATATAAATAATAGAATAATATATTTAATTCAGAAATAATCAAAAATAGTGGAATTCACAATATAGTGTGAATTGGATTATTTAAAATATATAGTTCAATTAAGAGTTGAATTAGAGTAACGAATATATTTAATTAACGACAGTTGAACGTATTAAATATATTATAAATATAATCGAGCTCGAAATGGCGCGACAGTTCGCGATTTGGCGATTTGAACTTCAACTGAATGTACAGGATTTGTTTTAAGCCGGATTTTTGTGAAATAAGAAACGTTAGGAGCTAGTGAAGTATATTTTTCTAGTGGAAGAGAAAAACCGGGATTTCATCGTGTAGATTTTGATTTGTGTCCAAATCAAATTTTAAAATAGTCGATATAGAATCGTTTATCGACCATAACGGTTCATTCGATATAACTAGATATCAGTTGTGAATTTAGACAAGGTTCTTTTGAGAAGTAATGATAATTTAATTTTTAGGATTTTATTTTAATTTTTAATTAATTAAATAAGCAACTTTTTATTTGGAGTATTTGGCACCCTGTATCGACATTTCGGGGTTTCACAATATGAGCTAAACTACCGGTATTATTATATTTCTTGGATCGCGGGACATTTCTCGTCTCACCGGTATTTTATTTTTTTATCGATAGTGGTTTTAAATGAAAAAATAAATGAGGATTCTAGGATGACCAAGCCGAATATCACCCTATATAATACCCTTTACACAACCCCTTAAACTCATTCACTGATCAAAAAAGAGGCCACGCCTCATCTCCTCTCATCCGCCATTTTCTCGTGCTCCTCAAGAAAGAACGTGGTTTCACAAATCCCTCCCCTATATAACATACCACCCTAAACCCTTAATTCTACTTTTCTTCGGTCAAACTACTTGTGCCGCCATCACTTTATCTTTCACGTGAGAACGCTACTTCAAAATTCAAAGGAGAGTCTGAAAGGAGGAGTTGCCATGTCCTTAAGTTTGAGCAATGAAGGGAGTATGGCCTCTTTGCATTGGAGGAGATGAGATTCAAAGGTGTGATGGACAACGTTTCTGGAAGAACGGAAGTCTGTAGGTGGAAGTAACCTACGCAGGTTACGGTAGAGTAGGGAAGTAAATGGCGGAGTCCAAAGCAGCATGGGTTCTTATGAAAGAGAAGCTTGTGTTCGTTAATGGTCACGGAAGCAGGAGGAAAGGTGAGTACTACTCACGTGGAGCAGGTGGGTCTTAAAGGGGAACGGATGAGTGTTGGGTGTGTTCGTAGTGGAGTTATCGGCTATAGCGTCGGAAGGAAACGAAGTAATGGAAGGAGGAGGATGGCCTTGAGTTTAAAGATGGCGTGCAATATTGGAAAGGAGCTTATGGATGTTTTGGAGAGAAGAGATAAGCGGGTCTGGACTTAGGAAATTAACGTGAAGCACAAACCGGAAAGAACAAGTGAATCTTGCGGTTGGCAAGAGGGAGTTTGTGATGGGGTACAGGCATTCGAAATGGCCATTAGATATTAGCGGGATGTTCTTGGTATGGAAGAAGAGACGAGCAGCTAAGATGAAAGGTGATTAGCAGATAGCCTATGTAGTAAAGGATTTAATTCTATATTTTAAAAATGTTGTTAATGACCCTTATTTTTAATAAGACTTGAAATTATACAGAAACGAAAATGGGAAAACACGTGTATATTGGAGATCAAAGTAAGGATCGACTATGGTGTGCAGGAGGCCACGACATTGTCTTGGAGGAAGAAAGTAGGAAGCGGGCTGGTCAAATTTAAATGGGCCGACAGTAATAAGAAGGTTAAATCCCAAAAAGGAAATTATATTTAATTTAAGTTTATGGTTAAATAGTTTATTAACTTATAAATTGCATAACTTGATCATACGATATCAGATTAACGAACCGTAAGTTGCGTTGGGATTGTATGGACGGTGGCTACGCACTGGAACTGACTGGGAGTGGATTGAAACTCGTTACAATTTATGGCAAAATAAATTGTCCGTCTGAATCAAATCGAGCGATGGCTATCGTTATTAACAATGATCGTCCAATGTGAGTAAAACTCACCAACTCTGAACAGTTCTATTTTTATAACGTATATTTAGAACTGATAAATGATGACTGATTGCTGTGTGTTAACAGTTTGGATGAATTGTTTGTGTATTGATTGAAATCATAGTTAACGATATATATATATATATAAATCGTTAATCGAATATTGATTCTGTTTATCAGAATATTTCATGTCGAAATGAAATCTATGTTATTATGTTGATTAACATCTGTGATGCAGGAAAATAGGTTGGAGGGACCCAAGTGGGTTCCTCAATATTTAAATACTGTTTGTTTCATATATTGTGATATATGATGTGATATATAATCTATTGATGATTATGTGTGTTTAAACGACATCGATCGTGGTTATTTGGTGTTCTAAACACCGTGAAAAAAAATACTAGGATGTAAAAATAGGAAATTTTCAAAGTATATATTTGAAAAGAAAATTATTTATAAAATCAAAGATTTTATAAAAGGAAGAAATTTATTTATAAAATTAAAGGATTTTATAAAAGGAATATTTATCATTAAATAAATAGAATAAAGGAATATTTATTTAGAAAATAAATAGAATAAAGGAATATTTATTTAGAAAATAAACAGGATTTATAAAAACGGAAGTTGACGAGATATAAAAGAGTTAATCGAATTTAGTTATTCAAAGTCGAGTTAATCGAATATGGTTAGTCAAATAGAGTTAGTCAAACATAGTTATTCAGGATAAGTTGTCATTTTGCACGACTACTAGCGTAATTCGCAGGGCTGCAGACCGCCTACGGCGGTTGGATGTTTCCTGAGGGAATCAGGCGTAACCTTTGTGATCGCTGCGATCTAGAGTTAAGCGAATGGAGTTAAATCGAATATTAGTTATTCGAATAAGAGTTAAGCAACTAGAGTAAATCGAATATTAGTTATTCGAATAATAGTTAAGCAAATAGAGTTATTCAATTAGAGTTAATCGAAATAGAGTTAAACAAGATTAGAAACTGACTAGAGATTAGTTAAGTTGAATGGTTTTTTGAGTATCTATCTGATGTTGGTTTCGGCCTTCGGGGTTTATACTTAGAGAATTGTTCTCTTACTAGTTTACGGTTAGGGACTAATAGTTGTGGAATGGTAGTGATGCGTTAATACGTTATGGAAATGTTTCCAATGTTAATAACGTATATTTTCTAAATGTAGAAAATAAGAAAATATGAATATATATATATGGTTGATCATTGATCGATATAATTTCCATTTGGAAATAATATCGTTGTTTGCACACCTGTTTTTCTTTGATAGTTAACTCATCGACTATCGAAGTTTCGACCATTTTAACGTTGTTAATATGGAGAAACTGGTTGGATTATTATCCGAAGAAACACTTCGTATTGGCATAAGCGTTGCGGATCATATATGCCAAAGATAATTGAAGACAGAGTAATGTTCAAGGGCTGTTGTATAAATCTTAGGTAAAGATTGCCTAAGATGGATGTACTGAATAGTGCCTTCGGTTTGTCCAGTCCCAGGACAATCTAATATGGAAGAAGGTATGACAGAGTATATCCGATAGATTGCGTAAGTTGATCTCTTCGAACGTATCCATGTTTGGTGGCGGAGGAATTCGTTTCTCCTAGCTGTATACCCGTGTTATTTTTGGACAAATCAATTTGTGATTTAAAGGGTATGACAATGTGACATTCTAAGTGAATGAAGATGTGGCATGTAAAAGATAAGCGTAGCTTCTAGCCTCACTTCCGGTAAATGACAGAAATCGGGTAGGCAGCATGACTATGTAGGTCGCACCTATTAGGGTGTATAATCACCGGATCTAGAGTTTCATTTACTTCTAAAAATCTATTGTTGATGCTGTCCCATTCGGGAAACGGTTGCGGATCCCAACCGTTGGTGATATACATTCGATACACTCAAGCGAAATGAGTGGTTGGTCATGTGTGGCCGGGTTGCAAGATGTTCTTGTTGAACCCAGTGTATTCCTCTCTAGAGGTACACTAGCGAAAGGTGGTTCCATACCTTGTCATAGTTGGAAATCCATTACCCTATACGTGCTTGCGGTTTTGATTGTATACTATATATGTAGAACGTGATATGAAAGCATTTCTGCTAAATGATTATTATATTGTGGTTGATAGACATTATTATAATATCAAAAGGTTTTTGATATAAAGATAATTTGGATTCTCATAAGGGAAAAACTTGCTCCGTTATACGTCGTGGTCTTATGAGATATCGTTTATTTGTTTAAACTATTTTAAACTGTTTTACTCATACCAGTCCCATGACTAACGCGGAGTTTATTTTGTTTTATTTCCCCTAAACTCTTGGGTGCCCAATTTTGTACGGGCAGTCAAGTAGTCAGGATTTTACAGATATACTTGGAGAGCTTGGAGCAGGAGGCTTCAGGATTATATAGCTATAATTATTTTCGCTGTGTTGTAAGTGTTGTACTCTGATAATGTTATTGTATACATATACTAATTTTATTTCAAGGATATGTTATCTATTATATGTTGTTCGTTCCGCTGTGAGGTTCGTGTTACTCTGATGTTGTGTTCTTCTTCTTCTATTCTAAGTTTCTATCTTATCTATTCTCACCCTCTAATTTCTTTCATTAACTACCGGCATTTTTCGATGTTTGGTTAGTCGTCATTGAGTTATGTCGATAACCAAAGTCGCTAAAAATACGGGTCGTTACAGTTGGTATCAGAGTAAAGGTTAAGATTTACCTTGGCTCTGTGGCGTGACTCGGTAGAGATAGGGTTAGTAATACCCTAGATTGAGTTTGAGTGTATATATACGAGTGAGCGTACGTGTAGATTTTATAAAATGGTTTTATATTGTGTAAATATATTGGTCGAGTTGTTTAAGGTTCTGATCGATCAGTTTGATCCACTGTATCAGTAGGAGTTTCTAAACACTCGAATACGATGGGTCGACACGATATGTTTTGAAAAGAGGGTAAATGAACTAATTTTACCCAAATTATATTTTGATATAGAGAAGATATACATATTGGAATGAATATATATATATATATATATTGGTTGTTGTTATAATCGAATAAGATTATAAAAATGTGAAACGGTTGTGTAAATAACCAATCAGAATTCAGATAAGTATAATGAATTGAATTAACAATGAAATTAAAATCAGAGTAGAAATTAAAACCCTGGAATTTGAATAAGTGTTTGTAATAGACTTGGATTAAGTATAAGATAATTTTAAGATCCTGGGAGATTTTAAATTGTTTACAAACATTGGAATGATATTTTGAAGTAATTTCAAAATGGAAAGGGTTTCAGAAATAGTTTTGAAAAGTGATATAGTATTGAACTCACTTCTGTAGCTGGAAAATAATTATGATAATGACTGCAGCATCATCGGTGTTCATTTTCGAGTTGCTGAGTGACGGATTACTACTAAAGGATTTTGTATTTGAATTGTTTTGGGAGAAACAAGTTGTTTTGAAATCCAAAAAGGATTATTTGGTTTTAGAAAAGCAAGGCTGTTTAAAACTCCTGGGAAGAGATTGTCTGAACTAAAAACAAATTTAGACAGAAATTTGTAGAAGAAATAGAAATTGAATTGAAGTCGAATAGGATTGGATTTGTGAAATTTGAATTTGAAACATGATTGGATAATCGAGTTAAGAGTTTGGAATCAAGAATTGAACTTGAGTTGAAATGGGATTTGCTTTGGATATAAGCGAATAACCGTGTTGAGGATAAATTGATCAGAATTTGATTGGGATAACATTGGTATATGTTGAGTTGATAGCATATGGAAGTGATAGAGTTGATATGCCCGACAAAAAAGTACAAGTTTATATTTCATATGGTATGGGATTTATGAGCCGATTTGGCAAGCCGCTTGGCTGTTTGATTTTCTTTTGGGTTGGAGAAGGCCTAGAGAGGCGAGTTGTGGTTTTACCAATAGGGCTGTACAAAGGAGGTTATGGCAAAATTTTCTGAAAAGTTAGAGCGTTAGAAAATTTTCAGAATTTCTGAAAATTTTAGTAAGTCGGAAAGAATTAATAAGTTAATTGGAATTTAAATGGTTTAGTTAAAATGGAAGTTAAGAAGTAAAACCTGAAGATGTTTAAATCTAATTAGTAGAGTTAGTAACATTTTTCTAGCTTAGCAATTTCGAGGTCGAAATTATTTTAAGGGGGAAAGATTGTAATGACCCGCATTTTTCAGTTGTCGAATAATTAATTAATCTAATTATTAAATATCGAGTGGCGATATCGATAACCAAAATTAAATAACATTGAATATTTAATTAATATAAATAATAGAATAATATATTTAATTCAGGAATAATAAAAAATAGTGGAATTCACAATATAATGTGAATTGGATTATTTAAAATATATATTTCAGTTTAGAGTTGAATTAGAATAACGAATATATTTAATTAACGACAGTTGAACGTGTTAAATATATTATAAATATAATCGAGCTCGAAATGGCGCGGCAGTTCGCGATTTGGCGATTTGAACTTCAACTGAATGTAAAAGATTCATTTTAAGCCGGATTTCTGTGAAACAAGAAACGTTAGAGATGGTGAAGTATATTTTTCTAATGGAAGAGAAAAATCAAGATTTCGTCGTGTAGATTTTGATTTGTGTCCAAATCAAATTTTAAAATAGTCTCTATAGAATCGTTTATCGACCGTAACGGTTTATTCGATATAACTAGATATCAGTTGTGAATTTAGACAAGGTTCTTTTGAGAAGTAATGATAATTTAATTTTTAGTATTTTATTGTAATTTTTAATTAATTATATAAGCAAATTTTTATTTGGAGTATTTGGCACCCTATATCGACATTTCAGGGTTTCACAATATGAGCTAAACTACCGGTATTATTATATTTCTTGGATCGTGGGACATTGCTTGTCTCACCGGTATTTTATTTTTTGTCGATAGTGGTTTTAAATGAAAAAATAAATGAGGATTCTAGGATGACCAAGCCGAATATCACCCTATATAATACCCTTTACACAACCCCTTAAACTCATTCACTGATCAAAAGAGAGGCCACGCCTCATCTCTTCTCATCCGCCATTTTCTCGTGGTCCTCAAGCAAGAACGTGGTTTCACAAATCCCTCCCCTATATAACATACCACCCTAAACCCTTAGTTCTACTCTTCTTTGGTCAAACTACTTGCGCCGCCATCACTTTATCTTTCACGTGAGAACCCTACTTCAAAAATCAAAGAAAAGTCTGAAAGGAGGAGTTGCCACGTCCTTAAGTTTGAGCAGTGAAGGGAGTATGGCCTCTTTGCGTTGGAGGAGATGAGATTCAAAGGTGTGATGAACAGAGTTTCTGGAAGAACGGAAGTCTGTAGGTGGAAGTAACCTACGCTGGTTACGGTAGAGTAGGGAAGTAAATGGCGGAGTCCAAAGCAGCATGGGTTCTTATGAAAGAGAAGCTTGCGTTTGTTCATGGTCACGAAAGCAAGAGGAAAGGTGATTACTACTAACGTGGAGCAGGTGGGTCTTAAAAGGGAACGGATGAGTGTTGGGTGTGTTCGTAGTGGAGTTAGCGGCTGTAGCGTCGGAAGGAAACGAAGTTATGGAAGGAGGAGAATAACCTTGAGTTTAAAGATGGCGTGCAGTATTGGATAGGAGCTTGCGGATGTTTTGGAGAGAAGAGATAAGCGGGTCTGGACTTAAGAAATTAACGCAAAGCACAAAACGGAAAGAACAAGTGAAACTTGCGGTTGGCAAGAGGGAGTTTGTGATGCGGTACAGACATTCGAAATGGCCATTAGATATCAGCGGGATGTTCTTGGTATGGAAGAAGAGACGAGCAGCTGAGATGAAAGGTGATTAGCAAATAGCCTATGTAGTTAAGGATTTAATTCTATATTTTAAAAAATTTGTTAATGACCCTTATTTTTAATAAGACTTGAAATTATACATAAATGAAAATGGGAAAACACATGTATACTGGAGATCGAAGTAAGGATCGGCTATGGTGTACAAGTGGCCACGACATTGTCTTGGAGGAAGAAAGGAGGAAGCGGGCTGGTCAAATTTAAATGGGCCAACAGTAATAAGAAGGTTAAAGCCCAAAAAGGAAATTATATTTAATTTAAGTTTAAGGTTAAATAGTGTATTAACTTCTAAATTGCATAACATG
Source organism: Allium sativum (assembly GCA_030737875.1). Lineage (NCBI taxonomy): Eukaryota > Viridiplantae > Streptophyta > Magnoliopsida > Asparagales > Amaryllidaceae > Allium > Allium sativum. Next base: position 879,986,108 of record CM060909.1, read on the forward strand.
ATCATACGATATCAGATTGACGAACCGTAGTTGCGTTGGGATCGTATAGACGGTGGCTACGCACTGGAACTGACTGTGAGTGTATTGAAGCTCGTTACAATTTATGGCAAAATAAATTGTCCGTCTGAATCAAATCGAGTGATGGTTATCGTTATTAACGATGATCGTCCAATGTGAGTAAAACTCACCAACTCTGAACAGTTCTATTTTTATAACGTATATTTAGAACTGATAAATGATGACTGATTGTTGTGTGTTAACTATTTGGTTGAATTGTTTGTGTATTGATTGAAATCATAGATAACGATATATATATACATATATAAATCGTTAATCGAATATTGATTCTGTTTATCAGAATACTTCATATCGAAATGAAATTGATGTTATTATGTTGATTAACATTTGTGATGCAGGGAAATAGGTTGGAGGGACCCAACTGGGTTCCTCAATATTTAAATACTGTTTGTTTCATATATTGTGATATATGATCTGATACATAATATGTTGATGATTATGTGTGTTCAAAGGATTTTATAAAAGGAAGAAATTTATTTATAAAATCAAAGGATTTTATAAAAGGAATATTTATCATTAAATAAATAGAATAAAGAAATATTTATTTAGAAAATAAATAGAATAAAGGAATATTTATTTAGAAAATAAATAGAACAAAGGAATATTTATTTATAAAATAAACAGGATTTATAAAAAAGGAAGTTGACGAGATATAAAAGAGTTAATCGAATTTAGTTATTCGAAGTCGAGTTAATCGAATATGGTTAGTCGAATAGAGTTAGTCAAACATAGTTATTCAGGATAAGTTGCCATTTTGCACGACTGCTAGCGTAAATCGCTGGGCTGCAGATAGCCTACGGCAGTCGGATGTTTCCTGAGGGAATCAGGCGTAACCATTGTGATCGCTGCAATCTAGAGTTAAATCGAATATTAGTTATTCGAATAAGAGTTAAGCAACTAGAGTAAATCGAATATTGGTTATTCGAATAAGAGTTAAGCAAATAGAGTTATTCAATTAGAGTTAATCGAAATAGAGTTAAACAAGATTAGAAACTGACTAGAGATTAGTTAAGTTGAATGGTTTTCTGAGTATCGATCTGATATTGGTTTCGGCCTTCGGGGTTTATACTTAGAGAATTGTTCTCTTACTAGTTTACGGTTAGGGGCTAATAGTTGTGGAATGGTAGTGATGTGCGAATAAGCTATGGAAATGTTTCCAATGTTAATAACGTATATTTTCTAAATGTAGAAAATAAGGAAATATGAATATATATATATATATATATATATATATATATATATATGGTTGATGATTGATCGATATAATTTCCATTTGGAAATAATATCGTTGTTTGCACACCTGTTTTGCTTTGATAGTTAACTCATCGACTATCGAAGTTTCGACCATTTTAACATTGTTAATATGGAGAGACCGGTTGGATTATTATCCGAAGAACCACTGCGTATTGGCATAAGCGTTGTGAATCATATATGCCAAAGATAATTGAAGACGGAGTAAAGTGCAAGGGCTGTTGTATAAATCTTAGGTAAAGATTGCCTAAGATGGATGTACTGAATAGTGCCTTCAGTTTGTCTAGTCCCAGGACAACTTATATGGAAGAAGGTATGATTGAGTATATCTGATAGATTTCATAAGTTGATCTCTTCGAACGTATTCACGTTTGGTGGTGGAGGAATTTGTTTCTCTTAGCTGTATACCCGTGTTATTTTTGGACAAATCAATTTGTGATTTAAAGGGTATGACAATGTGACATTATAAGTGAATGAAGATGTGGCATGTAAAAGATAAGCGTTGCTTCTAGCCTCACATCCGGTAAATGACAGAAATCGGGCAGGCAGCATGACTATGTACGTCGCACCTATTAGGGTGTATAATCACCTGATCTAGAGTTTCATTTACTTCTAAAAATCTATTGTTGATGTTGTCCCATTCGGGAAACGGTTGCTGATCCCAACCGTTGGTGATATACATTCGATACACTCAAGCGAAATGAGTGGTCGGTCATATGTGGCTAGGTTGCAAGATGTTCTTGTTGAACCCAGTGTATTCCTATCTAGAGGTACCCTAGCGAAAGGTGGTTCCATACCTTGTCATAGTTGGAAATCCATTACCCAATACGTGATTGCAGTTTTGATTGTATGCTATATATGTAGAACGTGAGATGAAAGGGTTTCTGCTAAATGATTATTATATTGTGGTTGATAGACATTATTATAATATCAAAAGGTTTTTGATATAAAGATAATTTGGATTCTCATAAGGGAAAAACCCGTTCCGTTATACGGCGTGGTCTTATGAGATATCGTTTATTTGTTCAAACTGTTTTACTCATACCAGTCCCATGACTGACCCGGAGTTTATTTTGTTTTGTTTTCCCTAAACTCTTGGGTGCCCAATTTTTTACGGGCAATCAAGTAGTCAGGATTTTATAGATATATTTGGAGAGCTTGGAGCAGGAGGCTTCAGGATTATATAGCTATAGTTATTTCCGCTGTGTTGTAAGTGTTGTACTCTGATAATGTTATTGTATACATATACTGATTTTATTTCAAGGATATGTTATCTATTATATGTTGTTCATTCCGCTGTGAGGTTCGTGTTACTCTGATGTTGTGTTCTTCTAATCTTCTATTCTAAGTTTCTATCTTATCAATTCTCACCCTCTAATTTCTTTCATTAACTACCGGTATTTTTCGATGTTTGGTTAGTCGTCATTGAGTTATGTCGATAACCAAAGTCGCTAAAAATACGGGTCGTTACACAAAACCTTCAGGTTGTGTCATGTACACATCCTCGATAAGATTCCCATTAAGGAACGCAGTTTTGACATCCATCTTCCAGATTTCGTAACCATAAAAGGCTGTAATTGCATGCATAATCCTAATGGATTTAACCATAGCCACTAGGGTGAAGGTTTCATTATAGTTAACTCCTTAAACTTGTCTGAATCCTTTTTTTTACCAATTGGCCTTTATAGGTTTGTACTTTACCATCCATGTCAGTTTTCTTCTTGAAAACCCACTTACAACCGATTGGTTTTACCCCTGTTAGGTGGATCAACCAGAGTCAACACTTGGTTGGTGTATATGGAATCCATTTCGGATTGCATGGCTTCAAGCCATTTCTCATATTCTGGTCCATTCATAGCATCCTGGTAAGATGTGGGCTCATCTTGATCTATGAGCATTACGTCTCCTGTTTGAGTTATTATATATCCAAAATATCTATCAAGTTCACGATGTATTCTACCAGATCTACGAACGTTTTGTGTAATTTGAGCAGGTTCGGTTTCCACAATAGATTGTGGTTCTTGTTCAATTTCAAGTTCAAGTTCAATAATATCTTGTGGTTCTCAAATTTCTTCGAGTTCTACTTTATTCCCATTGGTACTTTTAGAGACTAGATCTCTTTCCAAAAAATTACCAGTTCAAGAAATAAACACTTTATGCTCTGAAGGTTTGTAGAAATAATATCCTTTTGTTTCCTTTGGATATCCTACAAAATAACACTTTTCTGATTTGGGTCAGAGTTTGTCAGAGGTAGGATGCTTAGAAAAAGCCTCACATCCCCGAATCATCATATAAGAGATATTGGGACATCTCCCAGTCCATATCTGATATGGTGTCTTCAGAACCATTATAGTAGGAACTCGATTAAGTATGAATGCAGTTATTGTAAGGGCATATCCCCAAAAACTTACTGGAAGATCTGTATGACTCATCATTGATCGTACCATATCTAACAAGGTGCGATTTCTCCTTCCGAATACACCATTCCACTATGGTGTTCCCGATGGAGTGAGTTGTGATACAATTCCACACTCTTTCAGATAGTCATTAAACTCTTGGCTGATATATTTTTTCCCTTAATCTGTTCAAAGAGTTTTTATGTTCTTACCAATTGGTTTTAAACTTCATTCTTGAATTCCTTGAACCTTTTAAAGGATTCTGATTTATGTCTCATAAGATACACATAATCATATCTACTAATATCATCAACAAATGTAATGAAGTTATAAAACCCACCTCTAGCTGACGTACTCATTGGTCCACACACATCACTATCTTTAAGGGCCAATAGATTACTAGCCCATTCACTGTGTCCAGTGAAAGGAGCTTTGGTCATCTTGTCTAATAAACAAGATTTGCATTCTTTATATGATTCAAAATCAAATAAATATAAAATTTCATCTTTATGGAGTTTTGATATGCGTTTCTCGTTTATATGGCCTAAACGACAATGCCAAAGGTATGTTGGATTTAAATCATTAGATTATATCCTTTTGGTATTAATGTTACAAACTGGCACATCAAAATTAAGAATATATAGACCATTAACTAACTGTTCATTTCAATAAAATGTCTCAGTTAAATAAAGTGAACAACAAATGTCCTTTATTATAAATGAAAATCCAAGCTTGTCCAAACAAGATACAAAAATAATATTTGTTCTAATGGAAGGCACAAAATAACAATTCTCTAATTCTAAAATTAATCCACTAGGTAATGATAAGTGTAGCAACTTCCTATGGCTAATGCAGCAACACTTGCTCCATTTCCCACTCATAAGTCCACTTCTCCTTTTGATTCCTACTCTTTTGCATTTCCTGCAAATTGACACTGATTTGAATCAGAAATAATTCGCAAGAATAACTCTTGTTCTAACAATAGAATTAGAGTTATAAATTTATACTTGTTCCTCAAGTAGAAAAAAATCAGTGTGCTCCTGAATAGCTTCCTTCAAAAAGGTTTCCGCTTCCTCGGTAAATGTCTTGGTAGAAGATACAATTTCTTGAAATTGAGGTTTATTCTTTTTTAAATAGGTACGTATCTTAATGAGAAATTTTTTTATCTGTCCAATTTCTAACGAATCAAGATATCCATTTGCTCCAATATAAATTGTAGCTATCTGTTCTTCCATAGTAAGGGGGTCTGATTGGGATTGTTTAAGCAACTCGCGTAATCGTTGACCTCTTGCCAATTGATTCTGAGTAGCTTTATCGAGATCAGAAGCGAATTGTGCAAAGGCTTCTAACTCTGCGAATTGAGCTAATTCTAATTTTAATTTGCCAGCTACTTGTTTCATGCTTTTAATTTGAGCTGCGGATCCCACTCTGGAAACAGAAATGCCTACATTAATAGCAGGTCGGATTCCCGCATTGAATAAATCGGCAGATAAGAATATTTGTCCATCAGTAATGGAAATTACATTAGTAGGGATATAAGCCGAAACATCTCTAGCTTGAGTCTCAACTATTGGTAAAGCAGTCATACTCCCTTCACCTAAACTGGAACTTGATTTAGCATCTCTTTCCAAAAGGCGTGAATGCAAATAAAAAACATCTCCGGGATTAGCTTCACGACCAGGAGGTCTTCTTAAAAGAAGAGACATTTGACGATAAGCTTGTTCTTGTTTGGAGAGATCAACATAAATTATTAAGGTATGGCGTTCACGATACATAAAATATTCAGCTAAAGTCGCACCTATATAAGGAGCAAGGTATTGTAATGTAGCAGGTGAGTCCGCGGTTTCGGCTACCACAATAGTATATTCCATTGCCCCTCGTTCCTGGAAATTAGCCACTACCTGAAGCCACAGAAGATGCTTTTTGACCAATAGCTACATAAACACAGATTACATTTTTTCCTTTTTGATTGAGAATCGTATCTGTGGCTACTGCTGTTTTGCCGGTCTGTCTGTCCCCAATAATTAATTCTCGCTGGCCGCGTCCTATAGGGATCATCGCATCAATAGCAATAAGTCCTGTTTGAAGAGGCTCATATACGGAGCGTCTTGAAATAATACCCGGAGTAGGAGATTCAATTAATCGAGATACAGAAGCAGAAATTTCACATCTTCCATCAATAGGTTTAGCTAGAGCATTTATAACACGACCCAAATAAGCCTCGCTTACAGGTATTTGAGCAATCCTTCCTGTTGCTTTTACAGAACTTCCCTCTTGTATCATCGAACCATCACCCATTAATACAACACCAACATTATTTGATTCCAAATTGAGAGCAATGCCTATTGTACCCTCTTCAAATTCTACTAATTCACCTAACATTACTTCATCAATATGTGATCCACATCTAGTATCTAATACCCAAGATGTAGAAGTAGACAAATTGACATATATAACGTTTATACCTGAATTGGCGGAGTCAAAATTCCCTTCTTCTTTTTAGATCTTCTAGATAGCATAACAGTTGCGTTTCCAATGACCCAGCTTTCCACATTAGTGACAACCACCCTCTTTGGGAACCCTTCCGTTAGGCTTTGATGCCTATTTGAAATTGGTCTCATTAGCAGTCTTCTTGAGCGGATTTTTCTTCTTTTTGCCCTTGGCTTTAGCAGTTTCCTTTTGTACCATCATTATGGCAGCAGGTTCTGCTTTCTTCATGTTATTCTCAGCAGTTCTCAACATGCTTAATAACCCATTCAAGGGTTTCTCAATCTAATTTCATGACGAACTGAGAATACTTGTTGTTTAATGATTGTAGAACAAGATCGGTTTGAGCTTCCGGTGCCAACGGAAACCCTAACCTTTCGTGATGCTCAATGTATCCAATCATCTTCAGCACATGTGGATCAACGGATTCCTTTTCTCCTATTTTGCGGTGATACAGTGCCTTTGCTTGTGTCATAACTTTCTTGTCGAGCATGACCTTCAAAAAATTTCTTGAGGTACTCGATCAACTCAAAAGCATCCATGAATTCGTGTTGCTTCTTAATCCCCGGAGTCATGGTTGCAAGCATGAGATAACTAACATCAAGAGCATCATCTTGGTGCTTATTATGGACATTAACCTCTACACGGGGTAAAGTACTTGGTACTGCCTTTGGAATGGGCCCATTAAGTACATATAACTTTCTTTCTTGTTTGAGGACAGTCCTCAAATTTCAGTGTCAGTCACGGAAATTAATTCCATTCAATTTTTCTTTTTCAAGAACAGACCTAAATGATAAATTGTTAGTGTCGCTTAGCATCTAGAATCTCCAGGAGATAATAAATAATGATGATTTATAATTTAGACTATCAAAAATAATACCAATCATTGCATTATTAATATAAATGTATAAATAAAAAAAATATGCTGTAACGACCCGTGTTTTTCGACCATTTGAATATGAATATTTAGTTTAGTTTTAAATATTATGTTAGGAATATTAATGAAAATTTAATATTGAATTCGTTATTTAAAAACGAAGTTAAACATTATATATTTATATATATTAAATTCGAGCTTGAAAATGGCGTGCAGTTCGTAATATTTGGTTTTGAACTTCAACTGAGAATACAGGATTCGATATAAGTCGGATTTCTGTGCAACAAGACACGTTGGGACCGTATTGACGATAATTTTCATATGAAAGAGAAAAATCCAGATTTCGTGTTATAGTTTGATAGTTATGGCCAAATCAAATTTTGAAATAGTCGCTATGGAAAGTCGTTATTAAATTATAGGCCTTTAAAATGGCCGTTTTGCAAACGGACTCAGATTTCGACGAAATCAGTTTCATTAGAACCGTATCGTTAAATTATTGCACGGTGTCAAATGGCGTGGCAAACCGATGTCGTATGTGGCCACGGTAGCCAAAAACGCTCGTTCAAATTCTATAGCGTGGATTTAAATAAGTAAATGGATATTGGAGTGTAACTTGAGCAGACGATCGAATTAGGCCACGAAACCAGTTCCGTTGAATTCGTATCGTCGATTAGAGTCAGGATATGTATATGGTTTGTTATTTTTAGAGACCGGAAAATTTGGCGTTAAAAAGGGTAGGGCGGTTAGGGGTAAAAATGGCCTACCGGGGCAACAATCTCAGAATGCGACGAAATTAGTGCCATTGGGTTCGTATCGAAAGGTTATTGTTGATGTTCGCAGTTTCAAGTGGATTTGATTTATCTAGTGACCGTGGAAAAATTAAACGTGTGTTCATTTCCGGTTTCATAAAGGAAATTTTTCCAAACGACCTCGGATTGCGACGAAACTTGTCCCTTTGGATCCGGAATATCGTTTTACATCAAGAACAGCCTTTTTATCAGTAAACAGAAAAAAATTGAGGATAGTTTTACGTATTACTTTACCGTGAAGTTTCGTTAGAAATAAAATAATGGTTGCCCACAATATAAATACATGCAGACCTATTTTCCTAGACACTGTCTCCTATATAGTACGAAACCACGCCAAGTCTAAATCAAAACATATTGAAGTACATGGCCATCCGACTCTTGCCTGTACAAATGGAAACAAGGCGCAGTTGGTATTTCATTTCAGTCGACCTCGCCTAGCCTACCCTACATATACAATACGAAAGATGTTATGGCAATCCAGTCGCTGATCTCCTTATATATATACGCCTTCTCGCCAGATTCATTTCATCTCTAAAAAAAAAAAAAAAGAAAAAAAAAAAAGAAGAGGGGCGTCAGCGTGTACTGGTCAGTGAAGTGGCGGCTGTTTCGGTGCATGCGGAAAGTAGATAAGGGAGAGACCGGGTGTAGCAAATGGAAAGAAAAGGAAGGAAAGCAAATCAATGAAGATTGGTGGCGTTAGTATGAAGTGGGAGGAGCAGTGTGTTCACACGTGGGTAGTAAATGAAGGGAACGAGAGGGATGAAAGATAGTTTGATCTGGCAACCTGGAGCTTGTAAACAAGAAGGGACGGCATACGAAAAAAAAAAAAAAAAAAAAAAAAAGAGCGGACGTGAGGAAACTGGAAGCACAAGGGAGGGGGGAGGTTGTCCCGTACATTGAGGAAGGGGATATGCGAGTACCAGTGAACAATGGGAAGAGTGGAGCTGATTAGCCTGACCGAATGCAAATGAAAGGGATCAAGTTTAATTAAATTTTAATTAAAGGGTTTATCGTTTTAACTTAAACATATGATAACAATATAGGTTATATTAAACTAAGACTTAGGGTGTTCTTAAATCTCATTGACAAAACATAAATTTGTACAGGCTTTTGGAAAGTCTCATGAAGGCCAGAACGTAAGCATGGGAGATCAAAATAAGAGTTGCCTTGGAAAATTCACTAATCAAAACGTAATTAATCTTTTATGTTAATTAAGAATTTATTTAAGGAATATTTAATTCAATTAAAATTGTCAATGCTTGTATGGTTATAACTTGTGCGTTTATGATCAGAATTGAACGGTTCAGCTGGCGTTGGACTCGCACTGACAAGCACTACGCGGTGGAACTAATTTGGATGATAGTGGTGACAGATGGAAATTTCAGTTAAAATTAAACGACCGTTTAATTTTAACGGAACCACTTCAACAGAATCAAATCAAGGTGAGTTAAACTCACTCAGTTACCCTTTTTATATTTTATATAAATTGGGTGTTTTTATTTTATGTGCTCTGCTTGCTGATGGTCGCCTGTTTGCTAGTTATACCCTTGTTTGTCAATTACCGATGAAATTAAACTGTGTTTAATTTCAGTGAAATACCAAATCGTTGTTTCAACGATTGGATCCAACGGAGGTAGCTTACCCTGTTGGTCACGTTTATTTATAAACGTGTTTAATTGTTTGAATTGTTCTATTATTTGGTTGAGGTTAAATGGTTGTTATTTATCATCAGTTAAATGTGATTGATTTGGTTATTGTTTATTGAATGGATATTCAACATCTGTTTGGTTCAAACCAGTGGGAGGTGTTGGTTAAGTGTTTAGCAGAGTATGGCCTATAACATCAATCGAGTTAAAAATAGTGTTTCACCGTCAGGTGGATCGACAGAATCAAAGTTATAAAAAATTATTTTATAACTGAACTTAGATTTGAAATATATTATTTTGAATAAAAATGGTCAAAGAGAAGTAAATAAATATTTTATCGAGACGTTGATTTATTATTAATTTAGTTTATAAACTCTATGCTGATGTTAGTCGGACTTACAAGTAGAAGGATAAGAAATGAACCAACGGTTAAACGTTGATAATTGTTTGTAAAGAAAACAATTAATAGATTTATTTAAATTAATTATATTTTTAATTAATTTAATGTGAGAGTTGATTGGAATTGGTTAGTGTAATAACCATGGTTTAAGTGGGTTTAATCTACCGTTTTGAATTGGATTTGATTTTCATATTTATGTGTTTAGATTAGTTAATATTGTTTAAATTTAAAATAAGGTTTTTAAAAGAGATTTACTATTTACTTTAGCCAATAAAGGAATTAACTACTTTTACAGTAGTTAGTGATCGAAGAAATTATTATTCTGATTAACGATAATTTAGAAAAAGTCCTTTTAAAGGGGAATGCATTTAGAAAGTGGTCGAAGGTGAATTTGGGTAAAGAGAGGAATCATAGGGTTATATAACCAACTCAGAGTATAATGGGATTTGTTTGAGACTGGAATAGAACAGTGGTTTGATTACAGCTTATATTTATCTAAGGATAAGAACGTTGGTTGATCAAGGTCTGAGAGGTAATTAAAATACCCCAACTTGAACAACATCAGGATTATCTGAAGATAGTATTAGTTGGTAATCGTAAGAGACGTTAGTGGATATGTTTTTGAAAATGTAAACAGCGATTTTAGCGCTGTTATTATAATATATGTTTTGTAAATCTAATATAGCAAATGTAGCGCTTTTGCTATAGTAAAGGGATTGTAAACCTAAACAGCGATTATAGCGCTGTTGTTTTGTAAATCTAAATAGTAATTATAACGCTATGGTTATAACATATGTGCTATAAACTTCTTTGTTAAAACAAATGGATTTCCGAATTTAAAGGATTATTTGAAGGGAGATTTTAAATGGGAAATTGAATATAGTTATTCGAGATAGAATTAGCCAAACAAAATTATTCGGCTAAGTTGCCATTTCGTACGACTGCTAGCGTAATTCGCAGGGCTGCAGATAGCCTACGGCGGTCGGATGTTTCCTGAGGGAATCAGGCGTAACCATTGTGATCGCTGTGATCTAGAGTCAAACGAATGGGTTTAAGTCGGGTTTTAGCTAATCAATTAGAGTTAATCAATTAGAGTTAAATCGAATTAGAAGTATTCAAATATCGTATTATTGAATATTTGAAGAAGTTAGAAGTTTTAATTTAACAAAAGTAAATCAGTTAGATAAAGGCCAAGTAATGCTGAATACTGAACCAGTGAACTCATTGGAGTGTCATGATTGAAACACTGTATATATTTTGATAGTTAAAACACCGACTATCAAATCTGGCCAATACGATTGTTGGTACGGAAAGACCGGGATCGAATTTATATTCGAAAACCATTCCGACCAACAAATACGTGAAGATCTCAGAAGATGATCGAGATGGAGCATTGAAGACCGTGGATCTTCATAAACGGAAGAACCACTAATGTTCTCTGCCTGGCAAGCAGAGATAAACTGTGACTCTGTCGTGGTTGAAATCTATGGATTGCAAGGACTTCTCGCTACAGATCCATGGGGTGATTCCTATATGGATGCGGTAGGAGAGTGCCTTCGGTTCATCCTGTTCCTGGATGACGTATATGGACGGATGTCTGACAGAGTATTTCCAAAGGGTCACGTACGTTGATTTCTTCAAACGTACGATAGTTGTTGGCAGGGAATTGCCATTCTCTAGCTTTCAGCTAGAGTATTTTTGTGGACGTCAATTAGTGATATCTGACGGATCTGACGATGTGGCATTCAAAGTGAATGGTGACCAGATGATCAAAAGTTAATTCTGGCCTCAAGCCTCATCAACCGGGAAAGGACAAAAATCGAGCAGGCAGCATGGCTATGTGGGTCGCTCCCATTAGGGTGTATAATCACCTATCTAGAGGAAGTCCTATTTGTTTCTTAAATCTATGTTTCGATGCTGTCCCTTGTCGGGAGACGGTTGCTGATCCCAACCGTCGGTGGTATACATTCGATACACTCAAGCGAAATGAGTGGTCGGTCATGTGAGGGCCGGGTTGCAAGAAGTTCTTGTTGAACCCAGTGTATTCGTCTCTAGAGATACACTATCGGAAGGTGGACCCATACCTTGTCAAGTCGGAATCCAATTCCCAATAAGCGCCTGCGGGTTTTGATTGTATACTATATATGTGGAGCGTGAGATGCAAGCGTTCTACTAGATTGATATTTACTTGTATTTAGACATTATTATAATATCAGACAAGATATTGGTTTCAAAACTGTTTTGGGTTATCGTAAGGTAAAAACCGTCCGTGTTTATCTGTGGATTTGGTCTTACGATTACTTTTTTTCTTTTGAAAGGATTTTGAACTCTAAAATCATGATTGGATGGTTCACCGTTATTACTGTGCGAGTTTATCTCACTCTGGTTCACCAGACTGACCCGGTGTTTTGTAAATGCTCGGGTTAGGCCGGGTTGTACAGGTTCAGGTTATCGACTACTGTGAAGAGACGAGCTGGAAGAATCCAGACGTATGATATTACTATTCCGCTGTGTGTTATATGAGGACAGATCATTATAACTGTCCCAGTGTATGATGTACTCTGATATTGTAAGTATTTCAAAAGCTTTCAATAAAGGTTATTTCTGTATTATATTTTGTTCCGCTGCGATGTGAGACTCTGTGTGGTGTTCTTCTTCTTCTTCTATTCTAATATCTCTATCTTATCTATTCTCACCTTCTAACTTCTTTCTATTAATGATCTGGAATGTTCGATGTCTGAAGGGTCAACATGGTAGTTTGATGTTGATTTTCGGAGTCGAAAATCCCGGTTCGTTACATATGCTCCCACTCAAACCAGCATCCCTATATTTTAATACACATATGTTTTAGTATTTATATGTATTTAGGTGTTCCAAGATCCATATCAAACCGTGCCTTGACCTAACTTTGGCTAACTCCCCAAAACACAATTTTTTAGGTAGACTTCTCATGTCAATTATATCGTATATATATTCCTTGGATCGCATGATGAACATTTTGTTCATTAAATTATTCATTTCCTCAAATATATAATAATGCATGCTCTTTGTCTCTAAGGCCATAATCCTATTATGCAGTCTAGTTAAGTCAAACCCAATAATACGTTGGAGCACCACATTTACTCCATTGCATATAACCAAAATAAAAGGATGCAGAATTCTTTGGCATTACCTACATCCAGTGATTTTGGGTATAAATGAGTGTATTATTGGAAAACGTTACCATGACTTAATATAAATGATAGTTTTAAAAGGGATTTAAATTCGAATTGGTAAATTATGTTATTTATACATGTTTTTGAATAACAATATTTAAGAATTTTAATTTCCACTTAATTAAAAGGATATAAAGATTCTAAACATCACAAGTGTTAACATGTAAATAAAATATACTTATTTATTATGTTGGGCATTTTTAAACCAATTTCAGTCCAAAATGTATAGCCGTTTAAACCAAATATTGCAAAATATTTGCAAGACAATTGTTAAATTTGATTCAGACCATTAAGTTATATAATTAAAAATAGGCTTTTCTAGGCCCACTTATTATTGTAAAACTGATATGGAGACTTGTATTCAATAATCACAGAAATGCATCTAATATTTAAACCTGCAGGAATGAAGAACAAATATATATCATCGTATATAACTACAGGCGTGAGGAAAAAAATTTCTCCAAATATTTAAATACATTATCAAATAAAGTAATTCATTACATATTTATTCAAACTAATAATCTGCAAAACTTAGAAATATGCAACTATATTGAAATAATAATTTAAAACTAAACTAGTTGTCATTCCTTGCATGACATCATACAGATATCTATTATTATACAACATTAATCACAGGTATACATTTTAGTTGGTTTGCATACACCATTATATTAAAAATATGATTACACTTCAGTTTCAATCATAGAAGATAAAACTACCAGTATTTGATACATATATATATATACACACACACACACACACACACACACATATATATATATATATATATCAACACCATAAGCTAGCATACATCATTGCATGTATCCAGATCATAGTATATCAGTATATACTACGCAAATGTTCACAAACATTCAATCTGCTAGCTTCTGGACTAACCTATATATCAATATATACAGCCTAAATTAATATTGATCACAAACATGCAAATGCATTTTTCAAGAATACATATATGTTGGATCTAGATTAACCCTAGAAGGGGTGAATGGTGTTTATTGAATTTTATCGAGATATTAACAATTATCACAGCACATATAATAGCAAAGTAAGTAAATGCGGAATGTAAATGACATAGATTTTACCCAGCTTCGGCCAAACCCTGCCTCTTGTTGCATTCACTAAGGTTTCTATTAGGTGATAAAACAGATCCCACTTACAACACCCTATAAACTTGCAAACCCTGCTCCTGTTTAATCGTACGCTCAAAACCCTAGACTGATCTATATTCCCTAGATCAAATTTTCCCTTGGCTAAAAATCCATAGCCAGTGAACCTTAGTTATTGCAGACACCAGAAAACCGCTAGTTAAAAACCCTAACTAGATGACCTAGTTTTTATAGAAAAAACTAGAAAAATATATGATAGTTTACAAATGAAATAAAAAACAAAACAATAAATAAATAAACTAAAAACAAAAACCCCTTTTTAATCCCTTAAAAAATTGGCTGGTCATCCCTTTTGCTTGGTCAAAAAAAAATGGCTTGCTCTTCTTTGTAGATGGCGGCTGAGAAAAGGAAAATAGGATTTTGCCCCCAAATCAATTCGACTTCGAAAAAGATAGCTCTGAGTTAAACTATGATGCCCTGATTTTATGGTGATCCTTCGCAGATTTGGGTAATTGCGATCGAAACTCATGTGAATATTGTGAGTTCTTTGAATTTTCTTTTTTTGAGTTGCTTTCGGATTATTTGTGGTTTCGATGTAGATTTTGCCTATGATGACTGGTGTTATTTATAGGATTATTAAACCCTATAAAAAATTCTGATGTCCTTACATGGATTTGACTAAATTGTGCATGATGTTTCTATTGTTGCCTTGAATTCCTAGGTGATTCATTGATTGCTATTGGAAACACTTTAAATGTTTTTCTTGTGTGACTTGTGGAGATAACTTGCCAAAAATTGTTACCATAAAAATTGGAATGTAAAATTCTGGAAACTTAAGATTGCCTTGAATATGTTCTCCTGATTTTTTGGAATGGCAAGCCATGAATTTCTGCATTCCTTTTAAACACTTGCCAAAAAAGATCATATCTGGAAAACTATTTTGGCCAATTTATGGAAAGCTTTAAGAACTTGAATTGTTTTCTTGAAATTTTTGCTACCGAGAATGATAATTGGATTTCTGGAAAAAACTAAACCTTATTCTTGCCGAACATGATACGTGATTTCAGGAATGGTAACTTGTGATTCTTGGAAATATTTGAATGAAATAATTGTCCAAAAATCTTACTTATTTCATGTTGCTTTATTTCTTGAAATTCTGGAATTGATCTTGATCGAATTCCTGGAATAAAATCCCCAAAATGAGTTTATAAAATCTAAAGACAAATTCAACTGCCTTGCCATCCTTTGAAAAGATTTGTAGCTTGAAACATTTCTGGAAATATTTTGAGGACCACTTGTAGAAACCATGTAGCTAACTGTAGCTGCAAGATAACCTTGTGTTGACTTTTGTATGACAAAAAATAAATCCGCTTAGTTTCAGACGTGGTACAAACCAAAATCATCATTCTTTTTGGTTCGCACAACCAATTTTTTTTCCTGGAGGTTTAGAAAAAAAGCCGGTCTAGCTTGTATGCAATTTTTGGTAAATAAAACAGACTGTATCATGCTAAATTCTAGACATTTGTTTTTGTAAGCTGAAATGTTTACTTGACACTGTTTTGCTTTGAAACATGGCATTTGAATCTGTTTCACTTTTCATTTGACTGCTGTATGCATTTTTGAAGAACAAATATTGTGCTTAAAATTTTCCTTTGGTCTATTCCTTCGGCATGTTGTTTTTCACCCTTGTACCCAAGTTGCATGCTTTGATCAAACTGCTTTGCTTGTACATTTGCTTTGTTCTTTGTATTTTTGTGTTTCTCCCTTAAAACCTGAACTAGCTTTTGCGATTAGTTGCGACCTATGATTTATGGTACTTCACTTTAACTTGTTGGCTTGCATGTCGAGTTGTCAGGTTGTTTGGCACTTGAATTTCCAAATTTCTGTTGTGTTTAGATTTGCATGAATGTGCACTTAAATTTGTAAAGATACTTTCATACTTTTGTCACTATCCCTTGTCATGTGCCTTGTGAGTTGTTTCACTGTATTTACCTACGCATGATTTTCCATGCTTTGTCACTTGAGTATTTTTGACAGTCTGGACTGGCTAGTTTCACTTGTCACTTGAGTATTGACTTGCATTCGCGTGTTGTACTGTCCATTTATCATTGTTGCTCGGCCACTTGTTTTGGTCCATGCTCAAGCACTTGCACTGGGTTGAGTTTGGTCTTCATGGCCGCCCCTAAATGCATGTGTGTCATGGATACCTGACTCATGCACTATGCATGTGTGTCAGGCTTGACCTGAACACACCCTGTTGATATATTTGTCCAATGATGACCGTATTGCCTCTACACCGAAATATGTGTATATACATACAATGTATATGTATACATGTATAGTGCACGTGCAGATTATATATATGTGAGCACTACATATGATTTGCCTACCTTGTGATATTTTTAGTGTTTCACTATGAATATCACAAGCTGTTTAAACACAGATGAATATACAGATAAATTAGATCAAGCCATGAAAAATAATGAGAAACACACCAAAATTCTGAGGCAAATAATTTTTTAAAATAAAAATTATATCTACAAGAATATAAAATTATTTCTGTTCCAGATTACTTTGTGTGTGTTTCTTTTTGTGACAAGTAAGCGGAAGACTGGACTGATTATGAAAACATAGACAGAAGACAATATTGTGTTAGTGTGTCAACAGAGAGTGAAGCGTATGTGTGAGTGTGTCAATGTATATGAGTTTGTACAGCAGTGTGAAATGTAACTGAGTGCATTACAAGAATATTGGCTTTTGATAGCACGTTCTGTGTATCCCATTTGAAACGCTATTCAAGCCTTAGTCTTCAACGCTATTTGACTTCCTTTTTTTCTTCTGATTTTCCAGGTGCACAACTTTATTCCAAAAAAAAGGTGGAAAGCCAAATTTTGTGCAGGAATAAAAAAATAATGTACAGGTTTTTCCTCTCCTCTTCCACAAAATAGCCTTCCTTCCAATACCTTAAGATAGAAATAAATGCCGCCATTGTTTATTTGACTATTTTAGGGGTAATATGACCCTCAACAATATTACAGATTGCCTACTTTAGGGGTTATGAGTAAGCTATGAGCAGGCTTGATACCACACCTTCGGACTCCAGCACTTAGAATTTCAACTTCCTAAACCTGCCTCTCAGATTTGAACGACCATGACAGGTATTATTATATATATTTCTTATAACATTAACTCATAGAAAGCATTCACTCCATCCAGTCCCTCATCATGTAACCTAAATTTCCGTAACAAAGTCGATCGATGCCCTAATCCCGCTTTCCGGCTGTCCATCCCAATTCCTAAGCGCTAGATTCAAAGTTCGGTTCAATTGAGCGAGTTGTCTTTTCACTTAGGATTCGAATCAAGTTTATTAGAGATTCTCCTCTTCGGATGGGGGTAATAGGAATATTACAGATTTCCTACTTTAAGGGTTACAGGTGAGCAATGAGCATGCGTGATACCACTCCTTCAGATCCTTCCGACTCCAGCGCATAAAATTTCAACTTCCTGACCAAGACTCTCAGATTTGAACAACCGCGATAGGTATTATTATATATGTTTCTTATAATTTTAATTACCTTTTGGTATGAACAACTAATTTTCTTGCAGTTATTAGGCATGGAGTAATGTCAAATTACATGAACATGCCTAAGGAAGGTGACGTTTAAACACAAAACGACTCGTGGATAATTATTTTAGTATGTATAAGGAATACATCAAAATGCGATGAAAGTACCATATTTTAGTATGTGTTTTTGTGAATAGTAATTTTTTACAGTATAATAGCATATTTGAGGATGTAGCTAGCCGATGAACATATATATATATATATATATATATATATATATATATATATATATATATATATCTACACACACACACACACCCCCTATTGACTGAATGTTCTTCCACCACAGAAATCAAAGCCAAATAAAATACTGGACTAGACTTGAAGAAGCATACCTAATTATCTGTTGAATCATATCTATTTATCTGTTGCAACAAAATGTTATTGTGATACTGGACTAGATTTGAAGAAGCACCACTGCTCTTTTAATTTTGAGATGTGTAAATCTAGATCTAGAATTGAGTTTAGAAATCATCATGAGTGTCTGTTAAAAGAAGTTGTGCTGTAGTTACCCAACTTGGAATTATAGCTGAAAAGAAAAGTAAAATTCTAGTTTTTCCCCGTCTACGATTTATAATTTCTGTGTTAGGGAGTTGTAATTTTTTTTGGAAAATATGTAGAATTAAAGGAGTTATTAGTGCAAGTTTTCTACCTTACTCAGCATTCTATGCATTTACTACCTTCAAAAATACTTACATTGAAGATTTTTGTTAAATTATGAAAACCACATATGAATTTCCGTACAGTGTTTCACATTGTGCATTTTAGTAATTTTGGCTAAATAAATACTATGTGTCCTAAAAGTAGACTAATATAATGTGCGTATGTTTTATGAACAAACTATTTGTCAAATAAACTATACTGTAATTGTTAGTATGGTTATTCTTAAATCAATAATAATAATGTTCTATACACGTGACATGCATAAAAACAAGCAACTATCATTGATAGATGTTTATGTTTGAAATCAAAATTTCTATTAACTACCAACAGTGGTTACAATTAAGGCAAAGACCACAATAAGCACAACCGTGTATGCACATGCAATGCAATTGGTTTTGTATATGTAAATGTGTGTAGAAGTTATTAGCGACTACGATATAACCAAAGATTAAATTATGAAATGGGTGCGTAAAGACAAAAGCATTGTGCTAAAGTAAATAAAGATTGGATAATTACAAGGATCGTTGCTTACTGTTGTGATAAATATCACACTACTAAGCTTCTGTGTTTATTCAAAACCTTCCTCATAACAACAAGAATGCTTGTCAATAACAAAAAGACCACCTTTTTTGGACTATAATTTCTATGTTAATATAGCCTTTGATTGAAACGTAAAGATGGGTCGAAGGACGCAAGACTCAAGCGCATGAGAAGTCCATGCGAAGAAGCTTTACATTCAAATTATAACAATGTGATCTCAATCTCATAAATTAAGCTGGTGATAAGGTCTTTATTATAACTTGGTTGAAGTCCATCCAATTTACACGTTGAAATTTGTAAAAGCCCCATACTCAGATTACAAAAATACTCTATTTAAAAGACATTTGTTTTTAAGTCTAAAACTTATGCATATAACTTTACAAAGAGAACTCGTTTGAAGCTAACATAAATATATGTTTTCATTCCAAAAGAAATCTAAAATAAGAATTGTATTAATAAGGGAAACACCAAATTAACAATCAGGTTTATTTTTTGGAAAGAAATCCCTTTTATTGAAATATTGAGTTAATCGAAATTGAATGTTTTCTTTGCTTGTGTCTAACAATTAATATTCAGTTTTTTTGAATACATACTGTATATTTGTCTTTATAATATTTTTACCATGCTAGAATTGGATGGCGGTCAACTGAATGGTTTCTTTGCTCGTATGGGAGCATGTTCAGTTCACAATTGATGTTTGGCGGTCAACTGGCGATGATTTTAAAATTTGTATTGTGGGGTTCCATTCAGGTATCATTTTCACATACTTCATTTTCTTTTTTTATTCAAAGTAACTTCAATCTTAGATTAAATCTATTTTAGTTTAAATCATGCTACAATTTGATAGGAAATTGATGTTATAGTGTGCTAGTTTTAAAAAATGCATGTATATGTCAAATTAATTGGTAGTAAAACTTGGACTCTATTTACTGAACATCCTGATTTGCATTCAATTTTGGAAGAGTTAAATTTTATCCATTTTAGCAGCCAAAGATTGGGTATATACATGAATTCAGGGGCCCACTAATAATTCAAAGTTTGACCCGATTTAATTCAACGTCATATTAGATTTTGTATGAAACCTCTTTCGACTCACATTAAATTCAAATTAAGTGTTATTTCAATTTATGCTTCAAAAATCATGTTTTAAAAGTACGTGCATTTTTATTTCTTGTTTTTTTCTTATTTCTGAAGCCATCAGTTATTCTTTTCCCATCTTAACCCTAAATTGTCGTATCGCAATGAAATCCAACAATAGAAATGCATTAGAACAGTGATGAGGCTCCTTCTCTGTCTTCTAGAGTGTAAACTAAAGGTTGTTATTCACTTTGGAATTTGTAGGCAGTGGACAAAAGTTTGGTTCTTTGGCTTGATTTCGATGAATGAATCTTCTCTAATCATGATATAATGCTTTGATATTGATAAAGATAGTTTTCACCAGCTTAGGGTATAAATTCGGAGTATACAAATCTTCTCATGTAGATCTCACATATCTCTCTATAATGCATATAAGTTATGATCTATCAATATGCTTGAAACCCAATCACAGTAGTAAATATAATCACTGAAACTTTATAATAAGAATAAGTGTTATATGAGATATTCTAAATATCCAGGACGTTTTTAGAATCCAATATACCACTATAATGGGCACATGTGTTATAGGATGTGATAGCATAAAATTTTCATTTTGTTAGTTCGGATTTTGTGTTCCATAATCTGTAAAACCGAACATAAATGGTTTTGAACATTCATTTGGTTATTTAATGCACGTTCCAAGCCTAGTGTGGACCTACCATCAACATTTATTTTGTTATTCTGGTTATTTGGGTGTAGTGTGAATGTTACTTCATGTACATAGTTTGTTGTGTTATGTTATCATTAGTTGTTGTATGGATAAATATATGATCTTCCTTTTAATTTGGTACCATCATTATTAACATTTCATTTATTCATCACTATATGAGACCAAGACCAGAAATGAGTTTTCCTTAGGAGGCTTTTCAACCGAATGAGAAGGTAAGAGCAACTCCAGTCATTGGAGTTAAGGGGGGGAAATTAAGGGGAGATGAACCAGTGGCTCGTTTCAGCCTTAAAATTAAGGCTAAGATTCAGGATCCTGAATCAGATCCTGACACCTATTTTATAGGCTCCAGGATCAGGCGCCTATAAAATAGACGCCAGGATCCCTCACCCCCTCCCCCACACGTGGTGCTCCTATACCCCAATTCGGACCCTGGTACCCCTTCTAACTGCTATAAACAATCACTTTTTTGAACTAACAATGGCTATTAATGGTCATATGGAAGTTACAACGGCCATAAACGATCATATTTTTTCTCTATATATATATATCGGTATGAGTAGTTCATTGTAAAGCAAACAAACTTCTTAAAATCCAACATACTCTTTATCTAGCACTAAAGAATGTCATATCCATTCCAATTCCACAATGAAGCGATGAATACAAAAAGTTGGGATTTTGATTCTCAACCAGTCGAAGATCTTACCCCTCATTCTGCTCCACCACTCTCGTTTCATTCTTCTGTGTCATGGACAGGGGACGAAGATAAAGATCTCTGTTTGATGTACTGTCACTTTTCTAATGATTCGTTCAAGGGAAATGACCAAAGTAGGGAGGTTTTCTGGGGAAAAGTTATGCCTGCTTACAACAAAAAGCACGTAGAAAGGATGAGATCAATGTCTGCACTTTCGGGTCGATTTGGGAAGATCAATCGACCAACCAATTCTTCGCATCTCAAGTTCACAAAATAAGAACCGTAAATACTACCGGAATGGGAGGTGAGGCCAAATTGGTAATAATTTGTAATTCTTTCATTTGCTTATCAATATTTTATTTACCTACCATGAAAGTATACCAATATTCGTTGTTTTGTCATTTGTAAAAGCGAATGGCGAATGACCAATTCTTGAAATTATTTCCTAGAGAAAATGGTGCGAAAAAACCGCATTACTGCCAATTTGCTAATTGCTATGAATTGCTCGCTAGTCATCTGAAATGGACTTCTAGCAATGCGAAGAGCTTAAGTGATGTTCAAACAAAGGCAAAAGCAAAGAAAAAAGCAAGCCGAAATTCCTATACTTCCAGTCCAGGAGAATCTTCGTAGAGAGATTCTAATGCGGGTGAAGATGCAAGTACCGAATTTGATGAAGATGCAAGATCTATGGTCCAGCATGCTGTGAAGAAGAAAAATGTTGTTCAAACCGAACTTGATTCTCGGTTGGTGCAGATGTACGAGAAGCATGGCAGACAAAATGAAGAACGTAAAAGACATAGCGCAGAAAAACTTGAGGTCTTAAAACAGTTAACCGAGATTGAAGGCGGTAGGTTTGAGTTGGAGCGGCAACAACAAGAGACTTCAGTAATAGAAAAGGATGTCACTGGAATGGATCCACTATCGAGGTAGTACTGGATGGATTATAAACAACGTATTGTTGATAGTCATGCTGGATCTAGGCGTATGTAGTGTACTTATGTAGTGTTGTACCGTTTTAATTATTTTCATCTCTGTATTGTTTTCTAGTTTGAATTAATCAATGGTATTTTTTTTCTTTAAGATAGTTTGTATGCGTCGAATAATTAAAAATAATCCAACATATTACGTACAACAAAGCTAACACAGTTCAATGCAAAAAGATGTAATAAAACAAAGATTTTTAAATCTAAATGGAAACAAGCGTAATAAAACATAGCTCCGAAATATAATCTACTGGTTGTTGTAACTGTTCCAAATGTGATCCATCAGATGTTTTTGAAGTCGATTATGCAGTGCTAAATTACGATATATTTCATGTTGATCCATGTGAAACATATCGAATTGTCCTTCAATTTCATCATCGGAAGCTCGGTAAATTTGTGGGGGTTATTTGGATCCTTCGTATTCGTAATCTGGTTGCATGATCGCGCGTTCATCTTCGATTATCATGTTATGCAGAATTATGCAGCAGAACATAATTTTTGACATTTTCGACCGTTTCCATAATCTACATGGACTACAAACCTTTGCCAATCTTGATTGAAGAACTCTGAATGCTCTATCCACATCTTCTCACTGACCCTCCTACATAGAGGCAAATTTTTTCTGTTTTAGGGTCAGTGGGTTCGCAAAGGTCTTTACAATCGTGCTCCATTTCAAATAAATTCCCTCCCCCAGATAGTATCTGTAATCATATGTGTTATGTCCAATCATAAATGATACAGGAATGGATTTACCTATGCCAAATCGCTAAACAAATGTGATCGTTCTAGAACATTTAAGTCGTTAAGGGAACCTGGCATACAAAAAAAAGCATGCCCTATCCAAAGATCATGAGATGCAACTGCATCTAAGATGATGGTTGGCCTTTTTTCTATACCATTGTACGCTCCATGATAAGCTTTAGGACAGTTCTTCCACTCCGAATGCATGCAATCTAGACTCCCTAACATCGCAGGCCACCCTCTACTTTCGTGCATTTCACGCAACCTAGCTACATCAGCCTTGTTTGGAGAACGAAGATATTCATCCCCATATATGTCCACCACTGACTGACATAATTCATCTGGATTTTCCAAAGCATTACTCTCTGCAATACAATAAGCATCATCAAGAGCGTCAGCGAGTGCGCCATATGCCAACATTCTCAAAGCTGTGGTCATCTTCTGATGTCTAGTGACGAGCTTGTTTTTTGGTAGAATCCTGCTTATAAACAAAGTATTTATTATTTGCTTGAAAACTTTTAATAATTCGTAAGAACAAGGGTCTGCTCATTCTGAAACGTCTGCGAAAAATCATAGGACCATAAGCCGGGCTAGACATGAAATAATCTTTCATCAGTGTTTTATGAAGTACTGCATGATGTCGATGAAAGTGTCTTCGCCCTATTGTTGAGCCACCGTGTTGTCCACTACTTAAACCGTAATCTTCATGGTAGATCTCTATAAGTTCATCTTCTTCTTGTTGGTGTGCTAATGCATAGGCTTCATCCTCTGAGTCGCTATCGCATAACATTATAGCTTTTAGTAAATGGCCAGACATTTTTATTGAGGAGGTTTTGTTTAATGTTGAATTGTGATTGTGAAGTATGATACCTACATCATTATATGGTTTGGAAAAGTTAGGGGACTATATTCCATATTAGGACTTTACTGTAAATTGTCTGCTTATTCAACGTTGGGTCACATCATGTCAAATCAAGTAGTGTACTCAATGTTTGGACTGTACTCTATTTATGTTAAACAAAACACTGGAACCTACTTCATTTGCTGAAAGTCGAAAAGAACGGTCACTGTAGCCATGGTAGGGGGCTATATTCAATGTTAGGACTTTACTCTCCTTATCTTATCCTAGGCACTATAGCCATGTTCGATTGGTGTACGTTGTCTGGTTATTCAATGTTGGGTCACCTTTTGTCAAATCAAGCACAGTATCCTTACTGTTGATCTCCTCAATGTTGGGTCAAATCAAGCACAATATCCTTACTTTTTTCTTCTCAGTGTAGGGTCCAATCATGCCATACACCCATGTAAAAGGGTACTAACTACATACACAGGACTCATATTAAATTCAAAGAACTATTTCCAAAGCTGTGTGCTACAAATAAAGGGTGCTTTGGGTCCTTAGTTGCACACAACAAAAATTAAATCATTCCCCGTTAGCCTCATTTATCCATGTCCACTAGTAGTTGGTATCCAGCTGAGTTACTTATACTTGTGGAGTCGTATATTGACTTTCAAAAAATGCATGACAAAATGCTACAAGGAGGTGGTGGAACCCATGAAATGTACTGGCAATTGATTCAAAAAAAGTACAATGACAACCCTAAGTGTCCGTAGTGGAGGCCTAAATAAGAAATTCATAACAAACATAGGACCTTTTGGGATGATTGTGCCTGATACCATGAGATAATCGAGGCGGTAGAAGAGGAAGATATTTTCAAAGCTAATCATGCCACTTTCTATTCGCGTTACCTATTCGAACACGGAATGGAATTCATAGGACATGAAGCTTATGAACTTCATTACAGTTGGCTAACACGCTTCAGTTATGATTGGTAGAAGTGTATGTGCTACTATTTATGTTAGTCTGTGTTAAACATTAGCTATTTCTTCCCATCATTCAATAGTTGTGGTTAAGTTTATTTTAATATGTTTTGTTTAGTACTATCTTTATACAGTGATTATGTAGTATGTCTCAATGTCAAGTCATTTCATTGAGTGTAGCAGGGTTTGGAAACTTTATTATGAGTTGTTTTGTTATAGTGTCAGGTTTATGTACATGTAGGAGTTAAAAAACATGGGTTGTCCCTGGGTGCATTGAACAATTCAATCCAGTACTCTTCCACCTGATCATTGACTGGGTACACTATTTTGTGGCGGGCAGCTATATAGCTCTCTCAAAATACTCCCATCTTACCTCACTCAAACAACCTTGTTTCCTACCCCTCTATCCATTTCCGCAGCAATGCCTTCGTGGCCATCAGCTACTGACTCCGAGCACGAGGCATACGAAGAGAGGAGACTTCAGGAGATGGAAGACGAGTTCAAGTTTCTAAACCAACTAAGACCTCAGGCTCAAGCACCGTATGAACCAGGGAACGTTCAACTTCCACTTGAAGCTCAAGTAGCCTATGCTTAACCATCGTACAAACAGTTGGTCCCTCAACCATGAAAAGAAGTTGAGATGTATCGAGTACCACCTTCTGAATAGGAAGTTGACTCTTATCCAGTTTGTTGCTATTGCGGTTATGCAGTTGAAGTCGTTGTTCGAGCAGAGGGAAACAATATAGGTTGCCACATGCTAAAATGTCCATCATATCCTAATGGATGAAATTACATGGAATGGATAGATGACCCACTTTGCTCGAGGGGAATGGCCTATCCAAACGAACTAGAACAGGAGATTAGACGCCTGGAAAATGAAATTGAGCAGTTGCGATTGAATGTAATGAGAATCCCTTGAGTTTCAACGTAATGAGACGTTGGCTTAGCAAACTATTTCCTATGTTTCCTTCTTTGATGTTGTACTTGGAATCGTGTATCAGTAATTGATGTATCTTTATGATTTGTTGTGGGTTTATGCTTACTGTTAATTGTATCGTTATGCGAAATATTATATGTGTCCTATATGTTCTCAAGTGTTTAATTTACAAGAAAATCTAATTAAGTTGGTAACAACATTATAAATGATTAAAGGTGTCTTTACTAAGGACCAAGTGTGGCAGGGTAAAGTCGCCGTCAACTGTACAAACTAGACTAGGAATCTTTGTTGTATATCAAGCAACATGGTCTGGTCAGCATCCACATTAGAAACGAGACAACGAATCATTGCTAGGCCTAGCTTCAGAATAAAGTCGACATCACTCGTACAATTTAGACAGGGAATCTCTACTACCTGTCCATTATTCTTAAAAATCATGCCACGGAAAAATACAAATGAGTTGACAAGTCATCCCAATTAATGCTTTAATATATCGGGAAGTGGACTTGCGTTATTAAACAGGACCCTGCATCTTCTTCCTGTCATCATTATTTCAAACTCTCCAATAATTTTCTGCTATCCACATTTGCTCTACATACAATGTCTAGTTGGGAATACGATTATGAAACAATGGTTCAACTGTACGATGCGTACAAAAGGAAGAAGCGCAAAATAATTTACAATACTATAACATTGCACTAATAATACATCAAAACAACTATAAAGCAATACTACAGTCCATTGAAGAAGTACTAGTAGAAAATACATGATAAAATACCACAGTTCCCTTAATAATACAAATAAACCACAAAAGGAATACCAAAGTCCACAAAAACTACAGTAATACCAAAGTGCAGAAAAAACAAAATACAACAATCCACTAATAATACATCAATACCATTACATAGGAATGCCTCCGTCATTATCGCTCCCATCATCATCCCCGTCATGATCATCAACATCGACGTCATCAGCCCCATCGTCGTCCTCATCAAAATCATCAACATCATCATCAACATCGTCGTCCTCAGTAACTGCGTCGTACTCATCGTCATCATGGCTCGGCAGATCATCGAGACCAATGTCCTCACCAACTTCTCTAGTCGTAGACCCACTGGGCGCAACATCGGCGGGTGCAAAAGGCTCATTCACGGCAAGTCTGGCTGATAAATGATCAATCTGAGACTCCAACATCTGTGTATGACTAAGGTACAGATCATGCATGGTGTGGGTGTGTGCAAGAATCATATCACGATAAACGGCCAGGGTAGCTCTAGATTGGTCCAACCAATGTGCGTACTACAAAGACATGTGATCAGCGTTATGTAAAGTACCATAAATAAAAAATGTACACAAATGGACATATGTTTTAAAGATACCTGGTATGGAGGGTACAAGCCGGCTGAGGGTACTCCTGGAAAGTCGAGTGGATCTGGAAACACCACGGCTTGCTCAATAATGGTACCTCTAATGTCGTAAGCTCTGAAAGTACAATCAGGCTCTATCTGCATAGGAGGCTGAAAAACTGGGATGGAATAGGGTCAAATGAAACTTGAGGTACCTGAACTCTACCGGCTGCCATATGAGGTCCTAAATGACCGGAGTTAACCCCCCGAGCATAATCAGGACATATCAGTCTACGTTGAGCAACTCTAGTCCAATAAGATTTGTAATCTCCATCAATGAAGGATGGGCTAATATCAACCCAACCAGCCTCCCATATAGTCTGTATGTATTGCACCCCAATCAACTTACATTTGCTAAACATGTCCTCGTGCGATAACGGATCTCCCGGTATACATAAATTGTCGCCGATATGATACGCAAACCTATCGCCCAAATACCAAATAGGCATATATGCGGGTGTGTGTAAAGCCCCCCTACGAGTATAGAGTGTATATGCAATCACAACCGGGTGGTCGTCAACCATAAGACCAACATCTGTCATACGGGTCAAATGTGAAGTCCAAGGAGCACATATGAGATTTCCCCGACTCCGCACGTCAAGCTGTGCTCTAGACTTCATCAAATCATGACATATACCCAATGTAGCATAAGGTACGTAATGAATACTCTCCCATCGTCTCATCCGAGGAAAGAACTACTCACCTACCTAAGCAGCTATCTCTACCACGCGTGGATGCTTGTTAGCCGTGAACTCATAATACCAAGTGGGAAAAATGTACAAAAAGGCCTGCATCTCTCTGACATCTCGCATCACATATTAATCTAAAGCGGTGTACAGAGTACCTAATATAGTTGTGCCACAATCTATCATATCAAACTGATCCAACATAGTAATCGCAGCTAGATAATCCAAGCGAACGATACTTTTACGATTCGAAAAATGGTCGAACCAAACAAATACAGTAAAAATGCCCTAGTCACCCCATCTATAATATCTAGTCGACTCGAATAAGAAGTGATGTATTGCTACAGGCAAGTCAATGGAACCGCAGCACTACTAAATTTTTTAGCATCAAAAAGGGGTAAGAACACGGAAAACACGTGGGGTAACTCGTACAGATCATCAAAAGGAACTGGTCTACGATCAAGACGACCAATCTCTATACCGGTCAGCATATAGAAATCGACAAGAGTGACACCAAGCTCAAAGTCAGAAAAATGGAAAGTATGTGTGGTCAGCCACGACCGTTCAAATAGTGCATGTAACAGGGGTCTTTCGAATGACTGAATAGGTCTAATAGATAAAAACTGACCAAAGGCACTGTGCTGCAGCCTATCCTTAATAGGAGTGGGAAGTGCGTCATAAAATGAAATGCATTTCGGCTAACTACCTCTGCATTGAATGTACTTGTCCTATATATAACGAAATAAGCAATGTTTTTCAATTCAATAATACTTATTATTCTCGTAAGAAGATATTACTCGCGTAATAGTAGAAATCATTAACATTGAATTTAAACCTGTATCATGGACAATGCAGTATCAACTCTTTGCTCGTAGCCCTCCAGAAGATCATGAAGGACACAAAGCTCATCAGCTGTTACTCTAGGGGACGGAGGTGTGTGTAATGGACCGAGTTGCTCGTCTGACGACTTCTGAGCAACTCTCCTTGCAACTTTAGTGCATCACAGCGGCATTTCAACTCAATTTTTTTATTAAAAACAAATTAAAACGAGAGCTTGAAGAGGAAACGAATGGATAAAAATGGCGGATAGGGAGTTTTATAGGGGCCAGAATATTGGTGCCTATTTTATAGGCGCCCGGATTCTAGCGCCTATTTTATAGGCGCCAAGATTCTGGCGCTTATAAAATAGGCGACAAAACCACTGTCCTAGCCTCCTCGATTCAGGGCTGAATATTCAACCCTGAATCCACTGGAGTTGCCCTAAGGGTTGTAGTCTTTCTGAGGTCGTTGCTTCGGTCTTAGCTTTCTTTGCCCGCGGCTTGATTGCTATAATAGAATTGGCAGGACGAGACTGTTGAGCCTTCTTTATGGTTGGTTTCATTTCCTAATAGTAAAATCTAATAAATTAAAGTTGTCAAATAGTGTAGTTTTAAAAAGGAAGTTTTGTTAAACCCATTTTTTATAAGTTTAAAATTACACTTCCGCCACTTCATAAAAATAGATTTCGCGAAATAATTATGGAGTTGCTTTTAAGAAAATTCGCAATGTTTTCTGCTGTAAATATTTTCTGAACAAAAATACAAATATTAAAAAGTTTGGAATATTTGAAGAACAACCTCCAAATATTTTTACTAAAATCTTCAAATTTTGCTAAAAATAAGTGTAGGCTGTTTCTAGAAATTTGTTTCGAGAGGAATAGAAATGGAACAAGTTTGAATATAAGAGTGCACCTAAGTGTTACGCAAAAAAAAAAGAACTAGTCTGGCAATGGTTGTACCTCAGGCTAGAAACTAGTAAATTGCTTGCCCATGTTGAGATTTCTTTATGCTTTGATAAGTTTATGTCCTATTAATCTTATTGTATGTGATGTCAACTTATTATTTGTTTTGTTTTATGCAAGCTTATGGCCCTTTCCAATGGTGTTGATGCCTTGACCCTTTCCAATGGCAACGGTGATGTCGATGCTTCCGCTTATTTTTCTACAAGTAATCATACTCATCATGCAACATATTCATGTCAACCTATTCAACAACCTTTGTTCAATTTTCTTACTTATATTTATGACAACAGTTTTTTTATTACGTGCTGGTGGATTTCTACTACCGTGCTATATCATGGGTTGGGCCATAATCATCTTGCAAATCCATATGCAAAGATAGGTAACTATAACATGTTGTGTGATTTGTGGTGTGTACTCGATTGTTTACACTGGATTGGATTATGTATGCCAAAATGACCATATTCACTAACTGTATATATAATAAATTACAACCATAGTTAAGCATTGCACCAAAATAAACTTAAGAATGACAACTCTGATGAATAGCAGTGCTGAAAAGGTCATATATTCCATAAAATTTAAAACAACTTAGTAATGAGCATCGCTAATTCGACCTAGAAAGCAAACTATTACAAAACGTTGGGTCCTCTTTTTTTGGCTTTTTCTAGTCGTAGCCTTTTCTCTTTCCTTTTGGCTCCGCCTTTTTTTGGCTTTAGCTTTTTGGAAGTTGTTTTGATAGTAGGTGGTAAGGGTTTGTGTTTATATTGGTTGTTAGATGTTGGGTCAGGTTTCATGCCTGTTAATATTAGGATATGGGCCACGTTTTTATGTTTTAAAAGAATGTATCCATGCCTTTTATTTCACAGCGTGAAGGTTGTCATCATGCGACAGGTAGAGTTTTCTACCTCAAGTGCCCTGTTTCACTGACTTTTTTTTAATTTAGTCTGATTGCATTGAACATCACCTGGTGCAATAACTTTGGTAGAAACAAAAATTATGTATATAAGAGATGACAGTGTGCATGCGGGGTTGTCTTGGCAAGTTGCTACTAGCTACACCAGAAATTGCATATTAGAATGTGTAATAGTTTTTTCATTTTGCTTACTATCCATGATCATTTATTGTCTAATGGTTGTGTTTTGCCTAATGTTTTTGTTGTAGTAGTTGTAAGGGGTGATCAATCCCTTTCAGCGGAAAAACCTCAATAGGATCTTGTAATGATGTGATAGAACAAATAGCTTGAAATGAAAATAAATCTCAAATCACAGAAAAAAATAAATGCAACAGAGAACACACAAATTTATAGTGGTTCCACTATCGCGAGATAGTGTACGTCCACTTCAATGGGGAAGAGATTTTATTAATATATTCAAGAGATTACAGAGTTTTTTTAATGTAGAGCAAAAGAAATGAAGAATACAATGATCTCTCATTACATAGCATTCTTTATGTCTCTCTTTAAATAGAGAAAATATTACTTGGGGATGAGACAATCAATTTATGGAAAAACAAATATCCCATTAATTAATTGGCATATGATTGATTGATAATTTCATTTTTCTCCATCAATCAATCTCTTTTGCAATTTTAGTCTCTTTCCGTTTCTTTTCTTCATGAAACATGACAACTAATTAAATGACAAACATTTCCAAAATTCCCTATTCATTAATATTCCTTCCATTTCTTTCCATTCATTCCTTGCACAAAACAGGTAACGAAATTACCATGCATATCTCCATAATTAATTAGATATGGAAATATTGTATCATTAAATTCCAATAATCTCCACCTTGATACAATATCTCATGCAACCTAGAGACTCCAATGTGAATGCTTTCCAATGAGTTCCTGCTAAAGCCACCCCTCATTGCACTTTGTTAGTGAACTCCGGCAAGGCCACCGCCCACCATCAAAGTGTTGGAAGCATTCAAAAAACAAGGTAGACATTGTGCAACCAACTCCTATCTCTTCATACAAGAAGAATACCACATCTTCTATTGACTTCAACCAAGTCACTCTCTTCCCCATTGTGCCACTACGTGGCACGTAGCACTTCATCAAGTGAATCAAGTTCGAGCAATGCTCGAACTTAGTAGCAGGTAATTCTCATCAACTGAAAGCCAAATTTTCAGCTAAATGAATTGCACTTTGACTGTCACAATTCACCAAACAAGCATCTTGCATGAAACCCAAATCACACAATAACTTCTTCAAATAAAGTGCCTCCTTAGCTGCCTCAATTGCAGCTATCAACTCTGCCTCTGTAGTAGACAAAGCAACTATAGTCTGCAACCTCGCTCTCCAACTAATAGTTGTTCCTCCAAGTGTGAACACATAGCCTAAGGTTGACTTCCTACTATCTTTATCTCCGGCATAGTCTGAATCACAGAATCCAACCAAGTTGAAATCCTTATTTCTACCGCAAAAAACAAGCCCATAATTCAATGTTCCTCTAAGATATCTAAAAATGTACTTCACTGCCTCCCAATGTGATTTTCCCGGATTTACCATTTATCTACTAACTAATCCAACAGCTTGAGCAATGTCAGGTCTAGTGCACACCATAACATACATCAAGCTGCCTACTGCACTAACATAAGACACCTTCATATAGGCCTTGTCCTTTTCTGAGATCGGAGAGCCTTGATTAGAAAGCTGTATATGCAAAGGCATGGGTATACTGATAACTTTTGCACCATCCATGCTAAACCGACCAAGCACCTTTTGAATATATTCCTTTTGAGTAAGTCTCAAAAGTCCAAGCTTTCTATCTCTTTGGATTTCCATCCCCAAAATTTTCTTTGCTTCTCCAAGGTCTTTCATATCGAATTCCGCTTTTAATTTCAATTTCAATGCATCAATTTCAGTTTTATCCTTGGAAGCAATCAACATATCATCCACATAAAAAAGTAAATACACCCAATTATTATTCTTTAAATGCTTAAAATAAACACATGCATCTTTAGTACTACGATTAAAACAATGTGAAAGCATAAAAGAATCAAACCTTTTGTACCATTGTCTAGGCGACTGTTTTAGACCATAAAGAGATTTCTTCAACTTGCATATCCAATCTGACTTTCCATCTACAATAAATCCTTCTGGCTGCTTCATGTAAATGGTTTCTTCAAAGTCACCATGCAAGAAAGAGGTCTTTACATCAAGTTGTTCTAACTCCAAATCGTAAGCGGCAACTATTGCAAGTAGGATTCGAATTGAAGTTTGTCTAACAACTAGAGCAAATATTTCACCATACTCCAGCCCCTTTCTTTGTGAAAACCCTTTGGCTACTAATCTTGCCTTGTATCTACCATTATCTTTTACCTTGAACACCCACTTGCAACCTATGGCTCGGCTTCCTTGAGGTAGTGGTACCAAATCCCAAGTCTTGTTCTTTTGCAAAGACTGTATCTCCTCTTCCATAGCGCAATTCCACTTCGAGTTGTCACTCGACTTCATGGGTTCTTCAAGGCTCAATGGTTCATCATGAATTACATGTAAAGCATACTCAAATTGATAATCAAGGCTCAAATTTGCATACTGCCAATCTCCATATCTAATTGGAGCTCTCTTTGGTCTCTGACTAGCCCGAATGACTATATCGCCCGACTCTCCTTCAGCTCCACCTTGAACTCCACCTTGAGCTCCACCTTGAGCTGAATCATCTCTAGCTTCATGACCATCACCATCACTACAAGAGGAAATATGTGGACTATCATGTGATGTATCTTCAACTGCTCCGTCACTATTATCAATAGTGATAGCTCTACTTTGGGTTTGAAAACTAGGAATCTCGGTCTTTTCAGGCTTCTCATCAACTGAGTCTGAACCCTCTGATAAACCTTCCAAAGGTTTGAACATTGCTGACTCATCAAAAGTCACATGTCTGGAATGTATAACTTTCTTCGTAATTGGATTCCAAATTCTATATCCTTTTATGCCATCTATATAACCAAGAAAAACACATTTGGAGGCCCTAGGCTCCAACTTGTCATGTCCTGTATTGTGAACATAAACTGGACATCCAAATATACGTAAATAACTTAATAAAGTGTTTTTACCTCTCCATACCTCCTCTAGAATCTTCCCATCAATGGCTGAGCACATAATCCGATTAATAATATGTGCTGCAGTCGAAATAGCTTCAGCCCAAAAATCCTTAGACATACCCGCAGTCAATATCAAGCAACGGGCATTTTCAAGTAGAGTCCTATTCATTCTCTCAGCACCCCATTGGATTGCGGATCACCAGGTGTAGTAAAATGTCTTCTAATACCACGTTGTCTGCAGTAGTCGAGGAACTCTTTAGAGACATATTCGCCACCATTGTCGGATCTAAGAATCTTCAATTTCCTTCTTGTTTGGTTTTCAACAAGAGCTAACCAAACCTTAAACTTCTCAAATACTTTCGACTTAGCTTTCATTAAATACACCCAAACCTTGCGCGAGCAGTCATCAATGATGGAAACAAAATGATATGCTCCACCAATAGAAGCTGTAGAGTATGGCCCCCAAACAACTAAATGCACATAATCAAGTACCCTCTTAGAAGTATGCATGCCATCGCCAAAAGAAACTCTAGTTTGCTTTGCCAATACACACTCCTTGCAAAAGTCCAACTTGTTGAAGATTTCTCCTTTGATCTTTTTCTTCTTACAAAGCAACTCTAAGTTCTTCTCCGAAGTATGACCTAATCTCATATGCCAAAGCTTGGTAGCATCCAAACTTTTAGAACTATCGACTCCAACACATGATTCTCCATGGACAGTGGTACCCATTAGCAAATACAGATTTTGCACCATTACACCCTTCATCAATACAAGTGCCTCTCTAGAAACTCTCAAACCATCTTTGACAATGGTTATTTTGCATCCCAATGATGCCAATTGGCCTAATGATATCAATGACTTCGTAAGACCTGGGACATAACGAACATCTAAAAGTGTGCGAACAATCCCATCATACATGCGAATGCGAACTGAACCAACTCCAATAGACTTGCATGTAGCATCGTTCCCCATAAGGATAGAACTTCCTTGTTTGGCATCAAAGGAAGAAAAATAATCCTTATTAGGAGTCATGTGAAATGATGCTCCAGAATCTAGAATCCAGTGGTCTGCAACATCTGATACAACCGCTGTCAATAAGTCGCTACCCGCCTTTCTCCATTGTAATAGATGAAGAACCATCAGTCTTCTTCTCCAAATCTGGACAGTCTCTTCTCCAGTGGCCTGGTTTCTTACAATTATAGCACTTTCCATCTTTAGACTTACTCTGCGAATTCGGCTTCCTAGAATTGGAACGTCCCCTATTGTTCTTCACTTTCTTCTTTGCTCTTCCTCTCTCTGCAAATAAGCCTGAGCTACTACTTCCTCCACTGCTATCACCAACACCAAACTCTTTCATCTGATCTCTCAACTCTTCACTGAGCAAACCTATCTTCACATCATCTAATTTCAATGTGTCTCTACCATAGATAAGGCTATTAGCGAAACCAGTGTATCGCTCTGGAAGCGAACACAACAGAAACATTGCTTTTTGTTCTTCATCAATCTTCAACTCAACAGACTTCATCTTCATCAACAAGTCATCAAACACACTTAGGTGTGTCTTAATTGAAGAACCTTCCTTCATCTTATAAGTGAAGAAAGTCTTCAATAGGATCAAGCGGTTGGTTAGGGATTTCTTCATGTAGAGGTCCTCCAACTTCTTCCAAATGCCTCTAGCCGTTGTCTCCTGACTGATTTCAGAAATAACATTCTTTCCCATAGCAAGCTGAAGAGTAGTAAAGGCCCATTCTTCCATCTCTTCTAATTCTACTGATGAAATATCAGGAGGATTTGTCTCTGTATCAAATACTACTCGATGAACGCGATTTCTTCCCAAAACTGCTTTCATCATCCACTGCCACTTTTCAAAATCTCCTTCACCATTCCACTTCTCTATCGACAACTGTGATCCTGACGCCACATAGGAGCCTCTGACGTATGGAGCAACTATTGGCACTGATGGATTATTTTTATTGTTTTCATCTCCTCCTGCAATTCTACCAAACACCTTCTTTGCGAATCTCGCTCTGATACCAGTTGTAAGGGGTGATCAATCCCTTTCAGCGGAAAAACCTCAATAGGATCTTGCAATGATGCGATAGAACAAACAGCTTGAAATGAATATAAATCTCAGATCACAGAAAAAATGCAACAGAAAACACACAAATTTATAGTGGTTCCACTATCACGAGATAGTGTACGTCCACTTCAATGGGGAAGAGATTTTATTTATATATTCAAGAGATTACAAAGTTTTTTTAATGTAGAGAAAAAGAAATGAAGAATACAATGATCTTTCACTACATAGCATTCTCTATGTCTCTCTTTAAATAGAGAAAAGATTACTTGGGGATGAGACAATTGATTTATGTAAAATAAATCAATTTATGGAAAAACAAATATCCCATTAATTAATTAGCATATGATTGATTGATAATTTCCCTTTTCTCCATCAATCAATCCCTTTTGCAATTTTAGTCTCTTTCCGTTTCTTTTCTTCATGAAACATGGCAACTAATTAAATGACAAACATTTCCAATATTCCCTATTCATTAATATTCCTTCCATTTCTTTCCATTCATTCCTTGCACAAAACAGGTAACGAAATTACCATACATATCTCCATAATTAATTATATATGGAAATATTTTATCATTGAATTCCAATAGTAGTATGTATACAAAATTAATTTTAAAGCTTGCATCCCATCTATGTTCTTCCATACAGTTTGTATTCCAATTTTGCTGATTTTTGCTAGGATATCATATACTATTGTATCTTATTTTTGTACATAATTCAAGGCTTTATGTCTTTATTTTACTCTTTATTTTATAAAATTTATATTATGTTCCTTTTCTCTTGCAGAAAAATGTTGTTTTAATGTCTATGAATTCCATTTGGCTCTTTAAATTACTGTTCCTTCTTAAGGTAAATTGCACGTGCTTTTGCTTGGATCAGTCGAGGTAGCAATTTCGTATAGTGGATATTCTTCGAGTGGAGGTCCATAAATCTTTCTATATTGGAATGTTTTGTCCCCATTTATGACTACATACAGATTGGATTAATTTTGCTGTACAAAACTTATATTCTGAATACCACAATTCCTCCTTTTAGGTTTGGACTTTGGAGCATGTATGCAAAAATACATTATACATTCAATGATTATTGCCACTTGTGAGGTTAGGCCATATTCACTTTTTACATACCTATTAGTATAGTATATTCATTCTTATCATGAGTTTATCTTATTTGAAACATGCCATTTGTATGTTATTTACCCCTTGCACTTTTGAATTTTTGGGCATGAATATGTTGTAATATAACAAAAATAGAGTTTGTATGATGTGATTTGAGGCATAAACTAATACTTCACTTTAAACCCTCATCTACCCGTTCATTTAAGAATCTTTTGTAGTTGGACCTCTATAGATAAATTAAAGGAGAGTCATTAAATGGCCTCCAAAAGTCTTAATAAGGAAGAAGTTCACATGTTATAACATCTCCATTGGTTGATGAGTTGTCGCATCCACAATTACTATAGGAAAATTAAGATTCCATTATTATAAGCTTGAAATTTATCCCTTACAAGTCGGTAAATTTTTTCAGTATAACTTTATGCTTCTTGTCGGCACATATACTTTACTTATTTCATTTTTTACTGTAAACTTATAGATCTTTAAGTTTATATGAT
The DNA here is from genome assembly GCA_030737875.1 of Allium sativum. Lineage (NCBI taxonomy): Eukaryota > Viridiplantae > Streptophyta > Magnoliopsida > Asparagales > Amaryllidaceae > Allium > Allium sativum. The sequence goes on from CM060909.1 coordinate 880,023,811, forward strand.
TGTTTTGTGATATGTTTTGTTATTTGGACAAAATGATTTTGTATTTTGAACCTGACTGCTAATGAGTGTGTCCAGTCACAGGTAGCCCCCAACTCCAGGAAGTCCACGTCATTAACAAATGTGTTTTTATCATCTGTTTAGTTCAAAGTTTGCATCCATTCACCTATAATATTATGCTCAACAACTGGTCTATCGGAGTCGATGATTATTTGGTATCTTCTAAAACTGAGGCTCAAAATATATTAGATTCAACTAAATTGTGTTTGAACTGGATATAACTTTCATCAGTTTGTTTATCTTTGTTGCATTACAAATGTTTATTAATATAGTCTATGTCTATGTATACACATATGTGCAAGCTTAAACAATTTGAGCTGAATTTTGCTTATCTTCATTGTAACAGGACCAATATTGCTTACGTCATGGAGAAAACATTAGTAGCAAGGTAGATTAAACCAATCGCTTGATTGCTTTGTAAGTAACTTGTTAAGGCAAGTGTGTATGAAATGTTATGGACGTGAAAAAAAATGATATGTATAAGATGCTAAGTTCGGATATGTAAAAGTAGTTTGAATATTATGTATGAAATTTTAAGTTGGATATATGAAAGTTGCTTGAATGATGTATGAAAACATTATGTTGTTATTTAAATATTTTTCTATGTATATATGTTATGTTTGTATGCATACAAGAAATGGGTGTGTGTGTGTATATATATATATATATTTACACATATTTGCACGCGCGCGCACACACACACACACATATATATATATGAAAGAGATGAGATGGCAGTAAAGAATGGCTAAAATTAATATATCAATCTATATCGTTTTATGAACGATATACAATTAAACAGACAAAGGCTATGCCGGAGTAGCATTTGACTAATGATTCATATAGTGTTTATGTTTAATAATAAACAAAAAACACTGTAGAAAGTTTATTTTGCATAGCGTTTATCTATATGCCATTTAAAGTTAAAGGCCTAACATAGCATGTCATTACATGGCATTATCTGAAATGCTATGCTAGGATATCATAGCGTTTTTCAAACGCTATTAAATCCCTGTTTTGTTGTAGTGGTGAACTGTAGTGAGGAACATTATATGAAATTTATATGAAATGAAATGACTTGTATTTCTGTGAAATGCACAAATAGTGGAGTTATAAATTTGTACTGTTGAAATGATGAAATAAAATTATATTTAAATAAAATAATGTTTGAATATTTAAATTCTTATGTAGTAGTATTCTATTTAAATATAACTATTATATTTTGTCTGTGATGTAGTATAACAGTACAATTACAAGCACATTTATAATAATAAATATATGTTTGTTATCATCAAACAAAAATCATAGGATTGTTAGATACAACAATCTCCCCCATTTGATGATGACAAACATAAAATAAGATTTTGAATATAATATTATAATAAATGTGTTTGACAATGAATTATTGAACTCGCCCTATTTGAATGCTCCCTCTACAACAAAACTCCCCCTAAATATGTGCATGAGTGAAAAACAGTAATTGACTAAAGGATGCAGAAATTAAAATAGTGATGAAATAATTGACTAAAAATATAATATCAGCTTAAGAGGAAGAACGTTCATCATAAATCTCAATTAATCAAACAAAAATCATAATATTCTAAGAACTAGAGGCAAATTTCTCATTGTAGAATGATGAATTTATGATGAAATTTATAATAATGGAGAGAGTTTTAAAAAAATGATTTCCAATTATTTTCAAAAAAAATCAATAAAAATGAGCACAAAAATAGTGATGGATTTGGGTTATGATTATAAATTCAACTTAAGTGACTAAATTAAGTAGTATCAAATCCCAATAGATATCAGTCAACAATTCGTAATATATATAAAATATTAACACATTTTGCAAATTAGAAAATGGATTGATAGGCTGGTTTTTCCATGCCAAGGAGAATTTCATATAATTGCAAATTTTTTTAAGAGCACACTGACCACACATAACCAGATCTTGGATTTTTGAATAAGATCAATTGCAGCTTAAATATAAGTAATCTCATAACCATGCATGAACAAAGCTTGGATTTTTAAATAAGGTTAGAGAAACAGTTATGAATATTATATTTTTATTCTTCTCTGTTTCAAAAAGAAAACTCCTCTGTATATAAAACCAGTACGGATGGCAGAAATATGGTAGGTACAGAAATGGTTTGTGAAATAAATTTCTAAATTAATCATATTATGGAATATGCTCAACTGTATCAGGTTTCTTGAAAATTTTCAATTATCACTAATTCTGAAAAAATAATATAGTTACAATTCCATCACAAGTATTTCCACTATTTATTTAAGGTAATTTTAAAAAATAAACTCTCTACATTAATATAAAATCATAATGGATGGCAGAATAATGGTAAATAAAGGAGATGTTCGTGAAATAACCGCTAATTCAAAGATATTATAAGAAATGTTCAATCATCATGAAAAATATAATAGAATCTCTTCTTGTTGTGAAATATAATGTAGTCACAATTCATCATAATTTTAAAATCTAATAATAGTTTTGATGAATTCTTATTATAGTCCTTTTTGGTTATTGATTTCAATTTCTAAATAAATAATCAATAAATGATTTTAAAATTGAAAAATCGTTATGAAAGGGTATTTAAAAAGATTTATACAAGTCATGAGAAATTTAAAGAAATATATACAAGATGAAGATCAGGATAAAAAATCAAAACAGATGAGAAAGAAAATTTCAAAGCACTTCGGATACCACTTGTTACCTCTGCTAACAGGGAATTTAATCCCACCCTGGTAGCTATCAAAGATACCTCAGATAACAGTATCCAATCACAAACCTAAGCAATTAAATCCAATAATTCAGTTCCATCAATCAGAGCAGCAAACCAAATTCAAAAGAAGTTTCACAAGGAAGTTTTCAGACAATTTTTATCAAGTCAAGAAGGCAAACCAGGATCCAAGATTTAACGTAACGGTTTATTTGAAATCACTTGAAGGCATGTGAAGCATCAAGATTTAATAAATTGACCACACAAGATTATTTACTTCTAAATCAAGAAGAGTGTGAGGTTCTAGATATTAAACAATAATCAAATGATTTCAAACAAAAAAATATTCAAGTAGATGATCATGATTTCAGAATGAATTTCAGAAAAATGTAGCATAAGAAAGATTTTCAATTCAGAGTAGTTAAGTCAATCAGAAAAAATATGAACCTTTTATCAGAACAACAGATGACAACACAAATAAGCGGTTACCAAAAACATTTCAAAATGGTTTCTTTTATCAGAGCAGCATAACGGTCAATTTCAGAGCAGACTTGTCAAGATAATTTTTCACAAATATTCTAACAGTCATATAAGATGATTCATGACCCTAGATTAAGAATATAGTTTATTTTAAATCATTTGAACGAATACGAAAATTTTAAGATTCAATGAATTAGTCATGCCATATTATAAATTTCAGTTCCAAGATTTGTGTGAGATTCACGAATTAATAATTTCAAATGATTTCAAACAAATAAAAAATTCAAATCAAATGGTCATGAAATAATAATGAGTTTTAAGACCAAATTTTCAAAGAATTTTTCACAATTATTTCTAATAAGCGCAAGAGAAAATTTCAAAATATTTACATCCAGTTTGAATAATTCATGATCCAAAATTAAAACGGTTTATTTGAAATCACTTGATGTGAATTTTGAGATACAAAGAATCAATCACACAAGATTATTAATTTCAAATCTAAAAGGTGTGTGAGATTCAAAATATCAAAAAATCTCAAATGATTTCAAACCAACAAATATCCAACCAAAATAATCATGAATAAAAAGAATTTCTTGATGTGTAACAGAAAGATTCAAGTCAAAAAAATTCAATTTAGAAATGATCAAGCCAATCCAAAAATTAAATGAAATTATCACAACAGAAAAATAGTAGTGTGCTGTAATGAGTATTATATTTCAAGTCTTTTCAAGATGAATTAGAAGAAGCTCAAAATTGCAGAGGTGTGTGAAATTTCGCTAATTTCTTAGATCTTCAAAAATTTAGAATTCAAAACAACAGTGTTCAAGATATAACAAGTATGCTTCAGCACTGTTAAGAATTCAAAAATAAGAAAGAATTAAACTTCAAAATAATTGTATAAATTTACAATTTTGAATTCAAGGTCTAGAAATGATTAAAACAATTAAAGTTTTATTCAAATAAAGTGAATTTCCAGAAAATCGTGAATTCTGCAATTTAAAGTTATGAAACTCAAAATAAAATAAACAATAATATGGCAGTGTCAAATCAAAAACAGAAGAGACAAAGAAAAATAAACATAAGGGGTAGAAGGAGGAATATAATAAAAGGATAAAAACAGAGAATATTAACAGAGATGAGTTTAGATATCATACCAGAATTCGATGTAAGAAAATGAATCTCTAACTCAAAACAATCTTGGCTAAGGAAATCTGAATGACACAAAAATATGGAACAGCTTGAATTCAATCCTCTTTTACAATGCAGTTCCCCAGCCAACTCCGTACCTAAGAATTTAGGAAATCGAGTGGTCTAACAAAATTTGTAAAATCACTCAGAAATGTGTTCACGACTTTTGGTACTCAAACCTGCTTGAATAACAAACCATTTGAATTTATCTTTGTACCTTTAAGAACCCAGATCTGTTTAACTAAATTCGTTTTATTTCCTTTAGGGATCCGAAAATGTTTAAAAGGTTTGTTACCAAATAAATTCTCATTTTTATTATTCAAAAATTCTTTGAAATTATCAAAGTTCAAATTTTCAAGTCCATCCTTTTCAAAGTAGTTTGAAGGATTTTTAAAATCATTTGAATTCCGTTTTTCCAAAACATTATTTTTCCTAAAGCCAAGTCCACATTTATTTCCAACAGAAACTTGATTTTTTTGGCAGGGCAATAGAAACTTGATTTTGCAACAACATATTCAATAAATTTTCCCCATTAGAGAATTTTTCCAAAATTGATTCTAATCGTTGGATTTTGGATTTAAGATCACAGTTTTCTTTGATTAAATCTGAACAACAATTATTAGTGATCTTTCTTTCAGTATCATATTGTTTCAAAACCAAATTTTCAGATTCAAGTAATTTGATTTTTGGCTTGTGACTCAGAGATTTCAATTCAAAATGATTTTTCTTTTCAAACTCATGTTTTTCAAAAAATTTGCAATTTCATTTTCAAGCTCTTTTAAAATCAAATTAGTTTCCAATAAGCTTTCTGTTTCAGCAATTTCATGTTCGTAATTTTGGTAGTCTTAAAATTTACAAATTCCTTTTACAAAAAATTATTTGAACTTAATAACTCAATCTCGTTCTCTTTTAAAATCAGAATTTCATTCTCAAGTTTTGGAATATTTTTATTGAGATAAACGAGATCAGTTTTTAATTTCAAATAGTTTTCACAATCAGAATTTTCTAATTTCATGACATTTGAAAGTTTTGATTCCAAATAGTTAATTTTGTTGGTCAACTCATGATTTTTAGATTTCAAAGATTTGTTTTTCAGTTGGAGTTTATCAACATATTTAGTTAAATCAGCACACATATAAACTAAATCTTCATAAGAGTAATTTTCTATCTCATCTTCTGTTGAGTCTCCATCGTCTGATCCATCTAATTTTCGTCTGTTTCTCCTTTCAAGCATATATCTGAATTTGAGTTAACATTCGAGGATTTTAAGTAGTTGTTGTCTGTTCCATACAACTTGTCAAGAGTTTTCCAGATATCCTGCACAGTCAAACAATGAGAGATAAGTTTAAGCTGATTATTGCTGAGATAAGAATACAGAATATGCATAACACGAGCATTGACAACTTTATTTTTTTATCTAGCATATATCTCATATTTACAATAATATACCAATTTTCAAAATTAATAGATTTTAGATAGAATTTGATTTCCGGTTTTCCAAAATAAAATATCTGTCCCATCGAAAATAATTGGAAAATCATTGGACTGACTCTCGCGATACTGACAACTAGGGAATACCGTCTCTAGAGTTAATAAAATACCAAGTTCTGATACCATTTGTTGGATCTAGATTAACCCTAAAGGGGGGGTGAATAGGGTTTGTTGAATTTTATCGAGATATTAACAATTATCACAGCATAGATAATAGCAGAGTTTGTAAATGTGGAATGTAAATGATTTTTTTTTTACCCAGCTTCGGCAAACACTACCTACTGCTGCCTTCAATAAGGTTTCTACTAGGTAATAAAACAGATCCCGCTTACAACGCCCTGTAAACTCGCAAACCCTGCTCCTTTTTAATCCTACGCTCAAAACCCTAGACTGACCAATACCCCCTAAATCAGATTTTCCCCTAGCTACAAACCTGTAGCTAGCAAACCCTAGTTATTACAGACACTAGAAAATTGCTAGTTAAAAACCCTAATTAAATGACCCAGTTTTTATAGGAAAAACTAGAAAACAAATACGACGGTTTACAAATGAAATTAAAAACAAAACAATAAATAAATAAACTAAAAACAAAACCCCCTTTTTAATCCCTTAGGAAATTGGTCGGTCATCTCTTTTGCTTTGTCAAAAAAATTTGGCTTGCTCTCCTTTGTTGATGGCGACTGAGAAATGGAAAATAAGGTTTTTCCCCAAATCAATTCGACTTTGAAAAAGATAGCTCTGAATCAAACTCTGATGCTCTGATTAGTTGATGCTCCTTCGTCGATTTGGGTTGTGCGATCGAAACTCTCGTGAATATTGTGAGTTCTCTGAATTTTCTTTCTTTGAGTTGCTTTCGGATTGTATGTGGTTTCGATCCAGATTTTGCCTTTGATGAATGCTGTTACTTATAGGATTATTAAACCCTATAAAAAACTCTGATTTCCTCATATGGCTTTGACTGATTTTTGCGTGATGTTTCAATTGTTGCCTTGAAATCCTGTGTGATTCGTTGATTGGTACTAGAAACATTTAAAAACTTTTTCTTGCGTGACTTGTGAAAAAACCTTGCCAAAAATTGTTGCCATAAAAATTGGAATGCAAAATTATGGAAACTTAAGATTGCCCTGATACGTCCTCCTGATTTTTTGGAATGGCAAGCCATGAATTTCTGCATTCCTTTTAAACACTTGCCAAAAAAGATCATATCTGGAAAATTGTTTTAGCCAATTTATGGAAAGCTTTAAGAACTTGAATCGTTTTCTTGAAATTTTTGTTGCCGAGAATGATAGTTGGATTTCTGGAAAAAATTGAATCTAGTTCTTGCCAAACATGATACATGATTTCAGGAATGGTAACTTGTGACTCTTGAAAATATTTTAATGAAATAATTGCCCAAAAATCTCACTTATTTCTTGTTGCTTTATTTCTTGAAATTCTAGAATTGTTTTTGATTGAATTCCTGGAACGAATCCTGTCCAAAAATGAGTTTATAAAATATGAAGACAAATTCAACTGCCTTGCCGTCCTTTGAAAAGATTTAAAGCTTGAAACATTTCTGGAAATATTTTGAGGACCACTTTGTAGAAACCATGCTGCTGACTGTTGTTGCACCATAACCTTGCATTGACTTTTGTATGCACATGCATGCATTTCTTTTGTTAATTTGCTATAGCATCAAACTATTTAAAACTGTTCAATGTCATGTTGAAATTTGTGTCTGTCTGGATCTTGTTTACTTGACCATAAAAAACTCTTTAGCTCGTGTGCAATTTTTGGTAAACAAAAACTGTATCATGCTGAATTCTGTACATTTGTTTTTGTAAGCTGAAATATTTACTTGACATTGTTTTGCTTTGAAACATGGCACTTGAATCTATTTCACTTTTCGCTTGAACTTGACTACCTGTATGCATTTATGAAGAACAAATATTGTACTTAAAATTTTCCTTTGGTCTATGCATTCGGCTTCCTGTTTTCACCCTTACGGTCTAATTGCATGCTTTGATAAAACTGCTTTGCTTGTACATTTTCTTTGTTCTCTGTATATTTTTGTTTCTCCCTTAAAAACTGAACTGCCTTTTGTGATTAGTTGTGGCTTATGATTTCTAGTACTTCACTTTAACTTGCTGTGCTTGCATGCCGAGTTGCCTGGCTGTTTGGCACTTGAATTTCCAAATTTGTATTGTGTTCAGATTTGCATGAATGTGCACTTGAATTTGTAAAGATACTTGCATAGTTGTGTCACTGTCCCTTGTTGGGTACCTTGTGAGTGCCTATGCATGATTTTCCATGCCTTATCACTTGCGTTTTGACATTCTGGCCTAGCTTGTTTCACTTGTCGCTTGAGTATCGACTTGCATTCGCCTGTTGTACTATCCATTTACCATTACTACTCGACCACATGTTTTGCTCCATGCTTGAGCACTTGCACTGGGTCAAGCTTGTTCTTCATGGCCGCTCCTTAGTGCATATGTGTTCATGGATACCTGACCCATGCATTGTGCATGCGTGTCGGGCTTGACCTGAACACACCCTGTTGATATATTTGCTCAATGTTGACCGTATTGCCCTAGCGTAAAAATATGTGTATATACATACAATGTATGTGTATACATGTATAGTGCACATGCAGATTATATATATGTGAGCATTACAAATGATTTGTCTACCTTGTGGTATTTTCAGTGTATCACTGTGAATATCACAAGCTATCTTGTAACACTCCGTAATTTTAAAATGGGACATAAGAGATAATTAAGAGTAATTAATTGTTAAAAGAAAAATGAAGTGAAATGGGTTATGCCATTGCGTTCGTCTCGGAATTCTGATTGGGATAGAGTCCAAGTTTGCGTAAAATAGATGCCGTATGAAGGAGATATGGACGAACGAAGTTGGGCAAAAAAACCGGAAATAGGCCAGAATACATTGGCGTGCTTGTGAAGTGCATCAGTACAAAATTGCACTGGCGCACCTGCCAAGTGCGCCCATACCGAGGACTGTCCAGCACAACATTTTGGAGTGTTCTATGATGACATGTCCAGTTCTGATTTGCTGGATGACCTGTCTTCGAGCTATGTTGCTCTGGTGACTCCTAGGTTAATCTAAAAGCTAGAATTAATCCTAGACATCTATATATACGTATCTAAGCCTAGACCCTAACCTCATAAACCTAAAACTATAGTGCCGTCATGTTGTTTGTCTACAAGCTAGCCTAGCCTCCATTCCTCTCCCCCAAACTAGAGAATCAAATTCAAACTAGGAATCAATTAGAAGAATTAGAGAATCAAACGTCTACATCAAAGGATAGCTTTTCAAATTCAGAAATCAGATCCCAGAAATCAAGATCCGTCCTTTTTCTATAAGTTCAGTTATTAATCCGAGTTGAACACCTAATAAGAAATCGTGACTGTAACAACTGGATCTAGAACTATGCCTACTTCCATTCGTGCCAATCCTTTTGTCAATTCTGAATTGCTTACGCCTATTGGACTGTTGTGACTGACATAGAAAAGCCTATCATGCCTATTGGACAGTTGTGACTGACATAGAAAAGCCTATCATGCCTATTGGACTGTTGTGATTGACATAGAAAAGCCTATCATGCATATTGGACTGTTGTGACTGACATAGAAAAGCCTATCGTGCCTATTGGACTGTTATGACTGACATAGAAAACCTGTCATGCCTATTGGACTGTTGTGACTTAAATAATGAAACCTTTCATGTTATACATCCTTTGCCTTTGAGACTATTGGGACAGATACAATTAAACTTATCATATTGTATTAAATTTGTGATTCTTTTATGTATATTAAATTTCATGCTAAGTTATGTTCATACATATTATATGTTAGATCCAAGCTAGTACCCATGTTTAAGATCTATATAAGTTCATGTTTATACAATTATACTTATGCTAGTTCACATGTTAATTGGATCTAATTTAAATGCAAAATCACGTTTAAATGCTTAATTAAGTTTATGTCATTCTATGCCAATTTTATATTACACATATTGATCTATGTCGTTTTATGCCTGTTGGAATGTTACATGTCCCTTTTCTTCCCTTTTGTTTATTAGTTAGGCTAATTTGCAAGCCTAGCGTTCTATGTGAATTATGTGAACGAATAACGGGGTAGACGTTGGGGGAAAAATACTAAACTACATGCTATTGGCATAGATTGGCTCATAATCATGTAAATGATTAGTAGCATGAAATGGTAGAGTTTGTATACCTAGAATTATGGACATAATTTAGAGGGTAAATGGGGCATGTCTTGAATTGACAACACTTGTGGATAATTTACATATGAACATGAATGGTAAATATGTAAATTAATTAAAAAAATGAACATTTCTAACCCGAGGTTAGATTGAGTTGAGGTGTAAGACTGCCCGGAACCGCCCAACACATCCAGCGACTGCAACAATTTAGATCTAATGTGAGAGGTTAGCGCATTAAGCCCAAAAAACCCGAGGTTAGATTGAGTTGCGGTGTAAGACTGTCCGGAACCGCCCGGCACATCCAGCGACCCATTTCAGCAGTAACCCACTTAGATGTATCATGGTACCCTGAACTAGGAAGGGTGGGACACGATTACTGGGCTGATTATAAGCGGTCAAAATAGCGGCGGGTGGTGCAGCAGTGTAGGTTACGATGGAGTACGGGCATGCACGTACTTCGGCATGAATAAATCAGGCACTGGGCATCAATAGTATACACTGTGCATCTTGAATTTGTGTCGGGTTGCCACCATAGGACTTAATACACCCCACGGTGGGACCAGCATAGGTATCTACAATCGAGCAAGGCCGAATGACACAAGAAATAAATGCATGCGAGTAGAAGCCGATCGAAAAACGGATCACTTTGTTATGAACACATGATGGTAGTTGAACACTCGTTAGTAGGTGCAGAGAAATAGAAATGAGTGCCATAAGATATTCAATTTATCTTACCTTATGTTATCTTATCTCTATGGCATTGTCCTATGTTCAGTTTATTCATGTCATGATCCTTTTACCTGTTTACATGCTGAATAATCATTGGACTTACCAGACTTATGTCTGACCCGTTTTCTTTCGCCATCTTTTCTTCTGTCCCCCCCCCCCCCACACACAAGGTCCGCAGGGAGGGAATACTTCAACTTAGTGCAGACCTTTTTCAGCTTGAAGAGAGTAGATTTATTGCTTGGATTCTCTTTTCTTGGGCTATGGCTGTGGTTACACTTTTATTGGGATTTATGCTGCTTTACTACTATTTTCTTCTTCTTTATGTACTTGGAGATTTAAATCAAGACAGATGTTTTGTTGTAATAATTTAGAAGTTGGGTTTTGAGACAATGCTTGCAATGTTTTGACTGAACCACGCTATTAAATAAATAATTTCAGTTTTCCGCTGTTTATATGTCTGTCTTGTAAATTATCTGTCTCTTTTACCTAAAATGCTTCACCAAAGTTAATGAATTCCCTTTATGAGTGACCTTAACGAAGGTGGGGTGTTTCACTTGTTATCAGAGCGAGGTTAACCAGATCAGATAAAAATTTAAAACTATTTTTCAAAAAGAAGTTTAAAGAAGCATTTTAAAGAAAAGTGTTGTTTTATTATAAAGGCATAATCCCCAAAGCTATATGCACTATCTTTCTATCCATTGTTCTGAACCTTTTCTTTTGGTTTTAGCATGTCTGGGAATCTTAATCTTCTTGAGGGCGTACCGGTACCTGGCTGGTTCAGAAGGTACTTGGAGTCTAGGGCTAATGACGCAGGCCCAGCAGACGTTCCTCCTCCCCCAGTTGCAGTTGTTCCTCCTCCTCCTCCTCCTCCTTTTCCTCGTGCGAATGCTTTCTCGAAGATATGTAGAGACTTTCGAGCCATGGGTAGGAAGAACTTTAATGGGACTGAGTCATTTGTGGAAGCAAAAAACTGGCTCAAGGAAACATAAGATTTGTTTGTTATCTTCGAAGTGGACGATAGGAAAATGATACAATTGGTTGTATGGTTATTTAAGGACAAGGCGTCTTACTGGTGGGAAGTTACTAATGCTGAGAGACTAGTTGAAACTTGGTAGGATTTCAGAATGAGATTTGAAATGAAGTTCCTCTCGCAAGCTGAACGAAAACTACGGATGGGGAAGTTCTTAGCACTCAAACAGGGAAGCCCATCGGTTAGGGAACACGTCAACCAATTCAACCAGATAGCTAGATTCAGACTGGAGTTAGTAAACACTCCACATAAGAAGGATCTCTGTTTCGTTAAAGGGTTGAATGAGCCACTGCACTGCCTAGCTATGTCCCATATACCTATGGGTGCAACTTTTGAGAGACTGGTGGACATGGAACTGTTACAGGAGGAAGACAAGAATGGCAAGAAAGAGGCATAGGTGGAAGAACCTCTGGGCAAGGAAGGGGACAGATCGCAGAATAAGAAGACGGATTCCAAGAAAGGCGGAAAGAATAACAAACCCCGTGATAAGAGGAAGTGCAAATTTTGTGGCATACCTGGACATCTAATTAAAGACTATAGGAAGAAGAAGAGGAAGATGGGTGGTTGTTTCAATGCGGAGAGACAGGACGTATGGCTAAGGATTGCCAAAAAATGCAAGGGCAAGGGAAGAGGACTGGATCCACTTCTGGAGGGCAGATTCATGCTCTAATTGCACCTTCGCAAGAAAGAGGTAGAAATATTTCTATTGAGATTTTAGTTTATCTTTCTGATCATCCAGTTCATACTCTTTTTGATTCTGGCACATCGCACTCTTTTATATCTACTGCTTTAGTTGAATCTCTGCACCTAGATACCAGTATAGTAGAGGATCCCATGGTTGTTTCAAATCCAATTAGGGGATCGGCTTATTTATCGATGATTTGTTTGGATTTGGAAATTTCTATTTTAAGCATTGGGTTTAGATGTAATACTTATGTTTTGGGCTTCACGGACTATGGGTTGATTCTAGGCATGGATTGGTTATCCAGTAATGGTGTCGTCCTCGATTGTGAAAAGAGAGTGGTTAGACTTATGACTCGCCTCGGTAAAACTATCGAAATCACTTGTAATCCCATGAATTCTGTCATGGTTAGCTATGTAGAATCTCTTGATGCGGCTGTTGAAAACTTGCAATTTGTTAGAGTAGTCCGTGAATACTTGGATGTCTTTGAAGAGGTGAAAGGTTTGCTTCCAAAGCGAGAGATAGACTTCCGCATATACCTTGTTGATAACACAAAACCTGTTGCTTTACCCATTAGGCACATGGCTCCAAGAGAAAGGAAAGAGCTCACAAGTAAGTTAAAGAGTTGCTTGAAAAGGGGTTCATAAGGCGAAGTATTTTTGAATGGGGTGCTCCAGTGGTGTTTGCAACCAAAGTAGATGGTTCACTTCGCTTGTGTGTGGACTATAGGGAGCTAAACAAGCTGATCAAGAAGAATGGGCACCCATTCCCTAGAATAGATGACTTGTTTGACCAACTCGTAGGTGCCTCGGTTTTCTCCCAATTAGATCTGGCCACCGGATTTCATCAGCTAAGAGTGGCTGAAGAAAGCATTGATAAGACCGCGTGTAGGACCCCGGATGGTTTCTTTGAATGGCTTGTCATGCCTTTCGGTTTGACAAATGCACTTGCCTATTTCGTAGACTTGATAAGTAGGGTGTTCAGAGAGTTCCTTAATAAATTTGTAGTGGTCTTCGTGGACGACATTTTGATTTTCTCAAAAAGTGAGGAAGAACATGCTTTGCATTTAAGGGAAGTCATGGATACTCTTCGTGCACATTGGCTGAAAGCAAAATTCTCTAAATTTCATTTTTGGAGAGAAGAAGTAAGGATTCTTGGACATGCGGTGTCCAAAGAGAGGATATCTATGGATCCCGCAAAAGTAGTTGCAGTGCAAGATTGGAAGATTCCACGGAATGCGACCGAAGTACAAAGCTTTCTCGGGCTAGCAGGCTATTACCGAAAGTTCATTAAGGACATTGCGAAGATCTCAGCCCCACTTACTGGGTTGACAAAGAAGAACCTAACTTTTGTCCTGGGATTTGGATTGCGATGTTGCATTCCAACGGTTGAAAAGGGCTCTGACAACAGCCCCAGTTCTGACATTGCCTGATGGGAGTAAGATGTTTACTGTGTACACAGACGCATGCGGTACATGATTGGGCGCTGTCTTGATGCAAGAGGGTAGAGTAGTTTGTTATGGAGGAAGACAGTTGAAGGTACATGAGAAAAACTACCCGACTCATGATTTAAAACTAGCTACCATTGTTTTCGCTCTTAAGTCATGGCGTCATTACCTACTAGGAGAAAGGTTTGAATTGTTCACTGACCATAAATCGTTAAAGTACGTTTTCTCACAGAAAGATCTTAACTTGAGACAACAAAGGTGGATGGAATTTCTTGCCTCATACGATTTTGAGATTGCTTTTACCTCTGGCAAGGGCAATGTTGTAGCAGACGCCTTGAGTAGGAAAAAGCTGACCTTAAGTCATCTCTTTGTGGAAAGGAAAAGCTTGGAGTACATAGAAAACTTCGACTTTAGGCCCTTCTTTGAATTCGTACCTGGTTTGTTAGCATCGCTAGAGGTGCGGCCTACTCTTTTGACTCAATAGAAACCGCGCAATGTGAAGACCCTCAGCTAGTTGATGTGATGGATAAGCTAATTAGAGGTGAGACTTTTAGTCACCTCAATAGATGCTCCATCGATGACAAGGGTTAGTTGAGATGGGATGGAAGACTATGCGTACCACGAGCAAGGGATTTGGTGAAAACCATTCTCAAAGAAGCACACCATTCTAAGTTGACCATACACCCAGGTGGAGACAAGATGTATAAAGACATAAAATAGGTTTTCTTTTGGGATGACATGAAGAAGGATGTAGCTGAGTTTGTCTGTAAATGCTTGATATGCCAGCAAGTCAAGGCAGAGCAAAAGAAGCCTGGCGGTCTGCTTCATCCTCTAGAGGTCCTACAGTGGAAATAGGATAGCATTTCGATGGACTTTGTTGATGGGTTTCCTAGGTCAAGAAGGGACAATACCAGTATTTGGGTAATAATGGACAGGCGTACTAAAAGCACTCACTTTATACCTGTTAAAAGTAGGAAGACTACCTCAATGTTAGCTTCCATTTATCTTAAAGAGGTGGTTCGACTGCATGGAATACCCTCCAGCATAGTAAGTGATCGAGATCCTATCTTTACGAGTGAGTTTTGGAAGAGTTTGCAAGAGGCTGTGGCACACAGCTATGCTTAAGCACTGCCTATCACCCTCAAATCGATGTTCAGATGTAAAGGGTAAACAGGGTATTAGAAGATCTCTTGAGATTGTGTATTCTTGATTTTGGGGGAACATGGGAGGATCACCTTCCCTTGGTGGAGTTCGCCTACAACAATAGTGTAACAACCCGTATTTTTATAACATGTTAAAACAAGAAATCAAGGCAGAATTAAATTTTAAAATCATAATCAAGGGAAACGGGTTACGCCATTGCGTTCGTCTCGAAATTTTACATGAAATAGAGTCTGAGTTTTCGAAAATCGGAGTCCGGATGAAGAAGTTATGGCATGTACAAGTTTCAGCAGTTTTCAGGCAGCACTGGACCAGGGGGTCGACCATAGGGTCGACCTACCCCCCACCTCCAGGTCGACCATAGGGTCGACCTACCCCCCAGGTCGACCATAGTGTCGACCCCCCCCCCTTACAGGTCGGCCTGTTTTGACCCAGAACTCATTTTTGAAGCCTGAGACGTGCTTTGATGGTCCGGATTGATTATAGGGTTAATCTAAGGGCCTAAACTAGTTGTTACACCTATAAAAACACCCTTAGAACTAACCTAATTCATATCAAATCATTCTTACGCCATTATGCTACTAAAATACCTCTTGATCATGACCGCCGCTCTCTAAACTTTTCTCTTAGCCTCCAAACTAGATTCAAACTAGAGATTAAAACTTCTACAGCAATTCTACAACAATTCAAGAAGATAAATCAATGTCTCTGCAATGTTCTACGACAATTTTAGTTCTTAATTCATTAGCCATGCTCGGTAAGTTCTAGTTATTTTCAGATTAAAATAATTAAATTTAATATGGACATGTGATGAAGTGAAATTGGACTTTTGATTCAAGTCTATTCTTGTTTCTTCTTGGATCTCGATCTTGAGAACTTTTATATCTTTATTCGCATGACAAGTTTATGGTCTATTCAGCCTGTTGTAAATCAATTTTTCTTGGTTCATATTGATATTATTATCAAGATCTATTCTTTACGTCTGAGATGATGCTTTTATGTCATTTTCTCTCTGATCTTGTTTTTATTGCAACTTCTACCTCCCCCTATTTATTTTCTTTTGATGAACCTAGGTCAATTTCGGACCTAGGCCTAAACTACGATATACGTGTGATGGTATACGACGGAAATATTGGAATATTGCCTAGTGGAATATATGTGTTTGGTGGAATCGAAGGCATAATATGAAAATTTGATGTTTGGGGATAATTTACCATTAACATGAAACTTGATATTTGGGTATTGTCATTATAATGGTAATTGCAAGAATGGGGATTGGCATATATAATTTGACATGGAACTTGATATATATAATTTAATATGGATCTTGATATATATATATATATAATTTGACATGGATCTTGATATATGTAATTTAGCTAGAACTTTTTATGAGTAAATTGGTGTAAACGTAGTATGCATGTAATTTTGGGTATAAAACTTGATCTATGTAAATTGGGCATAGCTTTGTAAACATGTAAATTATGAATCTTGACATATGTAAAGCGGCATGAAACTTGGTATATGTGTAAATTGGCATAAAGTTGGCATGCATGTAAAACGACATGAATTGAACATATGTAAATTTGGTAGGAATTGGGCATATGTAAAATTGACATGTAATCTAGAACTTGGGCATATGTTTATTTATATGTAAAGTTGGGAATTTGGAACATGAAAATGACGGTGTATTGGATAATTGACTTAATCACAAACATGAACATTTTTATATGTTAAACACATGAACTGATATTGGGGTTTTGGGGAAATACGACCATTAATGAACCTTTGACACGAGGTCAGACTCGGTTTGTGGTGTAAATCTGCCCGGAACCGCCCGACAAATCCCGTAGCCACAAAGTGTCAGTCTAATGTGAGAGGTCGAAGGCCAAATTCTAGGTGTAACGGTTTTTGACACGAGGTTAGACCCAGTTTGTGGTGTAAATCTGCCCGGAACCGCCCGGCAAATCCAGTGGCCACAAAATGCACGGTCTAATGTGAGAGGTCATGATTCGTTTGTCATAATGAATGAATTAAGGAATACTAACCATAATAAGACGTGGGTATGGTTAGAAGGTTAGGAGGGATGACATGAAAATTTGACATGTAAATGTGGACCTAACCGGTATGAGTTAAGAACATGTAAAACTTACAAATGTAGGCTTAACCAACATAATGGTTAATCAGACCAATGGGTGGGTTAAGTAATATAACATGACACGTGGCAAGGTTAAGTCAACTTGAACATATAGATAATACTTAACCAACTTAGCATGATACGTGGGCGGGTTAAGCCATGAATTATTTGAATATACTTAACCAATTTGACACGATGATTTGATAGGTTTAAGTCATGAACCGCTTGAATGTACTTAACCAATTTGACACGATGATTTGTTAGGGTTAAGTCATGAACCGGTTGAATATACTTAACCAATTTGACACGATGATTTGTTAGGGTTAAGTCATGAACCGCTTGAATATACTTAACCAATTTGACACGATGATTTGATAGGGTTAAGTAATGAACCGCTTGAACATACTTAACCAACTTGACAGATGATTCGTAGGGCTAAGTCATGAACTTGAACGACAACACTTAGCCAATTTGACATGAAACGTAGGCGGGTTAAGTCACGAACTTGAATGACAACACTTAACCAACTTGACATGCTAGATTGATGGGGTTAAGTCTCGAATTTAAATGACAACACTTAACCTACTGAGCGGAAACCCTAGTTGCGCGGTCCTTTTCAGCAGTAACCCACTAGATGTATCACGATACCCTGGAACTAGGCAGGGTGGGGCACGATTACTGGGCTGATTGTAAGCGACCAGAACGACGGCTGAGTTGGTGCGCCATTGTAGGTTCAGGCGGACTATGGTCGTGCACGTAGTCCGGAGTTGAAAAAGCAGGCATTGAGCACCGGTAGGTTTACACTGTGCGTGCTTGATTCGTGTCGGTGGTTGGCACCCTAGGGCTTGATACACCCTATGGTGAACCTAGCACAGGTGACTACATTTAGTGATTGGGCCGTATGACACAGACACATGAACGAGCTATGACTTGTAGGGAGCCGATCGATTAATAGATCGTTACATGGAAAAAGGGTGTTGTTCGTTAGGTAGCATAATCCCTAGTGGTCCTAGGTGGCATAAACCCTAATCGAATCTAGAAAACGTTCAATAGGTAGCATAATCCCTAGTGGTCCTAGGTGGCATAAATCCTAGTTGAACACGCGATAGTTCATGATAAGGAAACCTGGCCAGAACAAGGGTGGCAGTCCAAACGATTTCAAGAATGGTGGCACTACGTTGAAGTAGTATAGAAATATGTGATGAAACCTGTACGATATACGGCAAGGGACTGTACATATACATGGAAAGGATGATACGGGTTGGGGTACTAGTACAGTTGGTGCAGAGCAAATAGATATCATAGAAATATTTTAACGGTGAAGCAGAGAAATCTTGCGATCTTGCGAAATTATAC
The DNA here is from genome assembly GCA_030737875.1 of Allium sativum. Taxonomy (NCBI): domain Eukaryota; kingdom Viridiplantae; phylum Streptophyta; class Magnoliopsida; order Asparagales; family Amaryllidaceae; genus Allium; species Allium sativum. Next base: position 880,042,525 of record CM060909.1, read on the forward strand.
TTAGTTCATCTTGAATGGGAACCTCGCAATGTTATACATGACAAAACTCATATGATGTTATTCTTAGTTATCGTGCCTGTAGCTTATCTTATCATCATGCTTATGTTTGTTTTCAGTTTATTCATGCCATGTTTTCTTTACCTATTTTTATGCTGAAAGTCACTAGGACTTACTCAGTCTTTATGACTGACCCGTTTTGTTTCGTCTCTTTTTCTTCCGTTCCCCCCTAGGTTCGCAGGTGGGAATACAGCTTAGTTCGGATCTTACCAAGCTCCAAGGCTCTTTCATGTACGGCTTGGATTTCCCTTGGCGATGGTTTGCTTTGCTTTATTGGGGAATATCACAATTTATTTTTGTGCTTCTTTGTTTTTGAGCAAGACAGATATTTTAGCTTTGTAATTGGGTATTGGAAGTTGATGGGCTTTTATTGTAAACAATTATATAAATGATTTGAAGTACTTACACTTTACTTTCCGCTGTTTTATATATGTCTATCTTGTAATATTTCTGTTCCAGTACCCATAATGCTCCACTGAAATTAAGGCATTCCTTTTGTGAGTGACCTTAACGGATGTGAGGTGTTACATTTGGTATCAGAGGAGAGGGTTACCAGACTGGGCAAAAGTTTTAAAATCTTTTGAAATTATTTTCAAAACGTTTACAAAGAAGCATTTTTCTAAAGAAAAGTTTTGTTTTATGAAAGGCATATTCCCCAAAGCCATATGCACTATCTTTTGATTCTCTCTTTGAATCTCTTCTTCCTCTCTTTTCACCATAGTCTTGTAGGCGTGTGTCGGAGGGAAAAGGAGTGCCCAACCTCCAACAGTAGCCGCGGTAGTTCCATCTGCGACTAATCTTATTTCAAGCTTTGTAAGGTGGCCATGCGATGGAGGTAGATTTCGAGAAACTTGTCAACAAGCTATACAAGGATAGTAAGAACGAGGATAAAAGAACACAAGCCTAAGGATAAGAAACTTGTTGATATGGCTTAATCCACGAAGGAGGAAAAGGTGAAAAGGAAGAGGCCAAAGTGAAAGAATAATAAAACCCATGAAAAGAAAGAGTATCGTTAGTATGGTAAAAAGGGACATGTAGTTAAGTGTTATATGGCAAGGACAAGGGAAAAGAACAAGATCTCGAGAGGGCAATTGTATGCTCTCATCACTAGCGTACCAAAGAAGAGGTGGTAACGTTTCTGTTAAAAGTTTATCTTTTATTTTCTATCATACCATGGGGACTTTATTTTTGTACATCGCATCCTTTTTAATTCTGCTTCGATAGTTGATTCTCTGCACCTTAGTACTAGCGTAGTAGAGGATCCCCTTTTTTTTCTCAAATCCTGTTCGGGAATCAGCTCATTTATTCATGACTTGTTTGGATTTGAGAATGTCTATGCTAAGCAATGCTTATGTTTTTGGGCTACGGGTTGATTCTAGGGATGGAGTGGTTATCCAGAAATGATACCATTCTCGAGTATGAAAAGAGGGTTGTTAAACTCTTGACTTGCCTCGGTAATACCCTCGAAGTCTAGTGTAACCCTTAGGGTTCTGCCATGCTTAGTTACCTAGAATCTCTTGATATATTTATTGATCCGCTCGAGTAGTGTTCGCCACCAAGGTGGATGGTTCATCTCGCTTATGCATAAGTTATAGAAAATCACCTTAGTAAGTACACTTGGCAACATGGTTGGCATTTTTTTATTTTCAAGAGATAATTCATTTATGTGGAATACCTTTTAGTAAGTGAACGAGATCCGAGATTCACTAGTGAATTTTGGAGAGCTTGCATGAAACCATGAGTACGCAGTTATGTTTAAGCCGAGTATACTAGAAAAAGAATAAGTGAAAGTGGAACGAGAGGCGACAGTGAAATGAGTTCCAACTCATATTTTGGAAATAGGAATTAAGAAGCTACGAAATTGTGAATCTAGAGACGGTCAAAGTACAATGGAGTTAAGCTCAAGGAAATGCGACTTAGAAGATTGAAGGCTAGATACGCACATTATATCTCTTTATAAGAGTATATTCTTGATCCCTCTTTTCCTGTAGAGCTTACTTGCATGCTATCTTTTAAGTATATCCTCTCGGTCCTATTCTCCACCCTATTTCTGTTGCAAACCCCATAGGGAGTATGACTCATCTGTTAGTAATAAATGTTGGGGCTTGAGGGTGTCCGTTGGGTTAACTAAACTTTTTGGGTTTTATAGGACATGGGTTGGTCTTAGGAAGGGATTTCTTGTGACCTAAAAGGAGTTTATCATGCTTGGTTTCCTAGAATCATATATATTGGTTTTGGGCTGGTGTTTAGGGTACAAAGTTTTTCTTTACTTGCTTCTATCATTCGGTTATACCTTTAGGTAGGAACTAATGGATGTAAACATGTGTTTGAGACATGTTATGGTTGATGGTTGCAAGTGGTTGCAAGCGGTTGCTAGTTGTTGCTCGTGGATGCATGAACACACATTAGGCACTAGATCGGCTCAGTCACATCTCATATTGCATATGCATGAATGTTTATACTTGTTTTTGGATGGAATTGGATGTGTTATCATGTGGATGTTGCATATGGATGAATGTTTGTGCACACATATTGTAACACCCCGCCTCCGCTAGGGTCACTCGCAAAGGAATGTACTAGCTTTAGAGGGGCATTATTGGTAAACATGCACAGAAATATCACAAGACAGAACATATAAAAATGGCGGAAGTAAAAATCGAACTTTCATAAACATCAATAATTAAGGTCTAAAGCCTTTTACATCAGAGTACATCAAAACCTGTCTTGCAATAGTAAAGAAGCATAAAGACTTTTTCATAAATTATTCCCCAAGTAAAAACAGTAAAGTAGCCATAGCCAAGAAAAGTCCAAGCCATCCATGATGACCTTCAAGCAGAAGAAGTCCGAACTAAACAACAGTATTTCCTCCCTGTAACCTGGGGGGGAACGGAAGAAAAGAGGCGAAACAAAACGGGTCAGTCAAAAAGACTGAGTAAGCCCTATCTACTATCAGCATAAAAACTAGTAAAGTTAACTGACATGAGAAACTGAGATGAACATAAGCATGATGACAAGATAGATAAGCTAAATCAAAATAACAGGATGAACTACTGAACTCAAATAAACTAAGGTGTCATGATAAATTACGGTGTCAAGATAAAACAAGGTATTCCATCGTCAAGTTCCTGTCAAGTATAATATCCCCAGGATATCTATCACGTATAACATCCCACGGTATCTATCCTGTCTATTAGCTCTGCACCTACCGTACTAGTATCCCCACCGTATCATGTGTTAACCATGAATGACCCTTACTCAAAAGTCGTGTAATGGTCTATGTCAACTTAATATATCACATATATAGGTTACTCAACTCGTGTGTTTTATTCCATGTAAATGTTCAGTCCCTTGCCGTAGACCATACGGGCTTTCCCATGAGATTCTATACTACTTTAACATAGTTTCATGATCCTTGAGATCGTTTTGGATTGTCACCCTACATCTAACTAGGGTCTTTCAACATGAATCATCGTTTGTACAACTAGGACTTATGCTACCTAGGGCTACTAGGGATTATGCTTACCTATTGCACGTTTCGTATCTCGGTTTTGGTTCAGCCACCCAGGGCCACTAGGATTTACGCTAACCGTCAACCGCGCCCTTTTTCCCACGCATTCATCGTGAATCGTTTTTCCATGACTGTATGCACATGTATCACATCGTGCCATCCGAGTCCTGTCACAGGGCAGACCAGGAAATACAGGACTCGGTCGGGAGCTTTCGATTTATCTGCCGATGCAGATGCTAAGGTCTGTTTTTTCTATACGTGGCTATGGTCCCACGAGACCACTCCCTCAACTAGTGAAAGACAAGACAGGATAAATCCTGTATGAGAACACAACACTGGCCAACCCACATCCAAGCCTTACCGCAACCATAATTAGATAGCAATTATGGTCTTTTGGGTGTTCTCTGCCTTTCCGTATGTACACGCTTGACCAAAGATGGTAGGTAGCCTGACGAAATGCTATCTAGGGTACGACCGTGTATCGTCGACTATCCCCTATCCATCCCCGTCTTTAGGTCGCTCGTATAGCAACCAAGGCATACTCTTGGTTCTTCTAACGCAGACCTTAACCTCTCATGAGCCTAGTATAATCACCTGGCAGCTCATAGAGGGATACCAAGAATATCCTCACGTTCCCCGAAGCCGCTGCTTCGTTACCCAGTTCGCTGGAGCCTTTATCTAAATCAGATACTTGCTCCTACTCGTATACTTAAACGATGACCTACCGTATCAGGTTACTCATCTATCTATGAACTGGTCTAAATTTCCTTGACTAAGAATCATTACTTAGTTATTCTTCAACTAAGGTTTACCACTTAGCATTGTTCCCGTTATCCTTGTTAACTACGGTTATCCACCTAATCCTCAGAACTAGGGTTTACATAATGGATTAAGTGTCACTTAAGTTCATGACTTAACCCGTCTACAAATCCTGTCAAAATTGGCTAAGTATCCAAGTTCAAGGCTTAACCCTACAAACCATGCTCAAGTTGGTTAAGTATATTAAGCAATTCACGACTTAACCTCGTCCAATTATCATTCTAGATTGGTTAAGTATATGTTAACTTGACCCTATCAATTTACTTAGTCAAATCGGTCAAGTGTATTCAAGCGATTCGTGACTTAGCCTTATCATGTTTTCACGTTATATTGGTTAAGTATTGGTTAACTTAACCACAATAAATTAACGAGTTAGATTGGATAAGTATAGGTCACTTAACCACATCAATTCACCATGTTTAGATTAGTTAAGTGTTTAACTTAACCCCATTAAACTACCAAGTGGGATTAATTAAGTCTAGGCTAACTTAACCCCATCCGATTTCCATGTTTAGACTAGTTGAGTCTAATCTTAACCCCATTCGTTAACCGTATTTTTCGGTTAAGCGTCATTAAGAAAACTTACTTAACCTTACCAAGTTATCGCGTTGGATTGATTAAGTGTTGGTTAACTTAACCCCATCCACTAGTCATATAAAAATGGTTAAGTGTCATTAGGCAAATCAAGTTACTTAACCTACCCAACCTTGTCATGTTTTGTTAAGTATCATTAGCCTAATCAAATTACTTAACCCATCTGTCCATGTCATATTTGGTTAAGAGTCATTAATCAAATTAACTTAACCCTATCATGTGGCATTAATTACTTAATGCACCTTCACCTCTCACATTAGACTTTGTTGTGGTTACTAGTTAAGCCGGTCGGTTCTGGGTAGCTTTATACCACAACTTGGTCTAACCTCGGGTTCAAGCACAACATGACCAACTTCTCACATTGGGTCCTATTGTTTGCAACTACTAGTTAGGTCGGTCGGTTCCGGGTAGTTTTACGTTGCAAACTCAACCCAACCTCGAGTTGGCCACACTTATATTATCTAAGTGTCATGTCCATTATGTTTCCAACACATATTACAAGTTTTCAAGGATTTGGGTAGACCTAACTTAATAGGTAAATTCCCAATTCCATAGTATGGGTAGACCTAACTTAATAGGTAAATTCCCAATTTCATATTTTCAAACATACTCACATGTCAACTTCCATGTTATATTTCAAGTCATGTTTTCAAGTTGTATTTCATGTCATTAGAAATTACCCATAACATAACCCAACGCTTTTAAACTCGCATATACGTTCGCAACAACGTAATGGATTAAAAGAAGAGACTTGGCAAAGGCATGACAAAAATGGATATTAAGCCACAAGTTAATCATGGTGGCAAATGAGGCACAAATGTGTTCATTAACTTGCATGTTACATTCTTAAGCCTCAAAAACATGCATAAACCCAAACTTGGCACATAAGCGAATCATGGTGACAAAAGACATGGAATGATGACTAGTAACTCGCATATATCATCATATAAGGGTTATGACTTCATATGCAAGTTGACATAAAGGTTATGAGGGTTCTCATGTTGCATAATGCAACATTTCAACATAAAGGTTGTAGCTTTTAGCCCACAAGATCAAGATAATGACTTCATAAACTTGCATGACACGATAGCATGTATCATACTCAATGATCAAACCCAAACTTGCAACATGAACATTTAACTTCATAGTTAATATCTAAGAGTAGGGAAAGGGCTTACATTGCTATGAAGGCACAAAAGATATGACAAAGCCCTTATGCAATCAAATAGACCCAAAATGCAAGCTCTAACATAAAAACCCTTGAGCCAAAATGATCAAAACCCATGCTTTATGATGCAAATATAGAAACTTGACTTGAATGCAAGCTAATGACACTCATACAAGCTTGAAAAGACTTGTATGCATGGAAAATCTCTCATAGAAACAATTTAGAAATTTTATGAAGAGAGTGGAGGCCATGAGAGGTAAAATTTTGCCATAGTTTAGTTACTTGAATGAATAATGATGATTTAGGCTAGGTTTAGGGGTCCTTTTATAGAAGTTTAGGTTAGTTTAGGCCATAGGATTAACCCTAGTTTAGATCTAAACCATCAAAAATCGTCATAGGCCAGCAGAACAGACCAGAGAACCAAAACAGGTGCACCAAGCCAGCCAGGGTCAAGCCAGAAAGCTGTGCAGGTTTTTGGCTCGACACGGGCGCACTTCCCAAGTGCGCCAGTGTATTTTTGTGCTGGCGCACTTCACAAGTGCGCCAGTGCATTCTGGCTTGTTTTCGGTTTTTCTGCCTAACTTCGTTCGTCCATATCTTCTTCATACGGACTCCGATTTTCGAAAACTCGGACTCTATTTCGCGTATTTTTCCGAGACCAATGCAATGGCATAGCCCGTTTCCCTTGATTCAGATTTATAAATTAAATTCTGCCTCGATTTATGTTATAACAGGTTATTGAAAATACGGGTTGTTACACATATAGTGTTTATATGACTAGGACTATTTGCATACATATTGGATTCATGGCACTAAACATATTTTGCATTTAAAAAGATCAATCAGGCCTGATCATTTGCATTAGATAAGGTACATATACACACACTTTCTGCATATGTTCATACAGCATTAGAAATCTCTTAAGGACAATGGATGCCTGTGATTGATGATTGAGTAGATGGATTATTGGATGGTAGGACACATTTATCTTAACTTGAAGATTTCGGGGACGAAATCCTTTAAGGAGGGGAGAATGTAACAACCCGTATTTTTATAACATGTTAAAACAAGAAATCAAGGCAGAATTAAATTTTAAAGGCAGAATCAGGGGAAACGGGTTACGCCATTGCGTTAGTCTCGAAATTTAACATGAAATAGAGTCTGAGTTTTCGAAAATCGGAGTCTGAATGAAGAAGTTATGGCCTATACAAGTTTCAGCAGTTTTCAGGCAGCACTGGACCAGGGGGTCGACCATAGGGTTGACCTACCCCTCCCCCCCCCCCGGTCGACCATAGGGTCGACCTACCCCCCAGGTCGACCATAGTGTCGACCTCCCCCTACAGGTCGGCCTAGTCGATCAGTTTTGACCCAGAACTCATTTTTGAAGCCTGAGACGTGTTTTGACGGTCCGGATTGATTCTAGGGTTAATCTAAGGGCCTAAACTAGTTGCTACACCTATAAAAACATCCTTAGACCTAACCTAATTCATATCAAATCATTCTTACACCATTATGCTGCTAAAATACCTCTTGATCATGGCTGTCGCTCTCTAAACTTTTCTCTTAGCCTCCAAACTAGATTCAAACTAGAGATTAAAACTTCTACAGCAATTCGACAACAATTCAAGAAGATAAATCAATGTCTCTGCAACGTTCTATGACAATTTTTGTTCTTAATTCATTAGCTATGCTCGGTAAGTTCTAGTTATTTTCAGATTAAAATAATTAAATTTAATATGGACATGCGATGAAGTGAAATTGGACTTTTGATTCAAGTCTATTCTTGTTTCTTCTTGGATCTCGATCTTGAGAACTTTTATATCTTTATTCGCATGACAAGTTTATGGTCTATTCAGCCTGTTGTAAATCAATTTTTCTTGGTTCATATTGATATTATTATCAAGATCTATTCTTTACGCCTGAGATGATGCTTTTATGTCGTTTTCTCTCTGATCTTGTTTTTATTGCAACTTCTACCTCCCCCTATTTATTTTCTTTTGATGAACCTAGGTCAATTTCGGACCTAGGCCTAAACTTCTACCTCCGCCCGGCAAATCCAGTAGCCACAAAGTGTCAGTCTAATGTGAGAGGTCGAAGGCCAAATTCTAGGCGTAACGGTTTATGACACGAGGTTAGACCCATTTTGTGGTGTAAGTCTGCCCGGAACTGCCTGGCAAATCCAGTGGCCACAAAATGCACGGTCTAATGTGAGAGGTCATGATTCATTCGTCATAATGAATGAATTAAGGAATACTAACTATAATAAGACGTGAGTTTGGTTAGAAGGTTAGGTGGGATGACATGGAAATTTAACATGTAAATGTGGACCTCACCGGTATGAGTTAAGAACATGTAAAATTTACAAATGTAGGCTTAACCAACATAATGGTTAATCAGACCAATGGGTGGGTTAAGTAATATAACATGACACGTGGCAAGGTTAAGTCAACTTGAACATATAGATAATACTTAACCAACTTAGCATGATACGTGGGCGGGTTAAGCCATGAATTATTTGAATATACTTAACCAATTTGACACGATGATTTGATAGGGTTATGTCATGAACCGCTTGAATATACTTAACCAATTTGACACGATGATTTGTTAGGGTTAATTCGTGAACCGCTTGAATATACTTAACCAATTTGACACGATGATTTGTTAGGGTTAAGTCATGAACCGCTTGAATATACTTAACCAATTTGAAATGATGATTTTATAGGGTTAAGTAATGAACCGCTTGAACATATTTAACCAACTTGACAGATGATTCATAGGGCTAAGTCACGAACTTGAACGACAACACTTAGCCATTTTGACATGACACGTAGGCGGGTTAAGTCACGAACTTGAATGACAACACTTAACCAACTTGACATGCTAGACTGATGGGGTTAAGTCTCGACTTTAAATGACAACACTTAACCTACTGAACAGAAACCCTAGTTGCGCGGTCCTTTTCAGCAGTAACCCACTAGATGTATCACGGTACCCTAGAACTAGGCAGGGTAGGGCACAATTTCTGGGCTGATTGTAAGCGACCAGAACGACGGCTGAGTTGGTGCGCCATTGTAGGTTCAGGCGGACTATGGTCGTGCACGTAGTCCGGAGTTGGAAAAGCAGGCATTGGGCACCGGTAGGTTTACACTGTGCGTGCTTGATTCGTGTCGGTGGTTGGCACCCTATGGCTTGATACACCCTATGGTGGACCTAGCATAGGTGACTACATTTCGTGATTGGGCCGTATGACACAGACACATGAACGAGCTAGGACTTGTAGGGAGCCGATCGATTAATAGATCGTTACGTGGAAAAAGGGTGTTGTTCGTTAGGTAGCATAATCCCTAGTGGTCCTAGGTGGCATAAACCCTAATCGAATCTAGAAAACGTTCAATAGGTAGCATAATCCCTAGTGGTCCTAGGTGGCATAAATCCTAGTTGAACACGCGATAGTTCATGATAAGGAAACCTAGCCAGAACAAGGGTGGCAGTCCAAACGATTTCAAGAATGGTGGCACTACGTTGAAGTAGTATAGAAATACATGATGAAACCTGTACGATATACGGCAAGGGACTGTACATATACATGGAAAGGATGATACGGGTTGGGGTACTTGTACAGTTGGTGCAGAGCAAATAGATATCATAGAAATATTTTAACGGTGAAGCAGAGAAATCTTGCGATCTTGCGAAATTATACTTAGTTCATCTTGAAAGGGAACCTCACAATGTTATACATGACAAAACTCATATGATGTTATTCTTAGTTATCGTGCCTGTAGCTTATCTTGTCATCATGCTTATGTTTATTTTCAGTTTATTCATGCCATGTTATCTTTACCTATTTTTATGATGAAAGTCACTAGGACTTACTCAGTCTTTATGACTGACCCGTTTTGTTTCGCCTCTTTTTCTTCTATTTCCCCCCTCCCTCCAGGTTCGCAGGGTGGGAATACAGCTTAGTTCGGATCTTACCAAGCTCCAAGGCTCTTTCATGTACGGCTTGGATTTCCCTTGGCGATGGCTTGCTTTGCTTTATTGGGGAATATCACAATTTATTTTTATGCTTCTTTGTTTTTGAGCAAGACATATATTTTAGCTATGTAATTGGGTATTGGAAGTTGATGGGCTTTTATTGTAAACAATTATATAAATGATTTGAAGTACTTCCACTTTACTTTTCGCTGTTTTATATATGTCTGTCTTGTAATATTTCTATTCCAGTACCCATAATGCTCTACTGAAGTTAAGGCATTCCTTTTGTGAGTGACCTTAACGGATGTGGGGTGTTACAAATAGCTACCAAGCCACCATAGGCATGGCACCCTTTGAGGATTTATATGGAACACCGTGCTGATCACCAACTTGTTGGTGGGAGTCTACGGACAAGCTCGTACTTGGGACTGACATGATCAGAGAACTTCAGAGAAGGTGGACTTGATACGAAGACGAATGAAGACCGCACAAAATTGACAGAAGTCCTACGCTGATAAAAGAAGGACCAAACTTGAGTTTGAGGTTGGAGACAGAGTTTTCCTTAAGGTATCTCCTTTTAGGAACTTTGGGTTTGTAGGAAAATTGACATCAGGATTTATAGGGACATTTCCTATCATTGAGAGGATTGGGAAGATGACTTATATAGTAGAGCTGCCCGAAAGATTGGCTGGAGTTCATAATGTTTTTCATGTCTCATCTACGAAAGTGCTTACATGAGTCGACAGAAGTTGTGGAGCCAAGCACACTAGAGGAAATAGAAGTGGAGCGAGAAGCGATGGTGAGAAGAGTTTCAACTCGTATCTTGGGTACAAAAGTTAAAAAGCTATGCAATCGTGAGGTCAAGTTAGTTAAATTACATTGGAATGATGTTGAGGAAGACGCAATGTGGGAGACTGAGGACAAAATACACGCAGCCTACCCTTATCTTTTTGAGGGTACATTCTTGATCTTTTTTTCCATAAGTTTACGCATGCTTATATTTATCCTTTTAAGCATATCTCCTCGGTCCTATTCTTGATCCTTAGGTAGAAACCAATGGATGTAAACATGTATTTGAAACATGTTATGATTGATGGTTGCAAATGGTTGCAAGTGGTTGCTAGTGGTTGCTCATGGATGCATATACACACACACACTAGGAACTAGATCGGCTCAGTCACTTTCATATTGCATGTGCATATATGTGTTTATATATGGATTGGAAACTTGATGTGTTATCATATGGACATTGCATTTGTATGAATGATTGTGCACTCATGTAGAAAGTATGATTAGGAATAATTGCATACATAATAGACTCATGGCACTGACATGATTCGCATCAAGGAGGTCAACTGAATCAGTAAACCGCTTGATTTTGCATTAGATAAGGACACATACACACACTATGCATATGATCATGAAAGAATTAGAAATCTTTTTAAGGAAAATGGATGCATGTGGTTGATGGTTGAGTAGATGGATGTTGGATGGTAGGATACATTCTTCTTAACTTGGAGATTTTGGGGACGAAATCCTTTAAGTAGGGAGGAATGTAACACCCCGTAATTTTAAAATAGGAAATAAGAGATAATTAAAGAATAATTAATTATTAAAAGAAAAATTAGGTGAAATGGGTTATGCCATTGCGTGTGAAGTGCGCCAGTGCAGTACAAAATTGCACTGGCGCACCTGCCAAGTGCGCCCATACCGAGGGCTGTCCATCACAACATTCTGGAGTGTTTTGTGATGATGTGTCTTGTTCTGATTTGCTGGATGACCTGTCCTTGAGCTGTGTGGCTCTAGTGACTCCTAGGTTAATCTAAAGGCTAGAATTAATCCTAAACATCTATATATACGTAGCTAAGACTAGACCCTAACCTCATAACCCTAAAACTATGGTGCCGTCATGTTGTTCGTCTACAAGCTAGCTAGCCTCCATTCCTCTACCCCGAACTAGAGAATCAAATTCAAACTAGGAATCAATTAGAAGAACTAGAGAATCATGCGTCTACATCAAAGGATAGCTTTTCAAATTCAGAAATCAAGATCCGTCCTTTTTCTGTAAGTTCAGTTATTGTTTCGATTTAAACACCTTATAAGAAATCATGACTGTAATAACTGGATCTAGAACTATGCCTACTTCTATTCGTGCCTATCCTTTTGTCAATTCTGAATTGTTTATGCCTATTGGACTGTTGTGACTGACATAGAAAAGCCTATCATGCATATTGGACTGTTGTGACTGACATAGAAAAGCCTATCATACCTATTGGACTCTTGTGACTGACATAGAAAAGCCTATCAAGCCTATTGGACTGTTGTGACTGACATAGAAAATCTATCATGCCTATTGAACTGTTATGACTTATATGATGAAACCTATCATGTTATACATCCTATGCCTTTGAGACTATTGGGACTGATACAATTGAACTTATCATGTTGTATTAAATTTGTGGTTCTTTTATATATACTAAATTTCATGCTAAGTTATGTTCATATATATTATATGTTAGATCCAAGCTAGTACCCATGTTTAAGATCTATATAAGTTCATGTTTATACAATTAGAGTTATGCTAGTTCGCATGTTAATTGGATCTAATTTAAATGCAAGATCACGTTTATATGCTTAATTAAGTTTATGTCGTTCTATGCCAATTTTATATTACACATATTGATCTATGTCGTTTTATGCCTGTTGGAATGTTACATGTCCCTTTCCTTCCCTTTTGTTTATAAGTTAGGCTAATTTGCAAGCCTAGCATTCTATGTGAATTATGCGAACGAATAACGGGGGAGACGTTGGGGGGAAATATTAAACTACATGCTATTGGCATAGATTGGCTCATAATCATGTAAATGATTAGTAGCATGAAATAGTAGAGTTTGTATACCTAGAATTATGGACATAATTTAGAGGGTAAATGGGACATGTCTTGAATTGACAACACTTGTGGATAATTTACATATGAGCATGAATGGTAAATATGTAAATTAATTAAAAGATGAACATGCCTAACCCGAGGTTAGATTAAGTTGCGGTGTAAGACTGCCCGGAACCACCCAGCACATCCAGCGACCGCAACAATATAGATCTAATGTGAGAGGTTAGCGCATTAAGCTTGGAAAGCCCGAGGTTAGATTGAGTTGCGGTGTAAGACTGCCCGGAACCGCCCGGCACATCCAACGACCGCAACAATACATATCTAATGCGAATGGTTAGTGCTTTAATGAATGAATTAAAGTTAAGGAATAGTCAGGCTAGAAATGATAGGGTTAAGTTAAATAAGGCAAAACTTAACCGATACAACATGTGAATTAAAATAGATGGGTGGGGTTAGGTAAACACTTAACCATTATAACATGTTGATTAGGAAACCCTAGTAACGGGGACTCATTTCAGCAGTAACCCACATAGATGTATCATGGTACCTTATGTTATCTTATCTCTATGGTATTGTCCTATGTTCAGTTTATTCATGTCATGGTCCTTTTACCTGTTTACATGCTGAATGATCACTGGACTTACCAGACTTATGTCTGACCCGTTTTCTTTCGCCATCTTTTCTTCCGTTTCCCCCATCCCTTCCCCCCAGGTCCGCAGGGAGGGAATACTTCAGCTTAGTGCAGACTTTTTCCAGCTTGAAGAGAGTAGATGTATTGCTTGGATTCTCTTTTCTTGGGCTATGACTGTGGTTACACTTTTGTTGGGGATTTATGCTATTTTACTACTATTTTTTTTCTTCTTTATGTACTTGGAGATTTAAATCAAGACAGATGTTTTGTTGTAATAATTTAGAAGTTGGGTTTTGAGACAATGCTTGTAATGTTTTGACTGAACCACGCTATTAAATAAATAATTTCAGTTTTTCATTGTTTATATGTCTGTCTTGTAAATTATCTATGTCTTTTACCTAAAATGTTTCACCAAAGTTAATGAATTCCCTTTGTGAGTGACCTTAACGGAGGTGGGGTGTTTCATATCTAAACACACATGGATATACAGATAAATTAGATTAAGTCGTAAAAAATGATGAGAAACACACCCAAATTCTAAGGCAAATAAAATTTTAAAATAAAAATTATATCTACAAGAATATAAAATTATTTCTGTTCCAGATTACTCTATGTGTGTTTATTTTTGTGACAGGTAAGTAGAAGACTGGACTGACTGTGAAGATATAGACAGAAGACAATATTGGGTCAGTGTGTCAACAGAGAGTGCAGTGTATGTGTGAGTGTATCAATGTATATGAGTTTGTACAGCATTGTGAAATGTAATTGAGTGAACTATAGTAAGGAGCATTTTAGGAAATTTAATATGAAATGAAATGAGTTGTATTTTAGTGAAATGTACAAATAATGGAGTTATAAATTTGTTCCGTTGAAATGATGAAATAAAATTATATCTAAATAAAATATTGTTTGAATATTTAAATTCTTGTGCGGTAGTGTTCTATTTTAAATATAACTATTATATTTTGTCTATGATGTAGTATAACAGTACAATTACAAACACATTTATAATAATTAATATATGTTTGTTATCATCAAACAAAAATCATAGAATTGTTAGATACAATAATATATCCTCATATATATATATATATATATATATATATATATATATATAATCAGATATTAAAAAAAACATATTCTAATTCTAATTGGATGATCATACATGTTTAGGAAACATATATGTTGGTAACCAGATCTGATGACTGGTATATGAAAACAGATATAAACTTTTGATCATTTAAACAATCCAGATTTGAACATTTAAACTACCTATATTTTTTCATATAACCTACCCAGATTTAAACATTTCAACTACCCAGATTTTATCATATAACCATCTAGATTTAAACATTTCAACTGCCCAGATTTAAAACACTAAAAATTTATAACTTGCAGATTTATATATATACACACACACACACACACACACACACACACATATATATATATATATATATATATATATACTTGCATCATCTTTTAATATCACATATTAATACCACATAGAAGATATTCAAATGATCAATCTACCACAATAAACCTTAACTGTCATTATAAAAATATATGTAGCAGAATCATCTAATTTAACACTTAAGATTCCGCAGTTCATGAATATAAACACAGGCTTTTGCAACTTAGATTCATATTAGTAGAAAACGTATAACTTGGGATGTAGAGACTTTTGTACACAAATTATCTAGTGATAGATCAAATTATGTGTTGTGGATTGAATCACTCTATCATAAAATTTAATGAAACAAGATTATTTATAATCTCAGATCCATAGTTCGTTAACTAGGATCTTTCAGTCTAGTAAAAGATTGTTCAGAATAACTTATAACAAGGGGATTACAAAATTTAAGGAATCAACCAAATATACAAATCCAAACACATACTAACATGTATACTGTACACAATCTAAACCGAGTTCATAGGATCCAACAGAGTACAGTGATTAATATATATACACACACATATATTACATAGTTAATTCGAAATCATAATCTTTGATTTGATATCTGCTTGATTCATGGCAAAATCAATACAAGAGCTAAATTGTATAGACTTAACTTGATCGAGGATTCCCGTTGTGCTCCTTGCTCTAACCATATGGAGACTATTGATCATCTTTTCTTTGATTGTGAATACTCTTTCCCTGTATTTGTAGCCACTGGTTCCTATCTGCTTGGTTTTGTGCCTGAAATTTATTCAGTGTTTGATCATTGGGAGTTTAATGATGCAAATGCTGCACTGGATTCCTTTTTAGCAATATTTTGTTGGTGTATTTGGAAAGAAAGGAATGCAGTGATATTTAGTAAACCTCTAAAGAGATTTAAGGGATTATGCAATCTCATAATATTCTGTTTTAACTCATGGTCAGGTTTGGCTTCTTCCTCTGCCAGCTTCATGCTTGCTCTACAAGCAAACAATAGTCCAGAGGAGTCAGTGGGTTCTAACCATGGCGATTCAAGTCCGGATTTGCAGTAATTTGTATATGGTCGTCTGTGTTAGCATGTTATTCTGCTATGTCTTCTTTTGGCTTATATATAATCTGCATATTTCTCTATCTATGTTTTGGGGTGGCCTAGCTACTGTTGTAATGTTTGTTTTGGCTTGAACTATTGTATAATTATCACTCTCATGTAATCGGTAAATGAGCCACCAGTTGGGCTTGTCAACTGGGCTATATATATTTTAATATTATGTTTAATCGGCTGTGTAGTTTCGCACTACACATCCGTCCTACTCAAAAAAAAACACTGTGAATTTTTATGTGTATACAGAACCAAATACACGGTTTAAACCCAACAATTGAATTTGAAAATGACCTTGCTCCGATACCATTGAAGGATTTAGGGATCGTTACGCAGCGAATAAATATGATTTTAGCAACCCTAGGTTATAATTCGAATCCAAAACTGAATCAAAATCTTGTACTGTTCTTCAAATCACTAAATCAACGAAGTCGGTTCTTTGATTGAATCGAATCGAATGCTTGAAGGAGCGCCTCTATCTGAAATCCACGAACGTTGATTTCGGTAGTGTCAAACAAAATCGAGGAAGGTAGAGGTTTGGTACTAGCCAATTGGGGATATAGGGTTTTCTGAATTTCGTGGTTGTGATGATAATGAAAGAAAGGGTCGGCCTTCTTCTATAAGATAACAACGTGATATTTCAGATAACCTATTAACTCGTTCTCCATTATTTAAATAAATGAAATCATCAACATTTTGATTTCCTTTTATTTTAAATGGTTCTCACCTTATTCAACGTCTTATGTGTGACCCTACAGGTTATCATAACGTTGTTAATAATTTTCACAATATTTAAATTATAAACAATAAGAAGCATCTAGTAATACATCGCTTGTACCCAAGTTATAATAAGATCAACGATTCGATACAACCTCTTCTGTGTTTAGTGTCTCAATGTAATTTAACCCTTTTAACCAATATATCCAGGATTAAACTCGAGGCATGGAACGTATCATCATCTCTATAATATTTAAATTCGAGACAACCTTTTATGTGATTATGTGTGACCTTAATTCCAATATCTTCCTCTCCATGGCGCAAGCCTTGAAGGCACACAACCTCTCTAGATATCTTGTTGGAATATAATTTGAAATGGTTTTTTGGCAAGCCATTAAAGATTGAAGATTTTTAGAAAGGTTTTAATGTTGAAAGGATAATTATTCATTAATTAGGAAAAGATAATTACTCATTAATGAGAGGTTTTAATGTTGCAAATCTAGAAAGATGTATTGTATGTTATAAATAAGAGTTTGTCTCATTTGAATGTATGAAGGAAGAATTAAGAAAAAAAGAAAAGAGTAATAAAGCAATTTAAAAGTTTTCCTCTTTTCCAAATATTCCTTTTTCTCATTAATCTATTCCTCCCCAAAAATTCTAACATATCTCACATAGTTTCTTAATGTTTGATCTAACTAAGAAGGCTGCATATACAGGCGAACAAAAGACCTAGACAAATATTCAAGTTGCCACTTCAACATATCTCCAAAATATAATCATTCATTTCTTTTCATCTATGATAGAATCAATCAATCACACCAATCAATCAATCAGTCAATAAAATCATTTAATTGGTTAATCAAATCAATTAATTGATTACATCGTCTTCATAAAACATTTGAATCAAAAAATTCAACCTGGAGGGAATGCACATTAACCCTCCAACACATATTCCAAGTAAATCGCAAGGATGATGTAGGATTTGAATATGTGATCTCTGTTTAGCTAGTTATGGTAGTTACCAACGAAATAAAATTTGTGTTATGTTTTAGTTGTCAATAACTAATACTAAAAAGGCTGTTTATTTATATAGTCATTATTAGAATATTGTGAGAGCAAGAAAGACTAACAAGATTTTTTTATTATTACTTGAAACAGAGAGAGTACATAATGTATATATAGCAGTTGGTGATGTAAAGGATAACTGGGCTTTTAAGCCAGGCCTGTGTACAATATAAAACAGTGGCCCATGAACATTATAAAGTAAAAATATATATCACCGTAGCTTTTCATTTGTTGTTTTTTATCGCCCCTCAAATGAAAGCTAGGGTTTTCGTGTTTTCAGCCGCCACAACTTGCGATGTTAAATCTGAGAGAAATCTTCAATCTTAACTTCAAATCAGCTTCGATGTTGCTAAAACAGCATTATGATGGCGAGGATTTGAGTTATTGAAGATTATGCTTGCTTCGCTTGAGGGTATCTGCTTCAGATTGCTTTCATTCGATGCTGATCCGCTTGCAAACTTGGATTCTTCACCAATCAAGTTAACAATGTTCTTCGGCTTCCATATAAGGTTCCTCGGTATTACAGATTTCAGATCTGAACTTGTATGCTTTGCTTCTCCTCCAAGGTTTGATCTTTCAGTTACTTTGAGTTCCGATCTAAGTCTGATGAAGTTTTTATGTGATAATGGCTTTGTAAGTATGTCTGCTATCTGATAATTTGCTGGCACATGATTAATTTGTAATTTTCCCTTTATTACTTGCTCGCGAACAAAATATAGATCAATCTCCATGTGTTTAGTTCTTGAGTGCAGTATAGGATTAGATGATAGTGATACAACACTTAGATTGTCACACCATAGCGTTGGTATCCTTTGATTTGATAATCTTAATTCACTGAGAAGTGATTGCACCCACATAATTTCTGCTGTAGCATTTGCAATACTTCTGAATTCAGATTCAGTGCTGGATCTTGAGACTGTAGTTTGTTTCTTAGCACACCAGGATATAGGATTGTTTCCCAAGTAAATACAATAACCTGATGTTGATCTTCTGTCATCAGGATCTGTTGCCCAATCTGCATCACTATACCCAGTAATGTTAAGTTGTTTGCCTTGTGTAAAGTGTAAACCATAGTTCACAGTTCCCTTTAAATATCTTAGCACTCTCTTCATAGCCTTCCAATGATCCTCTTTTGGTTCCTGCATAAATTGTGAAAGTTTGTTAACACAGTAAGTTATTTCAGGTCTAGTAATGGTAGCATATTGTAATGCTCCAACCAGACTTCTATATTGTCTAATGTTAACTATGTTTTCTCCCCTGTATTTGGATAATTGTTGGCTTGTTATCATGGGTGTAGGTAAAGCATTTGCAGCCTCCATGTTTGACCTTATAAGAATTTCATTGATATACTTCTTCTGATTCAGAAACAATTCTGATTTGGATATCCTTATTACTTCGATTCCAAGAAAATAATTGAGTTCACCCAGATCTTTAATTGAGAACTGCTTGTCCAAAATTTGAATGAGTCTTCTAATTTCAGCTTCACTATTTCCTGTAATGATTAAATCATCTACATAGATCAAAATAAAAATGGTTATGTTATTATTAAATTTGACAAACAGTGAATGATCTGATTTGGTAGATTGAAACTTTAGTTCTGTCAACACAGATTTCAATTTATCAAACCAGGCTCTGGGAGCTTGTTTAAGCCCATAAATGGCTTTATTCAGTTTACAGACAAGCTCTTTATTTTTCTGATATCCTTGAGGTTGACTCATATACACCTCTTCTTTTAGATCACTGTTCAGGAATGCATTGTTGACATCCAATTGTTGTATTTTCCAGTTGTTATGTAGAGCTATGGTAAGTATTATTCGTATGGTTGTTGGCTTAACAACTGGAGAGAATGTTTCTTCAAAATCAAAACCATATTGTTGTGTGAAACCTCTTGCAACAAGCCTAGCCTTGTGTCTATTTATGGACCCATCAGCATTCTTTTTTAGCCTATATGTCCACTTGCAATCTATTATATTCTTGTCTGTTGGAGCTTTAACAAGTGTCCATGTGTTATTCTTTATTAGAGCTTGATATTCATCATCCATAGCTTGTTTCCAGTTTTGATTATTGATGGCTTGATTGTAATTCACTGGTTCATCAAAGTCACTGATAACATTGTAGACTTTAGGCTTAAAAATACCCCTTTTTGATCTAGTAATCATTGGATGACCTGTTTGTACTTGTTCACTTTGCTGCTCATGAGTTTCAGCATTTTCATTTCTGGTATTTGATGAATTGCTTCTAACTTCTGAACTTGAGTCCTGCAGTGTATGTTCACTTTGTTGATTGTTGCTGGATTGATTGGAAGGCTCAGATGACTCACTGTTTGATGATGATGTGAACTGTTGAGATGACTCTGAGCTACCATCACCAGTATCTTTGGTAAAACTGTCAGAGTATATAGGTAGTCCTGGTATTGATTTTCTTGAATTATATACTTTCTGTGTAGTGGCAACATCTTTGCTTTTGAAAGGAAATACCTTTTCATTGAATACAACATGTCTACTAATATAAATTCTTCCCCTGTCATCAAGACATTTATATCCTTTTTGATCACTAGCATACCCTATAAAAGTACATGCTGAGGATCTAAAATTTAACTTATGAGAATTATATGGCCTTAGACATGGATAGCATAGACAGCCAAACACTTTAAGTCTATGATAATCAGGTTTGATATTATATAGAGTTTCTAAAGGACATTTGTTATTCAAAGTCTTAGTGGGCAGTCTATTTATTAAATATACAGAGGTATTAAAAGCTTCAGGCCAGAATTTCATAGTTAAATTACTCTGAGCTAATAAAGTGAGACCACACTCCACAATATGTCTGTGTTTTCTTTCAACTAAACCATTTTGCTCAGAAGTGTAGGGACAACTTAATCTATGAATTATGCCTTTTCTTTGAAAAAATTCACTTAGAGGTTTGAATTCAGTACCTCCATCAGTTTGCAAGATCTTTAAATTCTCACCTGTCTGTTTTTCAGCTTGATTAATAAAATGAATAACAACTTTGCTGGTTTCTGACTTTGATTTTAAGAAATATATCCAAGTATATCTAGAATAAGCATCAACAAAAGAAATATAATAATTGAATCCATAGTCAGAATTTATTGGGGCAGGTCCCCATAGATCTGCAGCAACAAGTTCAAGTGGTTTAGAATAATTGGTTAGGGAGTTTGTAAAAGGTAACTTGTGACTTTTGCCCATTTGGCAAAAAGTGCAAACATATGGCATAGGAATATTATCATATGAGATATTATTGGCAATTAAAACTTTCTTGACAATATTCACATTAGCATGACCAAGTTTGATATGCCATAGATCAAATACACTAATATTATCATTAATTTCTGATAGGTAGCAACTATTTTCCTTTTGTTCATTGCTTGTAGAATTCACAGCACTGAATTTGTATAGTCCATTGCATGCTTTACCCTGCAGAATAATTTCATTAGTCAATAAGTCTTTAACCAAACAATGATATGGATGGAACTCAAAGTACACATTATTGTCTTTAGCAAACTGTGATACGCTGAGTAAATTCTTTTTTATATGAGGAACCATAAGTAAATTGTTAAGATATAATTGCTTTTTACCTTTTATGCTGCCAAAGCCAATATGTGTAATGTTTACACTATCACCATTACCCATGAGTAAAGAATTTTTACCTTTGTACTCCCTCTGACCTAGATTGAGATTGTTGAGACTGTTAGTAATATGATTAGTGGCACCTGAGTCAGGGTACCAGTTGTCATCACCAATATCATCAGTTTGACTATTTCTTGTTGCATTGCTTTGACTGTCAGTTTCAACATTGGCTAGATTTGCTGCAGGATTGGCTCTTCTTTGACTGTTTTGTGTTTGACTACCAACATAGTTGTTATTGAACCTGAAATAACACTTCAAGGCAGTGTGACCCACTTTTTCACAAATTTGACACTTAGGTCTGTTATTATTATTCCATCTTCCTCTGCCTCTGCCTCTATTAGATGAACCTCCTCTCTGATTAAAAGAATCCCCTCTATTTTGAGTCTTGTTTTTGGCTTCAGCAACATTAGCAGAAATTTCATTTAATTGTGACCTTTTTGTTTCAATTCTTGCTTCATGAGCAAGAAGAATAGAATACACATCCTCCATAGAACTGGTTACCTTTTGTGATGTAATAACTGCTACAACAGCCTCATATTCTTCACCTAGTCCATTTAGAATTGATAGAATATGTTCTGAATCATTAATCTTTTGACCTGCTGCCTCTAAGTGGTCACAAATGCCTTTAACTTTTGTCAAATATTCTCTCATTGACAAGTTATCTTTCCTGGCAGTCTGTAATTGATTTCTATAGAACATTGTCTTGGCTGATGATTGAGTGTTAAAAGACTTTTCTATAGTTGTCCAAATATCATTTGCTGTTTTGCATCCAATTACTTGAGATAAAATTTTTTCACTTATAGATGACAATAGCCATGCACAAATCAACCTATCTTGCCTATGATATTTAACATACTCATCATTGCTGACTACCCTATTATCAGCATCAGTTATGAACTTGGGTGGAATAGCAATAGTGCCAAGAATGTATCCCTCAAGACCATATCCTTGTATGGCTGTTTCTACTTGCAATTTCCATAGCAAGTAGTTGTTCTCTTCAAGATGAATGGTGATTAACTGGGTTTGAGGATTTATACCTGTTTTTACAAGAGATTCTGCACTTGCCATGTTTTGATTGACTGATGTTGCTTGACTTTGATTTGCAGATGAGTTTCCAGGAAGAACTGGTTGATTTCCAGGAGGATTTGTTGAAGAGTTGTTATCATCCACCATAATGATACCAAGATAATAGAACTGATTCTTTAAGCTTTAGAATTGAGAATTCTTGAAAAGATTTCACAGTTGATGAAGTTGCAACCTGAAGTGCTTCAGATGATGATTATATGCCAATGACTGGTTATTTTTCTGATGAAGCACTCTGGTATGGCACTTTATTACTGCTGATTTTCCCTTTTCTTGGACTTCTTGATCGGTTTTAAAGAATTCAGATGGCCCTCGGCAAAAAAAACTTGATCTGATTACTTTGATGCAGCCTATCTGAAGTGATATGGCAGGGCACAAACTATTATGATCAAGTAGCAACTCCTAAGTGATGAGATAGAAACTCTATCTTTGATGGGAGGGACTCGGATGATGAAATATAGCTGACGAGTCTTCTGTTTTTTTAACAACAGAATTGCAGCTATTCAACTGATTTGATTTAAGATTTTTTTTTTTTTTTTTTTTTTCTTTGATTTCAAGATTCTTGATTGCTGTTAAGCTTTGTAAGCTCTGATACCATATTAGAATATTGTGAGAGCAAGAAAGACTAACAAGATTTTTTTATTATTACTTGAAACAGAGAGAGTACATAATGTATATATAGCAGTTGGTGATGTAAAGGATAACTGGGCTTTTAAGCCAGGCCTGTGTACAATATAAAACAGTGGCCCATGAACATTATAAAGTAAAAATATATATCACCGTAGCTTTTCATTTGTTGTTTTTTAATTTTTATTTTTCTATTTGTATTTGAGATTTTATGAATGTAGTTAGCAATTTTCTTATATTTAGTGGTAGTTTTTTTTTTTCTTTATTTATCCATTTCTGTTTGCTTGTCATAGTTTATGACTCGTTATCTGTGTATGCATTGTTCCATGAGAAGTTATGTGCAGTTATATTTGAAATATTATGATGCCTGCATTTCCGTATAATCATGTTAGGGTTTCACCTGTATATTTATGCTGTATCATGCGGTGCAAGGACATGACGCAGGTTACATTGAATTGTGGATCAGGTTAAACCATGACAATCGACGTAGCAGATCGAATGGCGCCTAGCAACATCGATGATCATCGATTTATAGACACTATCAGATTAAAGGTAGAGTGTGGGTTGTCACAGCTAAAGCCTGACGATAGAATTTAGAGATATTCAGTCTTCAGGCACCAAAACAAAGTAAGGTGCTCTAAAGAAAGAAAGACCGAAAAAAGTGAGTTTCTAGTTAGCAAGTATCATTTGTATTCGAATCTACTTTGTGAATTCTTTCTTACTCGATCGGTATTCCAGCATTTTTGGCAGATATTTATTCTTTTGAAAGCAGCGGACAACAAATAAGTACCATAAACCGGCTAGAGTCATTCTTGTCATTCAGATTAAAATAGGACATACTGCAAATCTGGAGGTAAGCATAAGCAAAGTATGGTAAGTATAAAGAGACTCGTAGATATTAGTCTCGTTATTCGAAGCAGTACATGTAAGCCAACAGGTGTAGGTAGAAGAAGACTCCATAGCCAGTTAGTTCATTGATTGATTCATTTGCAGTTGCATGGGTTGCAAGTGCAGTTGGATCCGCATTTGCATACTCCACTTTCCACCTGAGCCTCAAACACCTCCGCTCCCCTGTATATTTTTATAGTAAGCAGTTGTATAATCCAACAAAATGGGACCTAACAGTAACTCTATTAGAAGCCAAATTAACTTCCTAGAGAATAGAAAATTACCCGTTAACACCGATTATCGCAGTCTCAGTTGTAGCTATGCTCACTTCTCCAAAGTCTGCATTTCTTTTGCAGCTACATATATTTACATACATGGAAGACACCAAAATGGTTATTAATGAGGAAGACAGTACAATAAGGGCCAAAGAAGAAACAATATAGTAGAACATGTAAGGAAAAAGAGAGTACCATGAGCAACCATTGCATGCACATCCAGAACCGCAGTCGCAGCCGGTGCTGCAAGCTCCACAGGAAGACCTTTTAAACATTTTGCTATTAATTGAGTTATGTATTGAACAAGAAGCAAATTAATTAGAAGAAGCTTGATGAGAGAAACTTGCAATGCCTCAGTTCAATTTATAGAGTTAAGGAGGCTAATGAGCAATGACTTCTGTCCATACACATGTCATTATTCTGATTCTCCATGTCTCCTTCCTTCCGTAGTCAACTTTCCCTACTTAACTTTGCTGGATTCTATTCTTTTTCATTTGGGTTGGAAGTACACTGTTGTATTGCGATATATATTATTCCCTTCTATATATCATCCATGCTCTTTTGTTTGCTCCATCCATTGGCATTGGGTAAGATGAAAAGTTTTCCATCAGAATATATCACATACACAGACAATGAAGGGGAAACAGAAAAAGGGACCATATTCTACATTCTGCACTTATCAAAATAAAAGGTGGCTAAAGTTAAACTATTGATTGATACGCAATTCAAGATCAATGAACATGGATTGTCACTGAAAGTTTGCATCATATTTGGTTGGAGCTCAAATATTCCTCTATGCTCATCTTACATGCATGGCTTCATATATAGATCGCAGTTATTAATCGCAATGTGAAATAATGAATCGTGATGATTAAAAAAATTAATGAATGAAAATTTGTGTGAACACGGGAACTGTTAACAGGAGAACAGAAGGTTTGAGGTGGATAACAAATGATGGAAAATCGGAACAACCACCTTTGTGTAGAAAGCAAGATTTTATAACCTCTTGCTTTCTGTTTAAGGTATTCATATTTCGGACTATTGTGTAAGCACTTAATAATGCAATTATAGCTGGACGCTAAGCAAGGTTAATAGTTAATTTATCAAGCCAAATATTAAAGCCAAAAGTTAGAAAACTAGTGTAAAAAGTCGTTCCCTTGGCCAAGATCTACGATCAGTCTAAATACAACTCTGGTAAATAAAAAGTTAACAAAAAGAAATGAAAGAAAAAGAAATACAAAGGCAGAAATAGAGGAAGTAACCGAAACTAGATTCTGGAAGAAGTTAATGCCCTGTTTGGATCGACGTATATAAGTCGTTTTTTAACTTATTAAAAGTCAAAATAAGTTAGTTTTTGGTTTCTGAAAATAAAAAAACAACTTATTTTAGTCGATCTAAACAAACACTAAAATTGCATGTGCATGGACCATGCTTTGAGCACATATAGTTATTAGAAGGTTGGCAACCTTAGATCCAACAAAGGATTTATTGTATATCTATTAACAAGTCTGAACCATAGCTCCAAAAACCGAACAGTGAGCTAAAACGTGTTGGTGAAAGGTTAATGGCTATGGTGGTTGAACCAGTTAGACCGTAAGAACCGTGTTGATTGATTTTATTATTATTATTATTATTATTATTATTATTAATTTAAACGTAAAATTATTTCAATTAAGGTAAAAATTAAGTAATTAAAGTAAATACATTTTAAAGAAACTAGTTTTGAGCAATTCATGAAAAATATTAGTTGAATTAATTTTATATTAATTCATTTGCTCAAAATTGTAGATTTTCTTATTTGTGAATATAAAAGCAGTTCAGTTCAACAACGATTCGTAAAATTTACAATAATACTGCACACTGGTTGTTAGTTAAATTGATTATATGAAAAATTAAAAAGTGAATCCATAGTGTTTCCTCAAATTAGAAGAACGTTCGTAAGGTTAAAGAGGCTAGTTTAGAAGTTATTCGGTTTTGATGTTAGACCACAGGTTCATACACGCACAAGGGCATTTCATTTTTAGAACTGTAGCACTTCAAGGTTGAAGGTTAACCGTGGTCGAACCGAGTTTGAGTTGAGTCTTTAAAGCACTGGCTTGAACCCAAGCAAGGGTCCACATTGGAAATATTTGTGAAGCGTAGTGTGTTAAAATTATTCAGTCATGATAGTAACGACTGATAGACTTATTTTGATCAAATAATAAATTCAATTACATGTGCACTGAAAGTAGTCTTGATTCATTATCTTCCAAATTGGATCAATCACCTAATGAATCCCTCTAAACCAAACTTACATGTCCTATTGTGACAAACTAATCTCATATGTCATTGATCAGTAAGTCATCCATCATTCATGTATTATACTGTACCTCGCATGCTAACAATATCATAATGATGTCCGGGTAAGACTAAAAGTGATACTATGATACAGAGGATTTGAGCACGTACAAAGTCTCCAAATGGTCCGTGAACTTTATCACTAGCAAAGTGCATTTTCAAAATGTCTAGGTGTAGATAGGAGTAATGTGGTATTAGAGCATCTACAATTAGAATTTATATTATATAATGTAACATACACGCTTGTTTCAGTCTTCAACAGGGTGCAGATTTTGTAATTTGTTACATTCATAAGAAGACTAGTTATGTTTTTTAATTGAACTAGACGTCTATTGAACAGACATCTAATTATGAGACGCATGTTCAATAGACGCCTAATATCAGGTGCATGTTCAACAGATGCATCTCACACAGCTGTACGTCCAACTGATGTCCACTTACATTTTCCCGTAAGACCATAAACTGCTATATTTCTAACGGCTACAAAGTCTCTTCTATAAATATCAACCTCATTCAACTCAAAATCTACCAATTTTTTAACCAGTCAACTCACAATCTACCATGTTCTCAACCACTCTTCTCTCAGTTCTCGACTTTGAAACTCCAAAATGTATTCTGATTGCGATATCAATTCCGCAAGATGCAATTTGAAAGACTTTGATTTACAAGATAATACGGCGCCGATTGGCGAAACAATTTAAGAGGCAGTTGGAATTCGACAAAGGATTACGATTTATATTGCTTATGGCATGCTATACGTGGTTGTCAATGGCATCCGGAGATTTCGAAGTATAGAAATAAAAAATGATATATATTAGACATTTTATCTTATGATGTTTAGCTTTTCTATGAATGCTCGTGGACTCATACGATTGAATATTGGATATGTCATGCTGAGCTGGTTGGTCATGTTCTTCTTCATTCATATTTTACCATTTTGATTGAGTTGCACTAGGCAGTCGGCTGACCAATTATGTTTTGGTTGTTTTCATTAATATTTAATGCATTAAGTGGAGAAACATGAAGTTGTTCATTTTGTGAAACAGTAGTCTGGATAATAGAAACATAATTATTAGACTTTTGAGTCTGATTTGAAATATGTGCTTATGCTATATAAGTTTATGTTGCAATAATTTGAGCATCTTGAGATAACTGAATGTTAACATTATCTTGATCTAAGTTTTCCATTATGGGAGAGTTTTTAACGTTTTGATCATTTATATTTTGAGAAACATCCCCCTAGATATGCGCATTATTTGATGGTCTGTTGTTATCATTAATGGGAACTCACGCTTTGCTGAATTGAAAACTATTTCCATGTGTCCAAGGCTATGACAAATTTGACACTTAATTGATTTCCATTCATATTCGATGTCTTCCACGAAAAGTACGTCATTTTCATCAAAAATGGGAATTTGCTTAGGTTAGGTAAATAAGTTAGGAATTTCCATTATTACTCGAGCATAAGAAATTTTAAAGATTCCTTTCGTCATCTTATCTAATTTCATTAGGGTTCTCAATATTTAGGCAATATGACTAATACCTTCTACGTTCTGATAGTCTAGGGGAAGATTAGGCAATCGAGTTCAAATAGGAATCAATAGCAATAAATCTTTGTTTAAGTGTATCTATAGTGCATTATTTCATCATCATAATTTTTTTGTCATAGAAGTACAAACCACCCTGTAGTTTTGTCGCTATCCTATTTACAATCAAATTTTATAACATAAAAGCCATTTTCTTTTGAATAAATAGTAAAATTCTCTAATAGTTTGCATAATTTATGAATATAAGCTTTGAAAAATGGAAAATGTGGCTTTGGACCAACAACAAAATGACTATTGCATTGTTCGATAGATTTCTTGCTTCATTAACAATTTTTGTGGTCATCTTAGTGCATTTAATGGAATTGAATTCTATAGAGAGAAAATTAATGAAACAATGATATGAATCTGATTACCTTTGAGAGCATTTAACTAATTGCGATAACTAGGAGGAGATATGATGGATGATGGATTCATAAACTACATACATACATACATACATATATATACACACACACATATATATATATATATATATATATATATATATATATATATATATAAAGGAAGAGAAGGGCGGAACAACGAAAGGCAGCGGATGCTGGAGAGAAGTCAGGGGCAGAGCTTGCTTTTCCAAGGACCGGAGGTGGCGGATCAGGGCATGGGAGTGAGAGGCAACTGGAGGAAGCAATGGCTACCATGACACAGGAGGAAAGATTGTTGATATTTCCTGATGTTATTTACCTAAATTCTTCAATTTCCGTTTAAAATTAACTATTGTAAATCCATTGATATTGGAAGATATGGTGGTTTTTGACAAAAAGAGATCAGAAGGGGCTGGTGGAATAAAAGATGGTGGCTAAAAAGATGGGGAAATTGATGTTTTAAAGGTTTCCACTATAACCTAAAACCGTAGGTTTTGAAACCCTATATTTTTCTTTCTATGTTCTTTTTTTTTTTTTTTTTTTTTTTTTTTGCTCCATCCATTGCGTATTGCGAAAAGTTATCCATCAAAATGTAACATATAAAGAATATGAAGAGAAATTTCAAAAGGGACCATCCACATTATGCAGCTATTTAGATTAAAAAATGGCTAGACAATTGACTGATAAGAAGTTTAAGAATGAATGTGGATTGTCACTAAAAATTACATCATTGGTCGAATCCTAAATTCTCTGTATCCATCTTACATATCTCCATGTACCATAACAGATTTCATTTATGAATCACAATAGAACAATAATCAGTTGATCTCCTCAAATTTTATGAATAAATTATGATAAAAATCAATAGTTAAAATGTGTATGGCACACAAAGACAGTTAAAAAGCGATTAGAAGATTTGAGCTAGGTCACAAGTGATAAGAAATCAATGCAATCACCTTTGTGTAAAAAGCAAGATTGATTTTTTTTTAAGTACTCGTAATTTGGGTTATTGTGTAAGCACTTAATAAAATCACTATAACTAGCGCCAAGTAAGGTTAACCGTTAATTTATAACTTCTCCTTAGACCTTAAGTGAATCTACATCCTATTTTTCATGAGAATGACGAGCCACCTTTGTATAAACTAACTTTGATATTTGAGTTCAAGTTAGAAACACCATCGAAGAAGAATAGTATCCTTTCTATCAGTCAAATTCTTCATCCTGACCACTCTTTAGCTTCGGCTCCGGCTAAGGTAGAAGAGACCATCATTTCTCACTTTTATTCTTTCTCGTAGTGCCCATCTACTGATCAGTCTGATCCTTTTCTTATTTCCTATATTCCTCGCCTTGTTATTCCCTTTTAGGGTCCAACTCTTTGCATCCCTTCTTCCATGGAGGAGATTCAAATTGTGTTTTTTCGCTTAGCAAAGATAGTTCGAGAGGCCCAACGGTTTCAGTAGGGTACTTTACCGTTGTGCTTGGGGGTCATTCGTTAAGACATTGCATTTGTGATCTAGTACTTTTTTTTCCTAATAGGACGCTTCCCAAAAGTTGGACATCTACAACCCTTGTGCTCATTCTGAACACTGAGGACCTTAGTTCTTGTAAATTCTCGAACAAAACCATCTCCATGAAAATATCTCCTAGGATCGCAACTATCTTGGATCGTATTATTTCCACATAGGGAGGGTTCATTAAAGGTCGTCTGGTTTTCGATAATTTCCTTCTTGCCCAAGAGTTGATTTCTCAAAAAGACCGCAAGATCCATGGTTCCAATGTGGTCATGAAACTTGATTTGGCCAAAGCTTATGACCGCATGTCTTAGTTTTTCATCATCTAGGTTCTTCGTTCCTTTAGTTTTCCAAAGTCCCTTAATGACCTTATCTAGAGTCTTATTTCGAACAGCTGGCTCTCTGTACTCAACAACGAAGCGGCCTGAGGATTTTTTCCATCGAGTAGGGGGCTGCGGCAAGGAGATCCCTTTTCCCCGTTGTTGTTTATTTTCTCCGCAGCGGCGCTTGACCGAGGGGTACACTCTCTCATTATCTCTAGGCAGGTACTCAGATTTGGTATCCTCAACAGTTGCCCTATTATCTCTTCCTTATCGTTTGCAGATGAAATCATTATTTCTCCAATGATAATCGACGCTCCGTCCGCTGCTTAATATCTTTCATCCGTCTATGCGAAGTGCGCTCCGGGCAATTGATCAATGCCTCGAAGAGCTGCTTCATTCCGTCCAGAACCATGGAAGTTGGTAAGATGTCATGGATCGTGTCGATTTCTAGCTTCCAGGTAGTTTCTCTTCCACTTACTTATCTCGGTATCGTATAATTACGACGCAGAAAGCTCAATGCTTTTTATAACCATCTCACTGACAAGTCAGGGAGGAAATCTTAAGATGGAACTCGACACTCATCTCCCAGGTTGGTAGTTTGGTCCTCGTCAATTCTATACTTGTTTCTCTTGGGCTGCATGTCTTAGTAGTCATATATGATGCCTACTTCGTATTTCTTTCGATCTTACCGATCATTGGCCTTGACTTTTTTTTGGTAGCATAGAAGACTCAAGGAGATATCATTGGGTCTCGTGGGATACCATCAGTCGCCCCAAGTGCGAACGAGGCCATGGACTGAGAAATCCTTAAGATGTGTGCAAAGCTTATGCTTGTAAGCGCTGGTCTCGTTTCTAGTCTAACGTCTCTTTATGATATTCGCTTCTTCATGCTAAGTATAGGAGCCTTTTTCCATCTGTCTACACAGGGATCTCGTCATACTCTAGTGAGACGTTGAAAGTGATGCAGTCAGTCAAGTCCTTTTTAAATAGGTAATATCGTGGCTTTTCCTAGAATGTGGCCTCTTCTCCCTTAGCGCTGCTTGGAATTCTGCTAGAATTCTAGTAGGTAGGAACCCTAGTTTCTCTTTCAATTAGTGGAAGCCCATTCTTCCCAATGTTTCCATTCTTATAAGGAAAATCCTCCACGATAATCTTCCATTGGATGTGAACCTTACAAAGATTGACATCCCTCTCATGTCTCGTTGCCGGTCCTTTTCGATCGAGTCGATCACGCATTTGTTTTGGGGTAGGGAGTGCGCTAACGCTGTTTTGGATCACTTCGGGTGCGTAGTTGGTTCTCATGGGATTCCTCCTTCTCTAATAGATTTACTTCGATCACGGTGGGAAATGGATAATGGAAAGGATCATAGGTTCATCTTTTTCAAGATCATTCCGTGTCTCGTCTACTGGCATCTTTAGTGTTCTCATAACAAGACAGCTTTAATGAGTCCTGTAACAACCCATATTTTTGAAACCAATTTAAAATTTATTTTTAATTTATTTTAATGGATATTAAATATTTTTAATGAATTATTTTGAGAATTAGCGACTTAGGATTTATTTTATACTAAGAATGGTCATATATATATATATATATATATATATATATATATATATATTAAAATGAGCTTGAAATGGCACAGTAGTTTGAAAAATCGATTTTAAACTTTAAACGAGTATACATAATTCACTATAAATCAGAATTTGATGAAACAAGAAACGTTAGGATCTAAATAACAATATCTTTCTAACAAATGTAAGAAATTGAGATTCAACTTTATAAATTATAAGTTATGTCCAAATAAAATTTCAAATAGTCGTTATGGAATTTATATATATTTATTATTATATAGCCCTTAAAAATAGTCATTTTGCAAACGACCACCATTTTCGATGAAACTAATTTTGTTGGATTTGGAACGTCAAACTATTGTTAGTTAAAAATTTCAAGTCAATTGGAATTAGTACATAAGCGTAGTAGGAAATTTTTCAAACGATCTCCAATTTCGACAAAATTTATATTGTTAGAACCGTAATTGCAAAACGTAGCTAGATTTCAAATTTTGTAATTTTTGGAGTCAGTATTTAGCCGTGGTAAATTAAAATGCATGTTGAAATTCAATATTGAACGTTATATTGATTTTTATTTTTATATTAATAAAAACTGATCGAAACAGCCAAATCAGCTTACGAAACATATTCCATTGTGTCCGGAATAAGAGTATTTTGTTAGGAACATCAGTCGTTGGGTCTCGTTTGGAGTTCATCGTTAAACAAGTAATCATAGAATTAAATAATTATAATATATATATATATATATATTAAATTTAAACCCTATCTCCCTCATAACAGATTTCCGCCAACCCTAATTCATCAGTGGATGAGATTCTCTAATTTTCTCCCACAAATTTCGTCCAATCCATGAAAAATTCACAAAATTTCCAATACAAAAATCAAAGAGATTTTCGCGCTCTATAATATCATACAGTAGTGATGTAATTACGTAGTGTAAATCGTTCTAATTTCCTGCTTAAACAACCGAAGTTCACGCACGATTTCTGGTCAAGTGGGACTACCGAGTTGGCAGCAGCGATCGACGGTGGGAGGAGATGGACAGGGCTTTCGAGTGGTGTTCATAGATCGGTGGCTGAGTGGCTCTGATGACATGCGACGTGGGATTTTTAATGTCGACGGTGGGTTTTTAAGGCTCCAGAATATTACGAAGTGAAAGAGGGTTTAAAACTTAATAAGGGAGATTAGAGAAAAATGGTTAAGTTAATTAGGTTTTAATTATATTCGTTAATTAATTATGTAATTAAGATATAAGTGACCATAACTTATTCATATGGAATCATAATTTGACGATTTCAAGTCCGTTAGAATCGTGACAACGAGCACAACAATATGGAACTGACCAGAACCGAAACTGTAATGACCCGCATTTTCAACGATATAATAATTAATTTATTTAATTAATTAGAAGGTGATTAAGATGATTTAATGGTTGCTGAATTAAATAATAGTGAATATTTAATTTAAAATAATAATTAAATAATATATTAAATTCTGAAATAATTAGAATTGGCTGAAATGGCGATATGGTGTGAATTGGGAAATTCAAAATATATATATTTCAGTTTAGGATTGAATGACGATAACGAATATATTATGTAAACGAAGTTTGAACGTATAATTATATTATAATTAAAATCGAGCTCGAAATGGCGTTGCAGTTCGTTAGTTGGCGATTCGAACTTCAACTGAATATACAGAATTTGTTTTAAGCCGGATTTCTGTGAAACAAGAAACGTGTGGAGCTGGTGGAGTATATCTTTCTAGTGGAAGAGAAAAATCAGGATTTCGTCGTGTAGATTTTGAGATATGTCCAAATCAAATTTTAAAATAGTCGCTACAGAATCGTTTATCGACCATATCGGTTTATTCGATATAACTAGAGATCGGGTTGGAATTTGGACAAGGTTCTTTTGGGACATAACGATAATTTAATTTTTAGAATTTTAATGTAATTTTTAATTAATTATATAAGCAACTTTTTATTTGAAGTATTGTGCACCCTGTAATCAATATTTTGGGATTTCACAATATGATTTAATCTACTGGTGTTATTATATTTTTGGGATCGTGGGGCGTTGGCCATCTCACCGGTATCTTTATTTCTGTCCGTACGTGAATGGAATTTACGTAACATGGTACGTTGTAAAACCAAACTTTAAATACTTAATAAAAATATAATATCTATCCTAAGTATTGCTAGGCCTAAAACAAGCCATGATTGCCTTTCTTTCCAGCTGCATAAACACTTGGTCCTTAAAGCTTCCACATTTACATTAAAACATTATAACACCCTATATAAACCTTTTTATTTTTTCTAAACCTAGACAACTTTCTTCCCTTGGTAAATTTCCCCAAGCCGCCACCGTTTTATCTCCAGTAAGAAAATCATGATGGGGATGTTTCCATTTCGTTGAACAGTGACGAGGTTTGGGTTTTGTGAATGTCAGTGCCGAGGAATCCCATAGGAAGGGAGGAGGCTTGTGGAGGGCGCGGGTTTGAATTGCTCCAGCAAGAAGAAGTCACGTGGGAAAAGGGAAGGGTTTTAAACATCATGCGTTTTACTGTGAACACGACAACAAAGGTGAAGCTCACGTTTTGTAAAATGGTGAAACATATATTTATTTGTTTAGAGAGGATATATGTATTGTGGAAGATGAGTACTGTTTGAGGAAGGAAGTGGTGTAGGATGAATTAAATAGCGTGGGTGTATGGGATTTCTAAATCCAACCATGAAGTCTTGTTACCGGTGTGTGCGCATTTATTTATAGATGAAGAAATCATGCTATGGTAAAGAAATTGTTCAACAGGAGGGAGCGGTTTCAGGTGTATCGTTTTGAGAAGATTACAGGAATCGGGTCGGGTTCTCAAGGGAAGGTGGGCCTTATTGTGAATGGTAAAGCCCAAAGTAAATTCTAATTAAATTTTAAATAAAAATGAAATAGTATCATAGTTTTAAAATATAGTAACTATCTCATATGTGATCAGAATTTGACAAAACAAGATCCGCCAGGATCGTATGGACGACGACAACATAATGGAACTGACTGGGAGCGAATCCGAGCTCGTTACAACTTATTGTAAAATAAATTGTCCATCCGAATCAAATCGAGCGATGGTTATCGTTATTGATGATGATCGTCCAATGTGACTAAAATTCACCAACTCTGAACAGTTTTATTTTTATAACGTATATTTAGAACTGATAAATGATGATTGATTGTTATGTGTTAACTGTTGGGTTGAATTGTTTGTGTATTGATTGAAATCATAGATAACGATATATATATATATATATATAAATCGTTAATCGAATATTGATTCTGTTATCAGAATATTTTATACTCGTGTTGTTTAACATCTGTGATGCAGGGAAACAGGTTGGAGGAATCCGACTGGATTTCTCAATATTTATTTACTATTGTTCATATATTGTAATATATGATGTGATATATAATATGTTTTATTTTGTGTGTTTAAACGATATCGATCATTGTGGTTTGCTATTTTAAATATCATAAGAAACCCTGGGACGTAAAAAGAAATATTTCAATGTATATCGAAATAAAGGAATTTTATAAAATCAATATAATATCATAAGGAAATATTTATTGGGAAAATAAACAGGATGAGGATAAAAGGAAAATATTTATAAAACAAATAGAGTTTTATAAAAGGAATATTTATTTGATAAATAAATAGAATTAAAATGGGATATTTATTTAGAAAATAAATAGAAGTATAAGAGGATTATTTATTTAGAAAATAAATAGAAGTATAAGAGGATTATTTATTTAAAAAATAAATAGACAAATATAGGAAGATAAATATTTGTAAAACATTTACAAATAAAGGTTATAAAAGGAATTATTTATTTAAAAATAAATAGAGTTATAAAAGGGATTTTAAATAAGACTTAAGTGTTAGAAACGTAATGGATTATATAAACGAATTAATTGAGTTAGAATTAATCAATTAGAGTTAATTGAATATAAAGTTATTCGAAATAGAGTTTATCGAATATTAGTTATTCGAAATAGAGTAAATCAAATAAAGTTAAGCAAAATTAGAAACTGACTAGAGATTAGTAAATTGAATGGTTTTCTGAGTATCGCACTACAAGAAAATAGGTATTTGGTTACATTTATTAGCTGCGTTGAAGTGTAAGTGCAACTGTACGGTCTCAAAGCACGTGCAACCATAATATTTGGTCTCCACTAAGTAAATTATGCATTCAACTTACGTTTCCGCCTATTTTCATTTTCCCTCTTTTCTTCAGGAAATTTTCAGAAAGTCCCGAATTATCATCCTCTTCATCGTTTACTTCATTTTTCCTCCACCATCAATATCATGCTACACCTCGCCTCTCTACGTTGTCCATGGACTCCCTCCCAATCTACTGCAATTTGATTGAGATTTCGCATCGACCATTAATTAATATGTATTTTATACTTTATTCTATGATTTTCACGGTTTTATATGATTCTATATTCATTTTATAAGGTGAATCGCGAAAACCCTAATTTCTAATTCGTTTTCGTACATCCGCACAAAACCTAATTTTCTTATCCATTGGAATCTAAACTAAGGTACAGGTTTACACTCATGCAGATTCCCTTTTTCTAACAATATCTTGGCTTCAGGTTGGTGCGTTTTGCTATGGTGAAACTAGGGTGCTTGCTGTGACATTGGTTGCTGAAGGTGCAGTTTTTGCCTCATCATTAAAGAGGTAGGAGTACGGTATAGGACTTAGGGTCGGAGCCAATGGAAGAGTTCTGGATTGTGGTGCTGTTAAGGTGGTTATTGATTGGATCTGATTGTGCCTTGTTCTGGTGAAGGGGAAGAATGGGGCAGTGGGCGGTAAGAGTTAGTTTGTTGAAATTTGCTGAGAGTTGCTACTGTGTACTGTAGGAGTGTGGTTGGAGAATTGCAGTGGATGTTATGCTCGGTTGCAAGTGACTTGGCGTATGTGCACTATGTATGAGGAGTGCCGAATGATGAAGTGTACACGTTGATGAAGAAGAGGATTTATGGCAGAGGTTTATGATGGTGAATGTTGAATATTTAATAAGTAACAAAATTTCTGATTATTTAACCTTCCAGAATGTCACTCAAGTTAAACCAATCAAGAGAGCCATTGTTGAATATGTGATGCAAAGTGGCTTCACTGTAATTGTTATTTTCTGAAATACATAATAAATATCAATTGATTAGCATTACAATACATACAAAAGATTATTTTGCATTGTTTGTTAATGTCATTGTTGGTTAATGTCTAGGTATGAAGCTTGTTCGTACACATATGAATATAAAAAGTTGTAGTTGATAGCCAGGATTGTTACTTATAATATACTTTCTAGCCCATCTTTTTTCGAAGAGCAAAGAGAGGTTGGTCTTCATAGAACAAATAAATATTATAGCAACATAGGTTTTGGATCCTCAAAAAAGGGATATAGTCTAGGAATCGTATCAAATATTTCTTTATGTTTTATTCCTTATTCATCTATTGATTGTGCCGTATAGAAATAAGCAGAAACCATATTAATTAGACGACGATGGAAAGTTGGAACTTTCCTACATGTTTATCCACAAAAGCAAGTCATAGAACCAGATTTTTCCCCAAGCGCAGGAATAAAGCACTTAAACATATATTATTCATTTTATCTTAGAAAAATCAAGGAATCTCATAGTTTAATTTTTTAGGCATGACTTTATTGGATTAGTTTAGACAACAGTTGTTTTTCTTTCTAATGCATAAGTCCAATTCTTTATTATTCATGCAGATTGCTCAATAATATATATTAGTCGTTTATATGTTTGTTTTCCTAAGCCTTTTAGAGTTATAGTTGAACAGTGATGTTCCAATGTATTTATGATTTCCACTACATTTTATTTTCATCTAATATTATGCTAATTATTTGAAGCAATGGTTTATCTTATAGCACTGAGTAATTCCCAGTTAGCTGAAATTCTATAGCTTTAAAATAATTATAAGCCGCCAACATGGAATAAAAATAGTTTAATACGAAATAATTGTTTCTGTAATTAAACAAGCATATAAATATCATGGATAATCTAGAAAAAGATTGATTGCCTAATTTATGAGAATACATTCCCATTCTTGTTAGTTCCTTCTCATGCAACATTAGAAAATTTACTCGGTTTATTATCTTAATTGGCCACATTCATGTCAGATACTATTTTTTTAGAAAAATAAATGTTGTAGAAAGATAAAAAGGCAAGTTTTATTTAAGGTAAGTTTTATTTAATACGTTTAGAAACCAAGGTAGAATGATAATTGGGATTCATAATTTGATGTATATGCAGTTTTTGCATTAGAAAGAACAATATCAGCAACAGTCAAAGACTAGAAATTGGCGGGCCATTAGCAATAGCACATAAACAGGGCTGCCCTAAGTTACAAATTGCATTGGGGCATAGCTCGCTACGGGGAACAGGACTGAAAGATGCAACTGCTGGTCAACATGGCATTAGCTGCAGTGGCGGACCTAGGTTTTTCTTTGAGCTGGGGCCAAATAGTCCCACATTGCAAAACTTGTTCAAAGTTACTATATATATATCAACATATACAACACTATCACAATTCAGCTGGTACATTGTCTAATGTGTGGCGTGTTTGTGCTGAGATGGGGCATGTTTCTCCTTGCAGGTATGGCAGAATTTGGTGATAGGGTTATTTGTACCAGAAATTTTTTTCTCCAGCTAGGGCATTGGCCCTAGCTGGGCTGAATGTGCGTCCGCCCCTGATTAGCTGAACCTGGGCTGAGAAGAAGGTAGGCCTGCATGCTTGAGTTGCA
Organism: Allium sativum; assembly: GCA_030737875.1. Classification (NCBI taxonomy): domain Eukaryota; kingdom Viridiplantae; phylum Streptophyta; class Magnoliopsida; order Asparagales; family Amaryllidaceae; genus Allium; species Allium sativum. The sequence goes on from CM060909.1 coordinate 880,081,538, forward strand.
ACTGTCTTACCGTACACCATTACCACACTAATGATATTAGTAGTAATAAATGGAGTATCAAGTATGTCATTTCAGAGCTTGATTTCATCTTCTAATTCTTTTTTTCCCTCTTCTGCATTTTTAGTAAGAGTGATACCACTAGCTTGTTTATATAGAGTGGCAATTTAATACAACATCATTCTGGTCTGATGAAGATCTTATATAATATATATGTATATGTATATATGTATGTATGTATGTGTGTATATATATGTGTGTGTGTGTACATATATATATAATGTTCCTAAGATGAACTAAATAAACGTGCAGTACACAAACGGTCAAGCTTAGAAGAAGCTTTGAAAAGATTAGCTCATGCTGGTTCTTTAAAGGTGCATTGTATTGAATGGTAAATAATTCGATCATAGTTGGACTTGGGTGTGAAGCAACATTGTAGCAGCAATTTTAGGTGATAATGCACTAATGGAACAAGCGTGGCAAGATACCAGTATGCTTGCTGAAGTTGTACTTCATGCACAAGTAAGCAACCAAATCTTTCACACTCCTATTTCAACCATTATGACGGATTCTGGTTCATTGCAACCGATGCAAGATTTTCCTCAAAATTCTTTATATTTTAGTGTTTTAAAGTAGCCGCGCCCATAAACATCGTTTATAAAAGTGTATGATTTTAAAACATAAGCTAGGAATGATATCATAGTCACAAGTGATTAGAATGGATTTTTCATTTTTGTTAGATTAGCACAATAGAACTGTAATTTTCCTTGACATACGCTACAAATAACAAAAGTAGGTATATTTCTAATGGTTAGCTAATATAGGAGAATAGCATAATGTTGATTTAGACATTTCAGTGTTATAAATATAATATTTATAGTCCCAAACTTTATACATAAATGAATTTGATTGCTTAAATTAAATTTCACTCGAGATTCATCGGGAAAACCAAATTATTATGTGAATATTTTGTTAGTTGAATGATTCAAATCGTGACCTTGACCGTGTAGTAAAGTTCCTTTGAGGAGGAAAAAGCCAAACTTGGTGGCTAAGCTACATAACTGTTTTGTAGAGTTTGCAGAAATTACTGAAAACAAGAAGGATAGACATCGTGTGTGGTAGCTTAAATATAGATCTACGTACTATGGTACTATCCCAAAATAGTAACTAGCAAGTATAACTTTGTAACTTGAAAAGAATGCCTCGCTAGAATGAAAACCATAAGAATATTTAGCTTCTCTCTTCACTGCTGTGGATGAATGAACTCCAAAAATTAGTTTAATAATATGTATTGCTCACATTGCACGGTTGCAAAAGCTTGTGCAAGCCGAAAATAATAATAATAGACAATTTTTATCTGTGTAACGCGCAGGCTAATATTTTAGGTAGCAAGGAACAAAAATTACGAAGATGTAGTTCCAAAATATGAAGATAAAACTGTGTCTTGGGCATAATCATTGCCATATATAATCCTCATTTCTATCTTGTCCGTGTGTGATGGATTCAAATGTTAGCTCTGAGCCACCATGGGAGCTTCATTGTTTGATGCATTGATTTCCAGGTAGCAAGTTATCTTTTGTTGTTAACCGTGGGTTGTTGTAAACCTTCTATGATTGGTGAATTTGCATCATTTTTAGCCTCTCCCCTTCTATGATTGGTGAATTTTCCAGGTGGCTCTTGAGTTTAGGGTGACCTATGGTTGGTTGGCGGTAGATTTCAACTGCTTCATGATTAAGGTGAGCTTGAATACACCTACTGCTTCGTACTGCTTGGTTTTCATTACGTTACTGAATTGTTAAGCGTGCTAAACTTACATTGATTCACAATGATTTCACCCTGGCTGTTACTGTATGGTTTTAATTTTCGTATGCTAAATGTTCAATGCAATCAAATAACCAACGTCCCCTAAACTGCCTATACAAAACTGCAGGTCCCTTGGTCTTAATCCGAGAACGAGTTAAATGCAAAATGCGCATTTGCCAACATATTTCAGTTGTGCTATATATCAAGTACTATGCGATTGAATATCAACTGCATGTCCCAAGGCAGCAACGTGTTTGGTTCAATTATTTCGCTTTACAATGTATTAAAATCTTTCAGTAAAATGTATATTTCATACTTCTACTTCCTCTGCTTCAGCACTTTTATTTCATCATTTAATACCTATACTCTGTTTGTTATATTGATTTATGTGTCAACTTACAACCGCTCACCATTCACCTACTGACTCCAATACTGACAGTTTTACTACTTTAATATGCCACTGCTAGGATGTTGGAGATGAACAGCTCGGCTCAGATATGGTTAAGAAAAAGATTATTGGTAAACGTCGCAGGGAATGAGGCTTATCTGACAGCACCGTTCTTTACTGCACCTGGCTGCTTTCCTAAGTGGATAGTCTTCTTTTGCTATGTTTAAAGCATAACTCCTATGAACTTTAACTATATGCTCTGTGCTGGTAAGTTTATTACTTGTTCTGATCTTAATTTTTTAAAGCAATGGGATTGAGTGAAAGATATAGTGGTTCAAAGCGCTCGATAACACAATTGTCAGATACAGTGTTCAAAGCGCTCGATGGCACGGTTGTCGGATATGGTGCGGTAAGAATTACTATGGAACTGAAATCTCCATGAGACAAGCACAATTTTTTTAATGCATGTCTCAAAAGTAAGCAAGTAAGTGTGCTATCTAACAGCACTAATATGGACGTGTTACATGGGATGATTGTACCTCAAATGCCAGTTTAGATATAAAGACGAACAACATTACATGCGGTCCCGCCAATAGGATTAGGTACATTTCAATTCTAGGTAATTTGTAAACCTTATCATTGATGATATATATGTTGAAGTATGTGATACTATTATAGAGAATATTTTGGATCTGGAGAATATTTTGGATCTGGAGGATATTTTGGATCTGGAGGATATTTTGGATCTGGAGAATATTTTGGATCTGGAGGATATTTTGGATCTGGAGAATATTTCGGATCTAGAGGTAATTTTGGGAATTTTTATATATTTCTCTATGCCTATATAAGCTACATCAAATCCAAAAGGAGATAACACAAAATCAAGAGATTAGATCAAGATTTATTCTAATTAGGGTTTTGGCAATCCTAATCTTCTTCAATTCTTTTCTCCACAAAATCAAATTTTTCTAGTAAATTTGATCATTGTAATCAATCTCTTGTACTCTTCTATTGATATTAATAAAGGTTTCTCTCTCAAAGTGGACGTACACTGACAACACGTCGGTGGAACCACTATAAATCCCTGTGTGATTTAGTTTCTCGTTATTGCTCTATTATTTCCATTATTTGGTGATTGTGATTGGTTTGGATAAGACTGAGATTGTTCGATTGGTTGTTTTTGCACTATTACCACGATCTCGTTTTCCGCGGCGTTGGGATTTTTGATTTGAGCAGTCTTGAATCAAAATTCCTCCACAACATTTGGTATCGGAGCATTGGTGTTGGTAGATAGTTGTAGAAATGCCGGAATCAGGTTCAAATAATTCATCAACAGTTGGTCCAAGTGGTGTAGCTCCTTATGTACGTGGGTCGTATGCAGCTGCTGGTTCACAATTGGTTATCGACAAGTGGAATGGCGATAATGATTTCGAAAAGTGGCAGTGGAAGATGAAAGCGGTTCTTAGGCGGAATCGGGTACATCGCATAGTGTTTGATACACATTTATTGCCAGAGGACATCTCAGATGTGGAGAGAGAAGAAATGGAAGAGTGGGCATTCACTACACTTCAACTTGCCATGGGAGAGAATGTTATTTCCGAAATTAGTGGTGAGACGACTGCTAAAGGTATTTGGAACAAGTTGGAGGAGTTGTATATGAAGAAATAACTCACAAATTGACTGATCTTGTTGCGGACTTTCTTTACCTACAAGATAAAGGAAGGAACTTCGCTAAAGGCGCACTTAAATGTGTTTGATGATTTGCTAATGAAGATGAAGGCGGTAGATTTGAAGATTGAGGAGGAGCAGAAGGCGATGATATTGCTATGTTCGTTGCCTGAGCGCTATACTGGGTTCTCAAACAGTTTGATCTATGGCCGGGATACATTGACTCTAAATGATGTCAAGACGGGTCTTCTTAGTGAGGAATTGCGAGATCAGATGAAGGAGCTGAGTGATGGTAGTAGTGGAGCTGGTAATGGTTAAGGTTTATTTGCGGAGAAAGAAAAGTCAGAGAAGAAGGGAAACCGGGGGCGTTCCAAGTCTAAGAAGCCCGGTGGAAGGGGAAAGTCAAAGGAAAGAAATGGCAAGTGCTTTATATGTAAGAAACCTGGTCACTGGAAGAATGATTGTCCAGAGATGGGGAAGAAGGAAGTAGCATCTTCATCAGTTGCGGTGGAGAGAGATGTTGGTGAGGGAGACGTAGATGTTTTGTCGGCAGTATCATCAGATGTTTTGGGCAGCGATTGGGTGCTTGATTCGGGGGCTTCATATCACATGACGCCTAATAGGAATTGTTTTTCTTCTTATGTTGATCGGGAAGGAAAATCAATTGTTATGGGAAATGGTGCAGTTTGCAAGTCGAAGGGCATTGGATCCGTGCAAATTCGAATGTTTGACGGAGTGGTTCGTACTCTCACTAATGTGCGCTATGTTCCGGGACTACGGAAGTCACTTATCTCTTTGGGACAGTTGGATTCTTTAGGTTGCAAGATCACGATTGAGAGTGATAGCTTGAGGGTTTCGAAGGGTATGCTTGTGGTTATGAGGGGTGCTAGAACTCATGGTATTTATTTGCTTCAAGGAGTGATCGTGCAAGGCGAAACTTGTGTCAATGTTGATAGTTCTCGTAGCTTAGATGCTACACGGCTGTGGCATTTGAGATTGGGTCATGTCTCGGAGAAGAGTTTAGATGTTCTTCGTCGAAGGGAGATGATTGATGGTGAGAGTTTCAGCAAGTTGGAGTTTTGCGAGGAATGTGTCATGGGGAAGCAAACTAGAGTATCATTCGGTGAAGGAAAACATGATTCAAGAGGGATTCTTGAGTATGTGCACACGGATGTTTAGGGACCAGCGCCTGTAGCTTCTTTGGGAGGAGCAAGATATTATATTTCTTTCATTGATGATTTTTCTCGGAAGGTTTGGGTGTATGTAATGAAGGCCAAGTCGGAGGCATTTGCAAGATTCAAAGAATGGAAGGCTCTTGTTGAGAATGAGAGTGGAAAATCTTTGAAGGTTCTTAGGTCCGATAATGGCGGCGAGTATGTTTCCGGAGAGTTTCTGAATTTTTGCAAGCATCATGGTATTCGGAGGCATTTTACTACACCGGGAGATCCGCAATCTAATGGAGTGGCGGAGAGAATGAACTGAACTCTACTAGAGAAAGCTCGATGCTTGAGATTGACATTGGGTTTGTCTAAGGGATTTTGGGCCGAAGCTTTGTCAACCGCGGTGCATATTATTAATCGAATTCCGTGCTCGGCTATTGATAACAAAATTCCAGAGGAAGTGTGGAAAGGGAAGAGCATTGACTTGAGTTATCTTCGTGTATTTGGCAGTCCTGTTTATGTGCATGATCCGGGGAATGATAAGCTCTCGCCTAGAGCTTTCAAAGGGATTTTTCTCGGATATATGGATGGCGTCAAAGGCTATCGGATTTGGAATCCGGAAACGAAGAAGGCTATGGTTCCTCGTCATGTTACTTTTGATGAGTCGACTATGTTCAAGGAGAACGAAGGCTCATCGGATGTTCCGGATTTGGTTCATGGTGAATCAAAGGAGAAGGAAGTTATTCCCACTTTCAGACCTAGAGAGAGTAGAGTTGTTGGAGGTGCTTGCGAGGTGAATGCGGTTGATGTTACAGCACATAGTCCACAGGATTCCCCTAGTAGTGTTGGTGATGTGCACGAGCCTAGAGAAGATTCAGTTCAAGGTGGAGCTGAAGGAAGACCGGGTGATGGTATTGCTACTCGGGTTGGTCGGTGTGCTATAAGGCCACCCGAAAGATATGGTGATTGGAACTATCTTAGCTTTTGTGAGAATTTGGACTATGCTCTTCATGTAGTCCAAAATGAGCCGATGGACCTTGATGACGTCATGGGTTCGAGTGATAGCTCGAAGTGGATTTGCGCCATGGAGGATGAGATGCAATCGTTGATGAAGAACCAGACTTGGGAGTTGGTTCCACTTCCTCAAGGAAACCGTGCTATTGGGTGCAAATGGATATATAAGGTGAAGGACGATGGAAGATACAAAGCTAGGCTAGTGGATAAGGGGTTTGCACAGAGGAAAGGAAAGGAGTATGATGAGATCTTCGCACCGGTTGTGAGGCATACTTCTATCCGGATACTACTTGCATTAGTTGCTATTTACGACTTGGAGTTGGAGCAACTAGATGTGAAAACCGCCTTCTTGCATGGAGACTTGGATGAAGACATCTACATGGAGCAACTAGAAGGGTTTGTTGTAGAAGGTAAGTCAGAACTAGTTTGCAAGTCGAAGAAATCACTATATGGTTTGAAGCAATCACCTAGGAAATGGTACAAGAGATTTGATCATTTCTTGCTTGAAAGTGGCTTCCATCGAAGCATCAAGGATGCTTGCGTTTACTTCAAGAGGTTAGGAAATGATTGTTGGGTGTATTTACTCTTGTATGTGGACGATATACTCATTGCTTCTAAGGACAAGGCAGAAATCAACAAGTTGAAAGAGAAATTAAAGGCGGAGTTCGAGATGAAAGACCTTGGAGAAGCAAAGAAGATCTTGGGCATGGAGATTGTAAGGGACCGAAAGCGTTTTGAGTTGAGATTGACTCAAAAGGAGTACATTAAGAAGGTGCTTTGCCGGTTTAACATGGAGAATGCAAAGGCGTTAAATACACCTTTACCTTTACATATGAAGCTTTCGGATAAGGGATCACCTATCGGAGAGAAAGACAAGGCTTATGTGGCAAAGGTGCCATATGCAAGTGCGGTTGGTAGCTTAATGTATGCCATGGTGTGTACAAGGCCCGATATTGCAAATGCCGTCGGGGTGGTTAGTCGGTATATGGCTAATCCGGGGAAATCGCATTGGGAAGCCGTGAAGGCTATATTGAGATGCTTGAAAGGCACAACATCTCATGGTCTTGTTTTTGGTGGTAGTGATGGATTGAGTTGCAAGTTAGTTGGTTATTCTGACTCGGACTACGCCGGTGATAGGGATCGGAGGAAATCAACTTCCGGATATGTCTTCACACTTGGTGGTACGGCCATTAATTGGAGATCGAGATTGCAGACCGTAGTTGCTTTATCCACTACGGAGGCGGAGTTGATAGCCGCTGTGGAAGCGGCAAAGGAGGCACACTATTTGAAGCGACTATTGTGTGACTTGGGTTTCGAACATGAGAGTATTGATGTTCGATGTGATAGCCAAAGTTCTGTACATTTGGCGGAGAATTTGGCCTTTAGCTCACGAACGAAGCATATTGAAGTGAGAGAGTCATTTCTAGTAGCCATGGACGAAGACAATCAAGTATGCCTTCGGAAAGTGCACACAAAGGATAACGCGACGGACATGTTCACTAAGACATTGCCGGTTGGGAAGTTCGAGCATTGCTCGAACTTAATTCGCTTGGAGAGATGCTAGGTGCCACGAGGTGGCACAATTGAGAGAGAAACTTGGGTGTAGAAGAGTATCAGTGAGAGGTTGTTGTTCTATCTTCATGGTAAGTACTCGTTTTCACTCCCGAGTACATTGTCTTTCGGTGGGATTGGTTTAGGAGTTGGATGTTTCAACACTTTATTGACGGGTGGGGGCTATGCCTGAACTCGTTAGTGAAGTGCAATGGGCGGTGGCTATGCCGGAGTTCATTGGAGAAACATTCAAGCTTTCTTGATTGAAGATAGAAGGAAATGCTTGGGTGCATTGAAGGTTGTGATGTAGATGGATATAGTATCGAGGTGGAGTGTTGAAGTATGCGAAACTATTGTAGAGAATATTTTGGATCTATAGAATATTTTGGATCTGGAGGATATTTTGGATCTGGAGAATATTTTGGATCTGGAGGATATTTTGGATCTGGAGGATATTTTGGATCTGGAGGATATTTTGGATCTGGAGAATATTTCGGATCTAGAGGAAATTTTGGGAATTTCCATATACTTCTCTATGCCTATATAAGCTACATCAAATCCAAAAGGAGATAACACAAAATCAAGAGATTAGATCAAGATTTATTCTAATTAGGGTTTTGGCAATCCTAATCTTCTTCAATTCTTTTCTCCACAAAATCAATTTTTTCTAGTAAATTTGATCATTGTAATCAATCTCTTGTACTCTTCTATTGATATTAATAAAGGTTTCTCTCTCAAAGTGGACGTACACTGACAAGACGTCGGTGGAACCACTATAAATCCCTATGTGATTTAGTTTCTCGTTATTTCTCTATTATATCCATTATTTGGTGATTGTGATTGGCTTGGATAAGATTGAGATTGTTCGATTGGTTGTTTTTGCACTATTACCACGATCTCGTTTTCCGTGGCGTTTGGATTATTGATTTGAGCGGTCTTGAATCAAAATTCCTCCACAACAATATATTCTGATCCCGTGATCTATTTACAGTCTATATATATATATATATATATATATATATATATATATATATATATATATCTTGCATTTGTAATTGAAGGGTGGATATGCTACTCTCCATCAAACATTATAGCATTTTATATTTCAGCTTTTAGTGACTATTTCAGCATTTTATATCTCACGTAGAGTGCAAAGCTGTGAGGACTAGTATATTGCAGTATTGGTAAACTGAGTTCCAAGTTGTGTTTCTTGGTAAGGCTTAAATACATAAAACTGCCTTAATTAAATTTAGATTTTGCTAACAACTTAGCACATAATCTTTTACATACGTATATTTTTGGATCTTCAATATTTAAGTAAAAGAAAATTACTGCTAACTAAAAAGGATGCTTTTATTCCATTATTTACACTGTTGTCTCAAATAGTTCAATAATTCGGTGAATGGGTACACAAGTATAAAATCAAAAGTAGCAGAATCCATTTAACTTGATTTTTAACATTTTGTCATATACTGGTCTAATAACTAATTACTTCAAATTATGCAAAACCTAATTTAAACTGAACTAAAAATAAACTTTACAGTAACTAAATTGAATTCAACAATAATTGATCAACTGAAAATGTATTTTTTTAGGCGAAGAAGGTCATCAACCCGATATTGATCTGACTAAAGCGTAACCCGATATAGATCTGACTAAAGCGTATAATATGATGATCATTGGTTTGAAATAAATGAAAAGCAGGTATATTGGTTAAGAAAAACCAGCTTGGAGGAGAATGGCTGACAAATGAACAAATTCACGAGCTTGATGCTTGGTTAATGAATTATAATGTTATTGACCAATTGTCAACCTTCTACATTTTTTCGATCAATACTGCATTGAGGCGATGAGATAGATATCAGTACACAGAGGACGGGGTCAAAAAAAACCACTCCAAAACCACTTCCAAACACATTTCAGTTTTGAGCCGCCACAAACCTTCTTGAGACCCTAGTAATGGCTTCCATCCTCTAAAACCACTCCAAAACACATTTTTAGTGAAGATTAATCCTAAACTGCATCAAATCAAAGCCAAATAGCAACAGAGCAAGGTTGGAGCTGCTGCTATACATAGGAATTCGACCCAAACAGAGAGTATTTTAGATTTGGTGTTTTATTTTGTGGCCAAGGTGAGTGATTAGCATCGTTTTGGCACTAATTACACTTAATTAAGGGTAATTAGTGAAGATTAGTGAATTTATACACTAATAAATTCTGGAAAAATGTTTAGAAATTCTTAAATAATATTTTATGCCTCTGGTAGAAATTTGGTTTAATTTGATTAAGTCTTGTTAACCCTATGATTAGTTTTATTTAATCATGCTTAAGGGAAAAGTGGGATTTTGGGTATATTTGATCCATTTTGACATGTAAATTCATTGTTTTGGTGTTTGTGGTTAGTTTTCTATGTTGCTATGACTGTTTGAAATGATTTGTGATTGATTAGTATAGTTAGATTTGTCGAAAACGTCGTCGAATGGCGTAAACAAGTTGCTGGAAAAAGTTGCAGAAAGTTGTGCAGGGTTTCGGATCGGATCGGATATGGGTTCGGATCGGATAGGAGACCTGGGCAAGGAACCCGACCCGAACTGGTGTCTGGCACAAAAGAGGCTTGGCAAAAAGGAAGGCCATGTTGGTTGAGCTGGGGATCGGATCGACTTAGGGACGAAGGGCTCGGATCGGAACTTGACACTTGGGAGAACTGGCAAGAAGGAAGGTCACGCTAATTGAAATGGGATCGAATCAGATGAAGAAGGAGGGATCAGATCGGAGCACGTGAAGAACGTGGGAGCAGATCAGAGCGGGAGCACGAACTGGAAGGTAGAAGGCACCCGACCCGACCCGAGGTGGGACACCCGACCCGAACCGACGCGATGGAGTGGACCCGAACCGAACCGCTATCAGAGGAAGACCATGCACCAACGCAACGCAGTGGACCCGACCCGAACCGATGGCTTGAAAGGAACCCGACCCGACCCAGTATTGACCAATAACCCTAGATGCAAAGGTAGTCCAATATGGGAAGTTAGAGCTCAGGATCCAGTTGGGAACCGATGAGTTCACTTCATGATTGGGCTTTGCTACGGGACGTGTGCCAAGGGGCAGTCGATGTTTATGACTTTGGATCACTATGTATGGGAAGTACGTGAACGGATTCAGGGCTGCAATGGCCTAGGTACGACTAAAGGGCTATAAATCAATGAAGTGGGGTCATTTGTAAAGATTTGGTCATGACTCCATGTGGTAAGCTTGGTAGTAGCAGTAGTTGTACAAGTTGAACTCCGTCACTACTTCGATGGGTCTAGTGATTGACAGTGGTGGACACGTATGCTTTACGCACTGAGTGAGAGATGTGAGGATGGTTGCTATGGATGATTTGTTTGCTATCATTATGACATGCACACCCCACCACCGTATTCTTACACTATTTATTATGGCACCTTAGAGTATTGTACGGTATGTGGTACTAACTCTTTGGTTGCAGGTCCAGGTTCAGGTATGGTTTAGTATACCTGTTATTGTTCTGTTTAGATGCTTATCGCTCATACCAGGCTTTATGTCTGACCCAGAGTTTTATGTCTCCTCTTATTACTCTGGGTGCTCACACGAGCAGACTAGAGATAGGTTAGCTGGAGATGCACGGGTAGATGATCCGGAGACGAGCAGGAGGCTTCCACGTAATACATATATATATAGTATTCTCCCTGTGTTGTTGAAGATCACTGCTTGGGCATTGGTGGTGCATCTTCTACTTTAGCTTTCTTTTGTTTAGAGACAGTAAATTTGAAAAGTTGTAATAAGCTGTATTTGGATTTTCGCTGCTCTGATGTTGATGTTGGTTTTAGTTATCAGCTTATACACTGTCTCACCTGTTTTATGTCAAGTATTTTATTATTATATTTTACTCCATGCGCTGTGAGACATTCTACAGGTTCTTGATTAGTTCGTTCCCTTCTTTCCTTTCTCCTGACGACCGTCCCGTGTTAGTCGGGCATGTGTACAGCGCACTTTCGGAGGAAATGCAGGCTGGTGCGGGGCGGGCCGTCACACGACAAAAAGGTACCGGTTTATATTTCTATTGGATATAAGATTTATGAGCCGAATTGGCAAGTCGCTTGGCTGTTTGATTTTCTTTTGGGTTGGAGATGGCCCAGAGAGGCAAGTTGGACCTATTGACCAGTACAAAGGAGGTGCTGGCAAAAAATTTCGAAAAGTTAAGGTGTTAGAAAATTTTCAGGATTTTTGAAAATTTTCGTTGATAAGAAGTAATTAATAATTTAATTGAATTTAAATTGGTCCAGTTGAAAACTGGAGTTAAAAAGTGAACAAATATGTTCTAACCAGTCGATAGGGTCGTTCTCTACCTTAGCAATTTCGAGGACGAAATTATTTTAAGTGGGGAAGAATGTAATGACCCGCATTTTCAGCGATATAATAATTAATTAATTTAATTATTTAAAAGGTGATTAAGAGGATTTAATGGTCGCTGAATTAAATTATAGTGAATATTTAATTTAAAATAATAATTAAATAATATATTAAATTCTGAAATAATCAGAATTGGTTGAAATGGCGATATGGTGTGAATTGGGAAATTCAATATATATATATATATATATCAGTTTAGGATTGAATGACGATAACGAATATATTATATAAACGAAGTTTGAACGTATAATTATATTATAATTAAAATCAAGCTCGAAATGGCGCTGCAGTTCGTTAATTGGTGATTCGAACTTCAACCGAATATACAGAATTCGTGTTAAGCCGGATTTCTATGAAACAAGAAACGTGTAGAGCTGGTGGAGTATATCTTTCTAGTGGAAGAGAAAAATCATGAATTCGTCGTGTAGATTTTGAGATATGTCCAAATCAAATTTTAAAATAGTCGCTATAGAATCGTTTAACGAGCTTATCGGTTTATTCGATATAACTAGAGATCGGGTTGAAATTTGGACAAGGTTCTTTTAGGACATAACGATAATTTAATTTTTAGAATTTTACTGTAATTTTTAATTAAATAAATAAGCAACTTTTTATTTGAAGTATTGTGCACCCTGTAATCAATATTTTGGGATTTCACAATATGATTTAATCTATCGTTATTATTATATTTTTGGGATCATGGGGCGTTGGCCATCTCACCGGTATCTTTATTTCTGTTCGTACGTGAATGGAATTTACATAACATGGTACGTTGTAAAACCAAACTTAAAATACTTAATAAAAATATAATATCTATCCTAAGTATTGTTAGGCCTAAAACAAGCCATGATTGCCTTTCTTTCCAGCCGCATAAACACTTGGTCCTTAAAGCTTCCACGTTTACATTAAAACATTATGACACCCTATATAAACCTTTTATATTTTCTAAACCTAGACAACTTTCTTCCCGTGGTAAATTTCCCCAAGCCGCCATCGTTTTATCTCCAACAAGAAAATCATGATGGGGATGTTTCCATTTCGTTGAACAGTGACGAGGTTTGGGTTTTGTGAATGTCAGTGCCGAGGAATCCCATAGGAAGGGAGGAGGCTTGTGGAGGGCGCGGGTTTGAATTGCTCCAGCAAGAAGAAGTCACGTGGGAAAAGGGAAGGGTTTTAAACATCATGCGTTTTACTGTGAACACGACAACAAAGGTGAAGCTCACGTTTTGTAAAATGGTGAAACATATATTTATTTGTTTAGAGAGGATATATGTATTGTGGAAGATGAGTACTGTTTGAGGAAGGAAGTGGTGTAGGATGAATTAAATAGCGTGGGTGTATGGGATTTCTAAATCCAACCATGAAGTCTTGTTACCGGTGTGTGCGCATTTAGTTATAGATGAAGGAAATCATGGCAATGGTAAAGAAATTGTTCAACAGGACGGAGCGGTTTCAGGTGTATCGTTTTGAGAAGATTACAGGAAGCGGGTCGGGTTCTCAAGGGAAGATGGGCCTTATTGTGAATGGTAAATCCCAAAGTAAATTCTAATAAAAGTTTAAATAAAAATGAAATAGTATCATAGTTTTAAAATATAGTAACTATCTCATATGTGATTAGAATTTGACAAAACAAGATCCGTCAGGATTGTATGGACGACAACACAATAGAACTGACTGGGAGCGAATCCAAGCTCGTTACAATTTATTGTAAAATAAATTGTCCGTCCGAATCAAATCGAGCGATGGTTGTCGTTATTGACCATGATCGTCCAACGTGAGTAAAACTCACCAACTCTGAACAGTTTTATTTTTATAACGTATATTTAGAACTGATAAATGATGATTGATTGTTGTGTGTTAACTGTTGGGTTGAATTGTTTGTGTATTGATTGAAATCATAGATAACGATATATATATAAATCGTTAATCAAATATTGATTCTGTTACCAGAATATTTTATACTCATGTTGTTTAACATCTGTGATGCAGGGAAACAGGTTGGAGGAATCCGACTGGATTTCTCAACATTTATTTACTGTTGTTCATATATTGTAATATATGATATGATATATAATATGTATGATTTTGTGTGTTTAAACGATATCGATCGTTGTCGTTTGCTATTTTAAATATCATAAGAAACCCTGGGACGTAAAAAGAAATATTTCAACGTATATCGAAATAAAGGAATTTTATAAAATCAATAGAATATCATAAGGAAATATTTATTGGGAAAATAAATAGGATGAGGATAAAAGGAAAATATTTATAAAATGAATAGAGTTTTATAAAAGGAATATTTATTTGATAAATAAATAGAAATAAATGGGATATTTATTTAGAAAATAAATAGAAGTATAAGAGGATTATTTATTTAGAAAATAAATAGAAGTATAAGAGGATTATTTATTTAGAAAATAAATAGATAAATATAGGAAGAGAAATATTTGTAAAACATTTACAAATAAAGGTTATAAAAGGAATTATTTATTTACAAAATAAATAGAGTTATAAAAGGGAATTTTAAATAAGACTTAAGTGTTAGAAACGTAATGGATTATATAAACGAATTAATCGAGTTAGAATTAATAAATTAGAGTTAATTGAATATAAAGTTATTCGAAATAGAGTTTATCGAATATTAGTTATTCGAAATAGAGCAAATCAAATAAAGTTAAGCAAAATTAGAAACTGACTAGAGATTAGTAAATTGAATGGTTTTCTGAGTATCGATCTGATGTTGATTTCGGCCTTCAGGGTTTATACTTAGAGAATTTGTTCTCCTACTAGTTTACAGTCAGGGACCGATAGTTGTGAAATGATAGTGATATGTAAATAACAATGGAAATGTTTTCCAGTGTTAATAACGTATATTTTATAAAACATAAAAAATAAGGAAATGTGAATATATATACATAAATATATATATTTATATATAGATTTATATATGATTGATGATTGATTGATAGAACTTCCATCTGGAAATAATATCGTTGTTTGCACATGTATTTTTCTTTGATAGTTAACTCACCGAATATCGAAGTTTTTGACCATTTTAACGTTGTTAATATGGAGAGAACGGTTGGATTATTGTCCAAAGAACCACTCTGTATTGGCATAAGCGTTGCGAATCATATATGCCAAAGATAATTGAAGACAGAGTAAAGTGCAAGGGCTATTGTATAAGTCTTAGATAACAGTGCCTAAGATAGATGTACTGAGTAGTGCCTTCAGTTCATCCTGTTTCTGGATGACTTGTATGGACGGATGTCTGGCAGAGTATTTCCAGACGATCACGTATATTGATTTCTCCAACCGTACCAAGAGTGGAAGCGGAGAAGGAAACTTCTTTTAGCTAACACATAATGTATTGTTGAGGACGTCAATCAGTGATTTGATGGATTTGACGATGTGGCATTCGAAGTGAATCTGGTGTGCTGATAAAGCGTAGCTTCTAGCCTCACATCCGGTAAATGACAGAAATCAGGCAGGCAGCATGGCTAAGTCGGTCGCTCCGAAGTAGGGTGTATAATCACCTGATCTAGAGTTTCATTTACTTCTAAAAATCTGTTGTTGATGCTGTCCCATTTGGGAAACGGTTGCTGATCCCAACCGTTGGTGATATACATTCGATATACTCAAGCGAAATGAGTGGTCGGTCATGTGTGGCCGGGTTGCAAGATGTTCTTGTTGAACCCAGTGTATTCCTTTCTAGAGTTACACTAGTGAAAGGTGGTTCCATACCTTGACATAGTTGGAAATCCATTACCCAATATGTGCTTGCGGTTTTGATTGTATACTATATATGTAGAACGTGAGGTGAAAGCGTTTCTGCTAGATGATTATTATATTGTGGTTGATAGACATTATTATAATATCAAAAGGTTTTTGATATAAAGATAATTTGGATTCTCATAAGGGAAAAACCCGTTCCGTTATACGGCGTGGTCTTATGAGATATCATTTACCTGCTTAAACTGTTTTAAACTATTTTACTCATACCACTCCCATGACTGACCCGGAGTTTATTTTGTTTTGTTTTCCCTAAACTCTTGGGTGCCCAATTTTGTATGGGCAGTCAAGTAGTCGGGATTTACAGATACTTGAAGAGCTGGAGCAGGAGGCTTCAGGATCATATAGCTACAGTTTATTTCCGTTGTGTTGTAAGTGTTGTACTTTGAAAATGATATGTATATTCAAGTACAGATTTATAGTTCAAAGATATGTTATCTATTATATGTTATTCGTTCCGCTGTGAGGTTCGTGTTACTCTGATGTTGTGTTCTTCTTCTTCTTCTTCTATTCTAAGTTTCTATCTTATCTTTCCTCACCCTCTAATTTCTTTCATTAATCATCCGGTATTTTTCGATGTTTGGTTAATCATCATTGAGTTTATGGCGATAACCAAGGTCGACAAAAACCCGGGTCATTACAGAAACGGAGCAAGTTAATAATTCTGACCAAATTAGATGTCGTGTTTAATTCAATTAAAACAAATTGTTATTTAACGATTTCTATCCTATCAAAGTGAGAACTCTCTCACTCAAATATTTTGTTATGTTATTAAATGATATTTAAAAATATATTAATTGTCTATGCTGATTTTTATCTGTTACATGCAATATCCCTTGAGTTCAACACATGAACTATACACAAGTTTATTTATTATTAGAAGCATTGTTTGAATACACGACACTCGTATTTCAAACAATGTGGATGAACACTTTGTGGCGCCGTAAATGGCAATGGATGAATTATTGATAGATGTTGCGATTAGTTTATTAAATGATGAACCCATATAAGCATTAACTGTTTAATGCTTATATGATATGTACCACGATATGTGGACTGGATGTTATCTTGGATGTTGATAGTTGTTTACAACTATGGTTGGATGCATATGATGAATGAAATCCCTATAAATTTATTTATATGGATAGTGGTTGAATATTATTCCAATATGAAAAAAAAACATGAATATTTTTATAATATAATATTCAATGAAGAATAGAAGTTTGATTTTGATGTCTGATTTTGGATGGACATGAAAATATAAAAATATGAAGCCGAGTTAAGTATAAATACACTATTTTAACTCGAACGGATTTTAATATCGATATTATTCATTTTTATAATGAATATTGAGAAAACTGGAATTCATAATCTGGCATTTTGAAAATATTATTATTCTGAGATTATAATAATATGAGATGTTCAATTTTTAATTTAAAAATTGAATTAGAAGTGAAATCGTTTTGAAACGAATCTATAAACGTTTTATAAAATACGTTTTGAATAGAAATCGACGATATTATATATATATATATATATATATATATATATATATTTAAATGGCTTGAATAGAACGTGCTGCGCAGCGACCGTTCCCGAATTTCGACCATTAAATTTGAATGGATGTGATGACAGATCCGACCGTTAGATTATCCTAAAGTAGGAATCGTCGGGTTCGTATCAAAAGATCTTTCAAACGAATATATGAGATTTAAATTTGAATGGTTAGAATTTTAAATATGTCCAAATCAGTTTGAAGAAGGTCATTATGGATGCAATTTGGTGGCCGATATTGGAAACCGACTGTAACAACCTTAATAAAATTATTAAAAATATAAATAAATTTTGTAAAATCATAATAAATGATTTGGAAAGATTTTGGATGAAATATTCCATATTTGAAAGATAAAAGATATTTTTATCTGAATGAACTAATTAACAACTAGATTAGTTATCCAATGGTTTTAAATTAATAAGTTGGAATGAGAATGTTTTTAATATAATTAGAGTTTTCCAATGAATAAATTGGAATGAATTTAAATGGAAATTATCTTTGGATATTTTCAATATTGGATTCCATAATCATATGGATATCATTGAGGAATTTGGAAGATATTGACATCGTTTTTCCAAAACAGTTTCTATTAATTTCAGAATTTAGTATTAAATGTAAGTCGACATGATTTCCATTAAAGCTCTTATATTTAATATCACAATGGATTTTGGATTTGTCATGAATGGTATCTTAAATAATACTGTATTTAAACCTAGTCATGAAAAGAATAAATCTTTTAATTATGATTCAATGAAGTTTTCCAAACTTTTAATTAAGTTGGAATTGAGTAGAATTAAATTTATTAATAATAGAGATGAGCTTCTGTGAAGGAAGACCGTTACTATTTATGGAATTTAAAAGGCTTTGTCGTTATTCCACTTATAGTATTAGTCTGATACAGAAATTCATATGATTATGATTGATCTGATTTCCGTGAAAATTCCATATTAATGGAAGATGATTTTGGGTTTATCGTAAACGGTGTTTTAAATGATATCAGCTCTTTAACCCAGCTAAAGACATGATTAATTTCTTAAATTGAATACTCATTAATTAATGATTTTTGAAGATTAAAACTAAGTGGAGTTTTAACGAATCTTTAATTAGATTGAAACGTGAATGAGGTAATTAAATTTACCGAATTGAAGAAATGTTCGAGAATGGAGTACCACCGTTTTACTCCATGCTATAGTTAAATCTTTAATTAGATTTAAAACGTTAAGTGGTAATTTAATTTACCAATAACACTATGGGTGTTAGCAATGGAATACCACCAGTTTTGCTCCATGGGATGAATAGGTTGGGACTGAGATAATAAAATGAATGATTACTTCGGTAAGGCTCGATAATCTCGACTAGTTTTGTAAACCTTAATTTGGTTTAAGTTGGGAGAAGATATTATAAAATCTTTTGAAATGATTTCCAAGGAATGGATTAAACAATAAGTTTAAAAGTGATAATCTTTGATAAGATCAATGTGAATCAATAATAAGAATATTTTGATAAAGAATACTCTAGATTGAAATGAGATTTATAATATGTTTATATATCACATCATTTGAAAGATGCAATAGTTATTCAGAAAGACCGGGTTTAACCTATTCTGAATAACTGATACGCCGATTAAAATTAACGATAAAGACGGTGGTTGAAGACTGAAGATCTTCACATCGAATGAATGATTACCGATGTCTTGATTGGACTGTACACCCAAGACGAGGTAATAAGCGGTGATCGTCCAGACGTACTTGGAGATCGATCGGATATGCAAGGGCCTTTCTCCTGTATTGGACATATGGAACGAGGAATAAGGTGCCTCTGCTTTCTTTCAGACTCAGAACAGACTTGCAAATGGATTGTATGTTTGACATTGTATTTTATGCTATATTCTTTGATCTCTGCTAAATAAATAAATATGTTTGGCAGCGGAGAATTAATTCTCTTGCTTAACACCATTCTCTAAGACGTACGAGCTTTGATTATATTTTTGTATACATCAATGATATGGTATGGATTGACAATGTGGCATGCTAAGATGAAGTGATCAAAGCTTCTTATTGAAAACAGAGCTTTGTAGATGATGAACAAAGAATGGCTGATACAGCGTAGCTTTATGTGTCGAGACGTGACTTCGACGAGCTTCACAACCCATGAATGATTGATGCTAGATAATAAATGGCATGTTGGAATCGGAAAAAGGGTACCGATGTTTCCTGGGGGATCCAAGCGTACCCATTATGTACCTAAGGTCCAGAGAAGGGATCTAGGATCCCCGATAAGGGTGACTCCACTGAGTATGAAGGATCCAAGAGATCTGGGAGGCCGATAAAGGTGACTCCACTGTAGCATGAAGGATCTGGATTCGCCCGATAAAGGCGATGATTAGCGGGTCAAACGTATTTGATCCTGGATACCCTGGTCATGTGATCCGAAAGGTTGGGGCACCCATTAGTGGCATTAAGGAGGACTCAATCATTAATGGACCCCAATTTCCAATATGAACATTCGTGATTTTAATTGTAACCTATATGTTGTTGTAGTACACTACGTCTGCTATGATTGATATATTTGTTTGTGAAGATGATTTTTTACACTATGCACTGATGAAAACAAAAGAGGATATTGTGTATAAAGCACTTTGGTTATTAGGAGGTAAAACTCTATCCTTCTGTTTTTGTTGCATTGTGTGATGGGATTGAGTCTTATAATAGCTTCATTTTTCTAAAGCATTGCGATTGGTTTATAATTGGTATTCATATGGAGGAAACTTGTTCCGTGTTATACAGTGTGGTCCCGTGATTTACTCAACTTTTAAAATAAAATATAACAACTGTTTTTAGTTCTCACGCCAGTCCCATTATTGACTCGGAGTTTATTGTTTCCCACCTAAACTCTGGGCGTCCATATTTTCCATACGGGCAACTAGTAGTTTCGGTTTGTAGACACTTTTAACAGGATCTTGGATTTTGGCTGGAGCTGTGCTCTGGATTATTTCCATCCTTACGTTGTATATATTTATGCTTCCACTATATTGTAATTTAAATATCTAAGGTTATTTTCCGTTTTATTATTACGATGTACTATGATAATGTAAAATTATTGTAATAGCAATGAAATATTTCTTTTGTGTTATGTTCTGATGTGTTGTATTCCCATAACGATTCGAGGATTTCTGTCTTTCGGATCAGACTTGTGCGGTTTATGGTCGATGGACGGGCGGAAATTTTTGGGTTGCTAGTCCCCAATGGTTTCGAATATCAGCATTCATAGAGGGTCAGACGATGTCCATTTCACTTTTCGAAGAAGACTATTCTTGGATAACCTCAATATTTCTTCGGTTTCGCTGGTTGGGGTTTTCTTCTATCGCTCGGGGATCTCGCCCAAAAGAGGGGGTAGGATAAGGATTTTATGTGTATGTGTTTCTTTTAAAGGATTATGTGGGATGGTTCCCTACAACAGGCTTATTCGTATCAAGTAGGGTAGATTGTCTTTGACTAGCTTGGTAGGCATTAGGATGTTCCTCTTTCTTAGTTTAGGGAGCTGGAGCTTGGATTGGTTCTTAGTTTTGGAGCTCTCACCCAAGCTGTGTTTTCCTTGGCCTTTGAGATTTTCGACTTCCGTCGCAAAAAGTTTTGAGCCCTATACTTTTGGTAATCTCTGCCAGGTTTTGCTTAGGTCCTTCAGGATTGGCTTCTAGATCCGATGTTGGTAATTTGTTTGTCTTCCTCCGCAAGTTTTGGAGTTGGAGCAGGTCCTACTGTAGGCAGCCTTATTGATGAGTTATCAAGATCATTGTATTCCTTGGATTGGTCTTCTTATGCCTTTCCAGTGTTGGGGATTCATTCTGGGGGCTTGGGCTCATATACGGTTTTTTGAGGGGGGGTTTTGTGTTCAGATTTTATGTTTCTCCTTTTTTGTTGTGATGCCCAGTTTTGTTTGATCGCTAGGGTGTATGTTCTTTGCACACCTTGCTGCCTTTTTGTGTGCCATCGGGGAAAGGTGTCCCTTGTTTTGCTTCTCTTGCTTTGGTTTGCTGAATAAGTCAGGTAATAGTGGTCTTTCAGGTTAAGTGCTCTGGTCCCTCACTGTTGATTCGCTTGCAATCACTGTTATTCTATGATGTAGACATGATTATGCAATCTTAGTTCATTAACGATGCATCTTTGATACTGATGTTCATTTTTAGCAAAATTTTGTTTGCAAGGGAGAGAGTCTTGAGATTATGTCTTGTGAAACTATGGGAAGTAATTATCATTTCATCATCCTTGTGGTGTTTGTTTACTAAAGCTATATGTTCTTGTGTCAGTTCATGGGTCGAAGCTTTGTGTGCAACTTGGTTTTGACAGTGTTACTGCCTGGTTAGGTTAGCTTATGTTTGGGACTTCTTATGGAAGCTAGTATAGGGTTTAGTGTGTATCATTTATAGAAAAATGTCTGTCCTTTTATGGATTGCCTATCCTTGTAGATTCTCTATTCTGATTCAAAGTCGCACCCTGCAGGATTTTTTATTTATTGTTGAACTAATTGTGGTTGTAAACTCTATAAAATGTCTATGGAAAATAGGAAATCTGTCTATCTTTAGTATTTTATTGTACCCATTATTTGATATAGTGAAACGTGGACAGTCCACTTTAAAATCCGGTTGACCTTGCCAAAAAGAAATAAATACGTACCTAAGAAACATACATGATATTGATCATAAATTGAGTTTATGCCTATTATAAGGTCGAATGTCTGGAAAACAAAGGCATCCAAATTTTTTTAGACTCATGTAATCTGGTTTGACATTGTAAAGTACCTTTTTTTAGATTTCATATTTTAATACTTTTCTTGGAAGCCTATTAACTAAGTACACAGGGGTAATAAATGCATCTGGCCAGAATTTAATTAGCAGTGATGTCTGTGCTAATAATGTTAGTCTAGTTTCTATTACATGTCTATGTTTTCTTTCAATTAACACATTCTGTTATGAAGTGTATGGACAAGTGGCTTTACGTATTGTCACTTTCTTTTGGAAATAATCTTTTAGAGTAACAAATTCTGTACCTCCATCAGATTGAATGATTTTGACATTGTTGTTAAATCATTTTTCAATAAATGTAATAAACTGAATAATAATCTTACCCACATCTAATTTTGTTTTTAGTAGATAAATCAACACACACACACACACACACACACACACACACACACACACACACACACACACACACACACACACACACGCATATATATATATATATATATATATATATATATATCCTGAATAAACATCTATGAAAGAAATATAATACATGTATCCATATTCTAATGATATAAGAGCTGGACCCTACAAATTTGTAGCGATAAGTCAAATAGATTATTATAAATAGTATTTGAATCAAAAATGGTAATTTATGGCTTTTGCCAAGTTGACAGCCTATGCTTATATATGGTTTAGATATATGATCAAAAGCAATATTATTCTCCTTTATAATTTGTTCAACAATCTTAACACTGGGATGTCCCAGTTTACAATGCCAAAGATTAGATACATTTTTTCTAACATTCAAATTGCATTCAACATTATTTGAATGTTTTCTCTCAATAGTTGTGTTTTTGTTGAGTCACAATTTTGATTCATCACACAAAGAACGACAAGTGGGGCGACAAAAAGAGAATATACAACAACAAGATCTCAAGCTAGTGCACAACCAATATTGAATCTTGATTCATAGGTTAAAATGGTTAAATATCTCCTCAAAAATATGTATATATATTTGACTTTATTATATATATACTCACATTGGAATTTGTGCATACTGCACAAAATATACCAGGTCAGTCGACTGACCTGGTAGGTCAGTTGATTGACCTGAACAATTTTGTGCAATATGCACAAATGCATAATGTGTGTGTGTGTGTATATATGTCTGAATGATCAGCTAAATGAATTAGAACTTCAGTCGACTTAATCTTTATAATAGCTATATTTTTTGAAAAGTCGGCATTTTTTGTGAAGAGATACGACCTTATATCAAAAGATTTAGACACAACTTTACGTTGAATCTCTTCGCCATAAGCTACATCTATTAAACCATTATATATAGATGATACAACATCAAACAAACTTATCTTTCTTACTAATATAATATTTTCTGCATTCTGAAAATTACTTGAACATGCTTTCATACTCTACATTCAAGCAATATCTTTCTTCTTTATCTTCATACACTTAATCTATACACATACTCGAGGAGAAGATTATAGGAAGGGTGTACTATAAAAAGACAATCCATGTTATCAAAGGACACATATAGTCTACAAATTTATTTATTGTGAGAAGACCGGTTCTGTTGCTCTGGCGCGTCAAGTCATCTTCGGCTACTGAGGCAAAATCCAGTTCCACTGCTCAGGTGTTGTAAAGACATATTCCTCTGGGTTAAGAGAGGGTTTTTGTTTAGTTGAAAATCCAGAAGGAGTCTAGGATTGGACGTAGGATGGTTCTCCAAACCAATATAAAAATTCCTGGTGTCATTTACTTTTATTTACTGATTTACTCTGCTTATCTGTGATATTAGTTTTATCATTAAATTTTTACTTGCATAAACATATCAAGTAAATTACATCACACTATCAAGACTTCCACATATACTCTCAGTTCCATATTACTCGATCCTATCCTCATAATTTTTTTTTTCATTTGGTATCAGAGCGGACATCTTATAACCATAAAATAGTTATTTGATATATCGATAATATGGAAAATAACACTAACACCAACACCAACACAAGCATAAGTTTCACAGAAGGTCAATCCAATGCACAACCTCCACTTTTACACTACAAGAAAATACGATATAAATAGCATTGTATTATAGCGTTATAAAAAAGAGCTATAGTAAAATATTCAAAGAAAAGAAAATAGCAAATAAATTATGCTATATAAATACATAAATGAAATAACGAAAAGTATGTGCTATTTATAAGTATATTCCGCTACGTTTGGGTTGTCCATTAACAAGGCGGGAGCGAAAAGCAGCGTGGAACAATGTGAAAACAAAAGGGTCCGAAAAAATAAAAATTCCCACCATCTCTTTCATTGGGACCAACGTTTCCCCTAAATCCCTACAATTTTTAATTCACTCCACGGACTCTCCTTGACTTCCACTAGTGCCAAACTTCTCCCCAAATCCTTAAAAGTTTTGATTCACTCCACAAACTCCAAGAAATCTAGCAAGTCGATCATCTTCGGTTCGCTCCAACATCCAGTAAGTCAACTACTACCGATTCGGTCATCCATAACTCTACGGTATCTCCTCAATTCATTCCAGATCCATTCAAATCAACAGTTGAGTTGTATAAAATGGGTAATATTTTTGATCTTACACTTAGTTTTTATTACCTTCAGCAAATGAAAAGGAAATTTAATTTTTTGAAAAAAAGTGTGATTTTCATCTTTTATAATATAGGGTTAAGGCCATATGCCAAAAGATTGAATTTCATTTGAGATTACGACCTATGTTATTAGTTGATATTCAGTTTTTTTTTTGTTTCCACAATAACCTTTTCAGCTACAACCAAAAATATCATACTGGCAAGTACATTTGCATAAATATTTATGTAAAAGGAGCAAGTACCAAGAAAAAAAGTGAATGGAGGACTATTATTTATAACCAAGAGCAAGTGTGATTTTGAAAATTACCGACATTGTTTATTTGGATATTGCCTTAAAAATGTATAAATTTTTATCGTGCTTGCAAGCGAAAGTGCTTGATACCAACATTCATTTACCTATGATTAAAACTGACCGTTCCGATACTACGGGTGTAAAGAGCAAACGTTTGATTTCTCATTTATAACCATGCACATCAAACTTTAAGTTTTGAACTATTAGTGGGTATACACATGCGTAACTTTTTTTTTCAGTACTCATTGTCGTTAGTATGATTAGAAGCAATACATTCAAATTGATGCTTACATACATTAGTATACGTGGAGCACTTCTGCTGTTGGTGCACATACAAGTGTATGCAGAAATAATTTGGACATGCAGGAAGTTTATTTAAGTAGGAAACTCCAAAATCATACTATAAATGGTCGTATTCTAACTTGCTAGCAAAATTCGGTGGTTTTTCAAGAAATATCTAATAATCTTAATATTAGGATGTAAAACTATATAGTGTTTACATAATTCTATTATTTCTCCTAACTCCTAAACAACAACATTGCTAAGGAGATTTATTAGTTGCATAAATTACTGTGCAAAAGACTCAGTTGTATTCCTAAGCCGTAATACATAATCTAAAGGTTCAGGTACTCAAAAAGGCCATTTCTTTTGTGTGTGGCCTCTGCGAAATTCACATACCATAAATCTAGTTCTTTAAAAACATGCACTCTCTCTCTCTCTCTCTCTCTCTCTATATATATATATATATATATATATATATATATATATATATATATATATATATCCTTCTGGCTCTTATTGTGTTTTAATATTGCCTTGTGCATACTTCAAATGATTTTCTATATAAACCATGACAAGGTTTCTTAAGGAGGCAAATAAACTTAGGTCATTGAATATCAAGTAAATCAAACTTTTCATTCATTCCCTCTTAATGTGAATGTATGTGATAATTTATTGAAGATATCATTACATTAGGATATTGTAGTTAAAACAAGTATATGGATGCTAATATATTTCGTACCTTATGTAATCAAATTTGCATGCATGGATAATGTTAACTGATGAAGAGATATGCATCTTAGAGCTGGCTTTCGTTTGTTTTTATATTATAGTTCTGGCTAGTGATTCCTAATTTGAGATAATATAGCGAGGTCAGTAGACCTTCTTACCTCCATGTGTTGTGGTCACATTAAAGAACTACATATTACTACTAAGCTCCCTATTGTTAAGAAATATTTTGACAGCGTAAATTTAAATTAATGTTTTCATATCTCTTATGCTTTATACTTTATAATTTATTTGCTTCCAGATAAAGATGAAAAGTAAAATTTGCAGTTGTTTATTTTATATGTATATATTTACAGTTGAAAGGAATATCTTCCCTTCTTTTACTCTCCTTTTTCCCACTAATCTCTTTCTTTTTAGAATATTTTTCTTCTTCTTTGTAGCAGAATATAATTTAGGTTTTTTTGGTAAGCTGGCTAGGTTGAATAAATTTTGCTAATAAATGGTATACCCGAGCGGATCAATTATAAAACTGTGTTCATGTCTGAACTCTGTTATTTGGTTGAGCTGCTATAATATCGCGTTTTTCTGTGCTAGCAGTATCTTTTCTAAATGTTCGGTCATTTTCTGTTTTAGTAAGTTACTCATAATATGCTTAATTTATTAAAAAATTATGCTAGAATTACTTTATTAGTATGCAGCTGCACTATCATGCTAGAAAAGCAATGAAGTGATGTTAAGATGTGTTATTTTTATTATGAACTAACACATAATTACTTTTTAGAGTTCATATACCAATGAAACTGCCAACACGAGGTAAGTATAGCAATATCCTGGGCATGTTCATTATTTCATCATCAGATTTCAACCTTGATGAAGTCTTTTGGCCTACAAGTCTTCTTTAGAATCATTGCCTAAAATATTAATAATTTAAGACATATATCAATCAACGATTTGTTTTCACGAGTGCTCAGGATTAAATAACGTAACATAACAGAAGATATATTGCCTTATATAACCATTTAATACAATGAAATTAGAACATTTCCAATAACTTGGTTCCAAACTATTTGAAATTATTGAAAAGAGAAATAAAACAGAAAATGTTTCATTCTTGTCATACATGATTGTTCATGAATTTGGCATAAAAATATTAACATATTTTCATGTAGCATAATTAACCTGTATCAATATTTATTGCTGTCAGTTATAGTGATATGTTTAGGTGTCAATTTTTAGATTGAAGAATACTGTATGCATCTAATATTGCAGTTAGACAACATACAATCTGAAATTTCAATTCCGATTGAATATAAACTTGTTTTCGAAAATGGTCGAACTTCAAATCCAACTAAATAAAAACTACCTGGTTTTAATAAAAACAAGAAGTTTTAAAGTTTGTTTAAATCCAATTTACTACCAAGGTGTAGGAAAATACACTTACACATATTAGGCTACCACATTTCATTTTATAGGCGTAAGATCAAATTATTCTTAGGCATTTACTACAAGCATTTTAATTAATATCATAGATTGGTTAAATAGCTATTTTCATTTATATTTTTTCATTTTAAGAAACTGACATACCTCCTAAGCTTCTTAGCAGCCACAAAAGATTATCTTTGGAGCATCTTCTTCATCCCATCTGTTGCATGTACAACCAGATTCAACCTGGAATTTCTACAAAAAGACACGTGCTTCTTAGAGCTTCATTTAGTTGGCACCTGATACCCATCTGAATAGAGCCTCTGACTGCCTCGGCACAGAGGTTATAGAGCCACTTGGCATTGATTTTGAACTTCAGGTTTAATATGCACTCTTCGGTGCGTTCTTATTTTATTCCACAACACTTAAAGTTTATTGTCTCTATATGCAATCTTATTCCCATATATATCGTAAGTTTCTTTTTCTTTGTTTGGTTGTGTTTTGCTAATAGGGTAAAGTGCCGACAGTGAAGATTTATATGGCTAGGCCGTTAATGTATTTATTGGGGGGGGGGGGGGGGGGGGGGTTCATTATTTTCTACAAATGGTTTTTTTCCTCATCTTTAAATTAGTTTGTATCCTTTCCCAATACATACTACTCATTTAGTTCTATTCGAAACATATTGTAGAAATAAACATGTTTTTACCATGTTAACGCGCATTTAGCACTTTCAGAAAATGACACTTTTAAATATGCAATTGTGACTTTGTGAAAACCAAAATTTCAAAAATGCACATGTTTTTTTTTATTTCTGTATGTCTGCAACAATGGCTATAAATATTTATATTTTTTAGACTAGGTAATAAATTAGTTATGATCATAGAAAAATGTTATTAATTTACAAATCAATTCCTGAGACAAAAAAGAAAAAAAATCTATTCATTGAAAATAAAAATAGGCATGTCACTTAAAACATTTAATGATGTTTTTTCAAGTATTGAACTTCAAAGTAAGGAACATATACTTATTTTTAGCTTGAAAGGACAAAAGACATGAATATATCTGAATCTGTTACATGCTTATGAAAATATATATTGTTTATGCATATGTATTTGCTAAATGTAATTAACTAAAGACTAATTTGTAGTATAGACAAGTGTATATAATGCTTCACTCATGGTACGTAATAATTATTTTAATGTGCATATTTTGGTATATATTGGTTGGAAGTAATGAATAACATAGTATCCAAAATACGAAACATGTTTTCCAATCGAATTCTCGAGTAACCTCGTCTTATTTTATAGAATTGTACTACCGGATGTGTTCTTGATTACTTAATACTTGCACAGACAATTTAAGAGGAATAACCATCGATGCAAAGAAGATCATTGTTTTAACTGTTAACACAAATGCTTGAAGACCCGAAAGTAAAGACGAAAGTTGGTGCAGCAGAGATGTGGAAGCGTACCTGTGAATTGCTTACCTCAATCCAATGCCTCTTCTCATTTCCGCACAAACCGGACATGTTTCCTTCGGGCGTTCTAGCATTGCTCAACTTTTAAAACCTGGTGCATTGCATTTGCAGGTACTAAAAGGGTGGTTTTCTGAATAGAGTGTTTCTCTTTTCTTCTCCTGATTCTTATACATGATTTAGTTACTTTTTTGTTTGTTCATTATTTACTCATTTCTTCTTTTGGGTTTCTGAAAATTTAGCTTTTTCTGTAGTTATCAGATTTTGCATGTGACCCTAGGTTTAAATCATCGTTTTTGCGTGTAGTTACTTTGTAACTTGAAGTGTTTGATACCTTCTGGATATTCTATTACAACTGTTCTTATTGTAACTAAGGCTGAATGGCTTTCACGAACTTGCATGCTTATAGAATTATTGCATATTATACCAATTTTTTTAGCATTTAGTGGTCTAATTTAACAGGGCCTAACAGAGGAATACAAAATATTTTGGATCGGTGTAAACGAAAGTCAAATGGCTGATATTAATCATATATATATATATATATATATATATATATATATATATATATATATATATATATATATATATATCATTTTATATTCTGGATTGATTTCATTTTCTTTTTATATTTATTACCTTTTATTGTTCATTTTGTAAGAAGGCCAGGAAAAAGTTCAATTATTTTATTAGTTTTCTTTATATTTTTTAAGGTTATCTGTTTTCTTACAATTGAAGCGATATATTCATTTTAAACCTCTATTAATGCCATTTTCATTTTGCATACAGTAATGTATCATATCTTTAATCACCAGTTTATCTTCTTCCTAATACAGTTTTTTGTTCTAGATATTTTGATACCCACGGAGTGAAGAATGTTGAAATACTGTAATTTGCTCACTTTCTACCTGCCGGATATGCAATTAATGCCAACATATGCATTTGTTCTTCTCATCCTGCCTTGGATTTCAGTTTTAATATGATTTTCAGAATTTCAGGCCGGTATACCTAGCACTTTCAATAGAAAATTTGGATTGTGGCATCAATTTTTTGAACTTTGTTTGATGGTAGCAGGTATGGAAGATTTGTTAATATTTTACGAATTTGACTGATTAAGATATTGCGCAATAATTTAGTATCCATATAACACCATTATTTTACGTACAAAAGCAAATGTGTAGACTTACCATTTAGTCAAGCATCGTGGGAAAATAAAATATACTCTGATACTGACATGATACTGTATCAAGTACGAATATTGGTGTGTCAGTTTCTTAGTTAATCTGTCTTTTGACTGAACCATTGATGCCATATCCAACCCAACGCGTGGATGTAAGATATTTTCTAGAACCATGCAGCGTAATAATATTTAGACGAGGTTGATTTCTTAAAATTAAAGTTGACATTCTTATTTTTTTTTCCTTTTATTTTTTACATCACTGAGGCATACTTCGGCCATGTATTTCATTTTCCTTATGGGTCAAGAAGATTAAGTTGTGGATATGAGTTTATTATTTTAAACTTCATCCATAGTAATGACATAGCACTTGTAAAGTTAATAATTTAGAAGTTATACACTAAAACATAACAATAGATCAAATATAAAACGAGTTAGCCTTGCTTCATCTATTTCAAAACAGTAAATTCAACTTACTGCCAGTCTATTATAGTGGTTGATTTTTTAGCTTTGACCAAGCATTGCTTGAACCACAAAACAACTGCTTTGACTTACTGCCAATCTACTATTTCCAGCTGTGTCCCTGTATGAATCATACCCTAATTATGTGAATGTACGTTTGTATTGAGTATTAAGATTTAGAACAGTTTTTATGAAAGAAATCCACTTCTATTCACATTTTCTTTCCTTTTCTGGTGGGTCTAAATTGCAGGTAAGTTTCAAATTACATCTAAAGACCAGTCTCATTTACAAGAACATGTTATTGAATATCAACACCTCTTGGATGATAGTTATTTTGAGTTACAGAAACTTTTCATTGAAATACATGTAGTATCTTTGTCTAGATACACATTTGCACATACATGCATCTAAAAGAAGTTATTTTATGATATTTTTAATGTCAATTACATAAACTTACTAATTTACATATGAACTTAATTTACTGCTTATGTTTTCTTATGTTTAATTGATTGATATTCGATGAGTTTATATGTAGATTTTGCTACATTGTTTATTACATTGTGCAATAACACATACTGCTTACAGTGTTATTTATTATTCATGTCTTTTGATCAAAAGTTTAATATTTTCACTAACTATATCTCTAGAACTTGATTCGATTTCGTTTTTGCAGTCCATTTGCGATGTGTGCTCCCACTAATTATATTGTTATGAAAGTTTATTTACTGTAAAGTCCAGTTCATGCACAAGTAAATAAGTTCGAGTTTAATTACATTTATGTTAACATTTAAACTCAGATTATTAATGTTACGAAGTTCAACTTAATTCACAAAATCCTTCTATTTTGGTTACTACTGATCCAGAATCAATGAAATTAGGATTTGCAGACCATGAGATTTTTATCATTCATATTAGTCAAGTGAAGAAACAAAAAATATGGACTTATGCATCAGAAGACTATATATTTATATGCATATATGTTGTCTACTCTCCAAGTACAAATTAACTTGCTATAAAAAAGAAATTACTATGGATCTATGTTAACAATTAAAAATAATTCTACATAATATCTCTTGAAAAAAATGCACTTTATATACCATGCAACTTTGGCCAATGTTTCTATTATTTTCTCACATTTGTTGTCAGATATGGTGTGTTCTTTCCTAATTTCCTTTAAAGCGTGTTCTTTCCTAAATTCCTTTAAAACTAGCAAAGGAAATAATTTGTCGTATTCCATGAAGTTTTCTTAAAATTTTATCTTTTCTAGTAAACAAACGGAAATTATCCAAAATGTCATGAATTTCTTTTCAATATTGGTTTTTTTTCCTTAACAAAGAAAAAAAAGCAAGTGGGACGTATATAACATAAAAACCCATGCATACACATTCATATCAAAAAAGTATTTATAGTGCCAATTATGGGAAAACAAAGAAGCAAGGAAAATGCGTATTTAAAACTAGGAGACATCAATGCCCCATCATATCTACAGCCGTTCCAAAGCAGGTCAGCAGGAAAGTTTGATTTTTGATATCGTTTTATTTTATTTTATTATATTGATATTTTTCTACTTTATTTCACTGCTTAGAACATAACTGTTTGTTGGTGACTCACACACACATTCATAACTGTTTGTTGGTGACACACACACATTCATAACGATATGATAACGGTATTTGCTAAACATTTGCTCATAAAGTTTGCTCATGAAGTTTACCCGGCCTACAACTGATGATGAACTCCACATTTGAAAATTGTATGTAAACAGTTTATCTACTAATTTTGTATCAAAAGCTTACATAATCCGAGAGTATTGTCTTAACTGTGTTGAAGTTCAGCTTCAAAATTTCCGTTTATACTCGTCAATTCTAAATTTAAGCTTTGAAACTTATCTCGATTAATCTAAATTTTGAAGTTGAGCATCAAAAATAAGTTTGTTGATTCTTTATCTTTGTTCGTGAGTAAAAATCAGCACATGCCTATCATGTGTTTGACGAAATGTTATATACATGCACTTACAATTTTCTTTGCATATTCTTAGCTTATGCAATATATATTTTTTACTTATGATTCTGCTGGATTATCTAGGTAATATAAAATATTTTTGCTCTTTTGTGAGAATACATCATCCATCTTTGCCAATGTTTCCCTTGCCAAGTATTTACTATGTAGTACCAGTTCTATTCAATTTCCTATATTAATTAAATTCATCTACATAACCATCTTGATCTTTTTATTCATATATGATGACTATTTTTATAACATCTCTTTGTTTGGAATCAAAAATCATCTTCTGTTTTAAAACTTACATTCATATATTAACTTGATATGAGAGGTGCATATTGTAATTGACTAATGGTTACAACTACAGTTTACTATACTGAA
This sequence comes from Allium sativum, assembly GCA_030737875.1. NCBI lineage: Eukaryota > Viridiplantae > Streptophyta > Magnoliopsida > Asparagales > Amaryllidaceae > Allium > Allium sativum. Next base: position 880,114,491 of record CM060909.1, read on the forward strand.
GTTTGAAGGTACTGTATGAGCGGTAATATGAACATTGTTTTGTTGTTTCATAGAGTTCAATGATCATGAGGTATTATTGTCGTTTTCCATAGTTCAAGTTGCTGATGCTTTTAAGCTACAGTTCTCAATTGAACTTATCATGTCACCTAACCGCAAGTTTGCAAACTCTGCAAGCACCTTAATAATATACATAAAACAAATGTCATTCAATATTAATAGCTATGTATATTACATTATTATATATTTGTAGACTATATTTATGGAGATCGACTATTTGAACACAATAAAATGCAGTTTGTGAAACAAACGATCTAGATCATTAGATCCCATTGAGTGAAGAATGAGAATTCATAATATCCTGATGTAAATTAATATTCTCAGTGATTTATCAGGTTGTTTGCAAATATCAGCGATGATTATATTTTTCCAACTACATGTATAAATGAACTGTCTATAGGTTCAAGTCACTACAGTCCATAGGGGATGTCAATACATATCTTCTTAAATGATTGAAGTTCAGATTGAGTATCACATAAGAGGCCATGCACCTTTTTCTTCTTTAGTGTTATAATTAGTGTTTCATTTGCAGGTGCTGGACCTGTGGCATTGTGAATGTCTGATGCTGTTAGTTTAATATATGTAAGTCCATGATACTCAAATTACTTCAAAAAATATGTTGGGTTTAGTTTATATGGGATGCCTATGTACTATGTTACGAAATGTAGGGTCATTTTACGTGCTCAAATGTGTTGTCCTCTATGTTTTCTTTAACCGACATGATTTTATTTAACATATATATTCTTTTTAGTTGAAAAAACTATTCATATGCAGAACTTCTTGATATGTCCGAACAATTATAGACTGGAAGCGAAGTTAATGGAAAATAGTAACACGTCAATGTAACGGGACGGAAAAGGTCCGCAATGCATTACTCTACTATTACATGGAATATAAAAACATGTATTATTAGCATCTACATTTAAACAAAGCATGTATGTACATGTAACATATATGGACATCTAATATATATGGAAGTTATTGGTTTTTAGAAATTAGACATAACATAGAAGTTGGCGAAGGATCTAAGAGTGCACAAAAACTAGGTATGTTATTACCTGTGTACTATTTTTTGACTAGATATTCTTACATTATACTGTTTACGTTTGTAATGAAGAAAATATAGTCAAGTTTCTGACAAATAAGTATAGCCAAAAAAGCCGTCTTATTACTTGATACCGTATTTTAATTTATATATTAATTTATGAATAGGTAGAAGCAGCTGAAGGCAGTAAAAGAGCTTTGGCATTTAGATGGATAATTGGACTTACTTTTACCTTGACTGTAAAAGGAACCTATTTGCACGATTTCTTCCAGAAGGATGGATCTTTGGGGTATGTTTAACTAACATGTGATAAGTATGAAACTATGGTTTTAAATGTTGATGAAAATGCAAACTGGATATGCAGGGATTTATTCTACAATAATATAGGTGGTGAAGTACCTCATGGTTTTCCACCTAATGCTACCTACATGTATGTGTTTTCCTACTTTTTAATCACTTGGTATCATTTCTGTTTTGTTTTTGTTTCTTCTTCATCCAACTTAAAAATCTTTTTGTATTATTTACCTTAAGAAATTTGGCTGTCAACAGTTCTGGTTATAGCCTTTCTTACCCATTACTTTATGTTAAGGTTCTAATTTACTTGTGAGTTTTCATAGAAAAACTTTTATTTTTGTCAAGGATACAGTAGTTGAATAAATGGTTACTCTTGGTATGGACAGAGGTAAGTTCATGCAAGCTTAATCAGTTGGAGATATAGTTATGGTTGGAAGTGGAGATTATGATACCGAATTTTACTTTTTGACCATTGTACATCAGGTCATTGCAACTACGTATCTAGTTGCAGAGTTTTAACAAAATTTTAACAAACTTTTTGACAACATGAAGACTAATTTTTGTAGTTGCAGGTTCTGAACTTTCTAATTGCAGGATTTAACAAAGTTAACCTCTGAACTTTCTAATTGCAGGTTCTGGAGCAAACAATCTGAAGACTGATTTTTGTAATTTTGTTTTGAAGCTATGTATCTATGAACCTGGAGATTGACTTTGTAATTTTGTTTTGAAGTATCTAAAGACTGAATTTTGTAATTTTGTTTTGAAGTATTGAAAGACTTTGCAATTGAAAAATGGTAATATTAAAGTGTTTTTTTTCTGTTGACAGTTTAGTTATGAATTTACTACTGAGTTATATGAACTAGGCACAAATGAAATAAAAGGTTTTAAGATCATATAGCTAAAAATATTGCAAAATATTAATAGCGGAAAATATGGAAACAAAAGGAAAATATCTTTCATATCATTGAATATGTGCTATATAAAAGCATTGATAACTGCTATGTATACTATTAATAGCGGAAAATTAATGGTGAAATGTTGGAAAACATTTTCAATATCGTTGAATATGAGCTATGAAAACAATCAATAATGCTATTAAAAAAAGACAAGGGAAGGTCTGAACGCTATCATAGGGAAAAATTAATAATAGCAGAAAAGAATAAATTAGACCAGTATGGGATACCAGTGATTACGTGCTATTGAAATATTGATAACACTATAAAATAGAAGGTTCTAAATGCTATGTAAAACTTTTCATGGTGGTGTACGTGCGCTATAAAATATTTAATAAAATAGCATTTAAAATTGAGCTATGAGATGTGATTGGGCTATTATAACATGTTGACATATAGCGTCGTCACTAATGCTATGGTAAGTTTTTATAGCGTTTTCCACATGCTATTAAATGGTAAATCTGTTGTAGTGTTAACGTTATGAACTATAATTACTGGGCTACATGAATGAGAGATTATATGCAAGCCAATGGATTTGGAACTTGGAATATCACTCAAAATGAATATACTATTCCCACTACCAATTATTTTGAGTGTTCAAATTCATAGAAAGATAATGCTACTTCAAATGCTAAAGCAATGAATATTTGCATTGTGCTTTAGATATAAATGAGTTTAACCATATCTTCATGTCTAGTATTGCATATGAAATATGGAAAACACTCAAAGTAACTCACGAAGGAACTAATAAGGTTAAACAAAGCAAGATATCCATGCTTGAGAGCCAATTTCAGAATTTTAGGATGAACGATATTGAATCTATTAAAGATATGTACTCTAGATTTCAGAATATTTATCATTCTTTACTAGGATTAGGAGAAAAGTATTCTGATCCTGAACTCTTTAACGGATTAGTAGGAAAGAAAGGTCTTATCAATAGAAGAAGTTAATGATATTTCAACCATGGAAGCGGAAGAGTTAATAGGAAACTTAAGATCTTATGAGGTTAACCTGCAAGCAAAACGAGTACAGGTACTAGATAAAAAGAACGTAGCATTCAATGCAGAATAAGAAGAATCAGAATTAAATAATGATGACCTAGCATTCATTGCCAAAAATTTCAAAAATATTTTGAAGTATAGAAAGAACAACAGAATTAATGGCAAGAGAAGTACCATCTCAAATAAACCACCGTCATCAATTTTGGAATGCTATAATTGCCATAAGAAGGGGTACATCTCAAAAGATTGTCCAAAACAAAAGAAGGAACATCGCGATAAACACAACAAGGATATATGTTGTAACTGTTGTGATTAATCCGATTCAAGACCACTCGAATCCAATATCTAAACCACAATGCGCTAGCGGAAGACTAGATCGTTGTTAGACTTGCAAAAACAACCAAAGCAATAACTCTAGTCATAAAAACAATATCAACCAATCACGAACAATCCAAATCTCAATCACAAGCAAGAAACTATTGACAAAGTAGCAAAAATAAATCACACAAGGATTTATAGTGGTTCCACTAACATCTTGTTAGTGTACATCCACTTTGGAGAGAGTATATTATTACCACGTTGAAAGGAATACAAGAGATTGATCCAATAATTACTATATTTCAATATAGAAAAGAGTTTGAGGAGAATAGAATTGAAGAATTGGAATTATGCTATAAACCCTAATTCTCCCTTGAGAATAAACCCTTGATCCCAAATCAAGTATTCAAGCTCTTCTTAATTCACTTCAGAAAATAGCTTATATAGAGGTTGGCCAATTACCCAAATTGCCCCCGAATTAGTCGCAAATCAGCTTGCTAATTTCCAGCCCGAAAATAGCCCAGAACCCGCTCAGACGTCTGTCGAACCTCCTGACAGATGTTTGTCCACTTCCAGAAATTTATTGGGCTCCTGCACTCAGCACAGACGTCTGTCGCATCCATGACAGATGTCTGTCCCCCTCTCAGACATCTGTCATGGGGATGACAGACGTCTATGGAAACTTTTGGGAAAATCCCTCTGTAGTGACAGACGTCTGTCGCACCTGCACACAGAAAACCTGCACCTTACAGCTTATAACTTCCACGCGCGAACTCCGATTTGCGAACGGTCACCTTTGACACGAAGCTGTCTTTGTCCTCTTCAATCCTACACATATATATAGTATCGCATATCACAACACTCCACCTCGATACTATAACCATCTCAACTCCAAACTCCAATGCACCATGCACTTCCTTCTACCTTTGACCAAGCAAACTTGAATGTTTTCCCAATGAGCTCCGGCATGGACACCGCCCATTGCACTACACCAATAAGTTCAGGCAAAGCCCCCACCCGTCAATGTAGTGTTGAAAATATTCAAACCACAAACCATCTCACCAAAAGACAATGTACTCAGGAGTGTAACGAGTACTTACCATGAAGATATATTTCCAATCTCTCACCGCTATTCTTTTCCATCAAACACAAAATCACTCTCTCCACCTCGTGCCACCCCGTGGCATCTAGCAACTAAACAAGCGAATTAAGTTCGAGCAATGCTCGAACTTCCCATACGGCAATGCCTTCGTAAACATATCCGCCACATTATCCTTTGTGTGCACTTTCCGAAGGTATACTAGCTTACCCGCATCCATGGTTACAAGAAATGACTCCCTCACCTCAATATGCTTGGTCCATGAGCTAAATGCCAAATTCTCCACCAAATGGATAGCACTTTGGCTATCACATCGAACAATAACACTTTCATGTTCGAAACCCAAGTCACACAACAATCGCTTCAAGTAGAGTGCCTCCTTGGCCGCTTCCACAGCGGCAATCAACTCCGCCTCCGTAGTGGATAAAGCAATTACGGTTTGCAATCGCGATCTCCAACTAATGGTTGTCCCGCCAAGTGTGAAGACATACCCGGAAGTTGATTTCCTCTTATCCCTATCACCGGCGTAGTCCGAGTCACAATAACCAACCAACTTGCAACTCCTATCATCACTACCGCCAAAGACAAGTCCATGAGATATTGTGCCTTTCAAGTATCTCATAACAGCCTTCACGACTTCCCAATGCGATTTCCCTGGATTAGCCATATACCGACTAACCACCTCAACAACATTTGCAATATCGGGCCTTGTACACACCAATGCGTACATCAAACTACCAACCGCACTTGCATATGACACCTTTTCCATATAAGCCTTGTCTTTATCCCCGATAGGTGATCCCTTCTCCGAAAGCTTCATATGCAAAGGTAAAGGTGTATTTAACGCCTTTGCATCATCCATGCTAAACCGGCAAAGCACTTTCTTAATATATTCCTTTTGAGTCAATCTTAACTGAAAACGCTTTCGGTCCCTTCCTATTTCCATGCCCAAGATTTTTCTTGCTTCTCCAAGATCCTTCATCTCGAATTCCGATTTCAAAAGCATCTTCAACTTGTTGATTTCATTTCGATCCTTGGAAGCAATGAGCATATCATCCACATACAAGAGTAAATACACCCAACAATCATTTCCCAACCTCTTGAAATATACATAAGCATCCTTGATGCTTCGATGGAAGCCACTTTCAAGCATGAAATGATTGAATCTCTTGTACCATTGTCTAGGCCATTATTTTAACCCATATAGTGATTTCTTCAAATTGCAAACCATATTAGACTTACCATCTACAACAAACTCTTCCGGTTGCTCCATGTAGATGTCTTCATCCAAGTCTCCATGCAAGAAGGCGGTTTTCACATTAAGTTGCTCCAACTCTAGATGTATGACGAACCACCGGTGCAAAAATTTCATCATACTCCTTTCCTTTCCTTTGTGAGAACCCCTTTACCACTAACCCTGCTTTGTACCTTCCATTATCCTTCACCTTGTAAATCCATTTGCACCCTATAGCACGGTTTCCTTGAGGAAGTGGAACCAACTCCCAAGTTCGGTTCTTCATAAGCGATTGCATCTCTTTCTCCATGGCGCAAATCCACTTCGAACTCTCTCTCGACTCCATGACGTCATTAAGGTCCATCGGCTCATCTTGGACTACATTGAGAGCATAGTCCAAATGATCACTAAAGCTAAGGTAGTTCCAAACACCATATCTTTCGGGAGGCCTCATTGCACGTCGACCAACCCGAGTAGAATACTATCACCCAAACCCCTTTCGGCTCCACCTTGAGTCGAAACTTCTCTAGTATCATGTACATCACCAACATCATCACTAGAGGAACCATGTGGACTATGTGATGTTTCATCAACTGCTTCAATCCCACGAGCTTCTTCAACTCTACTACCACTTGGACAGAACGTGGGAATGACTTCCTTCTCCTTTGATTCACCATGAACCAAATCCGGAACGTCCGATGAGCTCTCATTCACCTTGAATAAAGCCGACTCATCAAAAGTGACATGACAAGAATTAACAACCTTCTTCGTTTCCGGATTCCAAATCCGATAGCCTTTCACGCCATCCGTGAAACCAAGCAAGATCCCCTTGAATGCCCTAGCTCCAAGCTTATCATTCCCTGGATCATGCACATAAACCGGGCTACCAAACACATGAAGATATCTCAAGTCCACACTCTTCCCTTTCCACACTTACTCCGGAATTTTGTTACCAATGGCCGAGCACGGAATTCAATTTACAATATGCACAGCGGTTGACAAAGCTTCGGCCTAAAATCCCTTAGACAAACCCGATGTCAATCTCAAGCATCAAGCTTTCTCAAGTAGAGTTCGGTTAATTCTCTCCGCTACTCCATTAGATTGAGGATCTCTCGGTGTAGTAAAATGTCTCCGGATCTCGTGATGCTTACAATACTCCAAGAATTCACGCGAGACATATTCGCCGCCATTGTCGGTCCTTAACACCTTCAAAGTCTTACCACTCTCATTCTCAACAAGTGTCTTCCACACTTTGAACTTAGAAAATGCCTCCAACTTGGCCCCCATTACATACACCCATACTTGCGAGACAAATCATCAATGAAAGAGATATAATACCTTGCTTCTCCCAAAGAAGCAACCGGTGCCGGTCCCCAAACATCCGAATGAACATACTCAAGAACCTCCTTTGAGTCATGCTTGCCTTCATCGAATGATACCCTTGTTTGCTTCTCCATGACACATTCCTCACAAAACTCTAGTTTGTTGAAACTCTCACCCTCGATCATCTCCCGCTTCCGAAGAATATCCAAACTCCTCTCTGAGACATGACCCAATCTCAAATGCCACAACCGCGTCACATCCAAGTCACGAGAACTATCAACACCCACACAAGTCTCACCTCCTATGGTCACACCTTGAAGCAAATATATACCTTGAGTCCTAGCACCCTTCATAACCATGAGCGCTCCCTTCGAAACCCTCAAGTAATCCTTCTCGATAGTGATCTTGCATCCTAGAGAATCCAATTGCCCCAAATATATAAGCGACTTCCTAAGTCCCGGAACATAGCGAACATTGGTGAGCGTGCGAACAACTCCATCAAACATCCTTATTTGCACGGAGCCACTACCCATTGACTTGCAAATAGCACCATTTCCCATAGCAATTGCATTTCCCTCTTTGACCTCAAAGGATGAAAAACAATCTCTATTTAGCGTCATATGATACGACGCACCCGAATCTAGTACCCATTCGCTACCCGAAACACCCGTTGCAACCGCCGTCAACACATTCTCATCTACTTCACCATCTCCACTCTCCATCGCCATGGATGAAGACGCTACTTCCTTCCTATCTTTGTCGGGACATTCATTTTTCCAATGTCCCAGTTTCTTGCAAATGAAGCACTTCCCATTTCTCTCTTTCGATTTACTTCTTCCACTGGGTTTTCTTGATTTAGAACGCCCTCGGTTTCCTTTCTTCACATTCTTTTCTTTCTCCAAAAACAACCCGTGACTACTACTAGCTCCACTACTACCCTCACTCATCTCCTTCATTTTATCTCTCAACTCCTTACTAAGAAGACCCGTCTTGACGTCATCTAGAGTCAAGGTATCCCGGCCATAGATCAAACTATTTGAGAAACCCGTAAAGCGATCCGGCAATAAACACAATAATATCATCGCCTTTTTCTCTTCCTCAATCTTCAAATCAACGGCCTTCATCTTCATGAGCAAGTCATCAAAGGCATTCAAATATGCCTTAAGCGAATTACCCTCCTTCATCTTGAAGGTGAAAAACGTTCGCAACAAGATCAAACGATTAGTGAGCGACTTCTTCATATAAAGTTCTTCCAACTTGTCCCAAATACCTTTAGCGGTAGTCTCACCACTAATTTTGGAGATCACATTCTCCCCCATAGCAAGTTGAAGAGTAGTGTAAGCTCATTCCTCCATCTCCTCTCTCTCAACATCCGAGATATCACTTGGCAATAAGTGAGTATCAAATACTACTCGGTGCAGCCGATTCCGCCTAAGAATCGCTTTCATTTTCCATTGCCACTTCTCAAAGTCATTATCACCATTCCACTTGTCAATAACCAATTGAGAACCCGACGCCGCATACGAACCCCGTACATATGGCGCCACACTATTCGGACTTCCGGTTGAAGGACTTACCGAGCTACTATCCGTCTCCGGCATTTTCACAAACACCTAACAAGCACCAAAACAGCTCTGATACTAATTGTTGTAACCGTTGTGATTAATTCAATTCAAGACCACTCAAATCCGATATCTAAACCACAATGCGCTAGCGGAAGACTAGATCGTTGTTAGACTTGCAAAAACAACCAAATCAATAACTCTAGTCACAAAAACAATATCAACCAATCACGAACAATCCAAATCTCAATCACAAGAAAGAAACTAATGACAAAGTAGCAAAAATAAATCACACAAGGATTTATAGTGGTTCCACTAACATCTTGTTAGTGTACATCCACTTTAGAGAGAGTATTTTATTACCACGATGAAAGGAATGCAAGAGATTGATCCAATAATCACTATATTTCAATATAGAAAAGAGTTTGAGGAGAATAGAATTGAAGAATTGGAATTAGGCTATAAACCCTAATTCTCCCTTGAGAATAAACCATTGATCCCGAATCATGTCTTCAAGCTCTTCCTAATTCACTTCAGAAAATAGCTTATATAGAGGTTGGCTAATTACACAAATTGCCCCCCAATTAGTCACAAATCAACTTGTTAATTTCCAGCTCGAAAATAGCCAGAACCCGCTCAGATGTATGTTGAACCTCCTGACAGACGTCTGTCCACTTCCAGAAATTTATTGGGCTCCTGCACTTAGCACAGACGTCTGTCACATCCATGACAGACGTCTGTCCCCCTCTCAGACGTCTGTCGTGGGGATGACAGATGTATGTGGAAACTTTCGGGAAAATCCCCTTGTAGTGACAGACGTCTTTTGTCCCATGCGACAGACGTCTGTCGCACCTGCAGACAGAAAACCTGCACCTTACAGCTTATAACTTCCACATGCGAACTCCGATTTGCGAACGGTCACCTCTGACACGAAGCTGTCTTCGTCCTCTTCAATCCAACACATATATATAGTATCGCATATCACAACAATATATTTAAAAAAAGTTTTTTCAATTACTTAGGATGATTCAGATTCTTCCTTTTTAGAAAGTGATAGTGAGAGTGAGAGTGAACAGGCAAATGTCTGCTTTATGGCTAAAGATAACGAGGTTAGTGATTTTACTTTGGAAGATATGGTAGAAATAAATGTAGAATTATTAGAATCTAGAAATAATTTCAAAAGAAAATATAAACAAGCTAATGAGGATTAGAAAAAGGCAGACGAAAGGGATATGCTAAAAGATGAAAAAGAGATATTGGAAGATGAGATTAGAAAACTTCAAGAATCTCATTCTAATGAAAATTCTAAACTTTCTTTAATGAGTCAAAAAACTGTAACTCAAAAAGAAAAGAATGACATGCTTATTTCTGAAAATCACGAGTTAAAAACTAAGATAAAACTAGTAGAATAAGTTAGTTCTAGTCTTAAAATCAAGTTAGAAGATATTACTAAAAACATTACTAATTTTAATAAAGGAAGGGAGAATTTATATAAAATTATAGAAAATTATCAACCGTTATCTAGCAAAAAAGGACTACGATATAAACCAAAAACTAGTATTTAGTAAAAAAAAACCTAACAAAAAGAAGTCTAAATCTAGCAAATCATTAATATCTTCGACAAAGAAAAAGGCTTCTAATAACATTAATGTATGGAAAATGAATAATTTTTTATTAGGGATAAATATATAAAATTATTTTTTGAAACTTTTCGTAAAAATAAAGATTATATTTATAAAGGGACATTGAACCCTCATGGATTTGGTTTCCTAAGACCTAACTCTTAGGACCCTAACAGAGGAAGTGGGTAGCAACGTCATTACATATTTTTTACAGGTCCCACTTAAGAAGAGAGGAAAATGGTACTTAATAGTGCTTGCTCAAAACACATGACATGAGATAAAAATATGCTAACAAACATTACTTACTAAGATGGAGGATCTGTCACTTTTGGAGATAATTCCAAGAGATATATCATCGGCAAAGGCGATGTGAGCATTTGCGGTACATCAAATTTACCTTTTATTTCAAAAGTTTTGTTAGCTAAGAATCAGAAACATAATTTATTAAGTATAAGTCAATTATGCAATAGGGGATTTAAGATTACGTTTTTAGAAAACAAATGTAATATTCTCGATCAAAATAACAATCTTATTTTTGATGGTAATAGAGATAAAATTATTTATATCTTAAACATGAAAGTATATACTAATTAAAACATGTGTTAACTAGTCAAAGGATGTGATCCTTGGTCACTCCACAGAAGATATTGTCACGTAAATTTTAAATCAATAAATAAGATTTCTAACAATGAACTTGTAAAAAGTTTACCTAAAATGAATTTTAAAGTTAATAACCTATGTGATGTTCATCAATTAGGAAAATTAACGAAATCTTCGTTTAAATCTAAAAAGGTCATTTCAACATTACAACCGTTAGAATTACTACATATTGATCTATTTGGACCAACTTAAATTCAGTCCATAAATAATAGTAGATATGTGTTTGTAATAATTGATGATTATTTCTAAATATACCTGGATGCTATTTTAAAAAAATAAAAGGAATACCTTTGATCATTTTAAAATCTTTGTTAAACAAATTCAGAGTTTAAAAGGATTGAAAATAAAAAAATATAATAAGTGATCACGGCGTAGAATCTGAAAATGAAAATTTTGATCAATATCGTAAAAAAAAGGTATATTTCACAATTTCTCGTATCCTAGAACTCCACAACAAAATGGAATTGTAGAATGAAAAAATCAAACATTACAAGAATGTGCTAGAATTCTTTTAAACGGGAGCACGTTACCAAAACATTTCTGGTCAGAAGCAGTTGCGACAACCTATTATGTTTTGAACCGTGTTTCTATTCGACCTCTTACGAAAAACACTCCATATGAACTTTTTAATGGTAGAAAACCAAATATTTCATAATTCAAAGTTTTCAGATCAAAATGTTTTATGTTAAATACTAAAGGTCAACTTTGAAAATTCGATTAAAAATCCGATAAAGGTATATTTCTAGGATATTCAGAGCGAAGTAAAGCTTATCGCAATTTCAATAAGAGAAAATAAAATCGAAGAATTACTTCATGTTTCATTTAACAAAAGCTGTATTCAGAATTCTTATTATAATGAGATTTTGAAAAATAAAAATTCTCATGATTATGATAACATTAACAATAAATTTAGAGAAGATGAAAACGTTATTCATAACAGTAAAAATGAAAATATCACTGAAAATCAAGATATTGCTGAAGATAATAATCAAAGTGAAAACAATTCCATAGAAAATGAAATTATTATTAATAATTCTAGATAAGATGAAAACATTATTCATAATTCTAGAGAAGACGAAAACATTGTTCATAATAACAATGAAATAAGATCTCCACCTAAAATATTACGAGATGATCTGATACAATACATTATTGGTGAAATTAATTCTAACGTTCGAACAAGAAATCAACTAAATTTAGCAAGTGATGTAGCTTTCTTATATAATATAGAAACCAAAAATTCTAACGAAGCATCTTCTGGTGAAAACTGGATTATTTCCATGTAAGAAGAACAAAATCAGTTTGAACGCAATGAAGTATGAGAATTAGTTCCAGATCAAATGATCAAACTGTTATTGGGACAAAATGGATTTTCAAAAATAAAACCAATGAACTGGGTAACATAACTAGAAACAATGTTAGATTAGTAGCACACTCCATAATCAAGAAGAAGGAATTGATTACGAAGAAATGTTTGCTCCGTTCGCTAGACTAGAAGCAATACGAATTTTATTAGCTTACCTTGTTTCAATAATTTCAAACTCTATCTAATGGACGTTAAAAGTGTGTTTTTAAATGGTTATATCAAAGAAAATGTTTATACTGAACAACCACCTATATTTGTTTATGAAAAATTTCTAGATCATGTTTACAAACTTAAGAAAGCACTATACGAAATAAAACAAGCTCCACGAGCTTGGTATGAACGACTCAAAAGCTGTTTATTTGAATCTAGTTTTGAAATTGGTAAAGTTGATCAAACTCTTTTGATAAAACGTTATAAAAATGATATTTTAATATTTTAAGTTTACGTGGATGATATTATTTTTGGTTCAACAAATGAAAATTTATGTCATGAGTTTTCCGAAATAATGACTAAAGAATTTGAGATGTCTCACATGGGAGAATTATCTTATTTCTTGGTCTTTAAATCAAACAGTTACAAAATGGTATTTTTATAAATCGAGAAAAACACTATAATAATTTAATAGAATGATTTGGAATGGAAAATACTTGTAGTAAACCAACCCCTACGAGTACAACAACACATCTAGATAAAGATGAAAATGGAAAATGTTGATCAAAAACTATATCGTAGCATGATAGGATCATTATTATATTTAACAGCAAGTAGACCTAATATAATGATGAATGTTTGTTTATGTGCACGATTTGAAGTCAATCCAAAGGAATCACATTTAAGAGCAGTGAAACATATATTATGTTATCTCAGCAATACCAAAGGTTTCAGACTTTTTTAAAAGAAAGATTATTCCTTTGAATTAGTATCCTATAGTGATGCAGATGTTGGAGGATCACAGATGGATAGAAAAAAGTACCAGTGGTACATGTCATTTTATTGGCAGATCACTAATCTCTTGATTTAGCATGAAACTAAATTGCGTCTCACTATCAACATGTGAAGCATAATATATTTCTGCTCCCTTGGCTCGTGCTCAAGTCACTTACATGCAACAAACAATATAAGATTTTGGAATTAATCTAAATAAATCAACAATTTACTCTGATAATTCCAGTGCAATAAATTTATCAAAAAACCATTTAATCATTCACGAACTAAACCATTGACATTCGGCAGCATTTCTTACGTGATAGTATTGAGAAAAATTTAATTGATTTAGAATTTGTTTCATCAGAAAATCAAACAGCTGATATATTTACCAAACCATTACTTGAAAACACATTTATAAAATTACGATAGGAACTTGGTATTATGTCCACTAAAGATATCTGAAATTATGTTTAAAAAAAAAAAATCTTTAAAAAAATTGAAAAATTAATTTTCTGAACATACCATGACTCAAACACAAATCCTCTTAATTGACACTTAAATGTCTTAACCAATTGTGCTATAATTGTTTCTTGTTCAAGTCATTTTTAATATGTTTATTATAGATGAAATCACTACTTATATATATGCATATACAAACATACATACATACATACATACATACATATATATGCATGTGTGTGATACAAATATATATGTTTATGAAAATGTCAACATCCTACTTTCTGATAAAACAAAGATTTCCCATATGAAAGTTTATGTTTCCACTTGTTGTAAATCTCAACACTACAATTAATATGAACCATGGTTGTTTTCCTATTTTCTCTCAATCAATTTCTGTATATATATATACATATATATCGACACACACACACACACACACACGTATATATATATATATATATATATATATATATATATATATTGTCACCTTTATTATCATATATTCTACTTTTACAATCTTCTTTGTCTTAGAAATGTCATCATGCTCACACCCAACTAGTTCATCATTAATATCATCACCTCACCTGAATAAACTCAAAAACACCTTGTCATACTCATACCCGTGCAACTACAACTCATATTGGATACATACCAGTGAAAAAGAAATCTAAATATGTGTTGTTTGGTGGATCACCATTGACTAAAGCAAAAAAAGATGAAATGCATCACTACCAACGAGAATCACTTGAATTACAAAGAGAAATGTATTATGAGCAAAAGGTGAATTCACGATGACTTAGAATCATATAACACATTTCTAAGAAATTTTGCGGATCATCATCTTACTATATTGATGATCGAGTTTTAAATCCAATTCATCGATCAAATATTCTTTCTTCACAACGCCCACCGATATCACCTAACTCTTGGGATAAGAATAAAGAGTAAAACGAGAGAAGAAAGAAGGTGTTTAAAATACCAAGTCCAACAAATTAAATTTAAGATTTATTTCCAGTTATTTCTTAAGTATTCTTGTTTGATTAAAATGTATCTTTGTTTTGGTTTATAATAAAATACTGCTTATATTTGTGTAAATACTAATTTAAATTATATATATATACATATATCACTCAAAAAGGGAGGACTAGGAAAAATTCTCTAGGCAGTCGACTAACCTAAAAGGGTAGAATTTCTTCTACCTAGGTTCAGTCGACTGAACCAGAGGTCCAGCCAACTTACCCAACACCCGAATTATATCCAAGTTCTGAACCAGTCGATTGACCCTCTAGTTTAGTCGATAGATTCATGAATTTTTGGAAATAACTACCCATGTCTACCCCCTTTTCACCTCTTAACACCTCACTTCTTCAATTTTACTCTTTCAACCCAAATACTTAGAAATTTCTACAATTTCTACAAACCCTAGATTATCGAAAATTCCATCTTTTCATCTCAAATTCACTCAACATGCCCCCAAAGAGATAAAGAGTAGCTACTCCTTCCACTCAACCAACATCCGATGCTCAAATTTGTCAATGGGTTTATAATGACACCTTAGTCAAAGGATGGAAGAAGACGCAAAACTCTACAATCTTTCAAGGTTCGTCCACGAAGTTTGAAGATTTCTCCGCTTACGGTGTTCAAAATATTGCTCGAAGAAGTAATCTTGAAACTTTGCTTGACATAAATGATAACAATTTAAAGATTAATGACATTATGGTTAAGTTATTCTATGCTAATCTTAACTTAGATTATCAACAAGATTATGTATGGAGCTTAGTTTGTGGAGTACCAAATTTTAATACCACTTGATCGAATGACACATCTTCTTCAGTCACCAAATGAAGGAATAACAACATTGATTATGATATAATTGTTCGCGATGAAGTAAGTCACATGTTTTTAGAAGATGATATGCACGATCTTAAGTCAACATCTCTGCGATCAATAGCTATTGTTCTTCACAAAGCTTTAATGTGATCAATAACGCCATGAACCAGAAGCTATGAACTTGTTTATCTACACAATTTCAGGGCTCTCTATGCAATCTACTGTAATATATAGGTTAATTGGACTCGTCTTATTCTAGATGATTTTTTAAGCTTTAACAATGGTCCCATGAATATTATCTACTACGGTGAATATATCAAGTGTTTGCTAAGAACGAGAGATTCCCGAACCTGATTCTCCAAAAACTCTAGTACGCACAATAACTACAAAAACCTTATCTTTAATAAGGCAACCTAAAGTTGTGCCTCCTCAAATAATTTCTTATATGGAGTGGGTTTAAAGACAACAAGCTCCACTACAACCCAATCAAGGAATTTCCCATCCGACTCATCATATGCAATCTTCAATTTGTGATGAAGACGAAATATTCATTGCAAACCTGACCCTTGGAACACACAAATCAATAGCCATCTTGTGTGTTATCAACAAATCTTGGATTCTCGAATCAAAAAGGTTGATAAGAAGATAGATAAAATTAGAGGCTTCTTTAATACTCTTTGGGGAGCTATTTCTTGCACTTCTCAACCTTCATAGCAATTCAAGGAGAGATCCAGGAAACATCCAGCTTTCACTTGGTCTACATCGAAGAATATGAATGTAGTGAAAAATCAAATGGAGATGCAGGTGGCCTATGAGATGTTAGTATAAGTTCTCATGCAGCAAAGGGTAAACATGTGATGGAGTAAGAATTTAGCACGTTTTCATTTTGCTACTTTTATCTGTATATAAGACTTATACACAAGCCTTGTACTAAATAGTTTGTTTGTATGCTTTGGTTTTATTTTGGTTTGTATTAAGAATTTGCTATGTTACTACTTTGGTATTGCGCATTATCTATGTCATGGACATGTTATATTTCATCTAGTATATCTTGTGTTATTTTCCTTTTTGTCGATGACAAAGGGGGAGAAAAAATTATAATCATCGATTATCTATGAATGTAGGAAATATATCGTCACATATTCAGGGGGAGTAAGTGTAAGTATTTATTATTTCATGTCATCAAATAGTCTCTTTATTTACAGGTTGTCATCAATCAAAAAGGGGGAGAATGTTGAGTCACTGTTTTAATTCATGACACAAAGAACGACAAGTATGGTGACAAAAAGAGAATATACAACAACAAGATCTCAAGCTACTGTACAATCAATATCGAGTCTTGAGTCATAGGTTAAAATTGTATAATCTCTCCTTGATAAATATGTATATATATATATATATATACACTGGAATTTGTGCATACTATAAAAAAATGTACCAGCTCAGTAGACTGACCAGCAAAATTTCGTCCAATATGCACAAATGCACAATATTATATATATATATATACACATGTTTGAATGATCAATTGACTGACTAAAAACTTCAGACGAGTGAATTTTTGTAGTAGCTATATTTTCTGAAAAGTCACTATTTTTCGTGAAGAGATATGACCTTATATCAAAAGATTTAGACACCACTTTTCGTTGAATCTCTTCGCCATAAGTTACAACTATTTAACCATTATGTATAGATTATCTAACACCAAACAAACTTATCTTTTTTACTTATGATCTGACTATCTATATATTTCTGATACTCTATTTTCTGCATTTTGAAAATTGCTTGAACTTGTTTTTATACTCTATATTCAAGCAATATCTTTCTTCCTTATCTTTATACACTTAAACTATATATACACGTACTCGAGGAGAAGATTATAGGAAGGGTCTACTATAAAAGGACAATCTGTGGTATAAAAGAACACATAGAGTCTACATGTTTTCTTTTTATTGTGAGAAGTCTTAGTTTACTGCTCGGGCGCGTTAAGTCCTCTTCGCTACTGAGGTGAAATCCTATTCCGCAGCTTAGGTCTCTGTTCCACTGCTCAGATGTTGTAAGGACCCATTCCTATAGGTAAAGAGAAGGTTTTTGTTTAGTTGAAATTCCAGAAGGAGTCTAAGATTGGACATAGGACGGTGCTCCGGACCAATATAGAAATCTCTGATGTCATTTACTTTTATTTACTGATTTACTCTACTTATCTATGATATTAGTTTTATCATTAAATTTTTACTTGCATAACCATATCAGATAAATTATATCATACTATCAAGACTTATACATATACGCTCAATTCCATATTACTCAATCCTACTCTTATATGTTTTTTCTTCATTTTTCAGAACTTGCAGTAGTGAACTTGTACAGGTCTTTATGCACCCTTCATTATATTACTATGTCTTTACTTAGTAAATCCTTGACTAAACAATATGGTGAAACTCAAAGTACACATTGTTATAATTAGTAAACTGAATGGTATTTCTCCTAATATTTGGCACTCTGAGTAAGTTATTTATGTACAATTTTCTTTTACTATGTGATACCTATAGCTTCGCCATTACCCATATTAAACGCATACCTGAGTATTCTTTATTACCAAAATTTAAATTCTAAATGTTACTTGTGAGATGATTGATTGCTCCTGAATCTGGATACCAATCGTCACTGTGAATATCATCTTATTTGACAAAACATCTCCTTGATGTTTGTTTGGCAAAGCCAGCCAGTTTTTATAGTGGACCGTACCACTTTTTCATTATAGCAAATAATGAGTACAATACAGGACAGGAGATAAGAAAAATGCTTATCTGCTACAGACATGCTTACACTACAGCACACTAGTAAACTGTAATTAACCACCACGCAGGGCGCAATCAGTTACCATGAAATACAGAAAATACAATACCACGAGATCTCAATATCAGATGAACCCTAAGGTTATTTGCTTATAAGCTTCAATACTTGCCAAAACAGAAAGCCGGCAAATGCGAACAGATTAATGTTTATCTCCTAGCCAGAAGCGTAAGGAATAGCACAAATACCAGCAAAAACAGGACTCCAAGCAGGAGCCAGAATCTCCAAGCTTCAAAGAACAACCTCACAGTAAGCTCTAGAACAAAGCAGATATTGAATGGAGCAAGTAGGAAGCTGGATGCAGAAGTTGAAACACCGACAACAGAACTGGTAAGGTACCCAAAACACTGATCAGCTACACTGGCGTTCGTCAATTAGAACCTTCTGTTCAGATCCAAAATCACATAAAGAAAACCCCAGAACCACCTTAACAATTACACTACCATCCAAAATCCAAGACGACACACAAATAATGTTACACCACTCACAGGCAGATCTAAAGCACTATAACAGTAGCCTCGACTCAAAAACCAATACAACCAAGAATCTAGACAACCAAAACCAGCAAGTGCAAGTACCAAAGGCTTCAAAACATAAACAAAAACAGAAACAAGAAGAATAGAGCCGATAACAAAAACACAGAAACTCCAATCAACCTATCAGATTCAAAGACTCACTACAAACCCACATCCCAAGAAAGCATACCCGATTCAGCAGACTTTCATCCCTCTCTGAAGAAGCATGCTATAAAAAGGGGAGCTGAGAGATCAACGCAGGCTAGCCACGAGACAGCAGAGTCAACAAGGTCGAAAGAAGGAAGGTAAATGTATCGACTGACGTCAAAAAGAAGATCTGAATTCGAAGAGCAGACACCAGAGGGGAGGCCAAATTAACAAGGCAACAAGGAACAAGAGGGAGACCGAGAAAAGGATTAGGGTGCCGGAGGTAGGTAGAAAGGCGAGCAGCATTGATGCTGTCAGAAACGAGAAGGGCGGTAGCTAGAGGCGAAAGGAGGTAGGGATGGACGAAAGAGAAACAGGAGACTGGATCTGAAAAGGGGCAAAATTTGTCCACAAGGAGAAAGCTAGGGGATTAGGTGGTAGACGGGAGCAGAAAGAAACCGGATGAAGAGGCGAAATACATGGTTGGATGAAAGGAGCAGGGAGTCAGGAAGAAAGGAATGCGCAGGCCCTAGTCGCCATTGAAGACAAAAATCGCTGAACCTTTTGATAATGAGTTCCTTGATGTTAGTTTAACTGAGCTGCATTTATGTTTGAGTTTTTCTGTACATTTTCTTGTTGATTTGGTATGAATTCAAGTTAAATTTGAAGTAGCATTTACTTGCAGTATGGTCAAACTTTTCACAAATTTGACACTTAACACGATTATTTGAATTCCACCTACCACCTCTTCCACTGCCTCTTTGTAATTAACTAGACCTCTGACCATACTGCCTGGCTCCTTGATCATTTTTCAAGTAATTTGACTTTTCTTGATTTTTTTTCTTTTGACGATGATGCTTAGTTAGCACAATAATCAAGTTGTGTGTCTTTCTTTGTACAATCCAGCCTTCATGTGAAAGCAGAGTTGATTATGCATATTACATATCATGAAATACTTTCTTTAAGCAAATAATGACAATAACTGACTCATATTCATCATCCAATCCATTAAACAAGGTTAATATTTCATCTGCTTCAGCAATTTTATGCCTTGTTGTTTCTAACAGATCACTGTAATTCTTGATCTTTGTCTTTCTTGATATTGTGAAGTTACCTTTTGTAATGCATAATACTTACAGAAGACTGAAAAGAAAAAAAATTCTTCACTTGGTTCCGTATTTCTTCTGTGTGTTGCACCCAATTAACTATGTCAACATTCTTAAATTAACAGTAAATAGTAGCAAATATGCTAGCAATCTATCTTTTTTCTCGTATTTAGCATACATTTATTCAAAATTAAATTTCCATTATTGGTTTTAGCTGTGGGATCTGGTAATTTGATATTGCCCTATACATACTCTTCAAGATCAT
This sequence comes from Allium sativum, assembly GCA_030737875.1. Taxonomy (NCBI): domain Eukaryota; kingdom Viridiplantae; phylum Streptophyta; class Magnoliopsida; order Asparagales; family Amaryllidaceae; genus Allium; species Allium sativum. The sequence continues at coordinate 880,135,133 of CM060909.1, forward strand.
AACCAATAATTGTTGTCTCTACTTGATATTTCTGTTAGAACTTTTTGTCAATACACGATTGTATTACAAAATTAGATCTTTTTGTCAATACACGATTGTATTGCAAATAGACAGTAACAACTATCAATGTTACTCAATAACGCCATTGTATTGCAAATAGATGGTAACAACTATCAATGTTACTCAGTAATGCCACAATTGTCAAGTCAAACTGTGATTATAGCAATGACAGTAAGCGAGATCGATTGTGCACTCGATTGGAGCAGTAAAGAACCGTCACTAACATACTAGAACAAGAATATTTCAGTAATATCCGAGTCCAGAAATGATTCTGTTTCCTTAAAACAATATTGCCATTGTATGCACTGATTGACATGATAGCAATTTGTTTCCTAGGATAAAACGGAGCAACCCCGTAGTGCAGTGCCAGCAAATGGAGCTCCGACGAACTGAAGTAGATTATAGAAACTTGAATAGAGAATTACTTGGAAGAAGAAGTAGCAAATTGAGAAGAATAACTAATTTGTTTTCTATCTTGTTTTGAGCCAAATTTTTACAGGCTGGAGGAGGTTCCTATCTGAACATTAATGACCCTTGAAAAGGTTGCGACCCTTTAACCAAGCGATGCATAAATGTATGTGCGCATTTATGATGAAACGGTTGTATCCCTTCAATAGAACGGATGTACCAGATCAAAAATTGATCAAAATAACTCGCTTCAGCGCAATAGGCTCAAACTGTAATCAACGGCTTATTTAACCATGAGACCCCTGAGTCCAAAGGAACAACGCCCAATTTTTGACACTAATATCATGGACCCCAAAAGTCCCAAAGCACTAAGCCCAATCTGACATCAGTACAATATTGTGTCATGGACTCCAAGAGTCCCAAGGCACTAAGCCCAATTTGACATCAATATGATATTGTGTCATGGACTCCAAGAGTCCCAAGGCACTAAGCCCAATTTGACATCAATATGATATTGTGTTATGGACTCCAACAGTCCCAAGGCATTAGGCCCAATTTGACATTAATAAAATATTGTGTCTTGGCTTAACCACACTGTGATTCACAAGCCCTCTTCTCCTTTATTTATATAAACCTATAGAGAAGTAGGCACTCATATTTCATAATGTAGGACTTAGATTGCTTTTCCCTCTTCTTCCAAAATTCCTCTTGCTAATTCATTTCCAACAATCCCCCACATGAATGAGCGGTCGTTCTTAGTTTCACAAATCGTTTATCGCATCGGTTAAAGTAGCACATGGGGACTTGAACTTTCCTAGTGATTACCTATTTGAATCACAGGCAAATCAGTAGGCATAACATGTCCCTGAACTATAAGCCTTTTGTGTAATTCCAAAGTAGATGACACACAATAAATGTTTCTTATAATCCTTCGTTCTCGGTATGTGTTCGTTTTTTCCTTGAACACATGTCTGGTCTCATAAGTGCTCAGAGAATTTGGCTTCATAATTCTCTTTCAAGCGGCGCCTTTGCACTTACGTAGGTGATTCTGTAAAGGTTATTATCTAATTCCTCAAAAATAGACATCATTAAAAGTATTAATACTTATCCTTTTTCAACACGTAATGCACTGACTTATCATAGGAAAGGTTTGTGTGTAACAGTGCCATCAAGTTTCTCTTAAACTTCGTTGTCCCTTAGAACCTAGGTCTTGGGATCTCCAGTCAACTAGGTGGGGTTTCCATTTTAGAAAAACCTTTATTCTATAAGCCTTAGCCCTATTCCCATCGATAAGACTTGAATTTTTTCTCTTGGCAACCCTTTTGTAAGTGGATCTGCTAAGTTATCTTTAGATTGAATGTAATCTATTGAGATAACCCCATTAGAGAGAAGCTGTCTTATCGTTTTATGTTTACGACGAATATGCCTAGATTTACCATTGTATAGTGTATCATCCGCTCTTATAATAGTTAATTGACTATCACAATATATACATATTGGAGACATGAGTTTGCTCCAATTAGGAATGTCTTCCAAGAAGCTTCGAATCTATTATGCTTCTTATGCAGTTTTATCTTGTGCAATAAACTCCAATTCCATCATAGACTTAGCGATACAAGTCTGTTTGGAAGATTTCCATGAAATTTTTCCATTTCCTAATGTGAACACATATCTACTTGTAGACTTTGTATCATGTGATTCATTAATCTAATTTCCATCTCTATATCCTTCCCCTATTGAAGGATAGTTTGTATAGTATAGACCATAACTCTGCGTATACTTTAGATATCCTATAACTCTGATTATCGCTTTCCAATGATGCTTACCAGGATTTCTGGTAAATCTACTTAGTATGCTTACAACATATGTGATTTCAGGACTAGTACAGTACATGATACTTCCCAGCATACTAGAGTATTACAATTGGTAGATACCACCACCAGTGTTCTTTACCCAATTTTAGTTCACATCTACTGGTGATTTTGCAATAGTTACATTATATTGCTTGAATTTTTCAGGTATTCTGGTGATGTAATGCGATTGGGATAATGCATATCCCTGTAGTGTTCTCAGAATTTTTACACCCAATACCACATCAGCTAAACCTAGGTCTTTCATATCGAATCTAGAGGATAACATATCCTTTGTAGATGTTACTATGGCCTTGTCATTGCCTAGGATCAATAGGTCATCAACATAAAGACAAACAATGACATATCCAATATGTGTATGTTTTATGTACACACGTTTATCTGATTCATTTATCGTGAATTCATATGATCACATAGTATTATCAAACTTCTCATGCCACTGTTTTGGAGCTTGGTTAAGGCCATAAAGTGATTTTACCAATTTGCAAACTTTATTCCCATTTTCTGAGCTTAGAAATCCTTCAGGTTGTTTCATATAGATTTCATCCGCTACTTCACTATTCAAGAATGCAGTGTTAACATCCATTTGATGTATTTTTAAGTCATGTATGGAGGCAACAAGCTATATTATCCATGTTCTAGTGATTATGTATCAAGATAGTCCTTGTCTTCCTTTTATCTAGATCCTTAGACTATGAGCTTTGTACTTGTCTATTGAACCATTAGGTTTCAGTTTCTTTTTAAATATCCATTTATAACCTAAAGTCTTACATCCTTAAGGTAAATAAATCAATTCCCATGTATGATTGGACATAATGGATTCAACCTTATTGTTAATCACCTCTTTTCAATAAAGGGCATCGCCGGAAGACATAGCTTGTTTGTATGTCAATGGATCATCTTCTAACATAAAGGTATAGAAGTCTGATCCAAATGTTTTTACGGTCCTTGACCTCTTATTTTTTTTTCTTGGTTCTTCCAGTTGATGCTTAGCACTATGTTGCTGAGTATTATTTTGTTCAACATCCTCAAGAGAATTAGGAACTTCATCTTCCCTTGGTCTCTTAGGTGTACGCTTTTCAATACCCTGTTTCAAGGGGAATATATGTTCAAAAAATCTAGTGTTTATCGACTCAATGATGGAATTTTCATGAATATCATCAATTTCATATTTATGTACCAAAAATCGATATGCGACACTGTTTTGTGCATATCCAATGGATACACAATCAACTATTTTGACATTCTTTGGTTTTGTAACCTCTACCTTGGCAAGACACCTCCACACTTTTAAGTATTTGTAGAATGGTGGTCTATTTTTCCAAAGTTCATGAGAAGATTTAGATGTTTTCTTTCGGGGTATTTTATTTAAAATTTGATTTCCCAAACGAATAGCTTCTCCCCAAAAGTTATCTGGCAAGCCAGAATAAAGAATTTATCATTTCTTAAGAGTTTTATTTTCCGTTCGGCTATATCGTTGGATTGAGGTGAATATGGTGCTGTAATTTGGTGTAAAACACCATGTTCAGCGCAAAATTCTTCAAAAGGGAATACATATTCTCCTCCTCTATCACTTCTTAAAGCTTTGATTTTCTTGTTAAGTTGATTCTCAACTTCCGCTTTGTATTGTTTAAACACATCAAATCACATACATCTGTATGTATTATATTTAGCGGTTCTGTTTCTCGTTCAACATGATGAAACGATTTTCTTGTCAATTTTGCTTCTACACAAATTTGACATTTTTAACTGATGTCTATATTAATCAATTTGTGCAATGTATCAAAGTTTACATGCCCTAATCTAGAATGTCACATGTTGGAAGAGTCAACAATATAAACAAAAGATTCACTTTTATTCATATCAGTGTATGGTACAATAGTGGATACATTTTCTTTAAACGAACCATCACACACGTATCCTCTTCCTACATACACTCTATTCTCAGCTTCAAGGATTAATTTAAATCCATGTTTGCTGAGCAGTGATCCTGAAATCAGGTTCTTACGAATTTCTAGAACATAGAGAACGTCATTTAAAGTTAGTTCCTTTCCAGGTTGCATTCTGATATTACTGCACATAAATTCATATCAGCACTGCCCTTTTGGAGATTTCTGCCAAATTTTCTTTTGATCTTTTAGGAACATATTTAGTCATAAATTTGGCAAGTCCTAATATTGTTAGATAAAGCAACATTTTTATGTTGTCAACGCTTAAAATTAATGACGTTGAACTTCTCTGGCCTTTTCTATGAGACAGAGCCATTGTTGGAACCATTGGCGTAATCAGAGCGTTGGTCACCATCTATGCCAGTGTAAAATTATGGTTGCTATTTCGCAAGATAGCTTATTGTCGTCTGAAACAATCAATATTGTTTTAAGATTGTTAGAAATTTTTGTTAATACACGATTGTATTACAAAATTAGATCTTTTTGTCAATACACGATTGTATTGCAAATAGACAGTAATAACTATCTATGTTACTCAATAATGCCACAATTGTCAAGTCAAACTGTGATTATAGCAATGACAATAAGCAAGATCGATTGTGCACTAGATTGAAGCGGTAAAGAACCATCACAGACATACTAGAAAAAGAATATTTCAGTAATGTCTGAGTCCAGAAATGATTCTGTTTCCTTAAAACAACACTGCCGTCATATGCAGTGATTGACGTGATAGCAATTTTTTTCCCAGGATAAAACGGACCAACCCCGTAGTGCAGTGCCAGCAAATGGAGCTCCGACGAACTGAAATAGATTATAGAAACTTGAACAGAGAATTACTTTGAAGAATAATTAGTAAATTGAGAAGAATAACTAATTTGTATTCTGTCTCGTTTCAGGCCAAATTTTTATAGGCTGGAGGAAGTGCCTATTTGAACATTAATGACCCTTGAAAAGGTTGTGACCCTTCAACTAAGCGGTGCATAAAGTGCGCATTTATGATGAAATGGGTTTATCCTTTCAATAAAACGGATATGTCAGACCAAAAATAGATCAAAATAACTCATTTCAGCGCAAAAGGCTCAAACTTTAATTAGCGTCCTATTTAACCATGAGACCCCATGAGTCCCAAGGCACAACGCCTAATTTTTGACACTAATATCATGTCATGGACCCCTAAAGTCCCAAAGCACTAAGCCCAATTTGACATCAATATAATATTGTGTCATGGAACCCAAGAGTCCCAAGGTATTAAGCCCAATTTGACATCAATATGATAATGTGTCATGGACTCCAAGTGTCCCAAGACACTAAGCCCAATTTGACATCAATATGATATTGTGTCATGGACTCGAAGAGTCCCAAGGCATTAGATTCAATTTTACATCAATATAATATTGTGTTTTGGCTTAGCAACACTGTGATTCACAAGCCCTCTTCTCCTTTATTTATATAACCTTATAGAGAAGTAGGTACTCATATTTCATAATGTGGAACTTAGATTGCTTTCCCCTCTTCTTCCAAAATTCCTCTTGCTCATTCATTTCCATCAATTTCTAGAGTAGATAGTTGTCCTTATCAAGTTCAGCAGTTATTAAATGTCCTTTGAGCTTAACAACAGGGTCATTAAGGGGGTTAGTATGATCAACAATAGTTTCTGAGGCTGTTGAAGAAACTTCATTATTTCCTGGAGCCATTATGGGTAAGCTAGATCAATTGGTGATGGAAAAGGTATGCACTGGAACAAGAAAATGGTTTTGGTGAGGTAAAAAACAAATATGAAAAATCTAATCGATGATGAAGAACTTAATAAGAACTTTTGTTTACCATTCTTCGTGAGGCACTCAAAACAACTTTCGCAGCCAAAATCACTGATCGATGATGGATGGCAGACATTAGTCTTTCCAATGATTAAAATAGTATGCAGCCAGAATCATTGGGGTGATAAAATTTCACTGGTGAGTGCCTTTCCTGGTGAGGCATACTTGAGAAGATTGGAGAAAATGCTGAATAGGAAATTGAAAGTATATTTGACCACTTTGTTTGATGATGATTAGAGTTTTGGCTAGCGAATAGGATCGATTTGAATCTCATACGAGGATGTTGCTCTGATAGCCGGTTAGAAATGTAAAAAGCTTGTAATAGTTTTCTTTATTCAATCGAATGAGTAATGTACAGACAGCAGCATGCACACACACACACACACACACACACACACATATATATATATATATATATACACACACTTTTTCAAACCATAAAATAAGCAGCACAAGACCCATTAGTATTCGGCCCAATATCAGTTGTTCTTGGGACATGTCCTTTAACCATATTGGGAGGATAAGATAAGCATACTACCATAACTGTCACACCCAATTTAGTTTGAAGCGCATAGAAGAGTGATATAAGTAAACTATTGTATTTTTTTTCTTTTTTGAATACAAAATAATTTTGAATTCCCCACGCAATTTGGCATAATGATGGCGTAGGGATTCAAATTTCCCTACGCCAAAACAAAAGTTGGAAAATAGCATGTCGCAAAAATTCCCTTAGGTTTCCCTATGCTGTCATCCCTAAGCGTTCCCTATGCCAAGTTCCATACGTCTTCCCTACACAGCATTCCCTATGCCTAATCCCATATGCATTCCCTACACGTACGTCCATATGTCTTCTCTACGCCTTCTCCCATACGCCTAGACTTCTTCTGTTCAAAGTGCAAAATTTTGATTATCCATACCCATTCCATATGCATTCCCTATGTCACCGTACACCAAAATTCAATATGGTTCTTTTATATTTATGTTAATCTACCACACATACCATAGTAAAGTTTAATAAAATGAACACATGCAAAATCATAACAATATATATACCAATAAAAACATTGATGTAGAATGAATATCATGGCCAAATTACCATAAAGTAGCTACAAATGTATTTAAAAGAAATCATATCCAACAAAAAATAAAATAAAGTTACATAACTCTACCATGGTCGTTTCATTTAATTCAAATATCACATAATGTACCTTATCCAAACAGAACATCAAACTCACTGCCAAAATAAGAATAACTCATAAAATATGTCATATCTCTGATTCTTACTCCCGCTTCAAGCCTCGTATGAACTCTTGCACACAAATCATCTCCTCCTGCATGGAACCTAAATTCCCTTGTAGTTTGTTAATCGTGACATTCATTTTTTGATTTTTTACTCCTTAGATCTTATACTTCCTCCACAAATTTCTCTCTATCATCTGAAACTTCAAACCTAACAGTATATGTATTGTCTCTATATATCTACGCATAAATTGTTTAATCCAATTATTACAACGAATAAACAAGCACAAATAATCAGGCCAATAGGCTTAGTTAAACTAAGTCATTCAGCTCAGTGAAACTGAGCACATCAGCTCAGTTATAATCAGCCGAACGACTCTGTAATATTGCGTCGAAAGGCTCAGTTAAACTGAGCCTAATGGTTCAATTTCACTAAGCCAAAATGACTTAGTTTTACCTAGCTGAAACGACTCAGTTTTACAGAGCTAGAATGACTCACTTTTATCGAGCCAAAAGGCTTAGTTATAGTGAGGCTTATGGCTCAGTATAACTAGTTTTGTATATTTGCATATAATCATATCAGTTTTACCATTGTTGGATTAAATAAACTTCATATTTGTTTTCGTGGATTCACGAAAAGGGCAAGGCAACTGACTATAGTAATGGATTCAAGCAGCTATGACAACATATAAGCTATATTGTATAACAAATCTATGATGAAATTGTACAGCTGAACAAGCTAATAGATGTATTGTCTATCTGTTAGTTAATTCTATGGAAGTATGCCGTGTTTTATTTATTTATTTAAAGTGATAAATGTATTATATTGTACGAAACACAAAAAATGTCCCTTTTCGTTTTAGTATTTTCGATGAAATAGTGCATGTAACTTCGTTATTGTTAAACTTTGATTTTAGCTGTTTAATGTGAATCAATCGCTTTCTTTATATTCAGACATCTTATGTTGGTGGCTTGTTCATTCCAGTAATTGAGTAAATATTAAACTCCGCATAAAACGTTGTATATTACTATTGATAGGGTTGTCAACAGATATTTTCGGATACAAATAGTGCCATATTTGTATCTGCATCTGAGATCATTTTTGGATATCGGATATCTGTATCCATGGGTACGGGCGGATTGCAGGTAATTATCCTATCGCTAGCGATCGATAAATTAAGAAACATATTAAGTTTGTATGAATATTTTATTGTTCCATTGGTTATTAAAGGGTTAAAAATTAATAAATATGATGATAATAAATAATTTGGAGTAGTTAATATGCATTTTGTGCATAAAATATGAATTCAAATTTAATAATTCAATAAATTTATATCTTTCAATATACTAAAATGTTTATAATTTAAGCTACAATTCTGAAAAAGCCGGGATGGATAATTTTCAGATAAGTATGTCTTCATATCCGTATCCACATCTGTTTTTTCTGATATCAGATATTTATCTGCTTTTCGGATATGGATGCAGATGGATTTTGGATTTTCGGGTATCCATTGTCAACTCTAACTTTTGATTTTGACTAAAGAACTTTATAGTTTATGTCTTGCATGTAATAAAATATGTGTGGTCCTTTATGTGAAAATAAGGGAGTGCGTATTAAAACAGAAGGAATCTGCTATTGGCAGTAAATGTTGTTCTAGTACAACTACGATAATGATTGATTCCTTAAAGTTAACATGTTATCGTCTTAACCAATAAAATGTTTTTTAATAGAAAGTAAGGTTTTATTTTGGACCAAAGACTCTGATTTCTTTGTAGAAGGCGGAAGAAAATTGAAAGAGAAGAAATCAAATGAAAATGTGGTAGTAACTAAAAAAATAAAATAAGTTTTCAGTAAGTACCCCAGGAATGTTGTTGGTATCAAGCCTTCGTATGCTTCTTAAGGAAGCGCACGTCTATGCAGTTAAAGCCCCGATAAAGCCCCGAATATCCCTACTATAGCCTATAGCATTCTCCAGCTCCTACGCTATTTCAGTTTAGCACTGACAAACAATAGATCTTCTTTTATCCTTGCTATTTTCCGCTGCATCCGCTAAATCAAGGCTTTTTAGCACCCGCTTTAGCAGTATTGATATACAAAGCTTGATTTGACTAGTTCTCTTTTTTTGAAGTTCAATGAAGCTAGTGTAAAGAGATAAAATTAAGGCAAGAGTGCCCAATTTATGCTAGAAATCTATCACAGTTGTAACAACCCACATTTTTTTGTACCCAAATTTTGACAAAAATCAATACTTGAACACATCCAAGCATGGAGCATGTATATCTGGTACCTGCAATAAATGAGCATGAACATAATCAGAGTACGATAAATATAACTCGTAGCGAAAAAAAATAGGATAAACTAGTATTAACTCAAGTAGCTACCTTTTTCAAAGTAAGTCACTTTGCCAATACCGAGCATGAGAGAGAACGAGAACCAAAATCCAAACTTAATCATCTGTGAGAACCTGACCTTCTCTAGGAAAATGGGAGGTTGTAATGAGGAGGGGGGTCAGAACAACAAGTTGTGGTGACTACGAAATGTACAACACATACTATAACACGGATATATTCCGTTTGGTTCAACCCAAGCTGTATGCCTAACAAGGTTAGTGATTCTAAACCAACCTTGTTACTTTTTACACACGACTCTACTACTCTTCCCAAAGTAGCATCCCAAATTTACATTACCGAGGTAGGATATTTACACATTTTTGTAAAGTCTTTATACCATAGCTTAACTGGTTAACTACATCGAGAGTGGGCCCCTAATTTCAAGGTTTCTATCTATATCCTCATTCACTATTCTTTATTATTTAACATGTAACTATCAATGATAGATAGGGTGGATTCTCCCTGATCATTTAAGACCTTAGGTGGACCTATTGGCCACTTATTAACCCTCAATAATATATTCAACGTTAACATAAACTAGAGGACACTAGCTCCGAGCACTACTAGTTAAGGCTTCCGTCATTCGTGCATATACTCTTGCCCTGCATAAGGTGAGAATGGTATTTTATCATTCTCTATACCTTCTAGCTGACCTTATTGGATAACCTCCTTAGTCGCTTATTACTTCCCGTAGGATAGTAGTCACATCGGACGTTTTAATTTCTAGGTTTGGGTAGGCCCACATAGACCTTCCATTTAAGACCCCTAAACTGAAAGACCAATTCCCAGGTGGACTCTTCAACCCTAGTCTCTTACCCTTGTAGGACCCAGGAGGAGGACTGTACGCGAAGGTTATTAGTTTGTACCCCCGTTTTCCTTTAGCACTTTTCCCTATTGGGATAAAGTAGGCTACATTAAGTCATTCTCGTTTAGTCCCTCTGTACGGGAATACTATACTTACACCATTTATTTTTGTCACGAGTTTATATGGTTAATAATACCTTACATTATTAACCTACTAAGTCCAAATATATTTTCTATCTCCATTATTATAAATCAGGAAGGTTATATTCCTTTTTCCATAGGATATTTATTTAATACCTTCTCTAATTTGGACTTAGTGTTTAAACGACAATCATAAATTCCTTTATGACACCCATTTACTTTTATTTTCTATTTATTGCCCTTTATGACCATAACAGTCATATTTTTCTAAGGCAACTATTTATCAGTCCTAAGCTATCTATTTGTCCCCAATGGACACTAGCTATTCTTATTCATTTATTTATTGGTTGACTATATATATATATATATATATATATATATATATATATATATATATATATATATATACCTAGCCTCTCACATTAAGTTGACTAACTATGAATGTTAGATTTGCCAGTCGGTTCTGGGTAGACTTCTATCACAAGTGAACGTAACCTCGTGTCGTAATACGATCATATTTATGCATTAGACCCTCACATTAAACTGACTACCTATGGTTGCTGGATTTGCTGGTCGGTTCCGGGCAAGCTTACACCACAAGTTGAGTTTAACCTCGTGTCTAAATGCGGTTATAATTCATATTTCCTAATTGGGGTTCACAACATTTATCCTCATTGATTTTAGGAATTATAACCATTTTTTCTATCACATTATTTTTCCCAAATCAATATTGGTTACAATGGTCATTTATTGATTTGCGATCTCATTTATGGCAATTAGTTATATTTATTGCTACAAATGGTTATCACAAATATATTAATTCAAAATGGATTGTATTTACACATAATTTCATAATTGAATTTTATCCAAATATTCAAACATTGCATACAATGTATCTTTTACCGTTTTACGCTGATTTGGACGGATAATATGCATATATTTATAAACAGTAATTTATTTATTTATGTATGCACCGAGCATAAGAGAGAACGAGAACCGAAAGCCAAACTTAATCATTTGTGAGAACCCGAACTTCTCTAGGAAACCTGGGAGGTTGTAATGAGGAGAAGGTCAAAACAACAAGTTCTGGTGACTAAGAAATGTATAACACAGACTATAACACAGATATATTCCGTTTGGTTCAACCTAAGCTATATGACTAACAAGGTAAGCAATTCTAACCAACCTTGTTGATGTTTATGTACGACCCTACTACCCTTCCCAAAGTAGTATTTGCAAAGTATAGTACCGAGATATGACGTTTACACATATTTTTGTGAAGCCTTTATACCAGAACATGACTGGTTATTTAATCGAGAGTGGGCCTCTAATTACGGGGTTTCTATCTATATGTCCTCATTCGCTATCCTTTATTATTTAATGCCTCACTATCAATGATAGATAAGGTGGATTCTCCCTGATCGCTTAAGACCGGACCTGTTGGTCACTTACTAACCCTCGATAATACATTCAACACTAACATAAACTAGAGGGCACTATCTACGAACCCTACCAGTTAAGGCTTCTGTTTTTCACGCATATACCCTTTGCCCCACAAAAGGTGAGAGATGGTATTTTATCGTTCCTTATACCTTCTAGCTGACCTTACTAGATCTCCTCCTTAGTTGCTTATTACTTCTCGTAGGATAGGTAGCCATATCTGTCATTTTTAGTTTCCAAGTTTAGGTAGGCCCACACACACTTGTCATTTAAGACCCCTAAACTGAAAAACCTATTCCTAGGTGGACTCTTCAACCCTAGTCACTTAATCTTTCAAGACCTAGGAAGTGGACTATACATGAAGGTTATAGGTTCGTGCCCTCATTATCCTATTATACCTTTCTCTATTTGGGATAAAGTGGGATACGTTATTGAGTCATTCCCGTTTAGTCCCTCTACACGGGAATACCCTACTTACACGATTTCTTTTGTCATGGGTTTTATATGGTTAATGACATTTTACACTATTAACCTACTAAGTCCAATTGTATTTTCTATTTTCATTGGTATAAATAAGGAAGGTTACATGTTCCCTTTTTCTTTAGGATTCACTTAATACCTTTCCTAATTTGGACTCAGTAACCACAATCATAAATTCTCTTACGACTCCCATTCCCTTTTATTTCCTATTTATTTCCCTTTAAGACCATAACGGTCATATTTTTTATCAGTCCCAAATTATCTAATTGTTGTACCCCAAATAGGCAATTTCTATTCCTATTCCTTTATTAATTTATTTATATATTTATGTACTAGGCCTCCCACATTAAGTTGACAAATTATGGATGCTAGATTTGCCGGTCGGTTCTGGGAAGACTTCTACCGCAAGTTAACTTAACATCGTGCATTAATACAATTATATTTATGTTTTAGACTCCTCACGTTAAACTGACTACCTGTGGTTGTTGGATTTGCCGGTCGGTTCTGGGCAGGCTTACACCATAAGTTGAGCTTAACCTCGTGTCTAAATGCGATTATAATTCAAATTTCCTAATTGGGGTTTACAACATTTATCCTAATTAACTTTAGAAATTGTAACCATTTTCCTATCACATTTATTTTTCCCCAGTTAATATTGGTTTCAAGGGTTATTTATTAATTTGCGGTCTTATTTATGGCAATTCATTATATTGATTGTTACAAATGGTCACTACAAATATATTAATTCAAAATGGATTAAATTTATCCATAATTCCATAATTGAACCTTATTCAAACATTCAAACATTCCATACAATGTAAATTTTATCGTTTTATGCTGATTTGGACGGATAATATGCATATATTTATTTTTATGTTTTCGTGCAGTTAACGTAGTTATTATTTTATTATTATTCTTTTTAAATTAATTATTTAGTCTAATCTATTAACCAAACATTTTCTTTTTATATTCAAACTTGCTATAAGGCTTCAAGTCTCACAAAGGACTTTTAGCTGTAATCATTGTAAATAATGCCTATTTTGTGGAATTGGCATATTCCAAATCATAAGAAATATATGTAAATATATGTTTTGGAATAGTCGATGCAAATTACTCACAAATATATGTATTTATATTTATATGTACCTTTGCACCACTTTTCCCTTTTTAATCCTTTTTATCATACCTCTTGTGATTTCAAAATAATGCTTCTTTATTCAAAAGAGGAAAACGACATGTTTTACAATGCTTAAGCCAAAATCCAACAATATTGGATATAAACAGGAATATTTCTTTTATTCTTACAATCACTTAATTCACAAATTTCATCTTTTTACTCAACTTTTTACTCAAATTTCATCTTATTACATATATTAAATGGGACTGATTTCCAGATCCACAGTGCTATGTAACATGTACAACATATTTCATGACATAACTGTAGGAATATGTGGGAAAAATATTTAAGAATCCTACAATTCATGTTATACATAATCACAACTTATCATTTACCAATTTTAACTATATTTATAATCAGATCTGATGGTTGCTAACAAATTCACAATATTCAGATAAATAGATCTGATAGGCATAAAAACATAGATTGAAATCAAATGAAGTAGATAAGTCATTATAACCGTATTAGTAAATTTCCCACTCACCTTATAGCCTCCAAATTCTAGGTTTTGAATCCTTTAGGCCTACAATCTCTAAATTCTTATAGATCTACAATTTATCTAGAGAGTGGAAAATTCTAGACTTGTAGAAATGTAAGATAAAGGGAAGAGGGCGAAGAATCTATTGTTGAGCATCCTCTTCCATTGAGTATAATAACCTTCCCAATTGCATATGAATTTGATTTGATTTGATATGTATGAACATATTTTTATTTCAAAAGTTAGGTTAGTAGAGGAAAAAAATGGCAGTGCTCCACTGCCTCTATAGATTTGAATGGAAAAGAATAAGGCTCTACACTTTATTTATAGGGGTAGAAATGACCTAGAACCGTTGAATTAGTTTTAAGATATACTCGACCATTCGTTACATATACAAATTTAACATAACCCTTCAAAACCTAGCCGCCACTAGGAGATCTGATGCCCAGTAGGTTGACTTAGGAGGTCGACCGTCGTTCGACCCCCGTGGTCGACCGCTTGGGCACCAGTTGCCCAGGTCGACTAGTTAATTTAGGTGATATATTAATTAAATATCCTGGTTTATTTATTTTCAGTTCGTTTTCGTATTTTGTCCGTAACTTTTTCATACGGACTCCGTTCGCTAAACTTCGAACGTGAAGTTGACCAGAATTCCGAGACGAACGTAAGGTTAAAGTTACATAGCCAAATTCCATCATTTATAGAAATTCCTATTTTTGAAATTCTAATTATTAATTTATATCACCAAAAATTTCGATTTGTTACAACAGTTATCAAATCTGATGTGCGTAAACATGATACTCTTTGATTTTGGTATGTAAGATCAATTTCTATTAGTTTCTTCTACAAATGTAATGTGATAATGATAAGTAAATAATTTTAAATATTTGATTTTACATCTAACGAACCATTTTGCTCTTCCGCTATATCCTTGTTATTTCCCCGTTTTTATCCCTACTACACCTTTTTACACATCCACCTCTATATAACCGCTAAGCGCTTTAACTGCACAGGCACATGTCTCACCTTCTCCAATAAACTGCATGTAAAGAAGGTTTAGCCTACCGTGAGAGAGCTCCCTACCCCGACTCTCGGTTATTTGAGCAACTCGCTCGTTGTATTTGGCCTGTAATTTACATAAAAAGTTAGGTATTGTATTTTTTAACAGAATTAGAAATTTGTAAACTTTAATTTGAAATGTTTCAATGCTTATCCATCTGCAGGATGACATAAAACTCCTCCCTCTCAAACCCATTCACTATGCCATCTCATATGCTCCGCATAGGCATAAGACAAATACAATCTTTGCATTATAGGAATAATCAGAAGCTAATGTAAATGAGTAAAAAGCACATCTTTACTGTTACTTATTTTCCATATATTCCTAAGCCATAAAATTTACATTGTGAATGGTCTACATGTTCTTTCCAATATAGCATACATCCACTTCGAAATGTATATATCTTTTCACACGACAACCCGAATGCGGACATGTTTTTTTTTATTTGATACAAATTTTCAGCCAATCTAGTTTGCTAAACGGATGAGACTACATCTCGAAATAAACGAATAACGTCATTATTTAATTTTTGGGTACCATTGTTTATAGATTTTTTTGCAACTATCCTAATAGTTGCTGCCAACTCTGTCACATGACATCCATCAAAAAGCGGTTTTTTATGCTTCTAACAAGTCAATAAAGATTTAGTTTTTGGACTTGGCTCTTCCTTTACATCCAATGAATTAGACAACATGCTCGGACTAGCGGCATCAACAACCATTTCAGTCATTCTATTTTATGTAGCAGTAGATTCATCAAAATCAACACCAATATTTACGTTATAATCCTCAACAGCTACCGACGTATTAATAACGTTCACCGTATCTTTGCCATGATGTATCCACACATAGTAATTGTCCAAAAAATTGTTTTTAGTCAAATGCCTTTGAACAGTTTCATGAGAATGATGTTTTGTAGCTTTGCATTTCTTACAAGGACAACGAATTTCCGTCATGTTTGTCCCATTGGAAGATGCCACTAGCATGAACTCAGTTAAACCTCTAAAAAGTTGTAATGGAATTGTTCCTCTATGTCCAACATCTTTGTACATCCAAACGCAGTGAACTTTCAAATATTCCATTTTCTACTGCATAATTAAGGTATGTTATAGTATAAGATAAGTACTTATATTATTATTATTATTATATATAACTATAGTAATTTCATTATATTAATAGTTATCTAATTATTGTATTATTTTATTTAGATGGATATAATTTCAAATTCGTACACATACAAATACAATATTAGATGTATGCTATTTTAACTTGAAAATTCGAATTCTTCTAAATGTTTAAATTCTTCCATTTATGCAAATTAAATATATCTTATCGTAATCCTAATAAATTTTTTGTCTATTGTTTATTTAAGTGAACTTTCCAGTTGAACTGTTTATTTATAAGCTTAGTTAATCTGCTTTCCATTACAAACAAAAAGTTATTTTTTATATTTCATAAATCAGTTCACCTCAAGTGGTACAACATAATTTCGGTAGCACTTCTCCTTATTCCCCATATCTTACGCCTATCGGCGTACACGGAGAACAAAGAAGTCCTCTCGAAATTTATCACCACTTGAATGGAAACGATTTATGTAATGTAAAAAATAGCCTTGTTTGTAAGTTGTCCAATGCAGGGACAAATTTGAAAAATACTGTATTAGATGAATATTGATGTCCGTTTCACAACAAAACGCACATCTACACAATGATCATACACATACCTATCAAACGGGGCCAAACATTAATCTATGAAAAAATATAAAAATAATAATTCATTAATCTATCATAATGCGTGATACTTTGGTTCGTTGTCATAAGACAGTTGTAATATGCTTATGCTTTAAAGGCCCAAACAATACTATCTACATGATATCCAAGACAGTTGAAACTATTTTCCACATGTATAATATATGTGATTACAGTTATCTAATACCTAAAAATATATATAAATACGAATTCAAAAACAAACTTTATTCATATCCATAATGTGGTGCTGATTTATATAGTTTACAATGAAAATTCTTTTATTTTCCATGAGAATAATACATGTATATTGTGCAGAATTTTACTATATAACGTTGGCGACTAATATTGTATAAAATTGCAAAACAAAGATTGTGTTGTCTGCTTTTTAACATAAAGAAAAATTCCTCGTTGATCAATCAAGTTGAGAATATATTTAACACCAAACAAAGCTGCATATCCATTACATCCTATTGTAGGTTATAGCAAGAAAAAGTTAACTCCGTGCCATCGGCACGGGCTACCTACTAGTATTAAATATTTTACAATCTTCTTGAAGTTTAAAACACACATCATTTATTAGCAAAACCCTACACTTACCTAGTAGTGTCAATCCAAATCCAAAAATGACCATGACTCAACTTTTATAATGTTTATTTTTTTTCTTTGCATACCAATAGTGTCAATCCAAATTGAGCACTGCTTGGTTATGAAAACTGAGATATGCTCAGCTATGCAAACTTAACACTGCTTTTTTTTAGCAAAACTTTATTCTAATAAAAAAATAATATTTTGATGTCAACCATCTCGTTTTTCTAATTTTTCGTTTCTCATTCTCTCATATTTAAAAATTTTCTTGATCAATTAAAAACATCCACACATAATTGCTTTGATAATAGATCCAAATCGCATTAAATAATTACAATATTTCTTTTAAACTTAGAATCAGATCTAAATCTAAAAGAACTCACAAAGACCGACGAACAAGAGAAGAAAGACAAATATGAAAAGAAAAAAGAATGGAAAACATAATAAACTCCCATTAATTTCAAACCTCTCCCATGCTTGCAAATAGAAAACCGATGATCAATTGACTGCTCGAAAGATATCAAAAGCGCCAGTTTGCTATTTGACAATTACAGAAGACCACCCAAGATTGGTGAAAGTCTATTACAACTTTTATTCTCTGTTCTCCTCGAATTTTTGTAACCTCTTCTATCTTCTATTTTCTATAAGTTCTTGAATCCAAGTTTGTTTTATTTTCTTTCCTTAGCTTTAAAATTAGTAGTCCACCAGAAACCATCTGACCAAAAGGCTAAGACTGAACGGAGAAGCAAACAAAATCCAACAAAATATATTTGTAATAGGAAATGCTACATTAACAGAAGATTTTCTTGTCAAATCTTACACCAAAAACATAAATTTAGAAGGGACCACATATTAAATAATTATACTACTCCCGAATTTCACAATTTCCCCCACAAATACACTATTCTAGGATATTAATAAAAAATAGTTTTTGTCATAGCAGAAAAACTCATTTGTAATAACTAAAACGAAATTACAAAGTCAAACAATTAAAATTGCTGCCCATTAAAACAGTGATTCTGATCACCCCTAGATTGCAATGATTCAACAAGTATGTCAGTGAAGCATTTCAGTTCCATACAAAAAAGCTTCTAAGTTGTCCCCTTGTTGATCAGTCCAAAATCAACCAAACAAAATTAACATGTAATTCATATGTTTTTCAATTATTGAAACAATTCCTAACATCCAAATGCTTAAGCAAACCAAATTTAATAACTAGATCAAAATTATGAATTAGAAAAATAGATAACAAAAGAACAAACTTAAGATTCATCCATGGTTAAAAAGATGGTAACCACAGGAGAAGTAATTAGATAACGAAAGTATAATAGTCAAATTCAGAGGCATGAAAGTATATCAAACTATAAATCAAAAGAAACATGGATAAACAAATAACGAGATGTTTCTATGGAATGCGTGGCATGCAAAACAAGAGGACTAATTTGCAAATTTTGTTGTAACTGTTTTTGGTGAATATTTGATTTAATATTTAATTTAATTCCTATACATTTCAGTGTTGAACATCTTAAATTCTATATCTACATTTATAAAAGGAAAAAAACAAAAAACAAATTTATGAAATCTAAGGCAAATAAACCAAAAGCAAAACTCTAATGCAACTGTTTCAGGTAAGGCCAATGGAGAATAAAATCTAACATCTCAATGAAATTATGGCAAAGAGGTATATTCATAAAAAGGAAATTTGAATCATTGAAATTTTGAATCATATGAGTAAATAAACAGTAACGAAGCTACTTAGAGGTTCAAGGAATGGATCATAACTGCATATTATTACAATTCTGTGTAGCTAATCATCATAGCTATGTTTTAGTTATCAAACGACAATTGAACAATTGGCTTTCGTATGTAACTTATTCACGAGTCATACTAAAAAGCAATAAAAAATCGATGAACAAACAAACCCATAAAAAAAGTTAAAACGTCTTGTATGGTACTTACTTGATTTAAGGGAATTAAAGGCGATACGACGCGAGTAGAGGAGATAGGGGTGAAGGCGTGAGTAGAGGAGGAAGGGAGGCAATGAGGCAGCGCGGTTCAAGGCAAGTGCGGCACGATGGAGATAGATTTAGGTTTTTTTAAATCTAAAACGATGAAATGGAAATAAGGAAAAGTGGTTGTTTTTGTGGATTGAACGGGTGCAGTTGTTTCTGTAGACTGTAATTTTAGAGTTTATTTAAATAAATTCCAACCTGTTTAAGCGCATAGGAAATGAGTAGGGAATTCCCTACATGGTACCTACACCTTTCACATATTTTTTCGATTTTCCTATACCGCGCCTACGCGCCACAGGGATGACGTATGGAATTTTGAGTTGGAAAATTGCCCTTTTTTGGAAGTGTAAACTTGGTGGGAATGCACATTGAGCCTCCAACACATATTCCAAGTAAATCACAAGGATAATGTAGGATTTGTATATGTGATCTCTGTTTAGCTAATTATGGTGGTTACCAACGGGATAAAAAATTTGTTATGTTGTAGTTGTAGGTTACTAATACTTAAAAGGCAGTTTATTTATAGTCATTTTGTTTCTATTTGTATTTGAGAAATTATGAATGCAGTAAGCAATTTTTCTTATATTTAGTGGTAGTTTTTTTATTTAACCATTTCTATTTACATGTCATAGTTTATGACTCGTTATTTATGTATGTATTGCTCTATGAGATGTTATGTGCAGTTATATTTGAACAATTATGATGTCTGTGTTTCCGTATAATCATGTTAGGGTTTCACCCATATTTATGAAGACCGAATCGTACGTCAAACCATGGTAGTGTAAGGCTCAAGGTTTTCGTGTTTCAACAGGTCAGATCGTGAGAACTGCGCAGATAGTTGATTTTTATTTTTTCGATTTAAATGTAATTTTTTTAAATATAGATAAAATTTAACCAATTATAACAAGGCTTTTTTAGCCCCAAGGACAAAATAAACAAAAATTTGTTCCATAAGGACAAGAGGTAAAATTTTATCCATAAGGACAAATTTTTGTGTAAATGGAGGAATTCAGGGGCCCATTATAATTCCACCCGTTACACTAAAATTTGTCCTTATGGAAACAAATTTTGCCTCTTGTGCTTATGGAACAATTTTTTGTTCATTTTATCCTTTAGGATACTTTCCTGTTATAACAAACACCCATGTCCAGATTGGTTGAGACACTTTGACATGATATAATTAGTCATGAGTTCAATTTTCGCCTTCAGCTCATCTGTAATGTAGTATGTTATATAGTACCTTGAAATAATTATATAATAGCTTATCATATAAAAGCTGTAAATTTACTAATTTTTTATAATGAAAGACGAATCAGTTTAATAATAGTTCGTAAAATGTACATAATAATGAATTATATCATCCAATATTTAATGACAATTGTTGTGAAATTATTTGTTAAATATATTATGTTAACAAATGGATAGTGAAGCAATTATTTTTTCTCAAATTTGAAGAACCATAAGGTTCAAAAAGGTCGGACCAGAGGTTTTTACAGCGTTTTGACGTTAAATCGCGGGTTTTTGCATGCGCAATGTTACTTTATTTTCAGAGTCGTGACACTTCAAGGTTGAAGGTTAACTGTGATCGAACCGGTGATGTTGGGTCTTTAAAACACTAGTTTCACCTGTTATTTATGCTCTATTATACGGTGTAAGGACATGAAGTAGGTTACATTGAATTGTGGATCATGTTAAACCATGACAATCCACGTAGCAGATCGAACGGTGCACAGCAACATTGATGATCATCAATTTATAGACACTATCAGATTAAAGGTAAAGTGTGAATTGTCACAGTTGAAGCCTGACGTTAGAATTAAGGGATCTTCAGTATTCAGGCACCAAAACAAAGTAAGGTGCTCTAAAGAAAGAAAGACCGAAAAGAGTGAGTTTCAATTTAGCAAGTATCATTTGTCTTCGAATATACTTTGTGAATTGTTTCTTACTCGATCGATATTCCCACATTTTTGGCAGGTATTTATACATTTGAAAGCAGCGGGCAACAAATAAGTACCATAGCCGGCCAGAGTCATTCTTCTCATTTAGATTACATTAAAATAGGATGTTATACAATCTTTAAGATAGTTAGCAGACTAGAAGCACAAGCATATATAGAGCTACCATGGTAAGCAAAGAGAGACTCATAAATATTAGTCTCCTTGTAGCTACATATATTATTTACGAACATTAAGGCACCAAAATTGTTATAACGAGTATTACAAATGAGATAAAAACACAAACCGATAGCATATGAAGAGTTATGTTACATTACACGGATTGCATACATGGCACCCCTATCAACCGTTCATCTCAGTTATCGTCAGCCGCTCCTTTTACTCATCCAGAGCATTATTTTGTAACCAATTATCTCTCAGCCCAAAGCCCAACTATTTATATATATATTCTGGGCTTGTGCAACTTGTAACTGTGTGTAAAATCATTTTCCATGCAATAAGAATTTCATTTTTCAGTTTCAAAACATTTCTGTAAAACTTTGATTTGGTATCAGAGTCATCTCTAAGCCTAAACGACATCAAATCTTTGAAAGTTTTCAGTAAAAGTTTACCCATCTGCTTGGTTTCATCATCTGGGTATAAATTCTCTCATCAGACAAGTTTTCATCATTTGAGAGAACAAAGTATAATATGATCATCGGTGCCACGCCTGAAATTACTGTAAATTCGGCTGCATCACGATAAATCATACTATACTTATTGAAATTCTGTATCAATCATCAAGAATCCAATACAAGATAGTAAAAGAAACTCACCAAAACTCAGTTGAAGCCTCGCCCGAGAGTTCTTATCAGATTATGTAATTGCTCTTACTGATTTCATCATCAAACTCTCGGTTGCTCCTCTCTGAGCATCAGCTATTTCTCACTTTCGATCAGAAACGACATTTGATTTAGAATTTCTTGAACTTCTTGAAGTTCTTGATATATTTTCATCATGGTAGACCCAGTTACATCCTCTACATCAGGCACAGGAACATATACTGGATCAAATCCACCAAATCCACCAATCCCACCATCTGGACCTGTACATCAATTAGTTAAAACAGGTATTAGTCCTCAAAGTCAGTTAATTACTGTACAACTTCAAGAAGAAAACTATTTGCTATGGAAACTACAAGTCGAAACTGCCATTCAAGGCTACGGCCTGGAGGGATTCATGCTTGGCACCACCCCTGTCCCTGCCAAATTCATCACTGATCAAGACAACAGAACTGTTGCCAATGAGGCATATGTTCAGTATCATAGACAAGATCGATTAATTAGTTCTTGGCTCTTATCCTCAATAAGTGAAGATCTGTTACCAACTGTCATTGGATGCACATCGGCTAATGCCATATGGACCACAATAGAAAAAGAATTCAATAATCAATCATCCGCAAAGGTTTTACATTTCAAAAGACATCTTCAAAATATAAAAATGGAAAATCTGAACATGAGAGAGTACATAGCTAAGGTCAAAAAGCTATGTGATCTACTAGGTGCTACAGACAATAAAGTGCCTAATGGAGATCATGTCCTCTATCTACTAAATGGATTAAATGAAGAATACGAGGCAGTTGTTGCAGTCATCACTACACAAAGAATTGTTCCTCCTATTGATGAAGTTCATGATATCCTACTATCTCATGAATCAAGAATAAGTAGCAAAAGGATTCAAGAAATTGACCTTAATGCAAATCTAGCCACAGGAAGCAAGAACAAAAATCAAAACTCAAATAACAGGATTGAATCAACTTACCGAAGAGGTGGCAGTGCTAACAGAGGAAGAGGCAGAGGCAGATGGAACAACAATAACAGACCCAAGTGTCAGATCTGCGAGAAAGTCGGTCATACTGCCCTAAAATGTTATTTCAGGTATTCCAACAATAATCAGATCCAGAAAAACAGCAACAATCCTAATGTAAATGTTGTACAAATGGATCAAGAACCAAACAGTCAAAACAAAGGTAATGAAACTGCCAGAGCAGAACACTTGCAAGATGACAGCTGGTAACCTGATTCAGGAGTAACCAATCATCTCACAAGCAATCTGGACAATCTGAATGTTGGGTGTAAGGACTATCGAGGTAATAAAACTGTTTCTACTGCTAATGGTAAACACATGCAGATCACACACATTGGAGATACTTACATTAGTGGTAGTAAACAATTACTCTTAAGTAATCTGTTAAGAGTACCAAGAATTACTAAAAATCTGATTAGTGTGTCCCAATGTGCTAAGGGTAACATTGTTTATTTTGAATTTTTCCCAAAATATTGCCTTGTCAGAGATATTCTAACTAGAAAAATCATTTTACAGGGTGATCTAGCAAATGGCCTATAAAAGTTTAAATCTGTTAAGTACAAGAATGATGTTAACCAAGAAAAATGCAATGCCACATGTAATTTGAGTGTTAAGGCTGATATCAGCATGAATGTATTTGATTTCTGGCATTGCAAGCTTGGGCACCCTAGTGTTAAAATTGTTCAAACAATAATGAATGAAAATCATATCAAGTTTGATCCTGTATCCTTACCTTACATTTGTGAATTTTTTCAAATGGGAAAAAAATCATAAAATGCCATTTACTGATTCCAATACTATATACACTAATCCATTACAATTAATTGCCATAGACCTATGGGGTCCATCGCCAGTTTGTTCAGACTATGGTTATAAGTATTATGTGTCACTTGTTGATGCTTATACTAGATTCACATGGATATATTTCCTAAAAACCAAGTCAGAAACTCATAATGCTATCACTAATTTCATTACCATGGCTGAAAAACAATATGATCATAAGGTTAAGATTATTCAAACTGATGGTGGTAGTGAGTTTAAAAACCTACATAAATTCTTTCAGGAAAGGGGCATTATCCACAGAAGTACTTGTCCATACACTTCACAACAAAATGGAATAGTAGAAAGAAAACACAGACACTTGGTTGAATCAGGCTCGACATTGCTTGCACAAGCAAATATGCCATTAAAATTTTGGCCAGATGCCTTTAATACAGCTGTTTATCTAATTAATAGACAACCAACTTCTGTATTAAAGGACATATCTCCATATGAAAAATTATACAATGTCAAACCTGATTACAAACAATTTAAAATGTTTGGATGTCTGTGTTTTCCATACTTAAGGCCCTATAACACAAATAAACTGAATTTCAGATCAAAACAGTGCACTTTTATAGGATATGCCACTAACCAAAAGGGATACAAGTGCATTGATAATACTGGTAGAATATATGTAAGTAGGCATGTGGTGTTTAATGAAAAGGTGTTTCCATATAGTACAACAGACATAAGCACTACAGGTAAGGTTAGAAATCCAAAAATTTCCATACCTCCTGTACCCCATATCAATGAAAGTTGGCAGCAAATAGAGGATCTTCAACAACCTGATGCTCAAAGCTCACCAATCAACAATGACTATGAGAGCTTTGAACCACCCAGTGTGACATCCCATTCACCTGCACAAAGTCAAAATCAAGTAAGTGATAAGTCAAACAGTCATCAATCAACTTCAGAAAGGTCAGAAAGCAACAATGACTCACCACCAACTAGACAACCAGCTCCTACTGGCCATCCTATGATTACTAGATCTAAAAGCGGTATTTTTAAACCCAAAGCATTTGTTGTTACATCCAATACTGATGAACCTAAAACTTTTGATTAGGCAATCAAAAATCATCACTGGAAAACAGCAATGGATGAAGAGTATAATGCTCTAATGAAGAACAATACTTGGGACATTGTATGTCCACCTGCTAACAAAAACATGGTTGGCTGCAGGTGGACATATAAATTAAAAAGGAATCCTGACGGATCCATAAATAAATACAAAGCCAGACTTGTAGCTAAGGGTTTTACACAGGAGTATGGGTTTGACTTCAATCAAACTTTTTCTCCAGTAGTGAAACCCACAACTATAAGACTTGTTTTGACTATTGCTATAAGTAAAAACTGGCATATCAGACATTTAGATGTCAATAATGCCTTCCTAAATGGGGTACTCAAGGAGGAAATTTACATGAGTCAACCACCAGGGTATAATGTCAATCCTAACTATGTCTGTAAACTAAACAAGGCCATATATGGTCTGAAGCAATCTCCTCGTGTATGGTTTGATAGGCTGAAAAACACCTTATGTAAATTGGGGTTTCAGTCAACCAAATCAAACAATTCCCTGTTCACAAAAGTTAATCAGTCATCCACAGCATACATTTTGATATATGTAGATGACTTGATAATAACAGGTGACAACATTAAAGACATAGATGAATTGACATTAAACTTAGACAGGCAATTCTCCATTAAAAACTTGGGTAACATCAAGTATTTCTTGGGCATAGAAATAACCAGATCTAACAATCAATTATTTTTATGTCAAAGAAAATACATAACTGAGCTACTCAGCAAAACAAATATGTTGAATGCCAACCCCCAACCAACCCCTATGATAAGCAGTCAGCAATATTCTAAGTTCAGGGGAGAGGCTATTTTCAACATTACAGAATATAGGATGGTTGTGGGGGCATTACAATATGCTACTATAACCAGGCCTGACATTGCTTATAGTGTCAATAAAGTACCTCAGTTTATGCAGAAACCATTGGACACACACTGGAAAGCAGTCAAGAGAATATTAAGATATCTCAAGGGAACCATCAACTACGACCTTACTCTAAGGAACAGCCAACATCTAAACATAGTGGGATATGCAGATGCTGACTGGGCCTCAGATCCAGATGATAGAAGATCCACAAGTGGATGCTGTGTTTATGTTGGCCAAAGCCTAATCTCATGGAGTTCAAAGAAACAAACTACTATTTCAAGGTCAAGTACCGAATCTGAATACAGAAGCATAGCGAATGTAGCAGCTGAAATAAAGTGGGTTCAATCTATGCTAAAGGAACTTAAAGTTACAACTACAGCAAAGTCAATCCTATGGTGTGACAATAAAAGTGCTGTATAGATGACAGAAAACCCAATCCAACACGCTAGAACAAAACATATTGAAATAGATCTACACTTTGTCAGAGAAATGGTGCAGAGGGGAGAAATTGAAGTCAACCACATACCTGGCACTTACCAAAAGGCAGACGTACTGACAAAAGCAACGAGTATGAAGAACTTTACCAGATTTCGCTTGGAATTCAACGTTGATGAACTCAAGGACGAAACCAAACCAAGCCCCAACAATAAAAGAAGATTGAACAAGCATAGCAACGGTGAACATACTTCCATACTCAAATCGAAAGTCAACAAAGCTAGAGAACCCTCGATGGAGCAAGCGCCGCCATCCATACTCAAATCGGAAGTCAATAAAGCCAGAGAACCCTCGATGGAGCAAGCGCCGCCATGATCAGTGTGAAAACTAGGGTTTGGGAAACCCTAGTTTCCAGAGGGGTGTATTACAAATGAGATAAAAACACAAACCGATAGCATATAAAGAGTTATGTTACATTACACGGATTGCATACATGGCACCCCTATCAACCGTTCATCTCAGTTATCATCAGCCACTCCTTTTACTCATCCAAAGCATTATTTTGTAACCAATTATCTCTCAGCCCAAAGCCCAACTATTTGTATATATATTCTGGGCTTGTGCAACTTGTAACTATGTGTAAAATCATTTTCTGTGCAATAAGAATTTCATTTTTCAGTTTCAAAACATTTCTGTAAAACTTTGATTGAAGGCACAGTAAGAGCCAAAGAAGAAAGAATGTAGAATGTAAGGAAAAAAGTACCATGATCCACCATTGCATGCACACCCAGAACCGCAGTTACGGCCGGTGCCGCAAGCTCCACAGGAAGACCTTTTAAGCCTTTTACTGGTAGAGCTATGCATTGAAGAAGAAATAAACACCTAATTTGAAGAAGGTTGATGAGAGAAACGTGCAATGCCTGGGTTAAATTTATAGAGTTAAAGAGACCGATGAGCAATGGCTGTTGAGCAAACATGTATCCTTATTTTGATCTCCATATTTCTTTCCTTTCGTAGTCAACTTTCTCCAGTTAACTAGCTTTGGTGGATTCTTTTTCTCTTTCATTTTTATAGGAAGTAATGTTGTATTACGATATATATTATTCGTTCTATGCACTTTTGCTTGCTCCATCCATTAGGTAAGAGTATAAATGGAAATAGAAAAGAGACCAACTACATTCTACACCTATTAAATAAGAAGTGGCTGGCCGCCAGACTATTGCTTGATAGCAATTCAAGAACGAAGGTGGATTATGACTGTAAGTTGCATCATTAGTCGCAAGCGATAGGAAAAATTAGTGCATCAATTGTTATATTGAAGAGGAGGAGGATACTTAATTTTAATGGAGGAAGAATCTTTTATATTTTCTTACATTTAACAACACAAAATGGTAGACTTTATATAGTAGCCTTACATGACAATTCATACTTAATAGACACCATTTCAATAATAGACATAACACTTAATGGACATGATTCCTGACTCAAAAGACACAAAAAATTATGAATGGACATCAATTGGGTTTACTTTCCAACATCCTCCCTTAATCCCAATTCTCTAATCATTTTTAAACTTTTTTTTCAAATTTCAAACTGAGAACACCTGAGCTTTAATTGATTTATATCTCATGCATTTGGGTTTACGCTCAACGATTTCTTCATTCCTTAAAGCATCATTTTATGCATTTAAAGCTTTGTTTTCCTGATCTTCCAGTAACTGTTGTTGAGCTAAAGCTTCTACATCTTGCTTGTATGCCTTGGTTGCAAAATCAACATCCCATTTTTCATACAACAAAGGCTCCTAGTCTTCATCAATCTCTACTTCAAGATCTCCCTTGTACTTCTTAATTTGATCATGCTCACTTTTAATCTGCATGGATTCATCCTCGCCTTCCTCATTTGCTATCCTCTCATCCAAAGTAGATAATGTGCCATGTCGAATGATTTTCATAAGCCTTTTCAAATTCCAAGCAAAAACATTCTTCTGATTCAGTCGATGCAAATGGTCAACAGTAATTGCATCCTCATGTCTTTTAATTTCTTTACTCGAAATTTCCCCAGAAAATTTTACACTTTTCCTAACTCCTAATTGCACACTATTTTTTCTTGTTCCCCCAATTCTTCCACTTCTAAATGCAGTAGTTCTTAAATTGACTAACAAAACAGGTTCCTTGTCTTTGAAAAGTTCAGCGAGAGTAGCCTTTACTTCATCGAGTTTCGAATCTGACATTTCCGCTGCATCTTCCCAGTCATAAACTTCATATTGGCTTTCCTTTGATTCTTCAATTTCAACTATGTGATTGTTACCAGTAGCACCAACCATATTAAATGTAGTATTATTCTTATCAACATTCAAAAAATTATTCACATTTTCGGAAGCATGGGGAATAAGATGCTTTTCATCGGGACCTTTGTATGCATTATACAGGTCAGAATTTCCTGCAGCATCTGCTTTCGATAATACATCTCTTTTCTTCTTTTTTTCAGTGACTAGCTTAGCCTTAACCGCTTCATCAATAATAGCTTTTCCTTCACTTTCAACTTCTTCATCATTTCCGTCTCCACCACTTTTTCTTTATTCTCATCCTCAGGCTCGTTGTCCTCAAGCTCTAAACTTTCCTCTGGTTCTTCCTCTTTAGCAGCTTTCTCTCTTATCAGCTTCTCTTCTTTTTTCGCCTTCTCCTCTTCCTCAGTTTCTTCGACCTCCTCTTCATCTTCTTCTTCTACTTTTGTAAGAAAGTTTGAAGGCAAGAGAAATTCAAAATAAGTTCTCCACTTAAATTATGCACTCTTCCAAAAAATTTCAAAGTGGTATCAACGCCGGGTTGAAATTATGGCTCATATATGTCTTCTGTCGTTTCTTCTCGCTGTTCTTACAAAAGAAAATTTTGAAGAATGGAGTAATAAAAAGAAAGAAAAGATGATTTCCAAAGGGTTATGGGAGATTGTTGATAGTGGCTACGAATGGCCAAAAGATGTTAAAAATATGACGGAGAAAGAAAGAAAATCATTTACAAGTATAAGAAGAAAAGATCTTCAAACTCGTGTTATTACGAGTGAGAACCTCGATAGAGAAGCATATTTTCATATTCATGAAGAAAGTCCCACAAAACATTCGTGGAATTTATTGAAAGAGGTATACGCAAAGGATGACTCAAAATTGATAAAAGAAGACACTGATTTTGATGATGAAAAATATATTGATATAGAGGAGAAAAATGGTGACAAAGATGACGATATAAACCTCAAAGAGGGTTTGGAAAATGAAAAGGATGCTAACAAACCGAAAGAGAACAACATTGCACAAGATTTGAAAAATGAGAATGTCACAAACAAAGATAAGGAAGCATGTGAACATAGCAATTCAGAAGCGGATGATGTGGAGATGACGAAGATAAAAGAAAACAAAAGTGAAGTAAAAATGGATGAGGAAAGAAAAGACAAAAGCGAGAATGAAAAAATGGATGCTAGAATGATTGAAGTTCAAGACGTTCAAGCAAAGGACAATCCAGAAGACAAAGAAGACCAAATTACAAAGAAGGAGAAGGATATAAATGGAGGATCAAGGACAAAAAAGAGGTCTAGAAGTAGGAGAAAATTTTCCCAAAGAACTGGAGCAAGAGACAAGAAAACGAAACCAAAAGGAAAGGAGAAGTCAAAAGCTCGTGCTTTGAGTCATGTAGTCGGTAATCCTTTTAAGAAAGGTGTGGAGAAAGATCCTCAGATTGATGACGAACAATTCAATAAGATCCTGCACTATATGAAATTAGGAGTTGATGGTGGTGCTTCCCTTGTTATTGGGGGTGAGAGATTTGGAAGCAAAGGGTACTATATCCAACCCACTGTTTTCTCAGATGTAAGAGATGATATTGTCAATGCAAAAGAAGAGATATTTAGACCAGTCCAGTCCATCCTTAAGTTAAATGATTTGAACGAAGTGATTAGACATGCAAATGCATCACCCTTTGGAATAGCATCTGACGTTTTCACAAATAATGTTGATAAAGCAAGCCATGAAAATGAAAAAGAAAATATATTGATTGGAAAAAAGATACAACCTATGGAACGCGAGCCACTCAACCCAAAAAGAGTAAGAAAGAAAATTTCAAATTAGGAGGGAGTGTTGGAATATAATTTGAAATGGTATTTTACTATTTATGTTTTATGTTGGTTTACGTATTCAAAGTTTCTATTCAAGTGAAGAGTCATGTCCGTTCAATGAAGAGTCATGTTCGTTCAAGTGAAGAGTCATGTCCGTTCAAGTGAAGAGTCAAGTCAATTCAACGAAGAGTCGTGTCCTTTTAGTGAAGAGTCGTGTCCATTCAAAGAGTCATATATATTTGTAGGGTATGTAATCCACTATATATATGTGGTCATTTTGTTGTGTTTGTAAGGGAAATTAGAATGTTGCAAGAAAGTAAGAAGGCAAGAAATACAAAGAAGATCTCCACTTAAAAATAAATATTTTTCCTCTAGTTTCTCTTCCACTAACATCAATAAACAAATTGGACACGGTTTTTCATCACACCTAAATCTGAGCAATTCAATCCGATCAACTATCTGTTTAAACATAATAGAAAAAACAGGAGAACCAAATACAAAGGTAGAAAGGGAGAGAAGCAATTGAAGTAGAGAAAGTTGAAATTTTTTGAGGGTGCATGTCCATGTCGTGCATTTGCACGTGCTCATGCTATATTTCCATCACATATGGTTGTTCTATAATGAATACATCAGCCATGGCCTTGTACAATGTACAATGTTTGTATGTTTGAATCCACTAATAAAATTCTGGGAGGTTCCAGGAGAGGTCTACAACCAACAAACAATAAACCTAATTAATAAAAGATCCTCCAGCAGTTACTAGACGACTGTAAAAAGATGACCCCCGAGCTTCAAGGGAAAAAAATGCAAGTGGCTATGCATTTATGTATACACAAGATAAATCTACTGAGCGAAAAACAAAGAACTGTGCATTTATTCACAAAAATAAACAATTTATTATTACTGAGTGCGTAATTATATCAATGGTTGTAATTAGGACTTCTACTTTGTCTTAAAGCCAAAGCAGGGTTATAAGATTTATGATCCAATCACTCAAAACATACCAGAGGAAAGCGCTCACACATACTTCTGTTTTGATCAAATGCTAAAAAATCTACAACCCACCTGATGGTTTTAAATCGGGAAGATGCAAAATGAGATGCAATAGCGCTCGTATGTGCATGTGCTTATGCATATGATAGTGTATATACAAAAGATGTACGCCACCACACACTACGGAAACTGCTCATTCTTATGGGTCTACAAAACCCAGTATGCATTAGATGTCAATATATGTTTGAATCGCGTAATTCAAGTTTCAATCTAAATAAGAAGTGGCTGGACGCCAAACTATTTATTGATACACAATAAAAGAACGAAGGTGGATTATGACTAAAAGTTGCATCATTGGTCGCAAGCGATAGGAAAAATTAGCGCATCAATAAACAAATTGGACATGGTTTTTCCATCTAACCTAAATCTGAGCTATTCAATCTGATCAACTATCTGTTTAAACATAACAACAACAATAGGAGAACCAAATACAAAGCTAGAAATAGAGAGAAACAATTGAATACATCAGCTATACTTTGATCACATATGGTTATTCTATAACGAATACATCAACTATGGCATTGTACAATGTACAATATTTGTATATTTGAATCCACTAATAAAATTATGGGGGTTTCCAGGAGAGCTCCACAACCAACAAATAATAAACATAATTGATAAAAGATCTTGCAGCAGTTACCAAAGCGTTTCAAGGGAAAAAAAAAAGGAAAAATGCAAGTGGCTACGCATTTATATATACAAGACAAATCTACTGAGCGAAAAAGCAAGGAACTACTGCGTTTATTCACAAAAATAAACAATTTATTACTACTGAGTGCATAACCATATCAACAGTTGTAATTTGGATTTCTACTTTGGCTTAAAGCCAAAGCAGGGCTATAAGATTTATGATCTAATCAATCAAAACATACCAGAGGAAAGTGCTCATGCATACTTTTGTTTTGATTAAATGCCAAGAAAACTACAACCCACTTGATGCTTTTAAACCGGGATACTGCAAAATGAGATGTCATAACGCTCGCATACGCATGTGCTTATGCGTATGTGTATGTATATACAAAAGATGTACGCCGCCACAGACTACGGAAACTATTTACTCTTATAGGTCTAGGCAACCCAGCATGCATCAGATGTCAGTATATGTTTGAATCACACAATACAAGTTATGTACCCACTCTCCCACGTTCACCCACGAATAATGCGCTGGCGTCATCTCAAAGCCTCGGATCCCAAGTTTAAAGGCATCGGCTCTACATATATCCAAACCAAAGGCCTTCAAGGGGGATTTTCTGCCTATAAATACACCATCAAATATCATTTTAAGGGATCTTTTGGCAAAATCTTGACTCAAGCTCTCCTTACAATCGAATACCATTGCTTCATTCAGATTACCATTAACTTTTGGAGCATCTTTCATCAAAGATTGAGTGAATTTACCAATTGTAAAAGTGAGATTAAGTGATAAATTTCATTGTATTTATACTTGAATCATCCATCAACAAAGTATAAAGTGGACGTATGCTCTTTAACGCTGAACCACTATAAATCGTATGTTCTCTTTGCTTTCCTTTTTTAATTTCTTCAAATTATCATTAAGTTGGGTGTTAGGACCACTTTTTGGTCTAACATTTTGGTGCTTTCACTGAGAAAATTTGAATTCTCAACATTTTGGATTACCATTCTACTATTTAGACCCTCAAGTTCAAAGAAGTTAACCCATTTTGTTCGGCATCCTTGGAAATTTTCTGACTTCTCTCAAAAGAATTGGATATCATGACCAAAGGAAAAGGAAAAGAAGTGCAGAATGCTCGGGAAAACGATGCGAGCGAAGATCAGTAGGCCATGTTTGTAACTAGATCGTGCGGGCAAAGCTCGGGAGCAAACCAATCCGGAAGGTCTTCTCTGAACCGACCCGATTGGGTATCTCTGAACCGATCCAATCTCGAGGCTCCAAACCGGATGGAAGGTGCAAACTCGAACCAAACTGGTACCCTTGACATTGCACACAACTCCCCTTCGAACCGACCCGGAAGAGCAACCGTGACCCGATCCGAACCGAATGTGGTAGAGGCTGGCACTTCTACTCGAGCCCCTACAGATGCTCCTATACTAGCTGTGATGCCTAATGATCAGCCTACTCCTTTTGCACCTGTTACAAACCAGGATTTCTCACACTTACTCGATATGCTGGATAGTACCAAGGATGCTTTAGAAGCCCATAAGCGCGATAGTGTTCTCATGCGAGAGAACATGAAATTCATGAGTAGGGAAATAAGTTAGCTGCGTAGGCAAAGAATGTCCTCTCCAACTCATTGTCCCGTTGCTGATCACTCGTCTTCTTCCGACGAAGAGCGCCCGCGTCAGAGAAGGCCATACGAAAGACCCTAGAATTTGGACCAGTTAACATTTGGATCGCTGGGGTCTCGTGAGGACGTAGCCTGGACCCTTGGTGCTAACGATCCGGCTTTCAGTGGATCACATGTTTTACCTAGAAACCCCAAAATCATCAATTCTACTCAAGGACAGCTTATCCAACCCACTCGTCCCATGAACGACCGGGATCAAAGAGGGCGAGGAAGGTTAGCCGCAGCCCAAAACCAAAGGGCGACGCCTAATATAAGCACTGCACGTACTAGAAGGAATAAAAGCATAGATCCTGAGCTAGCCTTGACCAGCGCTAAAGTGGAATTGATGGTGTGACAAATCATGGCTGATAGTCGGCGCTACACTAATGAGGATTGGGGTATTAAGCGTAGTCACGCCCCATTCATCGATGACATCTTGGACTTCCAATTTCCTCGACGATTTAACCTGCCACAAATGGACCGATATGCCGGGAGAACAGATCCGAGACAACATTTGATGAGGTATGCATGGTATATGAATGTCGCAGCCGCGCTTGACACTGTGAAAAGCAAAGCCTTCGCGATATATCTAGAAGATGTTACATTAATGTGATTCACTCGACTTCCCCCACGATCAGTGTCGAGCTTTAAAGAACTAAGAGATCGTTTTATGAACCAGTTTTGACTCCATGCTCGGAAAGCTAAAAGTGTCATTGGACTGTCCAGAATCAAACAGGCCCCTGGAGCATCTTTAAAGTCATACCTGAACCGTTTCAACCTAGTAGTTCCTGAAACAAGCGATCCTCATGAACCAACCATTTTGATGGCCTTAGTAGATAGGGTCGATCCAAATACTGAATTCGGGGGATATCTTGCTGGAAAACCGCCATTGACTGGGGAGGCATTTTATGAAAAGGCAAATATTCGCCTACGGCGGGAGGAAATATGCGCTAGTCGAAAAAGAAAAACCGATGGGGCTTCGAAAGAAGATATTCAAAGTAATGTTGCTGTGAAACAGTCCAGCGACAGATCAGGGAAGGTCGAGGTAAACGTTGGAAACAAAAATGGGGGAAGTGGCAACAGGAACGGAAATGGAAATAAAAGTAATAGGAACCGAGGAAACAACTCCGAAAAAAGACCTTGATTCCAAACTTTTGAAAACTATACACCGTTGAACGATACGTTGGAAAACATCTATCTGGGTACATATAATGTCTTGCAATATAAGAAACCTCCGCCCAGAGACTCCACCGAGAAGGAGCTTGTAACTGGAAAATTTTGTTTGTTTCATGGAACTCATGGTCACAGTGTCATCATCTAAGAGACATTGTTGAAAAATTGCTACGTGAAGGAAAGTTAGATGAATACAAGGTTGCCCCAAGAGACAGGGGGCAAGAAGGACAACCCCCGAATCAAAATCAGCCTTCTTCTAAACCCACAGCTCAACAAAAGGGAAAAGGCATTGGCATAAATACTATAGTTGGAGGACCGCACCCCACTGGATCCAGTAATAGGGAAATGGAACAGTATGTCAATGCAACCAAGTATCCCGAAATAGGATAATGTAGTAACCTTGAAGAAACCACATAATCGAAATAGCAGAAAACGACAGCCGATGATATTGTCTTCCGCGACAGGGAAAGTATTGGAGTTGAAGCACCAAGTATTGACCCATTAGTAATAACCACGGTTATTGGGCTTGCAATAGTCAAGAAAATCCTTGTGAACAATGGGAGCTCTGTAAACATTCTGTTTAAAAAGGATTTCGATCAGATGAAACTGGAAATGAAAGACTTAAAGTCGTGCGAAGGTTGGATTCGTGGCTTTAATGGAGCCTCCACCGCCCCGATCAGAGTGGTAGACCTACCCGTAAAGTTAGGTGAAGGAGAACGCAGAAGAGTGAGGATTCTCCAGTTCGTCATAATGGACATCGAATCGCCTTACAACGCTTTCTTAGGACAGACAACCCTTTCGGAGTTCCGGGTTTGCATTGCTCCACGGTCTCTACTAATGATATTCCCAACAGCTGTTGGAGTAGGAATGATTTGAGGCGATCAATTTACCGGAAGTGCCCTTACATGGCAGAGTTAAAAATGTTGCGTAGTGGAAAGAATTTAGAATCTAAGGACGCTTCCTCTCCCGCTATGGAGAGCTCTACATAGAAGCTAAAGACAATACCTCCTAGGGAATCGTCCGATGAAATTCCTGAAGATATCAATCCAAGAGAGGACGAAGAAACAGGAACTAGAAAGGCGACACCCAACGAGGCTACTGTTGACATCCCAATCAATAGCGACAACCCGAAAAAGGTCTTGAAGATTGGGTCGCATCTGGATTCTTTTCATACGAAAGAATTAACTGATTTTCTGAAAGCAAACCATGATGTGTTTGCTTGGACTCATGCAGATGTGTGTGGAATTTCTCCCGCAGTTATGAGCCATTCACTAAGCTTGAACCCAAAGCATCCTCCGGTCAAGCAGAAGAGATGTATGCTGGGCTCGGAGAGGTCAGCAACCTTGAAGGAAGAAGTAGAAAAGTTGAAGAATAATGGGTTCACAAGATATTCGACATATCCCGACTAGATATCAAATCTCGTCTTAGTCAAGAAGTCAAAAGAGAAATGGCAAACATGCATTGACTTTTCTGATTTGAACAAGGCTTTTTCGAAAGATAGCTTCCCACTTCCTAGAATTGATCAGGTGGTGGAATCAACAATAGGACACGAGCTTCTCTCCTTCATGGATGCATATTCGGATACAACCAGATCCCTATGCATGTACTGGATCAGGAACGCACAAGCTTCATTACTAACCTGGGATTATACCGTTATGTCGTAATGCCATTCGGACTAAAGAATGCTGGAGCCACGTATCAACGTTTGGCAAACCGAATGTTCTGTAATCAGATCGGAAAAATGATGATAGTCTATGTGAACGACATGCATGTGAAGTCCAGGCAGTCCTCCGATTATACAAGAGATTTGGCGGAAATGTTTGATATTCTACGAAAGTACGGAACCCATTGAAATGTTTATTTGGGGTTGTGTTAGGAAAATTCCTTGGATTCATTGTTAACTCTCGAGGGATTGAGATCAATCCTGATCAAATAGCAGCAATCAGAAACATAGAATAGAAACGGAATATTAAAGACATTCAAAGCTTAGCTGGAAAAGTTGCGGTGTAGAACATATTCAACTCCAAAGCCATAGACAAATATGTTCCTTTCTTTGATTTAATTAAACGGGGGAAACGAAACTTCGAGTGGACCCCCGATTGTGTTGTGGCTTTCCAAAACTTGTTGAACTTACTAGAGAAACCTCCGATATTGTCAAAACCAGTGGATCATGAGGATCTATTCATATATTTAGCAGTACCATCTCACGCTGTCAACTCAGCTTTGGTACGCGAAGAAGACAAAGCCCAAAGACCAGTGTATTATGTTAGCAAGAAGTTAGCAGCGGCAGAATGCAATTATCCAAAAATAGAAAAACTTGCTTATGGTCCCTTGATTGCATCCCGAATACTTCGTCATTATTTCCAAGCTCATCCAATAGTCATATACACTGATCAGCCACTCAGATAAGTATTGCGACGACCCGAAGCATCGGGACGACTGCTTAAGTGGAACATTGAATTAAGTCAATTCAAATTAAATTTCCAGCCAAGAAGATCAATAAGGGGGAAAGCCCTAGCTGACTTTATAGAAGAATTCACAGTTCCCGAAGAGGACGCATTGGATGATAAGGTTGGCCCTTTGGAGCATAATTTAGAACTTAGTCCTTGGAAACCGTATACAGATGGGGCCAAGAATGATCGGAGGTCCGATGTTAGGATTGTTCTAACTACCCCTGAAGGATGATCTATTTACTATGCCTTGCGGTTGGAATTCTCTGCCACTAATAATGATTCCGAATACGAGGCCCTGATTGCCGGGCTAAAACTCGCTAAGGAACTAGGGTGACGACACTAGACATATTTTGGGATTCCAAAATAGGTGTTTTCCAAGTTCGAAAGGAATTTGAAACCAGGGAAACCCGACTTATTACGTACCTTGAAAAGGTTGAAGAATTACTAAATGACTTGGAACGCTACAGCATAAATCACATCCCAAGAGCAGAAAATCAGAAAGCGGACAGGCTAGCTAAGTTGGCACACTCTGATAACCTCGAGGAGATGGAAATGGTTCAGATAGAAGTATTGAAATCACCAAGCTTCAATTAAATGGAAATCGAACCAGTGCTGGAAGCTGAACCAGAAAGGGAGTCATAGATGATACCAATTAAGAACTACCTTAAAGATGGAATGCTCCCAACAAAAAGAGCGAGAGACGAGCTGTAATCCGTAAAGATGCAAGGTATGTCTTACAGGGAGAAACCCTTTATCGCCAAGGGTTCTCCATGCCTTTGCTTCGGTGTATAACACAAGACGACATCAAACGTGTGCTCGTAGAGGTACACGAAGGTAAATGTGGAGACCACACCGGAGGTCAGACACTAGCAAAGAAAATTTTACGGTATGGCTAATTCTAGCCCACCATAAATAAAGACGTAGCTGATTATTCACTACACCGTGACAAATGCCAGAAATTTGTAAAAGTTCCCAGGGCGCCTCCAAGTCAACTAAAATCAATGGTGAGCCCATGGCCGTTTGCTATGTGGGGGATATACATCATTGGAACCCTACCAATCGCTAAAGGAGTAGGAGCCAAATATGCAATCATGGTCGTGGATTATTTCACAAAATGGGCAGAATCTGAACCCTTAACCACGATAACAACAAAGCGGGAGATAAACTATGTGGTCAGGAATAACATTTGTCGATTTGGAAACCAAGAACCATTGTAACTGACAATAGAACCCAATTTGATAGCAAAAAATTCAGGAATTTCTGTCAGAAATATAAAATCAACAAGAGATATACGGTAGTGGCTCACCCACAATCAAATGGACAAGTTGAAGCAATAAATAAAGTTGTTAAGTCTATTCTTAAAAAGAGATTGGAACAGGCAAAAGCCATGTGGGTTGAAGAATTACCACTAGCTTTATGGGCCTATTGGACGACATTCAAGATGGCAACGGGTAACACACCTTTTTCACTCTCATTCGGATCAGAAGCAGTAATTCCGGTTGGAGCTTAAAGTTCCTTCTCATACGGTAACATATTATGGCCCGATGACAAACGAAGCGCTCCTCCTTGAATCCCTGGACATGGTTGAAGAGAAGAGAGATGAAGCAGACTTACGTGCATCGAGGCACATGAGACAAGTGGAACGCTATTATGACAAAAAGGTTCATCCTCGGACCTTTGAACCCGGAGACTTGGTACTAAAGCGAATCTTCCCTCCTCCGGTTCATCTAGTTCCAAAGTGGGAAGGACCATATACCATCCAACAGAAACTTGGTACAGGAGCTTTCAAGTTAATGACCGTGAATGGTGAAGAAATTATTAGAGCTTGGAACGCCCGACATTTGCGGTGATACTTGACTTAAATTTGTATTGTTCTCTTTTATTTTATAAGCCATGTAAAAGGCACGACTTGCCTAGAAAAGTCTGGTTAATATAAGCAAAAGGTTATAAAGTGGACGTAGGTCACGACTTGGCCGAATCACTATAATAACATTGTGTGTGATTTACTTTTCCTGGAAAATTTCTTCTATATGTTCTGTGATCTGAATATAAAATACTATATTTGAATTGAAATCAGAACAAACGAGATAATCGTTTGTGTAACAAAATAAAAAAGGACAAGAAGATGACGTCCCAAACTCTAACTCTCACGATTCGAGAGAGGGTATAAAGGACGGGAAGACGATGTTCCTAAGGCGTGACAGTTCACCATGACAAAAGACTACCTTGAATCCACTCTAACCTGACTACTCGGTAGGAGAGTATAAAGGTACTAAGAATTGGTACAACTGAAAAAGAATCTTAACCCTGCCAGAGAGCTGGAAGCAACTAAGTGTCGAACTTAATCAATCTTACATAACTCCTGGCCAGGCATCACATTCAAGATTGATTATAGCCATACATACATTACATCTTGCCATTAATTACTTTGTATAGCAGAGGTGTTTACACCGTGCATTTAATCCGTTTATGATGCGACATATTATTTACTGCTTGTATTGCACTTAAATAAAGTAAATGAAAAATCTACAAGTACTGGATATTGCAGGAAACAAACTACTTTATTTATGTGAGTGCAAGTTTATACAAAAGGATTAAACAAAGAATGGCGAGGGCCACACTCGCTACAACAACAACAGGCCAGGAGAAAATCAAAACAAAAGATAAAGCCGCCATTCGTTTGAACTTTGGAGTAGACTTCGCTTTCTTGGCAGCCTTGAGTTTTTCCTACTCCTCTTTCTCAGCTCGGTCAAAATACGCTTTGGCTTCTTCTTTCTGGGACTGGAACGTTGGGATCAATAGAAGATTTTTTAGCAAGCTCTTTAGTAATTGACCTGGTTGAAAGTTTGACAACTAACCTTGACCCAGGAGGGATTCTCGCGAGAGGCTTGAGCTTCTCGGGATCTTCCTTCTCAACTTTGGCTTTTAAAAGCATATCCTATTTGGCTTTCATGTCAGCTAAAGTTATATCGTCGGCATTCCCCGTATCCCCAGTCACAATAATGTCATCGTCTTCCTCATGTCCATCATTGTTGCCATCATCTTTCAAGGCGTCTATTATATCCCCATCCTTGGGAATCTCAATACTGGATGGCATGGGAGCTTCCTCAGCAACCTCCTCCTTATCCTCGACCCTCTCTGTAGATTTTAAGCCTGTGGCCTCATCGTGTTTCTCCCGGCCTCTTCAGCAGACTTTGCATCCGTGATTTTTTCTCGTCACTCGTCGTCCTTTTCAATGGGTTTTGCACCTATAGAGCGAGAAGCAACAATTATTACCTAGGGAGAAAACTCATACCCTTCAATTGTTTGTCCAACAATATGACAAAAAGTTGAGATAGCCTAACAAATTGAGGTGAGAAGGTGGAGATACCTTTAGATGATTTCTCAACATGTGCAATAAGAGTCTTTGAAGTCGTCTCAGCAATAGGAGATAATAAAGGTGCCTTGGGAACTCCCGGATTCTCCGTATTGTATCCTTCCACTTCGGCAGCCCCAGGGGCAGAAGAAGATGAACCATTTTCAATAATGTTTTTTCCCTTCGCCTGGCGTTTCTCTTCTTCCATAGCAGCAGCAATGAGTCTGCGTCCTTCGCCAGGTGCGCCGGCTCTTCACCCCTCAGAAATTTCTCCATAAGTTTGTCTTCATCAACAGAGTCCACCTTGAGTTCTTTCATCTCCCGTTCAATGATTTAATCCCATGCATAGACCAAAGTTGTCGGATAATCTTCGATTCGAGCGATGTCCCGATGACGGATCACTTGGGCAACAAATTCTATCATTAGCTCAACGTAACCATCCAATTCTTTTTGGGCAGCAGAAAGCTGCGTGTGGGCCTCCTCGGCAGACTTAATGGCAATTTTTGCATTCCCTTAGGCTAAGACCGCTCTGGATTCAGCTTCTATTAGTTTAGTTTCCAATTCAGCATTTCGCTTCGCCAACTCAGCATTTTTCTCCGCCAGATCAGCCTTATCCTGCTAAAGAGTAGTGCAAGTCAATTGTGCTTTAACACTCTCAGACTTAGCATCCTCAGCTTACTTCTTCAAATCCAAGCGTTCCTGGCTATGGGATTCCAACACAGTGTGATAACGATTTTGTAGCTCCTCATGTTGTTTTTCGAAATTGTCAGCATTCCGTAGAGCAAGAGCGAGCTAAGCCTGTGCATCTTCCACTTCTTTCTCAGAACTTTTCAAGATGCTTTCGTCATACTCAGCCATTTCCTTCATGTGATCAATATTAGTGATTAAGCCCCGAATGATTTTGGAGAGGTTGTGCGAATATTTATACATCTCCTTGTATTGCTTATCTATTATATTAATCTTTGCCTTAGCATTATCCGCCCACTTCGAAGACACAGGTTCAAGTGCGGGAATAAACTACATATGGTCAAAGTAGCGATCTGGAAATTGTTCTTTAAATAAGCTAGTTTTACTTTATTCTCAGAATCGAGCGACACAGGTTTGGATATGAATAATTCAACATTTCGTCGCTTGGCAGGCACGATGGATGTTTCACCTTTGCCTGGCCTTTTCTCAGAAACTTTATGTTTGTCTTGCGAATCGACATGCTTCCACGATGGCTTCTCTTGGGGATGCTTCTCTTTATGAGGAGTCGGAGCTTTGGGACGTGGTTTGTCCCCTTCACAACGATCTTGATGGCTCTTATGCCTGTCCAGATCTGACTGATGGGGAGAACGGGAGCACGAAGAATAAGGATGATTGGAATCATAATTTCTCTTGCCATCTCTGCCACGGCTCTCGTGCCGATCGTGTTCAGTATCGGGGTCAAACCTAGGCATGTTGATGCGGATCTTCCTGATATCGTAGCATCTACGCTTCATTTGTCCTACAGAACAATAAAGAAAGTGTTAGAATCAACATTTGTATAAAGCACAAGTGCTATGACGTGTAGTGCTAGAGTGTAGTGTATGTCCTAAGTGATATCTCCCCCAACAAACCAGTGCCTGGAGTAAGGCCAGTAGGCGCAGTTCTCCCGGTCTTTATAGGAGTAGCTTCTTCTTCGGAAGTGAAAGTAAGAGGATCTATTCTAAAGTCTTCTGACATATAAATGGCATTAGGCAAGGGAAGTTGTCCCAAACCCTGATATATAGAATCGTCTATACGAGATCCATCACCTTGAGACTTGGATAATGGTAACCCTGTTGGGAAAAATCTGTTTTTCGGGAGTGGCTACATCCTCAGGAGTGATGTATTTATCTCTATCGTTTTCATCTATGTTCGGTAATATGTCATCTTGAGTCGAAATGGGAGAATTGCTCTTCTGAGGTATAGTCGGATCCTTCGAACTTTCTCCATGCTCAGGTAAAATTTCAATTGGCCCCTCGACTAGAGGTATATACACATAAGGACCCTCTCCATGACCTATGCTATGAGTTATAGCAACTAAGCGATGCCGATGGAGGTATTCATCCACTAAGCACTCTACTGTGGTCAAAAATTTCTCATCACCATTAAGCAGCCGGTTCAGACGATCGAAGTACACTTGATGCTTTTCCTGTGGCGGGTTAGGGACTACAAGTAAAAGTAAACAACAGTCAATACATTTACAGAAATAATTGAAATTAGGAGTCAAAGTCTGAAATCTTTACTTGACTTAAGCCATCTCCTAGCACATCCCGGTTGCTGTTTGATGTAGAACCATTCAAGTCTTGGATCACCAACTTTGCTGCTAAAGGGAAGAGCTATGATCTTTCTCTTTGGCACAGATTTAAAATACACAAAGGAAGTGGTATCCTGGGTTAGATTTTTGAAATTGTAGAAGAAGTGAACATCTTTGAAGGTAAGCTCTACACCTAGAATTTCTCTATAAGCTATGTATAAAGTATACAGATAAGCATAGGAGTTAGGTTGAAGTTACATTGAGGGAATTCACATTTGTCTCAGAAAATCGACGACGAACGGCGGAAATGGGGGTATCGCCCCAACAAGGCACATTAATCTGCTAATGGCCATGTACCATTCGGGAGGATTATGAGTCTGATCTGTTTTGGAGGGCAACTTGGTATCTCTTCGGAGTATCCCTTGTTTCAAACATATATGTGTGAGTTTGTCATTGTCAACTATTGATACAACCGAATCACTGGGATTCTCCAAGATAGTAACATTCCCAGGGAGCACGATTATCTCCAACTCTTCCTTCCTCTTTCTCATCCATAGAGACATCGCCCTCGGATGATACTTCACCTTCATGAGTTTCCATTTCGTAATCTGGACCCTCACTGACCCACTCCGGATCTGAAGTAGAGGGTATATCTTCAATAGCAGGATTTTCAGATTCCCTCATAGCTTCCCTTCTCTTTGCTAATATGGATGAACATCTTTCAGTCATTGCTGCTATACTACCACGGAAATAACAGAGTTAGAGTATAATTACCCGTGCCTCCCCCTCACTGTGTGTACACTAAGTTGTGCAAGTGTGTACAATGCTGAAGTCAAGACTAACAGAGATGAAAACCAATATGAAAGAGTGCAATGCAAAAATTGGCAAAGCAATTATGAGTTCATAATAGTCCCAGAGGTTCAGTTCAGTTAAGGCGGATTTATCCTAACTGTCCATAAAGTCACAAGCTACGGTTAATGTTGGTTAAGTTGGTTGAATAATTCGTGTGTTTTATATTGGATGACTATGGATTGATTCAGATACATGTATAACAGAGAGGAAGGGGTCAAATCGGATAGAGCTGTAGGAAGGTGGTTTCATTCGGATCAGCTAACACCAAACTGAACTGCACCATCACCCTGAAACCCAAAACCTATCCACTCCAATAATTTTAACACTCCAACCATTATCTTCTCCCCCGACCCAAACCGGAATCACACGTCTTATTCCCAAGTGCTCTGAAATCATCCGCTCCACCTCAAACCGATCCCATTCCTCTGTTCTCCTTCTTCTCCTTCTCCAGCAACACCAAACCCATTCCTCTTAAAAGCTCACTCATAGCAAAGTATCCCTGAATCAGTATGTTCGACACTGGTTCAGACCCCCTCCATGACCGCCTTAAGGTGGCGACGATGCTGCCAGCAACGATGGCGGTGGGGCAGAAGACACAGCGTCACGCTTGACATGACATCGAGTAAAATTGATCAAATTATTTCCAAGTTAAGATTCATTCGACTAAAACTGGAAAAATTAAAGATTAAAGTTCTACCTATAAAACTATTTCGAGAATTTGGAGTATTCTCTTCGTGATTTGCGAGTTAGGGTTTCGGATTAGGGACTATAG
This sequence comes from Allium sativum, assembly GCA_030737875.1. Lineage (NCBI taxonomy): Eukaryota > Viridiplantae > Streptophyta > Magnoliopsida > Asparagales > Amaryllidaceae > Allium > Allium sativum. The sequence goes on from CM060909.1 coordinate 880,180,116, forward strand.
CAAAAAAGTAAAGAATAATGAAGGGGAACGATAATTTATATGCCAAAAGAAGGACTATTTGTATTCCCCTAAAAAGGACAACTCATCCTGATTCGATTAAATAAAAAACAAACGAGCCCAAGGTCTTTTTGGCCCTGAGATGTGATAAATTCCCAATCCTAGTATGGGTCGAACGACATTGGCTCGAACCCAGGTGTAAACGAGGAATCAAATCCATTATTCAACACACAAGGGAGAAAACTCAAGGATGAATACTAAAATTCTTAAACGATGTTAATTTTTTTATCTAGATGAAATGCACAAATTTCAAGCTTGGAGTTGGCAGGATCAGCAACGGGAATTCCTCTATTTTATGACAAATTTATAGGCTCAGGAAATATCAAAAGGTGCGACTATGTGAAATGTCACGACTCAGTGAATGAAGGAAAACAACTATTCAATGACACTAATTCAGAAGCAAGTAGATGGATTCTTTCGAAGCACACCTTATCTTAGTAAGAGGCGTACTTCGAGGGGGCAAAATTTTAGCCCGCTTTGTGATCGAGTTACACAAAGCTAAGAAAATGACTCAATGAATAGGTTCATAGGAAAAATTTATAGCAGGAAATCAGATGGGTTTGGAGAACACCCCCCCCCCCCCCCCCGAACTGATCCCTCCCACTTCGAAGCAAATAGCCCAGGAGATGGTAAATAGAAGGCACAACCGGATCGGTTTGGAGCTCTCCGATCCGGACCCCCCATTTGACCATCCGATCTGAACCATGGATCAGTAACGCTGCACCAACAATGCATGATCCCCTGAAGACTCGGAGCGGTTATGTACCCACTCTCCCACGTTCACCCACGAACAGAATGCGCTAGCGTCATCTTAAATCCTCCGATCTAGACTTTAAAGGCATGGGCTTCACGTATATCCGAACCGAAGGCCTTCAAGGGGGATATTCTGCCTATAAATACACCATCAAGCATCATTTTATGGGATCCTTTGGCAAAATCTTGAATCAAGCTCTCCTTACAATCGAATACCATTGCTTCATTCAGATTTGGAGCATCTTTCATCAAAGATTGAGTGAATTTACCAATTGTAAAAGTGAGATTAAGTGATAAAATTCATTGTATTTGTACTTGAATCATCCATCAACAAAGTTTAAAGTGGGCGTAGGCTCTTTAACGCCGAACCACTATAAATCGTGTGTTCTCTTTGCTTTTCTTTTTTAATTTCTTCAAATTTTCAATAAGTTGGGTGTTTGGACCACTTTTTGGTCTAATAATGAGTAGTCGCATTTCGACCAATAAATAGGCTTGATCAGGGACCAGTTTGACCCTAGACCAAATTCAAGCACCAGCACAAATACGATTTATGGAACAACTTTTGAGTCGATCAAGAAGTTAGTCATCCCAAGCTACTGCCACATAAGCCATGTGCCAAATTCAAATCAAAGCCTAGCTCGATGAACATTTAGGTCGGACCAAGACATAGGTCGACTCGAATCCAAAGCCTCTTCAAAAGAGACAGAAGCCCAATATGTAATTGATTAGGATTGAACAACAACCATTTCGATCATGACGAACCAAACCCTTTTCTTCACAAAATATCTTCTTGAAAACTTGCTCCTGCTCCAATTTGACGGCTTCTAGCCTTCCAAGAACGTCGGATCAGCTGTCGCCTATCAATATATAGCCGGCCTAGACCATTCCACATGAAAAGAATGCTTCTCTAAATTTTCCTATGATGTTGGGATGAACGACACGTGTCTTAGTCGACCAGAGAACGAATGCACCTATAAATAGCCTACCATGACATCAAAGATGGAACTTTTGGAGGCAATTCTCTTATCTATTATTATTACAGTGTAGTACTTGGGATTAGCCATTTTAAATCATTATTTGTAAATGAAGTATTAATATAATCTTAAAGTTATAAAGTGGACATAGGATCGTTAACACCGAACCACTATAAATTTGTGTGTGATTGCATTTCTCCTCATTTACATTTACTTATCTTCACTTTCATTCTCCACATTCTTATTTCTTGTATGTTATGACACTTTTTTGTGTTAACACTTTGGTGCTTTTACTGAGAATCTCCATTGTTAACATCTAAAGGGTTTTTCTCAAGTTTTGGATCACCAAGTCCGAGATGAAATCCTAAGTTTCCTTTAACCTCGACAACAATGGTTTCCAAAACTTCAGTACGTGCTTCTGGGAAACAACAATAGCTGCAAGCTCCTACGCCTTCAGCAACAGCTCCAGCACTCGTTTCGACCCAAGTCAGGTCGACCATTTCATGTTCGATATCGAACCAACCAGGGGCACAACCGGCTTTGCCTTCTCCTATACGTCAGTCTACATCAGATCAGGCTCCTTCCTTGGCGTTTGTCATATGAGATGACTTCATGACAGTAATGAATCAACTCCGAGAAACGAAGCCAACGTTGGATGCTCAAGCACGGGAGAGCGTTGAGATGAGACAAGACATGAACTGCATGTCAATACAATGGGAGGAATTCAGAAATCAGTAATCTTCTCCTCCATTGCAAACCCAGCACACAGAAGGCTCGTCATCATCTTGGGGGATTTATAGAGATAAAGAAGACGATGAGCAATGGCTCTTATCCAAACACGTATCCTTATTCTAATTCTCCTTATCTCTTCCCTTCCGTAGTCAACTTTCTCTAGTTAACCTTTACTAGATTATGTTCTCTCATTTGGGTTGGAAGTACTGTTGTATTGCGACAAATATTATTTGTTATATGCTCTTTAATTTGCATCCACTGGTTAAGATGAAAAGTTGTCCATCAAATTATAACATATACGTAATATAAAGGGAAATTAAAAGAGGGACCATCTGTTAAAAAGAAAACTGAAGATATGAGCTTGGTCCATAGTTTTCATAACCGTACCATCCATTGAACGTGATTGCTTAAGGTCGGAAGGTTCAATGGTTAAACCAGTTGAACCGTTAAAACCATGACCATTATAAAAACCTATTAAAATGTTTTTCAGAACATTAGAACTGAAAAGAGAGAAAAAATATGCCTGTTGAAACTAAAGCTTTGTTTGAAAATAGTGAAACACTTTTGATTTCAGTCCCACATCGTATGTAGTAGGTTAAGTTTTCAATTCATTTGGCTATAAAAGAAGTACCTCCTGAATGTAATTGAGCAAGGCTGGCAACAATGAAGTGCTTTAGTGGGCTTTTTTCTTGACTTTGGCCTATTTTAAAAATGAAACATTGTACAATTTGGTTTTATTTTGGCAGAAAACACGACTTTTTATGGTTGGGCCACGGTTTCCACGGCTCTTTGGAAATTTCAGCTTTTGGGCATTCCGGGTTGTAGAGCCTGGCGGTTTGAGGTTTTCATGGTCGGACCAAAGGCCCGGTCCGATCATGAAAACAGAGGTTGGGACACACGAGATAGGAAAAAGCTGCAGCTACCTTTGTCTAGAAAGCAAGATTTGATAACCTCTTGCATTTTGTTGAATAATTCAAATTTTGGACTACTGTGTAAACACTTGAAAATACCATTATATCGAACAACAAGCAAGGTTGAAACACAAAATTTAACATAAATGGAAAGACACAATTTTCCAAAAATCAATTTTACTTTGAATTCTTTCCAGATTACTATCTTGATAGAGATTTGCTAAATAAATAAATAAATTTTGTTGCCGAGTAAAGAGCAAAATGGACGGTACATTTTTAAGTTTAAGGAAAATAAAGAAACTGATACAAGGCAGTGGTGCAACTACTCTAATATTGAATGTAAAAATGAAATGAACATTCTTGATTTGTGGCACTGTAAGCTAAGGCATACAAATAATAATACTGTAAAGCAAGTCTAAAGAAATAACAATGCTGAGTTTACTGATATTGTAACAACCCGAAATTTTAGTGATAACTACTTTATTTATTTAATTAAATTATCAAAATTGAAAATTTTGCCAATGATGGAAATTGATCACGAAACTTACACTGTTGTGTTTGTGATGGAATTTTGGTCAACTTTCATTTTTGAAACTTCGCGAACGGAATCCGTATGAAAAAGTTATTGACAAAATACGAAAACAAACGAAAAATACATATACAAGAATATAAAATTATTTAATGTCATTATAACTCACCTTCACTTAGGCATTTTCGACCTAGAGCGGTCAACCTAGGGTACGACACCTCTGGTCGAAAACTGTCAGTGACGGCTAGGTTTTCAAGGATATTTTTATTTTAAAGTTTTATATAAACAGAGGGATCTTTATAAAATTAAATCTAATGATCTAGGGCTATTTCTATGCCTATAAATAAAGGACTGGACCCCCACTCTCTTATTCATATTTTTTGGAGGCAGCAACGAAGCTCTGTCATTTCCAATCCTCCAATTTCTTCTAAAACATAAATTATGAACGTATACAAATCAGATTAACAAGAATTGAGAGATTATATTATAATTTATGAAAAATCGGTGGTTCTTCACTTAGGTAATTTATATTATTGAATTTCGTTCTTCTTCTCTTATTATTCTTTCAAATACACAAACTTAAATCTATGTTTATAAATCCCATTTGAAAATAAATTGTAGGTTTGTAGGATTTGGAAATTATAAGCCTAAAAGCTATCAGATTCAGATTTGTATAGCTTTCAGGTAAGTGGAAAATTATATGTAATGTTTATAATAAACTTAAATAATTTGTTTGTGTTGAATCTGAATTATATACCTAAAAGTTGTCATATTTGTTTATTTTGTCAAATCTGAAATATTATAAATATTGATTAAGTGTGAATTTTAGGCCTTTTAATAATATGTCATCATATTACCTACAACCGCTCTTAGATTTGTTTGTGGTTATTGTAAACGCCTTGGATCTGCAAATCAATCCCGAAACCATTATTAGATTTATAGTTTTATTCTAGATTCGTAAGATTTTTTGTTGATTTGTGATTGTACAATTTTGATTAAAATAATAATGTTCCTCATGTATTTAATATTGTTTGAGGTTTTTACTTAGTTACTGTAATTTTTTTATTTTTACATTAAAATGCATCATTTGAAATTTACAAGGAACACAAATAAATCAAATAAGAAGAGATGTGCTAATTGACGTATTTTTTTACATAGTTTGCAACATCTTTTCTAAATAAAATATTAACTTATTTCCTTGGGATTTAAAATGTGCCAATTTGCCTCTTTTTTATAGTTTGGGCAAAATTTATGGTAATTACAGTAAATAACTTTTTATAAGCTTTTGAATCTTAATACAAGATTAAACACAAAAAGGGTTATTTTGATCGTTAGTTTAGACCAAAGCATAAATATAAATGTAAATGAAATAAAATTAGTAATTACGTTAATTATGTGTTTAATATATGTATACATATATATATATATGTATGCATGTTTGTATTTATGCATGTACATACAATAACTTTATCCATCCAAATCTACGTAAGTGATGTTATCATATTGAATGGTTGTTTGTTGTTATATGTTTGAATAGTTTCTGTTTATAGGGATGTATAAGGAAATATAACCCATACTGAATGTAATAAATATATTGACTGTTATAGCAATAAATGTAATTGATTTGCTATAAATAAAATAGGTCATAATAATTGTTGTAACCATGTATGTTTTGGGAAAATTAATTGAATATGAATTAAATGCCTAATTGGTTACAATTTAATTTGTGATTAGAAATAGAGAATGTAACTCCAACTAGAAAAATAAATAAGTAATAATCTTATGTGTGTGTGTGTGTATATATATATATATGTATTCAAGTAAGAATTAAATAGGATTAAATTAATACAATAACATTTAGGGGTTACAAAGTTTAGATTAGAATGAGACTGATATAAATGGCATATGAGATATTAATGAATGCCTTAGAAAATATGAACGTTAATGTCATAAATGGCAGTTAATCTAAATAGTAATAAATAGAATTGAAAGGCATTAATGGGAATTGATCGTCGTAGTAAATGCTAAGTCCAATAAGGAATTGAATAATTAAACATCCTAGGACAGAAAGTTATAGGTTTTCTTCTCTTATTCTAATTAATCTAGGGTTAATATGGCTAGAAATAAGGACTGGACTTAGTAGATTAATGATGCGAGGTCAGTTACCTTATTTGATAGAAGACTACACTTTCCAACAGTTGGATATACGTACAACTGATGTGAGATATCACTAACCATAAGAACCCAAGACAATAGTTATTTGCATGGCGAGAGTTATTTCAAAAAAATAAGGTTTACTTCAAATATAGAGGTATTAAGTTGTCGTAGGGCAGCCTCCCGTTCAAAAGAAAGAACCATCACAGGAATAATTCATAAGCGTAATCTGCTTCGAGATTAAAGGTATTAAATTTAAATCCACCCTTAAAAGGATATTAAGTGACCACGTAGCTTGCCTCCACATAAATAGAAAGTATTAAATGACTATTGGGTACAAGCTCGTAAGTCCCACGTAGGTCCACTTCCACTAGGTAGTAAGTGATTGGGATGTGAGTCTGCCTTGCGATTAGCTATTAAATGACAGTTAAGGAGGTACCATGAGTTTGCCTTACTCGTGGGAAGTATTAAGTGTCTAGGGGATTATCTAATAAGGCCAGCTAGATAGTAACATGGGGTCGGTCAAAAGGGTCTTAAATGGCATCGCGATCCTACCTAAACCTGGTATTAAGTGGCTAGCTACTATCTCTTGCATTATGCGGGGTTCTGCGGTATACGTGTGCATGGCAAAAGCCTTAAATATGTTGGACTTAGTAGATGGTATCCTCTAATTTATATCAGTATAAAGTAAACCACCAAGTAAGGTATTAAGTGACCGATAGATCTTCCTTGGATCTTAAGCGATCGAAAGGAACCACCCTTGTCTTATATTGATAGTGAGGTCTTAAGTGGCTATATAGAATAATTAACCTCTTTATGGAAAAGTGAGTAGTTGGGAGCTCGCCTTTTAGTCTTTGGTAATTAGTTGAATGGTGGTTTAAAGGTTTCATACTTATGCGTAAATGTTTTATCTCGATATTGTGATATCGTTATGTTTGGGAATGCTACCTTGGGTAAGGTAGTTAGTCGTCGTGCTTAAATCTTTACAAGGTTAGGTTATAATTTCTAGCCTTGTTAGACATTTATTTTGGTTGTGACCAAAAGGTATATATTTTTGTATTGTAGACAGTGTTATATACTTTCTACTCTCCAGGACTTGTTGTTTTAACCCCACTTCTCATAACAACTCTCAGGTTTATCTCGAGAAAGACATGTCTAAGGTGTTCAGTTTGGTTTTCGGTTCTCGTTCTCTCATGCTCGATATCGATGTGGCGATATGCTTCAAGGTAGTCGCCTTAGTTGGTATTAGTTATCTTATTTTGTTTCCTTTGTGAGTTAGTTTTATTTTACTCTGATTATGCCCATGCTCATTATTTGCAGGTAACAGATTTATACTCTCCATTCTTGAATGGGTTTGAGCTTTGGATTTTGTCAAAATTTAGGCTAAAAAATGTGGGGTGTTACAGATATATCTCATTCTTATATTTGCACTACATGTCAAATGGGAAAAAGTCACAAACTACAATTCCATAACTCTAAAACTGAAAACTCTAAACTGCTTGAAATGGTAGCAGTTGACTTGTGGGGTCCAGCCCCAGTTAACTCAAATTATGGTTATAGTTGCTATGTTTCTTTTGTTGACTCATATTCAAGATTTACATGAATTTATTTTCTTAACTCAAAAGCAGACATTGTTAGTGTTGTTTTTGGGTTGTTAATCAAGTAAAGAGACAAAAAAATCATTAGGTCAAAATCATTCAAACAGATGGAGGGGCAGAATTCAAACTCTTAAGAAACTTCTTCATTAAAAAAGGAACAATTCACAGCACAACCTGCCCCTATACATCAAAATAGAATGGTTTAGTGGAAAGAAAACACAGGCATATAGTGGAGACTGGTCTCACACTCTTAGCCCAAGCACCTAGAGTCCTACAAAACCCAACACCTATGGAGAATTTATTCAAGTTAAAGCCAGATTAACAACTTCTCAAAAAAAATTGATGCTTATGCTACCAAATCTAAGGCCATATAACACTCACAAGATAAGTTTCAGATCTGAACCATGCACCTTTATAGGTTATGCTCAAAGTCAGAAAGGATACAAGTGTCTTACCAGAAAAGAAAAAGTTCTTGTCTCAAGACATGTTGCCTTTAATGAGCACGTTTTCCCTTTTGCTGAATCCAAAATTGAAACCACGCAAAAGGTTCACAATGCCAAAGTATATATTCCTTCCATTGCGGTGTATAAAAACTTTCAAATTGAAGAATGTGTGACACCTTATCAGGCCAAGTTAGCACCTCAACACACTATACCCAACGGTGAACCAGATCATATTGGTGACAACTCACCATAACTCACTATGTCCACTGCACGGTCAAGATTAAGTGACAATGATAGCTCAACAAGTGACTCTAACCATCAATACGGTTCAACCAATACTGAAGAACATGACACCACTTCAAATCCAGACAATTTTTCTAGTAGTAGTGAAGAAGAAAGAAATCAAGTCAACATTGGGCATCACATGACAACAAGAACTAAAAGTGAAATATTCAAGCCAACAATATCAAATGTTTCTACAAAAACTGGTAAAGTAGCAAACTATAAAGAAGTAATCAAGTACAAACACTAGAAATCTGCTATGGATAAAGACTACAATACTATAATAAGAAACAAGACATGGAGTCTTGTTGACAAACCAGAAAACAAGAATATTATGGGTAGTAAGTGGACTTTCAGAGTTAAAAGAAAGCCAGATGGATCCATACAGAAGTACGAAGCAAGGCTTGTAGCAAAAATCTACACCCAATAGTATGGTTTTGATTTTAGAGAAACTTTTTTACCAGTTATAAAGCCCACAACCATAAGAGTTATATTGACTATTGCTCTACATCATAAGTGGGTAATAAAAAAAATTGATGTCAACAATGCTTTTCTAAATGGGAAACTTCAAGAAGATGTGTACATATATCAACCAGAAGGGTATGCTCGTGGCAACAACAACAAAACTGTATGCAAACAACACAAATCCCTGTATGGTATAAAGCATACACCCGGAGTTTGGTATGAAAAATTGAAGCAAACATTAACTACGCTTGGGTACAACACTGCAAAACCAGATATCTCTCCCTACATAAAGAATTAAGGAAACTACTCAACTTTTATATTAGTATATGTGGATGATCAAATTATGATAGGCAATAAAAACAATGGAATCAAGAGGATAACTGAATATCTTGACAAAACATTCTCAATAGAAGACCGAGGAGATGAATTGTTTTCTTGAAATTGAAGTCTGTAGAAAATATGATAATGTTATAACTTTGCATTAGAGAAACTACATATCATAAATTCTAGTAAGATTAAATATTTTCAAAGCCAAACGAGTATCTACTCTTATGATTAGCAGCTCAATTCTGTCAAAAAATCACGGAGAAAGCTTCTCAAACCCTACTTTATATAGATGCATAGTTGGGGCACTTCAATATGCCATTGCAACCAGACCCGATATAACATATTATGTAAACAAGATTTTGCAATTTATGCACATACAATGTGAAGATCACTGGAAGGCCGTAAAGTAAGTTTTACGCTATCTAAAAAGAAATATAAATTATGGCATAAATATCGAAGCATGTAAAGACCAAAAAATAAAAAGGCTTGTCTGATGCGGATTAGGCCTCCAATCGAGACGATAAAGATCCACCAGCGATTACATCATTTACCTAAGGACAATCCGATTTCGTGGTTCTCGAAAAAGTAACCAACGGTCTCATGCTCCAGTACTGAAGCAGAGTATCGAAGCCTAACTAGCGCTACAGCTGAAGTGACATGGGTGGAATCACTTTTGAAACAGATTGGAGTAACACAGCAAAAATCACTAATTATCTGGTGTGATAACTTGAGCACAGTCTCCCTTTTGGCTAATCTTGTCCTTCGCTCATGCACAAAACACATCGAGATTGATTTGTACTTTGTGCGTGAACGTGTTATCAATGGCAAACTGGTGGTTAACCATGTTCCAGCAGCTTATCAAAAAGTCAATGCCCTCACAAAACCATTATCAAGAAGAAATTTGGAAAGATTCAGACCAGATCTGAAGATTATTTGCATTGAAGAAAATTTAGGGAAGAATATGGAAATCCTAGCATAATTTGTCTGGGTGTTAAAATTAGAAACATCTATGTATTACATACTATACTAAAGTTATAGGGTTCAGGGGCGGATCCAAGGTAGGGCCAGCAAGGGCCAAGGCCCTACCTGGAAACATGAAAACGCCCTACCTGGGCTGACTGTCTACGCCCTACCTGAGTTCATACCAAACCATCATTTGGTCTACAGCCCAAAGCAAGCCATGCGAGTCTCTATGTTTTCAGTTCATGTGCTAGCAGCTAGCATATCTTTATATATATACACTGGAACTGGAAAAAAATTGATGGTGTGGGACAAAACAGGAAAATTTTCTGCCCTACCTGGATTGAAAAGCTAGATCCGCCACTGATAGGGTTAGTTTAGAAATCCCGTTTTCTTTTACCAGACTAGACGTTACAACATTACGTGTGCGTGCGTGCGTGCGTGCGCTTGTGCATGCTGCCAACGTAACATTGTATTGTAATGAAAATAACAAAGAGATTAATAAAACAACAACATTTCTTCTTTGTTAAAATGGAGAAAGTTGAGAGTGCATGTGCACGGGCTGTGCTTTGAGCATTTACAGTTATAAACCCATATGCTACCTTCAAAAGTTGATTAGAAGAAAGCTATGGATCTAAAAGTTAATAGTTGGATTTGATATTCCAAATTGACACAAACACCGCATCTAAATTTATTTTCATAAACGAGATTAGTAAAATAACCAAAGCTTGCGTAATGTGGAGACTATGAACTATCTTTTACAATAGCATGATAATTTCAATGTGGCACATCGATAAATTGGAAATCAATCTGACCACTACGTTTTTTCTAATGATAAAGTACATCTTTACGCCTAATTTGTTTTGTTACTTTATTTGATCGTTTTAATTGGGTTTTACACTGAAATAGCATAACACGTTTTATTACGTATTTCTGACCCGCGCAACATGTACTAGCTATTGCTCAAGTTTTATAAGATTGTTTTCAATAGCCTAATCGCTTATTGCGTGCTGTGCGTCCCTTAAACTATTTTTGTGGTACTTATTTGGTTGTTATTTAATTGTGATGTGATATTACTTTTGATGAGATCATACAATTTTGATAGACTGCTCCCCGTTGCACATTAAAAAGCATGCAGCTAGGACTTTACAATATAAAGAGGTGCTAAAGAAATGGTGGATAGCTAGTCAACAACGATTATAAAAAGGAAGGAGTCAATCTTCACAATCAGATTAAAATAGGAAGCACTTCAGCAGCTCTGAAGGCAGTCTGGCAGTACAAGCGTAGAACAAATATTACAGGTAAGGAGACCTATACATTGAATATATATCAGTCTCTTTATTCATAGTATTACAGGGAGCATACGAAGTAGAAGAAGACCCCTCCAGGTAATAAATAATTAGTAGTAGTAGCGTGGGTTGCAAGTGCAGTTGGATCCATGTTTGCATCCTTCGGTTTCCACCTGTTCAATCACCTCTGCTACCACCCTGCTTGTTTTTATTATTACAAATTATTATTATAATTAATCCAAACAAAATTGTTCCTAGCAATAACTGTTTAAACTCAATTTCCCAGAGATATTGTTTTTACCCGTTAGAACCAAAGATCACGGTCTCGGTGGTGGTGGTGGTGCTCACTTCACCAAAGTTTGCATTCTGTCTGCAGCTGTGTTTGTACATGCATACATACATACATAGAGGCACACAACAGTTATTAATTAAAAATCATTCGAAGCATGCATTATGAACAAACAAAATATAATTAAAAAAATATATGAAAAATCAGTTTATTATATGTATGCCAGTTTTATATGGGAATTTGTTGCTAGATAATTGAGTACCAGGAACAATCGTTGCAGCTGCATCCAGAGGCACAGTTGCATGCAGTTCTGCAAGCTCCACAGGAAGACATTATTTTAGCTTATAAGTTGAATATCGAAGAAGAAACAAACAATTGATAGTTCGAAGAGATGGGTGGTGAGACTACTGCAATGTTTCAGTTCAATTTATAGAGTACTCGGGACAAAGCGCAATGGCACTGGCCCGTTCAAGTGTCCTTGTTCTGATTCTACGTTTCTTTCAGCATTTAACCTTTCTCACTTGCAAGATTCCATTTTTCTTTCATTGGGGTTAAGAATACTCTTAAATGAAGATATCTGATTCCTTCCAAGTTAGACCTATATCTAAATCTAAAGTATAGCTGTAATATTTATTGATACACAGATATATCAAGAAGCAATAAAATGTTTCACACCTAGCGAGCAAAAATAAGAAAATAAGCTCAAAATATGCCAATCTCGGTGAAAAAACAGTAGCCCAATTGAGCGCGAGCTCGCCTCAGTCAGCGGATGACTAGGGAAAGATACACCTAGCAGGAGGTTAAGGGAAGATTAAAAAAACATTGGCAATTCAACGTAATTAAGAAATAAATCGTAATGAAACATCATAGTTAAGTATATATGTTATGCAGTATGCACTTAATTACTTCGGATGGTCCTTGCCTTGGTGATAAAGATGGTTAGACTCTACAATGATTCTATAAGCAATCTTTTCGTTTGTCATTTAGTCACCGTATTTTTTTTGTTGAGGAAAACCTAATGCAACATCATGCATTAAAATTCTTTCTTTCCTTCTTTTAGTTTTTTTTTTTTTCCTTCCATTGCGCTGTCGCTTTTTCTCGCTTCTCATTGTATCAGTTATCCTTATTCCGATATGTAAATGTGTTTCTTTTATCTTGTCTCTATTCTATAATAAGACTCAACTAGGTTCTGTTAAAGTGTAGTACATTTTGACTCTTTAACTTAATCATTAACGAAATCTTAATAATTCTGTACGTACAAGCCATATTCATCGTATATAATTATGAGGCCTCCTTTTCTTCGTAAACAGAAGAACATTTCATTGTATATTACAACAATACCATCAGAATACAAGAATATATAAGGTATGAATAAATATTACACAGAAAATATCAGAAATTTAAATTACATTTGAATACATCGCAGCGGAAAATAATACAATACACAACTAGAAGTAATACACGGATACAGAACTTTCCGAGTATCGTTCCAGCTGTAAATCAGGATCCTGTGAATATAAATCTGCAAACCCAAAACTACTAGTTGTCCGTGTCAAAATAAAGGCACCCAGAGTTTAAGTTAAAACAACAAACTCTAGGTCAGTCATGTGACTGGTGTGAGAACTAAAACAGTTATTAATCTTTATTTTAAAGTTAGGTAAATCAAGGGACCACGATGTATAACACGGAACGGGTTTCCTCCCAAGAATACCAGTGCATAAAACAACAGCGCAATGCTAAATAAAGAGAATGAAGCTATTATAAGACCCAGGTCCCATCACACAATGCAACACAAGTCAGAGGATAGAGTTTTACTTTATAATAGCCAATGAATGCTTGATACGCTAAATTTCATCTTTTATTATTACTATAAGTGCATAGTATTAAAACAATTTCAATCATAAGTATCAATCATAGACGACATAAGTGCCCCATCCCACTATGTCGCCATACTAGGCTCTACAATTAAAACCGTGAAGTCATGTATTGGAAGTTGGATTTCCATCTGTGAACCAAGGCAAGAGATCGTCCTTACCGAATTCGAGACGCTCTAGCCCGTGTCTCAGGAACAGAACGCATCGTCCCTTGGATCGTCAGGGCCGGTCCACCGATGTGGATTAAAATGCCTGAACACTGCGTTTCCCCACCGTATGGGGTATAAATGAGCCAAATGACTTCATCGGCTCCACACAGTCACCGATATATCCAAGGCGCCTTGCAACAGCAACAACCACATAAGTCAAACTCGTCAGGGCGTGTCAAACAACGGACGCCACTTCTAATTAGAAAGAAACGCATGCCCTCCCTGATGTCCTCTCCCGTTTCTAGTTCACAACCGGGGTGTGAGACTCGCGAATCAACGCTACACAAAACTATGCCACACAGGCAGTGCTTTGATCATCAACCACAAGACTTTGCTTTTCAACAGAAGCCTTGATCAATTGCCACTTAGGCATGCCACACAGGCAATTCACTCCATGCGATTGATATCCATCAATATATAACCTCTGAGCTCGTACGTCTCAGAGAAGGGCGTTAAGCAAGAGAATAAATTCTCCGCCGTCAAACAGATATATATTTAATAGAGATCAATCACACAGAATAAAATCCAATGTCAGACACACAGTACATTTACAAGTTCGTTCTGGGTCTTAACGAAGCCGGAGGCACCATGTACCTCGCATATCCATCGATCTCTAAGTACGTCTGGACGACCACCAACTGATTACCTCCTCTTGGGTGTACAACCCAATCAAGATCATCAGTAATCACCCAAACGATGTGAAGACCTCCGGTCTTCGACCACCGTCTTCCTCATCGACACCACGTCGAATCAGTTATTCAGAATGAGATAAACCCGGTCTTTCTGAATAACTCGCGTATATAATAAACAAGTGTTACACAAACACAACTTACGCCTCATTCCAATTCAGAATATATTTTTATTCAAATATTCTTATACTTTGGGAAAGGTTCCCATTAATTTTATCAAAGATAAATTCTTTAAATTTATTCTTTAATCTTCTTTTGAATATCAATTCAAATTAGTCAGGATTAGCGAACCACACCGAAGTAATCACTTATTTTATTTCCCAATCCCAACCTATTCATCGCATGAAGTAAAACTGGTAATACTTCATTTCTAACACCACGGTGTTATCGGTAAATTGAATTACCATTTCACGTTCAAATCTAATTAAAGATTTAACTGTCGCCTGGAGCAAAACTAGTGATACCCCATTCTCGATCACTTCAATCTAATTAAAGATTCATTAAAACTCCACTTAGTTTTAATCTTCCCAAAAATCAATATCCTGGCTTTAGCTGGGTTAAAGAATCATTGTCATCTAAAACACGGTTCACGATAAACCCAAAATCACATTCCATTAATCATCGGGTTAAAGAACAAGTGTTATTTAAAACACCGTTCACGATAAACCCAAAAATCAATTCCAATTAAATACCAATTAATTGGTACACTTCATTAAATCTAAATAAAAAGATTTAATCTTTTTCTCAACTAGGTTTAAGAACAGTGTTAATGAAGACACCATTCACGACAAACCCAAATCACATTTGATATTAAATACAAGGCTCTGAATAGAAAATATATCGGCTTATATTCAATATCGAATTCTACGACCAACAAATATCGTATTGGAAATAACGATATAAATATATCTTTCAAATTCCCATAACAATATCTGTATCATCACGAAATCCAACATCGAAATATTCCAAAGACAATTTCGATTCAAATCCATTCCAATTCAATTATTGGAAATTCTGGTTACTTTTAAAACCGTTTCAAATCCAATTTATTTATTTTAAAAATAAATGGATTTTAATTCTAGTTCAAAACCAGTTCATTTCGATTAAAATATATTTTTATCTTTTCGAATTTGGAATTTTTCATCCCAATTCTTCACAAATCATTTCTTATGATTTTACACAAATTATTGATAATTTTAATAATTTTATCAAGGCCCGTACTGTCGATTTCCATCAACGGCCATCAAACTGCACTTACAGTGACCTTTTCCAAATTTGATTTGGACATAATTCCAATTCCAACCGTTAGATTTCAAATATACAATATTCGTTAGAAAACTCTTTTCGATACGAACCCAACGGTTCCCGTTTTAGGAGAATCCGACGGTCGGATCTCCCGTAATATCCATTCGAAGTCAATGGTCGAAATTCGCGAACTACCGCAGCGCGTTCTATTCAGGCCATTCTATATATAATATATATATTATATATATTTCATCGATTTCCTTTTAAAACGTATTTTATAAATCGTTTTAAATTCATTTTCAAAACGATTTCAACTTCATATTCAATTTCTTGTCAAAATAGAATATTCCACATCATCGATTTACAAATGATAATATTTTCAAAACGTTAAATTTTGAAATCACTTTCTTTTCTATATTCATTATAAAAATGAATAAAATCGATATAAATATCGTTCACGTAAAAATGGCGTCAATCTAATCAACACGACTTTTATTCAACACATGAATGTTTATTCTATTCAACATATGAATATTTTTCTATCCAACGCATGAATTATTTTCTATTCAACACATGACTTTTTTTTCAATTCAACACATTAATTTGTTTTCTATTCAACACATGAATTTATTTTCTATTCAACACATGAATTTATTTTCTATTCAACACGTGAATTTATTTTCTATTCAACACGTGAATTTATTTTCTATTCAACACGTGAATTTATTTTCAATTCAACACATGAACTTATTTTCTATTCAACACATGAATTTATTTTCTATTCAACACATGAATTTATTTTCAATTCAACACATGAATTTATTTTCAATTCAACACATGAATTTATTTTCTAAATTGGAATGAGGCCCAATCAATTACCATATAATGTTAATTATATGGATTTCCTACAACACATGTATATAATAGCAACGATAAATAATCAACCATCATCCAGGGTGCACCACACAACTGCATAAGCATTAAACATAAATAATTAACGCTTACACAGTCTCTCAACCCATCGATTGACATACAACTAAACAATCGGGATTAGTGTACGTCAAATATCATCCCAATACCCGTGTGGGGTTTCAAATCAACAAACACATATTTTATTTGTGCAGTTGGGCGATGTGTAAAATTTATCGTACCAATCAATATCAGTCAGATCTGTGTATATAAACAAATCGTCCGATTTGTTTATAAATATTTATTTTATATACACGTTAAAAATCATATTTTAACTATAAAATATTTTCCACTATAAAATATTTTATTTCATTCCACATCACACAATCAAATTTCACAACACAGCAATCAAACAAACAAGTCATCCATGGTCTGTGGACGACGGGTGTCGGGTGCTGCTAAGCACCATCTGCATCCTAGTATATATTTCAACTAGAAATTAAAATAAAAGTGAGGAGTTCTCACATTGGGGTTCCACTCCGCCATTTCATTTCTGAAATTCAGAACATCTGGATCTGGCCGTACTTCCAACGCAGTCTTCTCCACGCTGCTCATATTAAAAATCACATTTTTAATATGATGTTTAAATTAAAAATCCCATTTTTATATCGCTACAAATATAAAAATCAAAATTTTATATTGTTATCCTTATAATAAAAATCAAATTTTTATTCTAATATAGTTCATATATAAAAACAAAATCACATTTTTATATGGTTTTCATATAAGTAAAAATCGAATTTTTATTATGCTACTTATATGAAAATCTCATTTTTATAACGATGAATATAATTTAAAGATCACACCTTTATATCGTCCTTCACATATTTAAAATCTCACCTTTTTATATATAAAAATCTAAACCTTTATGATATTAAAAATCATAACTTTGTAATATTAAAAATCGAAACTTTTACTCCATTCACATATAGAAAAATCCCATCTTTTTATTCGCTATTCTATAATAAGAATCAAAATTTCCATGACATAAAAATCAAAATTTTATAACATAAAAACCATAACTTTTTATACACTAAAAATCACATGATTTTTTTTCAAACTGAAAATCGGGATCAAAGGAGAATTAAAAAAAATTGAAAAAGAAAGCTCATAGCGGCTATATGGCAAAGGAAAGGGCGGTGCCAGAGTTCACAGGAGGCGCTGGGGGTTCAGAGGTGGTCGTGGGCGGCGTGGGGCCTTCAGGTGGTGGTGCGGCGGCTTTTCAGACGAGGTTGGGGTTGTGCGGTTCAATTTCGGGGAGCGAGAGAATCGAGAGGAGGAGAAGAGGGAGGGTGCGGTGGACGAGCAGCCGATGGAGGGGGTGCGGTGGGAGGATGCGGCTGCGGCAACGCCGCTGGAGGGGGGCGACGGATTAGTTAGGTTTTTTTTTCTTATTTTGATTTCCTTCTGAACGAATAACGAGGGAGGGAGAAAGTATAGAGGGGGTTTGACTGGGTTTATTAATATATATTTTTATTATTAAATTTCAAAAAGGTACTTTTTAATTCGAACTCGAAATCGAACCCACCGACTGTCGTCCATATCTAATTACCCCCATTCCGAACACAATGGGATATGTATCGCAAGCTGATTCGATCGTTTCCATCAGTTTTCGTCAAAATCAAAATGTAACTCTATATATTGAATTTGAACGCGCATTTCAATTTACTGGGGTCACATACGGACTCTAAAAATTCTCGAAAAATGTTTTCTAACTTCGTATTTACGATACGGTCCTAACAAATCTAATTTCGTCGAATTCTGAGACCGTTTGAAAAATGGCCATTTTCCAGTCAATTAAAATCAAATAAAACTGGTCAAATGCGTTTTCCTTTGCCACACTCACATATTGATTCGAAAAATTATGAATTTTGGAACCTAGCAATAACTAGACATCCCGGATCCAACAAAAGTGGTTTCTTCGAAAACCGAGGTCATTTGCAAAATTTCTATTTTTAAGGGCCAGAATTCCACAGCGACTATTCTGAATTTTTAACTGGGCATAACTTTTTATCCCCGCTATGAAATTTCAATTTTTCAGATTCGTTGGAAAGATATTCTCAATTAGATTCCAATATTTTTGGTTTCGTTAAAATCTGGTTTATTTTGAATTCCGTACATTCATTTGAATTTTCAAATCGAATTTTCGAACTGCATCGCCAATTTCAATTCCTTTTATAATTTGAAATAAATATTTATATTCTTACGTCGATTCAAATAAATATATTCATTCTAATTCTATTCAAAATAAATTTCTCGTCGTTATTATTTAAAATAATTCATTTTAAATATTCAAAATTCACTAAAATTGCCAAAATAAAAATTTTAAATTGGCTCGGATTTCCGGGTTATTACAATCTCCCCAACTTAAAACGTTTCGTCGCTGAAAAGGAACGAAGCTGAAAGTTGTTTTACTAATCAACTCAACTTCCATTATTTTCATTACGGCTTAAGTTCTTCAACTTTTCGGTTTTTAAGAACTTTTAAAAAAATTCAAAAATTTGGCTAACACCCTAAATTTCCGAAAAATTTCGCCATAACCTCCCCTACACCGGGAGCTTCGGGATATTTCAAATAGTCTCCCATGGCCCTCGCCAATCCAAAAAGAAAAAGAAACAGTCAAGCGGCTAGCCAATCGGCTCATAAAATCATCCAAACCCAATAAATTTGTAAACATGTACCTATTTGTCGGGCAAACAATTTTATTCTTCTGCTCTAGCCTCCTTGCAATGACCTGTTCAATGTAAGTACATGTATATACATGCAAATGCGACCAATTTTCAATACAATTCACTATTTGATCAATTTGGCTAAATGGTCCAAATTTTAATTAATCAACTAATAATCAAACAACACAATCAGCAATCAATTAGTTGATTAATGTTTCAAATTCATAATTTTGATATATAGTCTAAAATCTCATTTTTGATGCCAAATCACAACAATAGACCTTATCTAATTTTGGTTCTCACACCAGTCAATTGGAAATATATAGAAATCCCACTTTCGTCACTCGAAAATAAATACTGGTAATGGTATACTTCATCATCAGGACCATGTCCGGGCAACTAGAGTGTGATTCTATATCTACCCAGTATATTAAAACTTCAAATACACGCAGATCAGACGTATACCCAAATTCTTTATATACTTGATTGTCCAAATCAATATAAAAATATTCAAATATGAATAATCGATTTAAATTTTCAAAACGAAACTTGTTTTCACTTTTATTTTGAAAAGCTAACACTCTTCACACTCGTTCTAGGATGCTACTGATCCCATCTCTAACGAGTCAATCTCATTGGATATTACTAATCCAATTTCTGATGAATCCTTTCATTTGGTTCTAACGTGTCTTGTTCTCCGAGCTCTGTAAACCAAAGCTCTGATACCAAATGTGAAAACCCGTGACTTCCTCCGTAAGGAAAGCGCGGATACATTGAGGACAAGACACATCGGGACGCAAACAGAAGAACATTTCATTGTATATTACAATAATACCATCAGAATACAAGAATATACAGAGTATGAATAAATATTACATAGAAAATATCAGAGATTTAAATTACATTTGAATACATCGCAGCGGAAAATAATACAATACACAACTAGAAGTAATACACGAATACAGAGCTTTCCGAGTATCGTTCCAGCTGTAAATCAGGATCCTGTGAATATAAATCTGCAAACCCAAAACTACTAGCTGCCCATGTCAAAATAAAGGCACCCAGAGTTTAGGTTAAAACAATAAACTCCAGGTTAGTCATGTGACTGGTGTGAGAACTAAAACAGTTATTAATCTTTATTTTAAAGTTAGGTAAATCAAGGGACCACGCCGTATAACACGGAACGGGTTTCCTCCCAAGAATACCAGTGCATAAAACAACAGCGTAATGCTAAATAAAGAACAATGAAGCTATTATAAGACCCAGGTCGCATCACACAATGCAAAACAAGCCGGAGGATAGGGTTTTACCTTATAATAGCCAAAGAATGCTTGATACGCTAAATTTCATCTTTTATTATTACTGTAAGTGCATAATATTAAAACAGTTTCAATCATAAGTATCAATCATAGATGGCATAAGTGCCCCATCCCACTATGTCGCCATACTAGGCTCTACAATTAAAACCACGAAGTCACGTATTGGAAGTTGGATTTCCATCTATGAACCAAGGAAAGGGATCGTCCTTACCGAATTCGAGACGCTCTAGCCCGTGTCTCAGGAACAGAACGCATCGTCCCTTGGATCGTCAGGGTCGGTCCACCGATGTGGATTAAAATGCCTGAACACTGCGTTTCCCCACCCTATAGGGTATCAATGAGCCAAATGACTCCATCGGCTCCACACAGTCACCGATATATCCGAGGCGCCTCGCAACAACAACAACCACATAAGTCAAACTCGTCAAGGCGTGTTAAACCACAGATGCCACTTCTAACTAGAAAGAAACGCATGCCCTCCCTGATGTCCTCCCCCGTTTCTGGTTCACAACCGGGGTGTGAGGCTCGCGAATCAACACTACACAAAGCTATGCCACACAGGCGGTGCTTTGATCATCAACCACAAGACTTTGCTTTTCAATAGAAGCCTTGATCAATTGCCATTTAGGCATGCCACACAGACAATTCACTCCATGCGATTGATATCGATCAATATATAACCTCTGAGCTCGTACGTCTCAGAGAAGGGCGTTAAGCAAGAGAATAAATTCTCCGCCGCCAAATAGATATATATTTAAAAGAGATCAATCAAACAGAATAAAATCTAATGTCAGACATACAGTCCATTTACAAGTTCGTTCTGGGTCTGAACGAAGCCGGAGGCACCTTGTACCTCGCATATCCATCGATCTCCAAGTACGTCTGGACGACCACCAACTGATTCCCTCCTCTTGGATGTACAGCCCAATCAAGATCATCAGTAATCACCCAAACGATGTGAAGACCTCTGGTCTTCGACCACCGTCTTCATCCTCGACACCACATCGAATCAGTTATTCAGAATGGGATAAACCCGGTCTTTCTGAATAACTCGCGTATATAATAAACAAGTGTTACACAAACACAACATAGGACTCATTCCAATTCAGAATATTCCTTTATTCCAATATTCTTATACTTTGGGAAAGGTTCCCATTAATTTTATCAAAGATAAATTCTTTAAATTTATTCTTTAATCTTCTTTTGAATATCAATTCAAATTAGTCGGGATTAGCGAACCACACCGAAGTAATCACTTATTTTATTTCCCAATCCCAACCTATTCATCCCATGAAGTAAAACTGGTAATACTTCATATCTAACACCACGATGTTATCGGTAAATTCAATTACCATTTCACGTTCAAATCTAACTAAAGATTTAACTATCGCCTGGAGCAAAACTGGTGATACCCTATTCTCGATCACTTCAATCTAATTAAAGATTCATTAAAACTCCACTTAGTTTTAATCTTCCCAAAAATCAATATCCTGGCTTTAACTGGGTTAAAGAACCAATGTCATCTAAAACACGGTTCACGATAAACCCAAAATCACATTCCATTAATCATAAGGTTAAAGAACAAGTGTTATTTAAAACACCGTTCACGATAAACCCAAAAATCAATTCCAATTAAATACCATTTAATTGGTACACTTCATTAAATCTAAATAAAAAGATTTAATTTTTAATTCAACTGGGTTAAAGAACAGTGTTAATGAAGACACCATTCATGACAAACCCAAATCACATTTGATATTAAACACAAGGCTCTGAATAGAAAATATATCGGCTTATATTCAATATCGAATTCTACGACCAACAAATATCGTATTGGAAAAAACGATATAAATATATCTTTCAAATTCCCATAACAATATCTGTATCATCACGAAATCCAACATCGAAATATTCCAAAGACAATTTCGATTCAAATCCATTCCAATTCAATTATTGGAAATTCTGGTTACTTTTAAAACCATTTCAAATCCAATTTATTTATTTTAAAAATAAATGGATTTTAAATAGTTCAAAACCAATTCATTTCGATAAAAATCTATTTTTATCTTTTCAAATTTGGAATTTTTCATCCCAATTCTTCACAAATCATTTCTTATGATTTTACACAAATTATTGATATTTTTAATAATTTTATCAAGGCCCGTACAGTCGATTTCCATCAACGGCCATCAAACTGCACTTACAGCGACCTTTTCCAAATTTGATTTGGACATAATTCCAAATCCAACCAATAGATTTCAAATCTACAATATTCGTTAGAAAGCTCTTTTCGATACGAACCCATCGGTTCCGGTTTTAGGAGAATCCGACGGTCGGATCTCCCGTAATATCCATTCGAAGTCAATGGTCGAAATTCGCGAACTGCCGCGGCGCGGCGCGTTCTATTCTGGCCATTCTATATATAATATATATATATATATATATATTATATATATTTCGTCGATTTCCTTTTAAAACGTATTTTATAAATCGTTTTAAATTCATTTTCAAAACGATTTCAACTTCATATTCAATTTCTAGTCAAAATTGAATATTCCACATCATCAATATACATATGATAATATTTTCAAAACGTTAAATTTTGAAATCACTTTCTTTTCTATATTCATTATAAAAATGAATAAAATCGAAATAAATATCGTTCACGTCAAAATGGCGTCAATCTAATCAACACGGCTTTTATTCAACACATGAATGTTTATTCTATTCAACACATGAATATTTTTCTATCCAACACATGAATTTATTTTCTATTCAACACATGAATTTATTTTCAATTCAACACATGAATTTATTTTCAATTCAACACATGAATTTATTTTCTATTCAACACATGAATTTATTTTCTATTCAACACATGAATTTATTTTTTATTCAACACGTGAATTTATTTTCAATTCAACACGTGAATTTATTTTCAATTCAAAACGTGAATTTATTTTCTATTCAACACGTGAATTTATTTTCTATTCAACACATGAATTTATTTTCTAAGTTGGAATGAGGCCCAATCAATTACCATATAATGTTAATTATATGGATTTCCTACAACACATGTATATAATAGCAACGATAAATAATCAACCATCATCCAGGGTGCACTACACAACTGCATAAACATTAAATATAAATAATTAATGCTTACACAGTCTGTCAACCCATCGATTGACATACAACTAAACAATCGGGATTAGTGTACGTCAAATATCATCCCAATACCCGTGTGGGGTTTCAAATCAACAAACACATATTTTATTTGTGTAGTTGGGCGATGTGTAAAATTTATCGTCCCAATCAATATTATTCAAATCAGTGTATATAAACAAATCATCCGATTTGTTTATAAATATTTATTTTATATACACGTTAAAAATCAAATTTTAACTATAAAATATTTTCCACTATAAAATATTTTATTTCATTTCACATCACACAATCAAATTTCACAACACAGCAATCAAACAAACAAGTAATCCATGGTCTGTGGACGACGGGTGTCGGGTGCTGCTAAGCACCGTCTGCATCCTAGTATATATTTCAACTAGAAATTAAAATAAAAGTGAGGAGTTCTCACATTGGGGTTCCACTCCGCCATTTCATTTCTGAAATTCAGAACATCAGGAGTTGGCCGTACTTCCAACGCGGTTTTCTCCACGCTGCTCATATTAAAAATAACATTTTTAATATGATGTTTAAATTAAAAATCGCATTATTATATCGCTACAAATATAAAAATCAAAATTTTATATTGTTATCCTTATAATAAAAATTAATTTTTTATTCTAATATAGTTCATATATAAAAAAAATCACATTTTTATATGGTTTTCATATAAGTAAAAATCGAATTTTTATTATGCTACTTATATGAAAATCTCATTTTTATAACGTTGAATATAATTTAAAGATCACACCTTTATATCGTTCTTCACATATTTAAAATCTCACCTTTTTATATATAAAAATCTAAACCTTTATGATATTAAAAATCATAACTTTGTAATATTAAAAATCGAAACTTTTACTCCATTCACATATAGAAAAATCCCATCTTTTTATTCGCTATTCTATAATAAGAATCAAAATTTCCATGACATAAAAATCAAATTTTTATAACATAAAAACCATAACTTTTTATACACTAAAAAACACATGATTTTTTTTCAAACTGAAAATCGGGATCAAAGGAGAATAAAAATAAAATGAAAAAGAAAGCTCACAGCGGTTATATGGCAAAGGAAAGGGCGGTGCCGGAGTTCACAGGAGGCGCTGGGGGGTTCAGGGGTGGTCATGGGGCCTTCAGGTGGTGGTGCGGTGGCTTTTCAGGCGAGGTTGGGGTTGTGCGGTTCGATTTGGGGGAGCGAGAGAATCGAGAGGAGGAGAAGAGGGAGGGTGCGGTCGAGAAGCAGACGATGGAGGGGGTGCGGTGGGAGGATGCGGCTGCGGCGGCGCCGCTGGGCGAGGGGGCGACGACTTAGTTAGGTTTTTTTTTCTTAATTTGATTTCCTTCTGAACGAATAACGAGGGAGGGAGAGAGAAAGTATAGAGGGGGTTTGACTGGGTTTATTAATATATATATATATATATATATATTATTATAGAATTTCAAAAAGGTACTTTTTAATTTGAAATCGAAATCGAACCCACCGACTGTCGTCCATAGCTAATTACTCCCATTCCGAACACAATGGGATATGTATCGCAAGTTGATTCGATCGTTTCGATCAGTTTTCGTCAAAATCAAAATATAACTCTATATATTGATTTTGAACGCGCATTTCAATTTACGGGGGTCACATACTGACTCTAAAAATTCTCGAAAAATATTTTCTAACTTCGTATTGACGATACGGTGCTAACAAAACTAATTTCGTCGAATTCTGAGAACGTTTGAAAAATGGCCATTTTCCAGTCGATTAAAATCAACTTAAACTGGTCAAACGCGTTTTCCTTTGCCACGCTCACATATTGATTCGAAAAATTATGAATTTTGGAACCTAGCAATAACTATACATCCTGGATCCAATAAAAGTGGTTTCGTCGAAAATCGAGGTCGTTTGCAAAATTTCCATTTTTAAGGGCCAGAATTCCACAGCGACTATTCTGAATTTTCAACTGGGCATAACTTTTTATCCCCGCTATGAAATTTCAATTTTTTGGATTCGTTGGAAAGATATTCTCAATTAGATTCTAATAATTGGAATGGAATTGAATCGAAATTATCTTTGAAATATTTCGATGTTGGATTTCGTGATTGTACAGATATTGTTATGGAAATTTGAAAGATATATTGATATCGTTATTTCCAATACGATATTTGTTGGTCGTTGAATTTGATATTAAATATAAGCCGATATATTTTCTATTCAGAGCCTTGTATTTAATATCAAATGGGATTTGGGGGTGTAATGAATGGTGTCTTCATTAACACTGTTCTTAAACCCAGTTGAGAAGAAGATTAAATCTTTTTATTTAGATTTAATGAAATATACCAATTAAATGATATTTAATTGGAATTGGATTTGAATTGATTTTTGGGTATATCGTGAACCGTGTTTTAAATGATATTGGTTCTTTAACCCAGTTAAAGACAGGATAAGATTTCCCAAGTTAAATAATCATTAGTATTGATTTTTGGGAAGATTAAAACCAAGTGGAGTTTTAATGAATCTTTAATTAGATTGAGATGATCGAGAATGGAGTATCACCAGTTTTGCTCCAGGCGATAGTTAAATCTTTAATTTGATTTGAACGTGAAATGGTAATTGAATTTACCGATAACATCGTGGTGTTAGATATGAAGTATAACCAGTTTTACTTCATGGGATGAATATGTTGGGATTGGGAAATAAAATAAATGATTACTTCGATGTGGTTCGCTAATCCCGACTAGTTTGAATTGATATTCAAAAAAAGATTAAAGAATAAATTTAAAGAATTTATCTTTGATAAAATTAATGGGAACCTTTCCCAAAGTATAAGAATATTTGAATAAAAGAATATTCTTGTATTGGAATGTGGCGTATGTTGTGTTTGTGTAACACTTGTTTATTATATACGCGAGTTATTCCGAAAGGCCGGGTTTGTCCCATTCTGAATAACTGATACGACGATAAGTCGAAGGTGAAGACGGTGGTCGAAGACCGGAGGTCTTCACGTCGTTTGGGTGATTACTGATGATCTTGATTGGGCTATACACCCAAAAGGAGGGAATCAGTTGGTGATCGTCCAAACGTATTTGGAGATCGATGGATATGCGAGGTACAAGGTGCCTCAGGTTCTGTTCAGACCCAGAACGAACTTATAAATGGACTGTGTGTCTGACATTGGATTTTATTCTGTGTGATTGATTTCTATTAAATATATATTTGTTTGGCGGCGGAGAATTTATTCTCTTGCTTAACACCCTTCTCTGAGACGTACGAGCTCAGGGGTTATATATTGATGAATATCAATCGCATGGAGTGAATTGCCTGTGTGGCATGCCTAAGTGGCAAATGATCAAGGCTTCTGTTGAAAAACAAAGTCTTGTGGTTGATGATCAAAGCACAGCCTGTGTGGCACAGCTTTGTGTAGCGTTGATTCGCGAGCCTCACACCCCGGTTGTGAACCAGAAATGGGAGAGGACCTCAGGGAGGGCATGCATTTCCTTCTAGCTAGAAGTGGCGTCAGTGGTTTTACACACCCTGACGAGTTTGACTTATGTGGTTGTTGGATTGCGAGGCGCCTCAGATATATCGGTGACTGTGTGGAGCCGATGGAGTCATTGGACTCATTTACGCCCCAAAGGTTGGGGAAACGTAGTGTTCAGGCATTTTAATCCACATCGATCGTCCGGCCCTGACGATCCAAAGGCTTGACTTAGTACTTGCCTGAGACTCGGGCTAGACAGTCTCGAATCGGTAGAGAACTATCTTTTGCCTCGATTCACAGGTGGATATCCAATTTCCAAATACGACATCGTGCGGTTTTGATTGTATACCTATATATGGCGACATAGTGGTATGGGGCACTAATGTCATCTATGATTGACACTTATGATTGAAATTGTTTTGACACTATACACTTATAGTAATAATAAAACATGAAATTTAGCGTATCAAGCATTCTTTGGCTATTATAAGGTAAAAACCCTATCCTCCGGCTTGCGTTGCATTGTGTGATGGGACCTGGGTCTTATAACAGCTTCATTGTTCTTTATTTTAGCATTGCGCTATTGTTTTATGCACTGGTATTCTTGGGAGGAAACCCGTTCCGTGTTATACGGCGTGGTCCCTTGATTTACCTAACTTTAAAATAAAGATTAATAACTGTTTTAGTTCTCACACCAGTCACATGACTGACCTGGAGTTTATTGTTTTAACCTAAACTCTGGGTGCCCTTATTTTCCACACGGACAGCTAGTAGTTTTGGTTTTGCAGATTTATATTCACAGGATCCTACTTTACAGCTGGAACGATATCCGGAAAGCTCTGTATCCGTATATCTCCTTCAGTTGTGTATTGTATTATTTTTCCGCTGCAGTAATGTATTTAAATCTCTGATATTTCTGTGTAATATTTATTCATACTCTGTATATTCTTGTATTCTGATGAATTGTTGTAATAATCAATGAAATGTTCTTCTGTTTGTGTTCTGATTTGTCGTGTTCTCAAAACAATCAGGGGTTTCGAATGGTCTTGGTCGGTTTAGTGATCGATTCAGATAGAGAGAAATTCCTTTTCGTTACAGCCTCCAACTACAAAAGTGTGTGCACCACGATGAGTATGAGATCGGTATTCTCCAATCTCCAAATGGAACTGTCACGTAGTAGCTATTGACGTTTGTATCTCCATTGGTTTTGGGTTGATTTCGCATCGTAAGAGGCATTTCAGGAGTCTGGCATTGGAAAGAGGGGGAAGGGGCGATGTTCGTTGATAGTATGGTGGTAGCCAAAGGAAAATTATGACAACGACGGTTAGTTAAAGTCGCCGGCTCCTGGTGTTGTGTTGCGATCTAGAGTACTAAGTTAAAGAGGATTAAAGTTTGCTATTGTTAATTAGTGAGGTAATGAATATCAATAAGAATTTAATTATATTTTTATTTGTGGACAGTTGTAAACTCAATATTTAATTCACATTAGGTTCAATTTCAAAATGGTCAGTCGCGATGGGTTTGTAACAATGCTATCTACATACTGAAACTGAATTGGTTAAACTTTGAGCTCGTTGGAATTTCAGTTGATTTCAAATGTTTGATGAAATTAAACTAAATAGGAATATGAAGCTACAACTAAAACTGTAACACCCCACCTCCGCTAGGGTCACTCACAAAGGGAATGCACTAGGTTTGGTGAAGCATTATCGAGGTAAACATGCACAGAGATATTACAAGACAGAACATATATATAAAACAGCGGAAGTAAAACAAATTTCATTACCTTATAAAATAAGGTCTAAAGCCTTTTACATCAGAATACATCAAAACCTGTCTTGCAATAGTACATAAGCATAAAACCTTTTCATAAATTATTCCCCAAATAAAACAGTAAGGTAGCCATAGCCAAGAAAAGTCCAAACCATGCATGATGACCTTCAAGCAGAGGAAGTCCGAACTAAATAACAGTGTTTCCTCCCTGAAAAACTGGGGGGGGGGGAACGAAAGACAAAGAGGCGAAAGAAAACGGGGTCAGTCATAAAGACTGGTAAGTCCTATCTACTTCCAGCATAAAAACAGGTAAAGGTAACATGACATGCATAAACTGAAAGCAAACATAAGGATGACAACAAGATAGATAAGCTCAACCAAGATAACTGGATGAACTACTGTAGCAAGGTAAACTAAGGTATCATGATAAACTACGGTGTCAAGGATCAATGTATCACATCGTCAGGTTTCTATCAAGTATACTATAACAAGGTATCTATCATGTATAACATCCCACGGTATCTATCATGTATATTTGCTCTGCACCTCTCGTACTAGTATCCCAACCCGCGTCATGTGTTAACTATGAATGTCCCTTGCCCAATGTCATGTAATGGTCCATGTCAACCTAATATATAGCATATGTAGGTTTTCCCAACTCGTATGTTTCTTTCCATGTATAAGTTCAGTCCTTTGCCGTAGGCCGTACGGGCTTTCCTATGTAAATCTATACCACCTCAACGTAGTACCATTTTATCCTTGAAGTTGTTTTGGACTGCTACCCTTGATCTAGTTATGTTTTCTTACCATGAACTATCGCGTGTTCACTTAGGATTTATGCCACCTAGGACCACTAGGGATTAGGCTACCTAATGAACGTTTCCGTGTCTCGGTTTGGGTTTTGGCCACCTAGGACCAATAGGGATTATGCCACCCGTCAACCACGCCCTTTGTCCCACGTATATATCGTGAATCGTTTTCCATGTCTAGACGCACATGTATCTCAATGTGCCATCCGAGTTCCATGCCAGGGCAAATCAAGAAATACGGAACTCGGTCGGGAGCTTTAAGTCGTCTGCTGATGCAGATATCAAGGTCTGTTTTTGTATCCGTGGCTATGGTCCCACGTGACCCCTCCCTCAACTACTGAAAGGCAATCCAAGAAAAATCATGTATGAGAACCACATCCCGGCCCCACTATAGACCCACTTTCCTATGGGCCAACCTCACCCATGACTCAATAGCAAGAACATGGTCTGTTGCGGGTTCCCTGCCTTTCCGTTCGTAAACGATTGACTAAAGATGGTAGGTAGTCGGCGACGTGCTATCCAGGGCAAAATCAAGTATCGTCGACTCCACGCTAATCCATCCCAGTCTTTAGGTCGCTCGCATAGCAACCAAGGCATACTCTTGGCCCTTCTATCGCCGACCTTAACCTCTGTGAGGCCGGGTTTCATAGACCACCTGCCACCTCACAGAGGGATACCAAGAGTACCCTCACGTCCCCCGAAGCTACTGCTTTGCCACCCAGTTCGTTGGAGCCCTTATCCTAGTCGGGTAATTTGCTCCTCCTCGTGTGTTTAAGCGATGACCTACCATATCGGGTTACTCATCCATTCATGAACTAGTCCCATGTCCTTGGCTAAGAATTATTACTTAGTTATACTTAACTAAGGTTTACCACTTAGCTTCTTTTCCCCGTTACCCTTGATTAACCACGATTTTCTACCTAGTTCCTCTCACTAGGGTTTTGTCTATTGGGTTAAGTGTTGTTATTCAGGTTCATGACTTAGCTCACCTACGAATCATGTCAAGATTGGCTAAGTATTTAAGTTCAAGGCTTGGCCCTACAAGTTGGTTAAGTATACCAAGAAGCGCATGACTTAACCCTATCAAGTCAAATTGGTTAAGTATTGGTTTGTCTTAACCCTATCAGATTATCGTGTTAGATTGATTAAGCATAAATTATCTAAATCGCATCAGATCATCGAGCCGGATTGGTTAAGTATGGGTTAGCTTAACCTCATCCACTAATCATACTACAAGGGTTAAGTATATTCAAAAGGTCTTGTGACCTAACCCTATCAAGTCCACATGTTAGATTGGTTAAGTATAGGTTACTTAACCTCATCAAATCATCATGTATAATTGGTTAATTATAAGTTACTTAACCCCATTAAATTATCATGTTAAGTTGGTTAAGTATTGGTGCTTAACCTCATTGAATTACCAAGTTTAGATTGGTTAAGGGTTTAACTTAACCCCATCGAATTACCGTGTTTAGATTAGTTAAGTATAGGTTACTTAACTCCATCTAATTACCGTGTTTAGATTAGTTAAGTCTAAATTACTTAACCCCATCTAATTACCAAGTCGGATTAGTTAAGTGTAAATTACTTAACCCCATCTAATTACCAAGTCGGATTAGTTAAGCGTAAATTACTTAACCCCATCCCCTAATTGTCTTGTATGGTTAAGTGTCATTAAGAAATCAAGCCCGGTCCCACTTAACCTACCCATTCGTATCATATCGGTTAAGTGTCATTAGTCAAATTTACTTAACCTTATCATGTGGCATTAATTTAATTAATGCACTCTCAACCTCTCACATTAGACCTTGTTGTGGTTACTAGTTAAGCCGGGCGGGTCCGGGTAGTTTTACACCACAACCTAGTCTAACCTCGGGTCTTAAGCGCGACATGACCAACTTCTCACATTGGATCCTATTGTTTGTAGCCACTAGTTAAGCCGGGCGGGTCCGAGTAGATTTATGCTACAAACTCAACCCAACCTCGAGTTGGCCACTTTCATGTTTGGTCTAGTGTCATATTACACTTACAACCCCCGGGTCTAGTTTCAAGTCCCATGTTTACCTCACATGTCATGTCCCAATTTAGGTGTATCATGAGTGTCATATTTTCATGGAATCCCATATCAAATTTTCATGTCATAATCACGCTCGTCTATCCTACCCAAATCGTGTTTCCAACCCAAGTAAAAGCGAGTCAACATAGTAAGGATACTATGCTACATATTGGCCTCAAAACATGCACGATGCCAAGAAGGGATTGGCCACAAACATGCATAGTATCATAAAGGATTTGGCCTCAAAATATGCATAGCATCATAAGGGGTTTTTGGCCACAAACATGCATAGTATCATAAGGGAATTTGGCCATAAACATGCATAGTATCATAAGAGAATTTGGCCACAAACATGCATGATAACATAAGGGGTTTGGGTTCATTTACATGCATAAGCCCCAAAGTCAAATCTTTGCCAATGTTTCACAAGTCAAATGGTTCCCAAAGGTTCATGCTAACATTCCATAGATAAAGATTCAAACTTGCAAGATATACTAGGTTAAACATAACATAAGTGGCATGATTTAGTCACTAAGCATAGCCTAAAGTCATAGGTTCAAGCAAAAGAGACATGACAAGGTTCATATAGGCTAGCATACTTATGTTTCATCACATTTTATCCCATGTCACATTAGAACCACCGTTAGAATCTACAAGTAGCTAGAACTTACATAGCGAGGCTTAGGGAAGGATTATGCATCGTCGTGACGAAGAAAGGTGGCTCCTTTGATGAAGAACCATCATGAAATCACCGTAGGAACGTTGATCGAGCCTCGATTTGGTGTAGCAAGCTTGCACCTTTCGATTCAGATCCGATTTGCATGCATAGTCTCTTGGAGTTGGAGATGGAGGCCATGATCACTTGGCATTTGGGCAGCACTTCATGGCATGAGAGAGTTTGAGTGATTTAGGTTAGGGGGTTAGGGTCTTTTTATAGATTTTAGGAGCATTTTAGGCCATAGGATTAACCCTAGATCGAATCCAAGCCATCCAAAATCGTCACAAGCCTCCAAAACCGAGCCAACATGACAAGCAGGTGCACCAGGTCGGGGTTCTACAGGGGGGGGGGGGTCGACCCTGGGGTCGACACCCATGTAGACCCCCTGGAGGGGGGTCGACACCCATGTCGACACGGGTGTCGACACCCTGTGTGTCTGGCGGGAATTTTCCCGCCTTCTCTTTTTGAGCTGAATTCGAATCTGTTTTCGGATTTGAATTTTCGTGAAACTTCGCGAGGCCATATCTCAGTCATACTGACTCCGATTTACGAAATTTCGGACTCTATTTCGCGTATTTTTCCGAGACGAACGCAATGGCTCAACCCGTTTATCCTGATTCAGATGTTATAATTTAATTCTGCCTTAATTCTTGTCTTAACACGTTGTTAAAATTCGGGTTGTTACATTCTCCCCTCCTTTAAAGATTTCGTCCCCGAAATCTCCAAGTTAGGAAGAACGTATCCTACCATCCATCATCCATCTACTCAAAACATCATCCACAAGTAATCATTGTCCTTAAAAATTTCTAATGCTGTATGAACATATGCAGAAAGTGTGTGTATATGTTCCTTAGCTAATGCTAATGATCAGGCCTGAATGATCTTCTAATGCAAATTATGTTTAGTGCCATGAATCCAACATGTATGCAAATAGTCCTAGTCATATAAACACTATACGTGTGCACAACCATTCATTCATATGCAACATCCACATGATAACACATTCAATTTCATCCATAAACAGGTATAAATACTCGTGCATATGCAATATGAAATGTGAGTGTGTCGATCTAGTATCTAATGTGTATCCGCGCATCCACGAGCAACCACTTGCAACCATTTGCAACCATATCAATCATAACATGTTTCAAACACATGTTTACATCCATAGGTTTCTACCTAATGTTCTCACGATAGGATCGAGGAGATAAACAAGGTGAACTCCCTACGGGGTTTGCAACAGAAACAGGACCAAGAGGATACTCACCAAAAGATAACATGCGAGCAAGCTCTACAGGAAAAACCAGGGATCGAGGATACACTCTTTAAAAAGAGGTACGATGCGCGTGTCTAGCCTTACGTCTTCTAAGTCGCGTTTCCTTGAGCTTAATTCCTCGGTGCCTTGACCATCTTTTTAACTCCATGATTTCATAGCTCCTTGATTCCTATTTCCAAGATATGAGTTAGAACTCATTTCATTATCGCCTCTTATTCCACTTTCACTTATCCTTTTCCTAGCATACTTGGCTCAAACGTATCCACTTACTCATGCAAGCTCTCCAAAATTCACTAGGGAATTCTGGATCTCGTCTGCCGATGCCAATCCATGTTGCCAAGTGTACTTACTAGGGTGATCCCCATAACTCATGCATAAGCGAAACGAACCATCCGACTTAGCGGCGAATTCTACTCGAACGGATTACCAACAACTGCATCATGAGATTTTAGGTAACTAGCCATGACAGAACCTAGAAGGTTACACGAGACTTCGAGGGTATTACCAAAGCAAGTCAAGAGTCTAACTATCCTCCTTTCAAAACCGAGAATGGCACCCCTTATTGGATGACCACTTTATCCCTGGAATCCATCCACGGCCTAGAACCATAGGCATTCTGAAATCCAAACAAGTCATGAATAAATGGACCGATCGTCCAACAAGATTTGGGACAAAAATGGGATCTTCTATCATGCTAGTACTAAGGTGCAGAGACTCAACTATCGAGGCAGACTTAAATGATGCGATGATCAAAACAATGTCTGGACGGGATGATAGAAAAGAAAGGCTAAGCCTTTAACAGAAACGGTACCATCCTCCTTAGGTACGCTAGTGAGGGCATACGATTGCCTTCTTGCTGATCTCGTCCTTATCTTCCTTTGTGGATCAAGCCATACCAACAAGTTGCTTATTCTTAAGCTTGTGTCCTTTATCCCTTCTTATAACTTCAGTAACAGGTCTCTCGAGAACTTCCTCCATCGTACGGGAAAACACTTACGTAGCTAGACAAGGATTAGTCACAGTTAAAACTACTGAGACTACAGATGGAGGAAAGAAAGGAAAAGAGATTCAATCAAGGAAACAAAGGATAGTGCTAATGGCTTTTGGGGAATAGCCTTTTAAAAAAAAAATTCTTGAAAAATGCTTCTTTGTAAACGGTTTCTCAAATAATTTTCAGAAGGTTTTAAAAACTTTTGCCCAGTCTGGTAACCTGGCTCTGATACCAAATGTAACACCCCACCTCCGCTAGGGTCACTCACAAAGGGAATGCACTAGGTTTGGTGAAGCATTATCGAGGTAAACATGCACAGAGATATTACAAGACATAACATATACATAAAACAGCGAAAGTAAAACAAATTTCATTACCTTATAAAATAAGGTCTAAAGCCTTTTACATCAGAATACATCAAAACCTGTCTTGCAATAGTACAGAAGCATAAAACCTTTTCATAAATTATTCCCCAAATAAAACAGTAAGGTAGCCATAGCCAAGAAAAGTCCAAGCCATACATGATGACCTTCAAGCAGAGAAAGTCCGAACTAAATAACAGTGTTTCCTCCCTGAAAACCTGGGGGGGGGGAACGGAAGACAAAGAGGCGAAAGAAAACGGGGTCAGTCATAAAGACTGGTAAGTCCTATCTACTTCCAGCATAAAAACAGGTAAAGGTAACATGACATGCATAAACTGAAAGCAAACATAAGGATGACAACAAGATAGATAAGCTCAACCAAGATAACTGGATGAACTACTGTAGCAAGGTAAACTAAGGTATCATGATAAACTACGGTGTCAAGGATCAATGTATCACATCGTCAGGTTTCTATCAAGTATACTATCACAAGGTATCTGTCATGTATAACATCCCATGGTATATATCATGTATATTTTATCTGCACCTCTCGTACTAGTATCCCAACCCGCGTCATGCGTTAACTATGAATGTCCCTTGCCCAATGTCATGTAATGGTCCATGTCAACCTAATATATAGCATATGTAGGTTTTCCCAACTCGTATGTTTCTTTCCATGTATAAGTTCAGTCCTTTGCCATAGGCCGTACGGGCTTTCCTATGTAAATCTATACCACCTCAACGTAGTACCATTTTATCCTTGAAGTTGTTTTGGACTGCTACCCTTGATCTAGTTATGTTTTCTTACCATGAACTATCGCGTGTTCACTTAGGATTTATGCCACCTAGGACCACTAGGGATTAGGCTACCTAATGAACGTTTCCGTGTCTCGGTTTGGGTTTTGGCCACCTAGGACCAATAGGGATTATGCCACCCGTCAACCACGCCCTTTGTCCCACGTATATATCGTGAATCGTTTTCCATGTCTAGACGCACATGTATCTCAATGTGCCATCCGAGTTCCGTGCCAGGGCAAATCAAGAAATACGGAACTCGGTCGGGAGCTTTAAGTCGTCTGCTGATGCAGATATCAAGGTCTGTTTTTGTATCCGTGGCTATGGTCCCACGTGACCCCTCCCTCAACTACTGAAAGGCAATCCAAGAAAAATCATGTATGAGAACCACATCCCGGCCCCACTATAGACCCACTTTCCTATGGGCCAACCTCACCCATGACTCAATAGCAAGAACATGGTCTGTTGCGGGTTCCCTGCCTTTCCGTTCGTAAACGATTGACTAAAGATGGTAGGTAGTCGGCGACGTGCTATCCAGGGCAAAATCAAGTATCGTCGACTCCACGCTAATCCATCCCAGTCTTTAGGTCGCTCGCATAGCAACCAAGGCATACTCTTGGCCCTTCTATCGCCGACCTTAACCTCTGTGAGGCCGGGTTTCAGGGACCACCTGCCACCTCACAGAGGGATACCAAGAGTACCCTCACGTCCCCCGAAGCTACTGCTTTGCCACCCAGTTCGTTGGAGCCCTTATCCTAGTCGGGTAATTTGCTCCTCCTCGTGTGTTTAAGCGATGACCTACCATATCGGGTTACTCATCCATTCATGAACTAGTCCCATGTCCTTGGCTAAGAATTATTACTTAGTTATACTTAACTAAGGTTTACCACTTAGCTTCTTTTCCCCGTTACCCTTGATTAACCACGATTTTCTACCTAGTTCCTCTCACTAGGGTTTTGTCTATTGGGTTTAGTGTTGTTATTCAGGTTCATGACTTAGCTCACCTACGAATCATGTCAAGATTGGCTAAGTATTTAAGTTCAAGGCTTAGCCCTACAAGTTGGTTAAGTATACCAAGAAGCGCATGACTTAACCCTATCAAGTCAAATTGGTTAAGTATTGGTTTGTCTTAACCCTATCAGATTATCGTGTTAGATTGATTAAGCATAAATTATCTAAATCGCATCAGATCATCGAGCCGGATTGGTTAAGTATGGGTTAGCTTAACCTCATCCACTAATCATACTACAAGGGTTAAGTATATTCAAAAGGTCTTGTGACCTAACCCTATCAAGTCCACATGTTAGATTGGTTAAGTATAGGTTACTTAACCTCATCAAATCATCATGTATAATTGGTTAATTATAAGTTACTTAACCCCATTAAATTATCATGTTAAGTTGGTTAAGTATTGGTTGCTTAACCTCATTGAATTACCAAGTTTAGATTGGTTAAGGGTTTAACTTAACCCCATCGAATTACCGTGTTTAGATTAGTTAAGTATAGGTTACTTAACTCCATCTAATTACCGTGTTTAGATTAGTTAAGTCTAAATTACTTAACCCCATCTAATTACCAAGTCGGATTAGTTAAGTGTAAATTACTTAACCCCATCTAATTACCAAGTCGTATTAGTTAAGCGTAAATTACTTAACCCCATCCCCTAATTGTCTTGTATGGTTAAGTGTCATTAAGAAATCAAGCCCGGTCCCACTTAACCTACCCATTC
The DNA here is from genome assembly GCA_030737875.1 of Allium sativum. Taxonomy (NCBI): domain Eukaryota; kingdom Viridiplantae; phylum Streptophyta; class Magnoliopsida; order Asparagales; family Amaryllidaceae; genus Allium; species Allium sativum. The sequence continues at coordinate 880,218,015 of CM060909.1, forward strand.
GTGTCATATTGGTTAAGTGTCATTAGTCAAATTTACTTAACCTTATCATGTGGAATTAATTTAATTAATGCACTCTCAACCTCTCACATTAGACCTTGTTGTGGTTACTAGTTAAGCCGGGCCGGGTAGTTTTACACCACAACCTAGTCTAACCTCGGGTCTTAAGCGCGACATGACCAACTTCTCACATTGGATCCTATTGTTTGTAGCCACTAGTTAAGCCGGGCGGGTCCGGGTAGATTTATGCTACAAACTCAACCCAACCTCGAGTTGGCCACTTTCATGTTTGGTCTAGTGTCATATTACACTTACAACCCCCGGGTCTAGTTTCAAGTCCCATGTTTACCTCACATGTCATGTCCCAATTTAGGTGTATCATGAGTGTCATATTTTCATGGAATCCCATATCAAATTTTCATGTCATAATCACGCTCGTCTATCCTACCCAAATCGTGTTTCCAACCCAAGTAAAAGCGAGTCAACATAGTAAGGATACTATGCTACATATTGGCCTCAAAACATGCACGATGCCAAGAAGGGATTGGCCACAAACATGCATAGTATCATAAAGGATTTGGCCTCAAAATATGCATAGCATCATAAGGGGTTTTTGGCCACAAACATGCATAGTATCATAAGGGAATTTGGCCATAAACATGCATAGTATCATAAGAGAATTTGGCCACAAACATGCATGATAACATAAGGGGTTTGGGTTCATTTACATGCATAAGCCCCAAAGTCAAATCTTTGCCAATGTTTCACAAGTCAAATGGTTCCCAAAGGTTCATGCTAACATTCCATAGATAAAGATTCAAACTTGCAAGATATACTAGGTTAAACATAACATAAGTGGCATGATTTAGTCACTAAGCATAGCCCAAAGTCATAGGTTCAAGCAAAAGAGACATGACAAGGTTCATATAGGCTAGCATACTTATGTTTCATCACATTTTATCCCATGTCACATTAGAACCACCGTTAGAATCTACAAGTAGCTAGAACTTACATAGCGAGGCTTAGGGAAGGATTATGCATCGTCGTGACGAAGAAAGGTGGCTCCTTTGATGAAGAACCGTCATGAAATCGCCGTAGCAACGTTGATCGAGCCTCGATTTGGTGTAGCAAGCTTGCACCTTTCGATTCGGATCTGATTTGCATGCATAGTCTCTTGGAGTTGGAGATGGAGGCCATGATCACTTGGCATTTGGGCAGCACTTCGTGGCATGAGAGAGTTTGAGTGATTTAGGTTAGGGGGTTAGGGTCTTTTTATAGAGTTTAGGAGCATTTTAGGCCATAGGATTAACCCTAGATCGAATCCAAGCCATCCAAAATCGTCACAAGCCTCCAAAACCGAGCCAACATGACAAGCAGGTGCACCAGGTCGGGGTTCTACAAGGGGGGGGGGTCGACCCAGGGGTCGACACCCATGTCGACCCCCTGGAGGGGGGTCGACACCCATGTCGACACGGGTGTCGACACCCTGTGTGTTTGGCGGGAATTTTCCCGCCTTCTATTTTTGGGCTGAATTCGAATCTGTTTTCGGATTTGAATTTTCGTAAAACTTCGCGAGGCCATATCTCGGTCATACGGACTCCGATTTACGGAATTTCGGACTCTATTTCGCGTATTTTTCCGAGACGAGCGCAATGGCGCAACCCGTTTATCCTAATTCAGATTTTATAATTTAATTCTGCCTTGATTCTTGTCTTAACACGTTGTTAAAATTCGGGTTGTTATAAAAACAATAGTGAGTAAACTCGCCTTTCTTATTTATCAATGCATAATAAGATATATTCGAATATTATTTTCTGCTTAATTGTGTAATTGTTATTTGTTCGTTTGGTTTATTCATATAATCAGCTGCACGTTTGAACTGATAAATTGATTGGCTGTTTAAAATTGATCTAGGAACACAATATAGCACCTTGTAATTCTATTAGGTTTGAATTTGATCTAGGATCATGAAATAACATCTCGAATTACTATTTTAAATTGTTTGACTTTTTTGTATTCAGATTTATTTGAATGTTGATTAAATGTAAATCGATGGATAATATTAGTTATTTACGTTGCTTTTTATAACGTAATTAAATGAAATATATGTTGGTGCTTAATATTTTAGCCAAATAAACATCGTTTAATGAATTAGTCAAATTTATTCATAATGACTATATTGAGGAGAACAAATTCGCTTATGCTATTATATTAATTTGAATATTTCCAGTATTAATAGTGATGAATTTTATATTAGCCGTTAATAGCTATTTGTTGATTTATTTACATATCTTCCTATTTATATAAATACCAGTGTTGACTGGTAAATGAATTGGATTAATCATGGCTTAATTAAGTAAATTGTGGGCACCAATCCCTATTGAATAAATGTTCTTGAATTTTAACTTTGGCTACAGTCTTATGGTTTCTCTTATATGTAGACGTGACAATCACGTAACTGAAGTCGCTAAGTTTATTGAAACGAAGGTTTTCAAATCATTATTTATTTTATTACGATGTTTTAAATAGAAAAAAAATTGTTTAATGATGCTTGGAAAAATATTTATTTTATTAACCATATTTTATAGTTAGCCATTTAAAGTATTTTTAATTATTTTATAACAGTGCATAAAAGAAGAATTAAGTATAATATAATTTTTAAATGTTTTAAAGATTACTTATTGTTGACGTGGAAAATTGGTTATTTGTGTATGCCAACCTCAGGAGTGGGTTTAGAAGAAAACCCGATATCCAAATAACGAAAGTACGAGAAATGTAAAGGGACGCACAACTTTTATAGTAGTTCATCACTAACGCCTACATCCACTTTATAGTAATCATTCATCATAATTTTGTTGATTTCAATATTTATCCAAGTCTGGACAATTTGAATGTACAAATTTGTATAATAACAAATATCGTGTTAATTCCAAACTTTGACCAAAATGTTCTTCTTCTCCTACGCTGAGCCAAAGTTTGTTAGTGTGAACACTAATATCCAATGAAAATCTTCAATGTCCGATAATGTCCAAAAATGTCTAAATATGCTCCAAAAGTCCAAGTAAGTACCAAAAGTTGTAGGCAAACTTGTATAGGAAGTTTTAAGTTCATGATGTATCCCAAAGTCATAGAAATGACCATCGAAGCCATTAATGAGCTCCAAAGAAAGCTCTACCATATGCCTAAGGTCCAAAAATACCAAACCAAGCCAACCTCTTTGAATGCCAAAAAATGGTATTTATAGGTGAAGTTTCCATGCATCAGTCAAAATTTTATATGCGGAGGGGATGCGAAATTCGTATCCCCGATACTTGGCCACAAATCGAGTCCAAGTCCATTAAATCGAATCCCGGAAAAATTTGGAAAAAATGGTGATCAGCGCAAGACAATCACCCAAAAAGCAGTGATCAACACGTATTTCATGTGATCAGCCATTTTTTGAACCATTTGCCAAATCCCAGTTTTTGCATACCCAATGATATGGCAGAGTCACGCAAGCAAAAATGAGTGGTCCACACGCATTTTCCAGCTCGCCAGATCCTTGTCTTGCAACTTGCCAAATTTCGCATCACCATGTCGATCCCATGATTTTTTTGCATTGTATCCCTGATGCACAACCATGATTTTCCTATGATATCCCATGTTGATCAAGCTATTTCGAGGTGCCAATTTCACATCTTGGATTTCAACTCCCAAATTTGCCAAAATCTGGACCTGTCAGGCCTGATGCGTGCACGCAATTTTTGGTGATCGTGTCATGCTGATCAGCAGTTTTTTAGTATCAAATTTGGAAAGTTTCCAAGTGGTTGACCCAAACCAGTTAAATTTGCGCAAGAAATTTATGATAATCGTGTCATACCAATCAGTCGATTTTGAATGCCAAATCTTGTACGTACTTTGCTAAAGTGGTTGATCTTCATGTTTTGTGTTGCACACATCATATTTCTTGATCATGTCATGCCGACGAGCAGTTTTGGGGTGATCGAAACCAGGATTACTAAAATCCGAATATTTTTCCTCAATGAGTTTTGCCACATGATCGGACCGAAACGCTCAAGGATTTTAAGCTGATCGGACCTAGTCGATCACGTATTTTTACCATGTCGGATTTTTCAAGTTTATTAATGACTTTTCTAATCCAATAACGACGATTTCCAGAATTGACGATATCTCCAACATTTTGACCAAATCACTTTGTTTTTTCCGATGACGTTCTCGAGATCCAAGCGCGTTGCTGACCATAATCTTGACGTGTGACTATTTTGCTAAAAAAACGAATCAACGCCTACCATTGTTTATTTATAATGTTGAAGAGCTTAAATTTGTTTTGTTTTTAAATTGTTTAAATTCTCTTTATTTGTTCTATAAATAAGATTTAATAAGCAACTGAGTATGTTATTTTATAAATGTTTTCAATTATAAAGGTTTTTGCCTTATTAATAATATTTCCATAAAGAAGTTCTTAAGTAATATTTTGTAAATGAAATTTTATAAAGGAAATATATAAATAGTTTCACTTAAACATTTTATATAAGGGTTTAGAAATGGTAGACAATCAACAACAATTACAAGGAGGGAGTCCATCTTCAGAATCAGATTAAAATAGGAAGCACTTTAGCTCTGAAGGCAGTCTAGCAGTACAAACATTGATATATATGTCAGCCTCTTTATTCAAGGTATTACAGATAGCATATGAAGTAGAAGAAGACTCCTCCAGGTATTAATTAATTAGTTCCACATAAGTAATTAGTAGTAGTAGCGTGGGTGGCAAGTGCAGTTGGATCCATGTTTGCATCCTTCAGTTTCCACCTGTTCAGTCACCTCTGCTACCACCCTACTTGTTTTTATTATTACAAATTATTGTTATAATTAATCCAAACAAAATTGTTCATAAAAATATAACTATTCAAACTCAATTTCTCAGGAATATTGTTTTTACCCGTTAGAACCAAAGATCACGGTCTCGGTGGTGGTGGTGGTGCTCACTTCACCAAAGTTTGCATTCTGTCTGCAGCTGTGTTTGTACATGCATACATACATAGAGGAACACAACAGTTGTTAATTAAAAATCATTTGAAGCCAGCAAGAACAATCAAAGTATAGCAAAAAAAGAAGGTGGTTTATTATATGATTAAGTCAGTTAACTGACAAACATCTTTGTCCGAATTGGTTAAGACGTTTGAACATTGTGTAAGAGGTCATATGTTCGTTTCTTGCTTAAAGCGATCTAACCCACTTGTATATGTTATATACCACATAAAAATAGTGAATAAAGTGCCAGTTTGAGAAAATAAAAAAAGCCAGATAACTGGAAATATGTTGCTAGATAATTGGGTACCATGAACAATCGTTGCAACTGCATCCAGAGCCACAGTTGCAGGCAGTTTTGCAAGCTCCACAGGAAGACATTTTAGCTTATAAGCTGAATATTGAAGAAGGAAAAAAACAACTGATAGTTTGAAGAGGGGTGATGAGAGAAGTGCAATGTTTCAGTTCAATTTATAGAGTAATCTGCATTACGACCAACAGTTCTGCATTTAACTTTTCTCACTTACAAGATTCCGTTTTTGGTTCATTGGGTAGGAGGTAGTATTCTTAAATGAAGATATCTTATTCCTTCCAAGTTGACCTATCTAAATCTAAAGTGCAGCTACAATATTTATTGATACGCGTATATATCAAGAAATAGAATGTTTAGCGTGAAAAAAATGAGGAAGCAAGCACAAAATGCAATCTTGGTGAAACCGTAGCGCACTTAAGTGTGAGCTCGCCTCAGTTAACAGATGACTAGGGAAAGATACACCTAGCTTAAGGGAGGATAGAAAACGTTAGCAATTAAAGGTAATTAAGAAAATAAGCATAATGAAACATCATAATTAAGTGTCTATACTATGTAGTATATGCATTTACGTTGGATGGTCTGACAAAGACAGTTAGATTCTACGATGATTCCAGAAGCTATCTTTTCTTTTGTCATTTAATTATTCATAGAATTTGGTATAAAGGAGAGGAGAAATCTAACGCAACATCGTGCATTAATATTCTTTCTTTCCTTCTTTTAATTTTTTTTTTCCACGGCGTAATCTTTCTCCCTTCTCATTCTATCAGTTATCCTTTTATTCCGATCTATAAATGTGTTTCTTTTATCTTGTCTCTTTCCTGGAAGAAGACTCGAGTAAATTCTGTTGAAGCGTAATAAATTCTAGGTCTTTTAACTTTATCGTGAACAAAATCTTAACTCTTTTGTACATATAAGCCAAATTCACCAAATATAGTTGTGCAGGCATCCATAGATAGATACGATAACCATCGTTTGAGATTGAAAGTATATGTAGCAGGTTAGAAGTTCAACCGTGCTTGGAAACGCGCGCGCGCACGTATATGTGTATGTATATACACACAGCGGCCGTTTAAATACAAATAGATGACACAAAATTGACTATACAAATTGTGGATTATTGAAAATGAAAAGTGGAATGCAGGATGAGAACCACAATTTATATTTTAAATTTTACGCATCAATTTGTGTTCAAATAGAATATATATATATATATATATATATATATATATATATATATATATATATATATATATTTATATATATATATATTTATATTACGAATCTAATGGATGGGTTGGGTGGGCAGTTGCCCAACCCAAGATTTTTGTGAAAACCAAGAAAAAAAGAAACAGAAAAACATAAAAATCAACACGCGTTCGAGATATTTGCTCAGTATTCTTTCAATCACCCTCTCACAGGCCATAATCCTAAACATCCATGTTGTTGATGTCCAAGTTCTTCAGTTTATTCTTCATACGGATTTGGTTGATTAAATTAGAAGCCTAATTCAAAGTTTCAATTTAGGAGCCGTCAATTTTAGTTCAATCTCCACTCCACTAAACAGACCCTGTTTGAGAAGATAAAAGCTTATTGTTTTCTTAGCTTCTCTTTCTTATTGTTATGTACTTTTGTAAATAAGTTTATCAAATTATTAATATATATTTTTTTGAATTTTTTCAGGGAAACCGATTGGAGTCGTAAAACTCTCTCTAGTGCATCTACCCTGTTCCGCGAGCACCACATAAGTGGCTGATCTTAGTGTATGCACATGGTAAGCTCTTAGCACGTTATTCCGGGTTTCGAACTTGTGTCATTGTTGTTATGGCGCAAAATCCTTAACCGTTGGGCTATTGCTGCGGAATTCTTTTTTATTGTTTTAATGTGTCAAAGTTTACCAAATAAAGAACTTTGGTTGAATTCAAATTTTTGTATCATATATTTGACTATTTATACAACTTTGCCCCACGCAGAAAAAAAATCTGGTTTCGTCGTTGTGTGTGTGTGTGTATACATACATATATATATATATATATATATATATATATATATATATATATATATATATATATAGGCAAGCGTTCCGTGGCACCCCAAAAATGGAGCCTACCACTTTTCCACCACTCATTTCCCACTAATTCCCCTTCTCTCTCCTTCCACTAACTCTCTCACTTCCCACTTACTTTCTTTAATATAAATGAGAGGTGGAAATCAGGGAGCTTTTGGGGTGCTCCATTTTTGGGGTGCAACGGAACGCTTGCCTATATATATATATATATATATATATATATATATATATATATATATATATATATATATATATATATATATATATATATATAAAGTGCTCCCGGAAACCTTGTTTTGTAGCACCCCACCCACTCGTGAGCTACACCAATCCAAATCTAACAAGAATTTGTAGACGTTTATTCCACATGTAAATTATCATCTATTCAAAATTTGAGCTCGTTTCGACATTCGTAACATATTCAAAATCTTAGCTCAATTATTCACCGTTCAGACATTTGTTCGAACCATTTTTTTTGAAAGGCAAACGCGATTTTTTATTATTATTCAACAAACTAGTTACATTATTTACAACATCATACGTATACATACTTCCACTGATCACCATCTATCTCTATTCTAATAACCAAGTATTCACTCACTAAATTGCCCCTACAATACAGCCGTCTAAAAATACCCATATAACAATGCATTTACATGAAAAACAGTAACCAAACCATAGAAAGACAGTAACTCCAAACTACTCACTCACTTCACAATGTTTTCAACCATCGACAATATTTCCACTCATATGCTTCAGAAATAGACTCAACAGCCATGCTTACATGCAAAACAGGAAAAAGACCAAACTTCACCATTGAAATAACATGAGGCAGTCAAAACTTCACTATTAAAACTTCATACCCAAAAACAAAATAACATAAAGCCCAGTCAATGAAATGGCGTTTCCTTCTTCTGTTGATTATTCAAATATTAACAGTAACTACTGCTTGCGTGCTAGAACCACATCCTATCTAAACCAGAAAGCTGAATTTCAATTAAATTGGATTCCTTCTCATATATCTTTTGCCTGATTTCAGACCGCTACTTAAAGGCAACACATCCTATGGTTTGTAATCATGACCCTTATCTAAATCTTCCCAATTTTTTCCTTTTAATTTAATGCTCTTAGATTTAGACGAGGGGATAGCGCTTGTACACATAGTAGAAGATAATGAAGCCAAATAAGTATTCACATTTGGAAATTTCAAGCCTGCTTCAGTAATAGTTGAAGGAGGTAGTCTATTTGAAGTAGTTGATGGAGATTAAAATTTAAAGTTGACGAGTGGGACATAGTAGATGGAGGTAACTGAATATGAGATGGTGGTTTTTAATGAGTATATGGTGTTGTATATTAGATACAGAGGATGATTGTAGAGAAGAAGAAGAAGTAGGCAATATAGCGCTTGAAGAAGAAGCACAGGACATAGTAGCCATATGAGAGAAAGATGTTGAAGCTACATTACTAATAACTGACTGGACCTGAAATCCCTTCCCAAAAGAATTCATGGTAGTTGAATTTGAAGATTTGGATGCTGATGTATTTACATACGAGGATGAAGCAACTGATAGGGATGGAAATAGGGTGGGTCTAGAGTCCAAACCCTCTTGACACGCCCCTATTTTGACCCATTTAAACCCTTCCCATAGGGTCTTCGGGGCGGGTAGACTCACAACCCGCTTTTGAAGGTCCGAGTCTGGGGCATGGCTAACCCGCCCCAACCCGACCTACATGATCGAAACATCATTAAAACGCTTTATAAGTATAATGATTATTTGTTAATCTTCTTATGTATACATGTTTATAACTTGAATATTATATTCTATCCATTAACAAACTATAAAATTTTCATAGTATTAAGTTGCATCAATGATAATCATACAATAACAAATGCATACATTTTGAACTGTTATCTTACAACTCATTTTATTATATTCTCTTGTCATATTGTGGACACATTATAATATGTATATAATTTATCATTTAGTGATAAAAAATATGAAAAAATTGTGTACATTAGAACACTATATCACCGGGTTGTGGGGAGGGTATACCCTGACCCGTACGGGTTTCAGGTACGGGGCGAAATTCCAAACCCACACCAGGTCTACGGGGCGGGTCTGGGGCGGGGTTTGAAAAGTCCAGGTCGGGTCTATGGCACGAGAAACTCACCCCAATTTTTCTTCGTTTCTGAATTAACAGTGGCCCATTTACTTAGATTGGCATATGAAAAGGCTTTATTATTTTACTGACGATTATATTCATTAACTCTAACATGTGTATCATCAACATAACCCTCTAAACGATCCTCGTAATCCATCTCAGTCTTAGTATTATGTTCATATTTATCCATATCATTGCCAAAAACTTTACAAATCAAACAAATTTTATGTCTCCAATCATAAGTAATCCTTACAGCAGGACAATCATTACCTAATCCATCAACTACAATTTTTCTAGCAAATCAAAATCAGAAGAAACCTCTATCAGAGCCTTAGCATATCTAAATCGTTGTAATTTCTCTGTACTGCTATCAAAACAAATTAATCTCCCCACATGACAGGCTAGCTAACTAATTCTTAATAGTGTCCAAATAATAATAGGAATTCTGTAAAAGTGAACCCATGCCGGTACTTTTTTAATTTGAGCTTGGGAGTTTTCAATAAATGGATCTCATCTAGTTATTATGAACAAACATCCTCTGATAAAAATAGGATTAGATTTAAGAATTTTTTTCTCTATCCAATTCGTTAGAAAAACTAAAATAGAAATGTACTCCATCCGATTTTATATCTACTTCTCCATCTAATTGCCAATATCTGTGTAAAAAATTTACCACCAAAGGATTGGATAATGTGTCATCCAAGAAGAATCCTACCAAGAAGTTGCTCCAATACTTTATGCCTTCATTCTTGACAATATCTAGCATCTTTTTTGGCAGACCATCCCTAAGAATGTCAAAGTGTTGTGGCTTGAAAACACCAGTGTTCCACGGTAGTGAAGTGAAAAGCGATGCATAATCACATTTCGTAAAGGATGGGAAAGAAGCTTTTGATGGATTGTGATTAGCAGAGCTAGGAGGAATTACCGAATTAACATGAGAAAAATTAGCGTTAGGAGGAGAATTATTAGGTCTGGAAATTGAATTTTTAAGATCTGGACAAGAGGAATATGCTCCAAAATTTGCCAAAGAGGGTTTTTCCGAGGAAGAATTGACATGAAAGGAGGTGGATCAGGGGGAATAAGTGGAGAATTGCGAAAAGGAAGAGGAGGGAAGGCGACATCGAAGGAGGAGGATGTGGAAGAAGGAAAAGTGGATGTCGCAGTCACCATCAAAGTTGTTCTCTCATAGAACCATTAAATTTTAACATCAAATATATCATTTTACAAATGTCAGAATAAGCTCAAATTTTGGATTGATGATAATGTATATTTGGATTGAACATCTACACATTCTTGTCAGATTTGGATTGGTGTAGCTAACGAACAAGTCGGAGTGCTAAAGAGATGCTGCAAAATAGGAGTACCCCGGAACTCTCCTCATGGGGGGAGGGTGTGTGTGTAATTCAATTAGTGTTAAAATGTAACCAATTGTAATTAATATATTGAACTTCAAAACAAATATTTTTGAAACTTCAATTAAAAAACATTGATTGGAATAATTCTATAACAATTCTTTTAGCATAAAATGATAAGTTTTTCTACTTTTTATTGAAAGAGTTCGTTCAACAATGATTGTTAAACATACAATAATAATATATCATGTAATATAAAATTGATAAGATTATTCGATTATTTGTTAGTTGAACTTATGAAATAATTTGTTTAATTGATTATGTAAAAAGATGAAAAGGAAGCGATTGTACTCTTTCTTAAAATTTTGAATAAACCTATAGTTCAATGTGGTAGTTCCGAATGATTTTTCAGGGTTTCAGGGTCAGACCGTGGGATCATTCCCATGGATGGTTATATCATTTTTAGGGTAATAGGGCTTTAAGATTGAATGTTAACTGCGTTTGAAACGAGACAGTGTCAGATCTTTAAAACACTAATCCGAATATTACCAATAACAAAACCAATTCACTTACCTCTTTTATCTTACTTTAAAATAAGAGTTGCCCATCTAGAACAAGGAAAAATATTATAAGGACAAATCATTTAAAAATTCAGCCATAAGGATAAGGCACTAAAAACTCATTTCCTTCAGTGCGATACTAATACCGTTCAATTCGTATACCAAAAATCACGAAAATAATCAACAATGGAGGCTAAATCACGATCAACTTCTTCTCTTACTATCAATTCAACAAAAGTATATGAAAATCCAACTGATACTACTGAAACCCTAATTTGACTCCAAATCGAATCGCAAAAACCTAGCCAAACCTTAACTGACACCATCAAAAATTTACAATCAAATGTTGAAACCCTAGTGAAGAAGAACACATAGATGTTTGTCAACATCAACCAGATGATCAAATTATAGAAGAAACTGGAACAGAAAAACAAACTGATACATCATGATGTTACAAAAAGCACTGAAATGGCAGTGATGGAAGAAAAAAAGTTGCTAACTAGGGAGAAGAGGTCTAAAAAACATTGCAAAAATTAGCAAGATTAAGACAAAGGATGAAAAAAATTTAAGGTAAATGATACCTTAAAAATAGAAAACTGATACTGTTTTTGTTAATTGTCTAACAATAATATTCATATTCAACAGGAAATTGCTCGATTGAAAGGAAAATAAATACAAGGCCAACAACATGAAGATAATCATGATAGTTCGATAAGAAAAATATATTTTTTGTGTTAGCAAACTGATACTATTGAAATTTCTATGGTAAATGATACTTTAAAAATTCAAAACTGATACTATTTTTGTTAATTGTCCAACAATAATATTCACCAATAACTGATATCCAAAAATTTATACTTTTGTGTTGGTAAAACCGATACAAATAAACAGCAAGTAAGATGATACCAAAACCGATATCTGCCAGGGCACTAAACTGATTCTTGTACACTGTAAGGAAGAAAAGAATAAAAATTGATACCTACATGCCTAAAAAACTAATACCTATAAACTGTAGATAATAAAATTAATAGAAACAGATACCTACAGTAATATAATACTGATACCCACTTACTGTTACAAAAAAAAACATACTAAACTAATATTTATAGGATAGTAAAACCGATACCCGTAAACTATGCATAACACCATTACATGTGGAAGAATAATCCTGAATTTATTAACTAATTTTTTATGTAACATTACTTGCAAAACTGATACTAAATCTCACTACCCACTTCATATATAGTTCTGCTAACTTAGTTGTTGTTCTATTCGACCTGACTGGTATAAACCTTGCACTTTTGGTCAATCGATCCACAATCACCCAAATACTATCATGACCCGATCTAGTCCTTTGTAAACCATCTATGAAATCCATTGAGACTTGTTCCCATTTCCATTCGGGAATTTCCAATGGTTGTAACAAACCACTAGGCTTCTTTTGCTCAGCTTTAACTAACTAGCAATTCATGCACTTGGATATAAAATTACCAACGTCTCTTTTCATCCCTTCCCAAGAGTAGGTCTGTTTCATGCCTCGATACATTTTGTTACCAACATGATGTATAGTCAGTCTCGAGTGATGACACTCTCTAGTACTTCATCTTTCAATCCATTAACATTGGGCACAACTAATCTCCCATTCTTTCGAAGCCAGCCTTATCGATCAAGTCCATACTTGTTCATTTCCTCACCGTCGATACCCATCTCTACCTTGGAGACAATTTCCAATAAATTAGGATCGTACCTCTGACTGGAACCAATCCATTCAATCAAAGTCAGTCTGATCATCAAACTTGCTAGCATCTCTGGGTCTAATTCACACTTAGGTCTAAAATCATATCCCGCGACATACTCTGATTGCTTCCATTCCATAAACATAGCCCTCAAACTGGCATGTCTCCTACTTAATGCATCAGCTACCGCATTGCCCTTCCTGGGTGTGTATGCGATATTGAAATCATATGAAGCCAAGAACTCTGACCATCTCTGCTGACGAAGATATAAATCCTTTTGAGAGAAAAGATACATTAATGACTTATGATCTAGTAAACAGATCGAATCTTTCTCCTAAGAGATAATGTCTCCGCATCTTTAATGCGAATACGATCACTGCCAATTCAAAATCATGGGTAGGATATCTTTTCTCATGTGGTTTCAGTTGCCGACTAGCCTAAGCTACAACCCTACCTCCTTGCATCAGTACAGCACCTAGTCCAGCACCATAGGCATCCGTGTATACCGTCATCTCTTCATTCCACTTAGGAATAACTAATACTGGTACACACGTCAGCTTCTGCTTTAGGCTCTTAAATGCATTCTCGCACCTTTCGTCCTAGAAGAAAGCTTGATTCTTCTTGGTCAGCTGAGTTAATGGTGCCGCTATTTTAGAGAAGTCTTAGATAAACTTGCGATAATATCCAACTAACACCAAGAAACTTCTCACGTCCGTTGCATTCTTGGGCATAGACCAATCTTGCACCATAGCCACCTTCGCAGGATCCACAGTAATACCATTCTCTAAAACAACATGGACCAAGAACCTCACTTCCCTCCTCCAGAAGTGACACTTAGAAAATTTTGCTTTCAATTGGTGTTTCCTCAACACCTACATCACTGTCCTCAAATGTTCCTTGTGTTCTTCCTCCGTCCTCGAGTAAACCAAGATATCATTCACGAACACAAGGACGAACTTATTTAATTGATCCCTGAAAATCCTATTCATAAGATCCCCAAAATATGCGGGTGCATTGGTCAACCCGAATGGTATGACCAACCACTCATAAAATCCAGACGGCGTCTGAAATATTGTTTTAGGTATACTCTCAGCTGCTACTTAGAGCTGATGAAGTCCTGTCATGAGATCCAACTGGGAGAACACTCTTGCTCCATTTAGTTGATCAAACAAATCATTTATCCGTGGAAGAGGATACTTATTCTTCCTAGTCACCTTATTCAACTTGCGGTAGTCCACACATAAGCGAAGGAACCATCGGCCTTAGTAGCAAATACAACTGGTGCTCCCAACTCGGAAACATTTCTTTGGATAAATCCCTTCTTCAAAAGATCGCCTACTTGAACCTCGAGCTCTCGCTGCTCCCTTGGTGCCATACGATGAAGAAGCATCACTATAGGTATGGCATCTTTCACTAAATCAATCTGAAACTCGATCTCTCGGTGTGGTGGAAGTCCGCCACTTCCCCGAAGATTGTCCGGATACTCACCAGCAATAGGCACATCATGCGAGATGTCGAGGAAATTTAGAAAACTAGCCATCACCCCATTACTAGGTAGGCAATCCAATACCTTTGGAGCCAATCGACTCCCAAAATAATGCCAAACCCAGTAAAGCCCAAAACAAAGTAATCACAATTAAACATACATCCATGACACCAAATTTCGACAAATCATACTAAGGCAAGTCGAACCACCGATTAGGTTTGTCACAACTAAAGGTCTATCGACAATCTTGGGTTCCAATCATAACCTATCTACCAGGTCACTAGATACGAAGAAATGGGAAGCCCTGGTATCAAACAATACTCGAACAAGAACATCATAAATAGAAAGCATACCTTGAATAATGACACCTTTTCCCTTCTCCGCCGCAGTTGGGGCATTGGACGAAGAAGGAACAACGTTGATAGCATATGCTTTCACGATCTGCTTCTCTTTAGGGGGTTGCGGACATTCATTCCTGAGATGTCCCACTTGACCACAGTTGAAGCACTTCCTTTCCCCTGGCTTTGCTCGACAATCTCTGGCATAGTGGTCCTTCTTGCCACAGCTAAAACACTTGATATCTTTCTTATTCTTCTTTTTCTGACCATCCTTAGTTTGGTTTTGTTTTCTCTTATTCTGAGAATTCTTATTGCCTTCACCACTTTCCTGCGGTTTTGGCTCCCCTGCAGGTGTAATAGCGACCTCGGTCTTCGTCTTAGGGTAAAGGCTCTCTGATCTGAATGCCTTTCCCACAATAGATTCGAATGTCTCATCGATATGGTTTAAAAGTCTTTTCCCCCAAGTACCCATCTAGGTCAGTTATGATCTTCTCGTTCTTCTTCTCGGCAGTATCGATAAGATATAATCCATATTTCGATAAGGTATCGAATTCAGTAATATATTCCGAGACTGCTTTACCATTCTGCTTAAGTTCCAAAAATTTCCGGAATAATTCTAATTTATGAGCAGTTAAAATAAACTTATCACTGAAACGAGTCTTAACCTGATTCCAATTAACTTGATCTTCGGGAGTAGCCGCCTTAATGGCATTCCACCAATTCATAGCCCGTCCTTGAAGCCGACGCGATGCTAACTTTCTCTTCATTGCATCATCGATCCCCAGATCCTTGAAGATGTGCTCACAACTATCAAGCCAATCCTGAACCTCCATAGCCAGTTCCGTTTCATGGAACGGCTTCCCACCAAGACTTGTATAATCCTTGTTAAGTTTGGCGAAATCACCTCTAGGCACCTGCACTACTGCACCACCATCGTTTGCAACATTAGGAACTGCTCTCTGAGCATCCCTAAGCATCTCTCGCATGAAGGCAGTAAACATCGTCCTTATATTAAGGACGTTCCCGTTGTTGTCCACTGTACCCTCTCCCTCTTCAACTCCCGATGCGGGATTCCTCATCGTGCTCCTCGTATTTCGGATCATCGTTAATTCTGTAAAGAGAAAATGATTAACCATCTCCTTAGTGGTGCCAGTGCAGTTCAACTTCATCCTTAGATATACTAATAGTATATATATAGCTTTTGAAAACCAAAATATCATAAATGCGCGCTCTCATATACGTATACTATCTCTCCCTGATGTATTCCCCCTAGGTCAAACTACGCAACTTAGGCTCTGATACCAAATGTGACGGCAGCCCTGTACCAGATGACATTTTCCTGAAATGTGCTATACTAATGTCCGACTAGCACGAGATGATCGCCAAAAAGGATTGAAATGATGAATCGCCAAGAACCTTTAGTATATCTCACAGCACATGGAATAAAATGTAATAATAACATAACTTGATATAAACAGGCGAGACAGTACATAAGTTGAAAACTAAACCATATCCATCAGAGTAGCGGAATCTAAAATTCAACTTCTTATCCAATTATTACAACTTTAAAAATACTGTCTCTCAAAGGAAATAAAAGAGGTACACTACTAATGCCCAAAGTAGTAACCAACAACAACACATGGAGAATATATATAGTACGTGGAAGCCTCCTGCTCATCTTCGAAAAGCTAATCATGCATAACAACCTTACTTGCCTCTAGTTTGCTCATTTAGGAGCACCCAGAGTAATAAGAAGAGACATAAGCTCTGGTCAGACGAAAGTCTGGTGTGAGCAGTAGCAATTCTAAATAACTGAATAAAGCTATAACAGGTATAAATAATCGTACCTGACTTGGACCTGCAACCAAAGAGTTAGCACAACAAGATATACAATACTCTAAGGTAAACACTGACATAGTGTGTAAGATGGAAGTGTGTGTTTCATGGTGATAGCAAACATCGAACATAGCAATCATCCTCACATCTCTCACTCAGTTCATAAAGCCTACAATATCCACCGCTTTGATCACCAAATCCGTTGGGTCCATGACGGAGTCCCACTCCATACAACTATTTCTATGACCGCACTGCCCTAGTCTATAGTCAGTAACCCTACCCAGTCCACACAGCCCTGGCTCTAGGTCACGGGTCAACCTGTCCACACATCCTTGGCTCTAGTTCATATACATGCCCCCTCTCTCAATGGTGAACCAAACTTATAGATATCGATATCCCCTTTGCACACGTCCCATAATAAAGCCCAACTCTTGAAGTTAACTCATTGGCTCCCATCTTGATCCAGAGTAATAACTTCCCACTTGGACTTCCTTTGCGTCTCTAGTTTTGGTCGATTTGGAGTTGGTCTTCAGAAGAGTTCATGATCGTCGTCGAATGGTAGTGGTAGAAGCCCAAATTCAGTTCGTCTTCCCAGTTCGATTCAGTCCCCTCCCACTTTGGTTCAGTTAGTATGCCCTGGTGCGGTTCGGTTCGGTGCTTCCTGGTGCGGTTCGGATTGGTGCTTCTTGATGTGGATCGATACTTACTCCAACTCCAACTCTATGAAAGTAGCCTTCCTCCTCGCCATGCTCTAATCCAGTTCGATCCAGCCCATCCGATCCGGTCCCCCTAGCCGATCCAATCTGAACCTCTGCAGAATTTCCAACAAGCTAGTATCGTCCATTCTTGCCACACGACGACATTTTCAACCATTCTAACTTCACTATCAATCATAAAACATCCCAAACAACAGTAAAAACATATAGGTTCAATCAAAAAAATATCGAAACATCAATCACTTAGGCTATTTTAGATCAAACATACCTAAATCCAT
Organism: Allium sativum; assembly: GCA_030737875.1. Classification (NCBI taxonomy): domain Eukaryota; kingdom Viridiplantae; phylum Streptophyta; class Magnoliopsida; order Asparagales; family Amaryllidaceae; genus Allium; species Allium sativum. The sequence goes on from CM060909.1 coordinate 880,235,883, forward strand.
GATTTTTCCCTTAACCCTGTTTAACTATATGATTAGCAAACTCAATCCAGATTAACCCAAATTCATACCTGCAACAAAAAATATAATTTCAAAATTTTTACATATTTTTCCATAATTTTTAGATGTATAATTTCGCTAATTATCACTAATCACCCTTAATTAGCCATAATTAGTGAATACACTGTTAATCACTCACCTTAGCCAATAATTAATGATAGATCTGAAACTTTTACTGTTTTGGCTCGGATTCCAATGTGGTGAAACATCTCTACCTCGAATTTGGTGTTAATTTGGCTTGATTTGATGTAGATTTGATTAATTAGTGATTAGAAAGTGATTAGGGAGAGATTTAGAAGATAAAGGTCATTACTAGGGTTCAAGGAATGTTTGTGCCGGCTAGAAACATGAAAGTGGATGTTTCTCCAAACCCTTTTAGCCTTCCCATAACCCTAGTCTCGACATATGTTATGGGTCTAGCTGCTAATCACCTTACTAAGCCCGATTAAGTTGTTTTCCATCTTCCAAACTTTATTTCAGCCATATCCCCCAAACGATAAGTCCATTTGATTAATGTGACCACTCTACGGAATGGGAAACCATCATTCAGATCCAATGGAAGTGGTTTCAGGTCAAAACTCCTTACCAATAAAAAAGTTATAGGCGAAACAAGATTTGTCAGGGGAAAATGGTCATTTAAAATTCGGCAAAAATCGTGAATGTGGGAAATGACCCCAATAGTTGTTTCCCAAAATTACATGAACATATTTCTTCCTATGAAAATAAAATAAATATTCTACGATCCTCCGATATGTAGAATACAGGTTGTTACAACTCATAGGTCAACTCTAACTTCCAAACCATCCAAACTCCCATGGGACTCATAGTGGCATCCTATGCGAGATGACGTGACACAAGCATTCCACTTTTCTCGATGAAAAGTGAAACTCCAATAAGCTAACCATAAAATATGTCGACCTATGGGTTAGCCCAAATGGCCCAAGCAACCAATCAAGATTGAAGCAGTTTGTAGAATGGTATAATCGTCGTACAACAATCAAATAGCCATAATTGATAAATCCCCACATGATTCCCAATCGAATGAACATCCACAACTAGATTGATATGGAACTTGACTCAAACCTGGTGGCAATCTAGTCATCTAGTTGAATGTGTCCAGATACTCTCAAGCTATAAGCCCAAATGATGACCTGCTACTAGAGAAATTGTAACACCCTGCATTTTTAATTAAATAATAAAATAAAAATTGAAGAGCTTTCAGAATTTGATCACGGATTTAGCGTCATTGCGTCTGTGGCGATTTTTCGATCAATTTAGACCTATGGGTTTTAGAAAACGAATTTAAGATGAAAAAGATATCTTTAAATGAAATATTACAACAAACATGAAAAGAAGGTATAAGAAAAGAACAATGACCACCATTGTTTTTAGTCTTATTAAAAAAGCTTATGTAGTCCAGTTGATAAGAGCATGTGACTTCCAAGAAAGTGGCGCAAGTTCAATTCCCGTGAGCGCCATATTTTTATTATAGAAGAACGACTAAAATAATACATGTTCCAACAGGAAAATATTTATAAATGCACGTATATGGAAAATTATACATAAAAATGAGTGTGTATATATATACATGCATATGAAAATATAAGCATATGTAATGGTTTCCTCTCCCCATGGGAGAGAGAATGGCGATTTTTATCATCCATGAAAATATGCCTTATACAACCGGATCTACTACAACAATTACACATTGTTTGTCTCTTTCTTGCACTCCGCTTTACAAATAATATCCACCACGCAAACCGAGGGCTCCAAAATTCGAATACACTGCTTCAAATCATTATCTTCGACCGTAAAACGGATACTGAATCCAATAGTTTACCTTCCAGATATCTTCTTTAAGTCATACTACTGAAAATCAAGCCATTACGGACAAGTGAAATCTGGTGAAAACGAATTCATTGCAGCATTCGAATCCACGTCACCTGGGTCCCTCCAAAACCGATCTTCTTTAACTCGGTCCTATTTCGACTTAGATTTGATTTGTGAAACGTAACAATAATTAATTCAGTGTCTAGTTTTTCGATCTGGAGTGAATTTCAACTACACACATTTTGGGATGAATTTACTATCAATTTTGAGTGTTTTGGATATGTGTTTTTCAATTTGCTGGGTTTCTTCTCGGTTGAATAGAGGTTACCAGAAAAAAGGCTGAAATGGTTTTTACAATTCAAATTGTAAAAAGAACTATAATCTTGGAAGCGCGATCTCGTGCTTATCATTTGTTGAAAACTGTTTTACACGCAAGGTGTAAAACGAACCACAAGTTTCAAAGGCCATGGAATATCAAATTTTTTTATTTACTGGGTTAAACATTGTTTATCGACTAATTAGAGTTGTATTGCTACTTAAGTGCTGATAGGAGAGAACATCGATTAATTCAGTTGGATGTGGTCTGGGTCTTCCTGAAATGCTGCTCAGTTCGGTGATTGTAACTTCATACAGCGTCAAGATAACTTCTACGTTTAGCTTACGAATTCATGTGCACCCTTTTGATGAGTTTGGAGAGGCGTACCAGATGTTTGTCACAAGTTGGAATGGTTTTGGGCATTTTTATCACAAACATGGGAGTTGTGTGCAGATGTAGATCCATATTCATTGGTTTTGTGTACTAGTAGCAATGCAGCCAGCACCTTAAGTGACTAATCGGAGTAACAATTTGAACCTGTGCAGATCAATAAGTTCTTACTGCACAAAGCCAGTTGCAAACATCTATCGAAGACAAAGCAGTGAAGTAGTTCGTGCAAGGATAGATCGCACATACTGTATATGTACTTAGCTCCAGATTTATATTATTTAGCATTTGCTTTTTGTATTATTTTGGTTCTTATTTGTGCGGATATGTGTATAAACTATGTATGTACTTTATATTATATATAAGTAAAAGCATACCAAGTTTCAAAAAAAAATTATAAGCATATGTGTGTGCACAAATATATACATATCAAAAAGAAATCCAAAATAAACCTACAATCAATGAAAATAGGTAAAAAAATTAATGATGGCATAAACGCCGTTTGAATTTTGAAAATGATATAGAAGTTGCGCGTATATATATGAACATATATATATAGACACACACACACACACACACGAATTCAAATATTGAGAAAAAATATGCAAATTAAGGGAAGAATATAATTTATGCATAATAAATGGAAAACAAACAAAGAAATTAACCGCCTTTGAAATAAAATGTATAAAAAGGAATGAAATAGCTAATTGATAGCGGTATTAATTTCATTAATTAAGTGGCTATTAACAGACAAGAAATTTGAAAGATTGTATACGCATGTAAATGCATAAATTTGAAATTCAACTGTAACCATGAATTATAAGAGGTACAAAATAAATCAAAGAAAGTATAATGGGAAAATAAATAAAAATTTGAACAAAAACGTAAAATACAACAACTAATGCGCGCCTAGATCCATATGGGTCGACCTATGTGTGACTGGGTCTAGCCAAGGTGGCTGGGACGACCCAGGGGTCAACCCAAGGTGGGTCCAGATCTTCCCTGTGACATGTTTTTTCTTATGTGTACGGTTCAGATTTTAAGGGAGTAAATCCGATGGTTCAGACCTTCTTGTGCACTAATAAATAGACTATCAGGGCCTAGCCTCAATCTCATATTTTCTGAGGTGCTGTCTAGGCTCTGCCATTCTTCTTCCTCCTCAAATATGTTCCGAAAATAAAATAATTAGTCTTCGGAAATTCTGATTCAAGATCTGGAGGAAAATAATATACATATACACACACACACACACAATTGGGTGTTCAGAATTCTGATCAGCGTAAGGTAAGTCCATGGATCTGGTTTATACAGGTTTTCTTTCTCTTTTCCCTTTCTTTAGTAACAAATTTGTGAATCTGTGGATATTTTTGAATATAGATTCAGTTAGGGATGCCATGGAACAACAAATCTGAATCAGATTCACGGATTGGAAAGTTATTAGTTGAGTGGATCTAAATTATACCATTTTAAATAACGGTATATTTATCACTTGTATTCCCCTTTATAATTAATCTGCTAAACAATTGATACATGTGGAAAATTGTGTATTAGAACTGTTAAGGACATGTTAAAAAGAATAACGTTGTATATAGAACCATCCTAAGGCCCATTAAATGGATGTTGTAAATCTAGTTATAATGAAATTGCGAATAGTTATGGTAACTGAAGTTAAATCTACTGAGAACATTTATGTCATATAAGCCCGTTTCCATGTAAACATCCGTCTGAATGGGAAATTATTGTAAATGCTGCAACTGTGGAATTTATGACAAAATGAACATTTGCTTGAGAATATTCTGTCAAAAGTTGTAAATAGAATTATAGTAAAATTTGGAAGAATATATATATATACATACATATATATATATATATATATATATATATATATATATATATATATATATATGCCTAAATTGGATGGAAATTTTACGGTTATTAAGGAAATTGTAACTGCACCAAAACATGAGGTTAAATTCAACTTGTGGTAGAGGCTTGCCTGGAACCGCCCGGCAAATCGAGTATCCATAAGTGGTTAATTTAATGTGAGGGGTCTAGTGCATGAACATACATGTAATGGTACAAAGACACAAGGTTAAGTTCAACTTGTGGTAGAAGCAGGCCCGGAGCCGCCGGAAAAATCCATAATCCACAAGTAGTCAACTTAATGTTAGAGGTATGGTGCCTATATATATACACACACATACATATATATATATGTGTGTGTGTGTGCGCGCGCGTGTGTGTGTGTGTAACGGGAAATGTAAATGGCATTAATTGTAATGAATGGATGTTACAACAGTTTGCCTTCCTCTGATGCATGCGAGTTATCTTGCGTGTGCTCTAGTGTTAGTGGCTTGTATGGAGCTATGTCGAGATGTTTCATGAGTTTTTCTTGTGAACAGCAAGCCATGTCTGTAGGTCATCGACTGGGCCAATTTAGCTTGTGCTGGCTTATGGTCTTTTTGTTTGCGTGTCCTTATTTCCCGGTTTTTATGATCAGTGTTTCCTTTTTCGTGGGCTTGTCGGTTCTGGTGTTTATACACTTTGGGATATTCGGTCGGGAGAGTCTTCACGAGGCCTATATCGTGTCGTCAGAGATTCTTTGTAGTTGGTTGAGGTTTGAGGGTTTTCAATGCTTCTGTCTGATTCTTCATATAATGTTTGCTAATCATTCTTGTAGGTCTTCCTATTGTAGACGTATAGCGGATCCGGCGATGGTCCACTACACGGTTTGCCATGCAGATTGCTGTCTGGTTAAGCCTGCGCTATATGTCGCTTTTCCGTGTAAAGGTACCGGTACTGATACTTTACCTTCATCGCAAGACTGTCAATCTATTGATAGCTCGTCTTTGGTTAAGTTCGTATAGGTACTAGCGGTGCGCTGCTTGATGTACCCTTCATTATTGTCTTCTTTTTCATTACCGAATGTCCCATTGTGTACTTCTCCGGTCGCCAAAGCACCCCCTACTCAGAGTCTTCCTCTAGTGTTAGCTGTTTTTCTTTCCCCTTTCCCCTTCTCAGTAAGGCCGAGATAGTGATCATTAATGATCGCCTATCTCGTCTTACTGAGAATTCTTTCCCATCGAGGCCTAGTGTGTCGGATTATGTTCCGGAATGCGAAGCTCGACGTTCTCTGACTTCCTCTGCTTCCTGTGAGTCACTGGCTAGGTTGACTTCACGTACCTCGCGTCGTAGGTTTCGTTCGGATTCTCGACCACCCCCGCACCATTCGCACATGCTCTATAGCGGTGTCCGAGCAGATCGTTAGATTTATTCGACACACTCTCTATCTTATTTGAGTTCGTAGTGGGTTTGCTTTTTTCCTCCATCTTCCTGTGTGTCGTTTTGTTTTTAGCTAGATGGTGAACTTTCTTTTATGGAATGCTCGAGGCATTGGCAATGACGCGCCTTTAGCGAGGATAAAGTGCATTGTCATGAAGCACTATGTCAGTTTGGTAGCGATTCTGGAACCTCTGGTGGGACCGAACGCGATCACCTAAACTGTTTTATGTCTTGGCTTTGGCAGTGCTTTAGACAACGTGTCCAAAAAGATTTGGATCATTTGGTCCAAAGGCATTCTCGTCCACCCTATCTTCGACTCAGATCAGCTGTTATCGGTGTCTTGCTCTTTTCCTTCTTTTTCTTCGTCTTTTCTTTTCTCAGCGGTTTATGCTAAGTGCGACAGGATTGAGAGACAACCCCTGTGGTACGATATTCTCTCTCTTTCCAACCTGGGCTTCTCTGTTTTTGTTTTCAGCGGTGACTTTAATGTTGTCTCCATCCATGTTGAAAAGCGCGGAGGCAATGTCGTTAACCGATTGGCGGTGGCGGATTTTAATGCTTTCATCATCAGCCCGGGCCTGTTGGAGGTATCTTTTGTCAGCTCGGCTTTCACCTGGTGTAATAATCAAGAAGGACCGATGATCGACGGTTTTAGTTGTTAACAAAAACTGCGATTCTATTTTACCGTAAGAGCACGACGTCTGTTGCAGTATTTGTGCGAATACGGGTCGAATCCACAAGGAGATGTATAATTTACTAATGTTTATTTAGATTCTAGGGGAGTTAGATGAAATTGAGTAATTGGTTTGATTAGTTTAGAATAAGAAATTGCTAGAATAAAAGAGAAACGGACTTGTAGAGAATGTTTAGGAACTGTAAATTAAGGATGAGATCTATTAACCTCTTGGTGAATCAATAGATCTCAAGAAAATAAAAAGCAAAAAATTCAATGCAATACAAATTAAAATTGAGCAGAGAAGAATACAGACAGAAATTAGAATAAAGTAGAAGAGAACGCTGATAGAAAATAGTAAAGAAGAACTTAACAATTTTATTAATGAAATAAGAAGTTGATGGATTACAAGAGAAATCTTAATCTTAAAAAGGAAAGAAAGAGAACAATTGCCAAAATAATCTAAAATGTCTCTAGGTAGGAGTATTTATAGTATTCACAAAGTATAGATCTAAAAGAATAGAATTCTCTAGAATTTGTTCCTAGTCTTACTCTAAAATCTTATTCCCTACATTCTCTAAAAACTTCTTGATTTACAAATTCCAAGACTTTAACTTGATCTTCATTTGTTGATCTAGTGTGTTCCATATTACTCTAGAGGCTTATATCTCCCGTGTTTTCCAGAATCTTCTTATGTTAGCTTGCTCTAAAAGAATTTCCCTTGGAGGTTGGCAAGAAATAAATAAGGTGTGTTCTAGGATTCGAACCCATGACCTCCTAATAGATTGCACCACTTCAAACCAACTGAGATATGACTGCTTTTGTGTATAACCTTGTTTTCAACTTCTTTTCACTAAATCCTTGAACTGAATTGTTATTCTAAAGCCAATTCAGCAACAGTTTCTTCATTTCTGGAAAATCATAAACCTGTAACAAACAAAACGAAAAGACCCAGTAGTTTTGTATTAAGAGTAGTAAAATGTATAATTAAGCAATGAAAATTTTACATAATTTGATGTTCATGGAATATCCCTACACTAGAACTTTTATTCGTCCTCGAATAAAACCTAATTAAGTTTATTAGCCACGCTTTCGTAGGGAATCACGTAGTGTATGAAACAAGCCTTTAAGCCCCTAGGTGTTCCTTATAGGACGAGTTGTGTCTCATAAGGGTTTCCAGCGGATAATACCCAAAAAATCCCAATGCAACATGTTATTAATGCAACTATATGAATGTAAAATTATATGAAAATTTGATGCGTCGGTTTATTTTAAATAGTCACAATATTGTAGTGTATAAGTGTTCTAGTCAAAATTGAGAAATTTATGTTTATCACGTAGCAATAAACTTCAAACAAAAGTCAAGTTTCTATCACATCAGACTCTAGCTTGCTAATATCTTAAGTTGAAACATGGTGAAATTGTGAAGTTTGATTTGACGTGATTGTCAAAGTTTGCAAAGTGATAATTCCATTTTCTCTTGTATAACAATTTCAAATTGATAAAACTAAAGAGTATGCTTTGATCTCATTCACTTACCCTCTCCTTATTATATATATGTTTACTTAATGATATTTTTTATCCTTTAATGCATACACCTAACTCATAGACCAAGGTACACCATCCATGCATTGCCTTTTGGGCTTGCGTGAGAATGGAAAGCTTGGCGGATTGTGCAAACCGACTTTGACAATGTCAGTATTGGTCGATGATCCTGAGGTTCCCAACTCATAATGAGACCAAGGTATACCTCTCATGCACTACCATTAGGGCCTACGTGAGAGTGGGATAGAGCTTGGAGGGTGTTCACACCAACGCTAGATGTACTAGCAATGTTGGATACTCTTGGTTTATTAATTATCACAATCATTATCATTATAATTATTGGCGAAGAGAGGATAATGCAAAATCATCTTAGCACCTCTTCATTATATAGATTTGGAAACTGTTAACATATTAGCTTACTATTATCGTGTGCGATTTACACTTTTCATCTTATTTTCCATCTGAAGCTAATGATTCACAAAAATTTCAATCAAATGACTAGTACACTAAATCTAATCGACTGTGCCTATTCAAAATAAACCAATTTCATCAAATTTTCATAAAAAGTTTCAAACAATATAATAAACCAATTTCATCAAATTTTCATAAAAAGTTTCAAACAAATATGAATGCACCAAAAGAAAAATCATGAAAATGCTTTTTTTTCTTGAACGCAAAATATGAATGCATGCTCATAAACGCATGAAAACAACCTAATGCAAAATATGAATGCATGAAGACAACCATCCTCCCCCCCACTTGAATTCAACAGTATCCTCACTATTCATAACGTTTTCTAAACTTGAAGGAAAGCACCCATAAATGGATGCAATGTAAAATGATTTGTAATATAAAATGCAATTTACTGATATGCATAAATGGATTGTGTATAAAATAATACATATGTTTATGATGAATGCGATGAATATATTGCCACCACCTCTTTCTTCCGCACTAGGTTTTTGAATTATTTGTCCCCCCCCCCCACACTATGCTTAGGTACACTGCTTAATAAGAAACTTTTTTTCACCAACATCTCATTTTTTTTACTTAGATTTATAGTTAATTAGATTGATATTTAGGTATCTTGTAAATGTAGATTTCTCTAACCAAGCTTTGTGTATGATGTGATTCATATAATCGACAAATTTATCAGTGTAATCCTTCAAGAATGAAACACCCTACGTTCGTTAATGTCACTCAATAAGGGAATGCATTAAATTTTGTGAAGCATTGTAGGTAAATAGACATAGAATAATTACAAGACAGACATAAACAAAGATAACAGCGGAAGTTTCAAAAATTTTATTTCAGACATAAATCATAATCCCATGGTTTATAATACCATAATTCATAAACCATTACAACAAAATACTTATGTTTTGCATAATCAGAGTACATAGGAATTAAAACAAAACATTATTCCCTAATAAAAGATAAGCCATAGCAGACACAAAGACTCGAGCCATACTTTAACAGTAGCTCCTATCAAGATGATATCCAAATCCTAGCTAAGCCTGGGTGTTTCCTCCCTGAGAACCGGGGGGGTAGAGGGAGGGGGAAGGGGGAACGAAAGAGAGAAGGAAAAACAAAAAGGGGCCAGACATAAAGTCTGGTGTGTCTAGTGACTTTTAGCCAGTAAATAAATAAAGGTGAACATGACAGGCATAAAGTGGATAAGAGAGATCGCTATACAAATGGCATGTGTGACAAGGCAGATAAGGTGAGGTATATACATGCTTCACTAATGACAACTATGCACTATTACTAGTATAACTGAAATGAAATGATCCCTTCCACTGTAAGCTGGTAGGCTTAGGTCATACGTCCAAGTATACCCTAACCACTACCCTAATCGATCGGCTCCCTACTCTGTAGATATCATGTGTTCTCCCTAGTGTAACACCCCACACCCGCTACGGTCACTCACTAAGGGAATGCCATAACATCGGTGGAGTATTTTAAGTGAATATAGAACAGAAAAATTACAACAAGACAGATATAAGTAATACTTGAGAATTTAAAACATCATTTCATTGCAGCGGAAAGTAAAACATGTTTGGTTACACCAAAACCATAAACAAGAGTCAAGTACATAATATCCATCCTGATAAAACAAAAGTACATAATCCCACTACATAACTTAATAGCCATAATAGAAAAGATAAACTGAGCTTTACATCCACGGTCCAAGCTCCAAAAGATAGATAAAACAGTCTGATCAAAGCCCACTAGTGCTAGGCCCACTCTGATAACCTGAGGGTTGGGAAAAAGATAAAAACAACGGGGTCAGACATAAGTCTGAGCGAGTCCTATAACTTTAACAATACAATCATTAAAGTAACCAGAGTCAGACATAAGCTTGATATACGGTAACGACTGGGGATAAATGGCTACACTAAGCAGCCAACTAGACTTAGGATGAACTAAGATAACCGTAAAGACGCATTTACCCACCCAAGGATAATTACTACACTGCACCACCCCAGATCTACCCACCCAAGGGTAATTCCTACACTGCACCACACCAGATCTACCCACCCAAGGGTAATTCCTACTTAAGGTTGATCCCACTAAGTGTACTTAGTAATTTTTAATAGTAGTTTCGTGTACCCCTAGCTGACTACATAGGTGCCGTCTGCCCCTATCTCCACTAGGTGTACCCACTACTCCCCAAGCGATCGGCTCCCTAACGTAGATACCCGTGCTGGCCGCACAGTGGGGTGTATCATTCCCCAAGGTGGCAACCTGATAATATCAACGGTGCACGGCTTATACCTACACGATGCAACAACGTCTTACTTACCAGCCCGGGTCCACACACGCATATGAAACCCGTTGGACTTGCGTTGCCACCGCTAACCCGTTTTGGCCTCTTACAGTCAAGCCCAATATGCGTGTCCCGTCCTCGACTTGGGTCGAGCCCACAAAGATACGTTTGGGATATTGGTTGAAATGGGCCCCCACAAGCTACCCACCTAAGCTTGTCATTTCTAGTGAATCCCACTTAACCCTTTAACCATGTCCACTTACATGTTATAAATTTTGGTTAAGTCTTTTAATCATATTTTAATTGCCACTCAAGGCACCCACTAGATTTCCACATGCCACCCAAGGCACTTACTTGATTCCCACATGCCACCCAAGGCACTTACTTAACCCTTTAATCATGTTTAATTACATGTTCCACTTTGGTTAAGTATTCTAATCGTATTTTCTATTGCCACCCAAGGCAACCCACTAGTTTCCTCATGCCACCCAAGGCACCCCCACTAGTTACTACATGCCACCCAAGGCACCCACTTAACCCCTCATGCCCCACTACATGCTAATTTGGTTAAGTGTTTCTTAATTAATTAAGATCGTAACCTTTGTAAAGACCTCTCACATTAGACTGTCTTTTATGGCAGCTGGATATGCCGGTTGGTTCCGGGCAGCCTTACACCATAACAGAGTCTAACCTCGTGTCTTTACACTTGTCACGTATTTAGTTTATGACTAAGACCTCTCACATTGGGCCAATCATTTGTAGCCGCTGGATTTGCCGGTTGGTTCCGGGCAGTCTTATGCTACAAAAGAGTCCAACCTCGTGTCTTAGTCGATTAATTACACCTAATTAATCACCCCCATAATTTGTATTAATTATCCCTAATTAATTACCAATTTCAAGAATATGGGTAGACCTAACTCAAGAGGTAAATTCCCAATTCCATAATATGGGTAGACCTAACTTAATAGGTAAATTCCCAATTCCATAATATGGGTAGACCTAACTTAATAGGTAAATTCCCAATTATGTCCATTCACTTTATGTTATGCTTAAGCATACCCATTTCACACCATTTTATTAACATGCATATTAACCCCATCGTTCCCCACGTAATTCGTTCTCATAACATGACATAATAAAGGGAAGATTCATCACAAATGCCATGGGTTTAACCAATCATAGCATATAACTTTATCATGGGTTCAAAAGGTGTCAACTTGCATATATGAGCATACATTAAACCCAACTAGCATTTAACCCAAACTTGCATGAAGCACATATGTCACAAAAGGGGGTAACTTGCATATGATTCTTATGTCATACAAAGGTGTGAACTTGCATAGCATGTCACATGTTAACTTGCATATAACCAAACACATAACTTGCATAACATGTTACATATGAACTTGCATATAATCATGCACATAACTTGCATATAACCAAACACAAATCTTGCATAACATGTTACATATGAACTTGCATATAATCATGCACATAACTTGCATATAACCAAACACATAACTTGCATAACATGTTACATATGAACTTGCATATAACCAAACACATAACATGCATTACATGTTACATATGAACTTGCATATGTATGTATGACATACAAAGGTAAACTCGCATATGTTATGCATATCACTAATCCAAACAACTTGCATAGATTATGCATATTATAGATCCAAACTCATAGGTTAAACTTGCATGTCATGTCACTTATTTCACACATGATTTTAGCATAAAACCAAGCATTTAACTTGCATAAAACCAAACACTTAGCATGCATAGAACCAAATACTTAGCATGCATAAAACCCACCACTTAACATGCATAAACCCAAACACTTAACTTGCATAAACATAGTGTCATCATGAATAAGTGTTAAACATAGTGATTAGCAAACTAGCATCATAACATATGACCTAAAACCCATTGATCCGCAAGCAAAACCATATGATCTCATCACATCTCATCTACTTAGTTTAGCAATTGGTTATAAAAGTGATAGAAACTCACAAACTCCAAGATTAGCTCCTTAGATAGTTGCTAGAGTTGAAGTAGAGGTGGATTAGTAGTTGATTAGCTTGCAATCCTCTTCTCTAATTAGTGGAGGCTCCTTCTAAGTTGCATTTTGGCGGCATGATGGCATAGATTCTATTTTTAGTATGGATTAGGGTAGTCTTAGGGTGTATTTATAGGATTAGGTTGTGTTTTAGACCCTTAGATTAACCCTAGGTTAGTTTAGGTCCGTCAGATTTCGTCCCAAGCCCTCCAACCCAGCCCAAAACTCAACCAGGTGCACCCAGGCCAGAATCAGCCGACAGGGCAAGTCGACAGCCCTGTCGACTGCCAAGTCGACAGGCATGTCGACAGGCAAGTCGACAGCCCTGTCGACAGCCAAGTCGACTTGGCTGGGCGGGAGTTTTCCCGCCTGGCCCCCATTTCTGCATGTTTCGAAATTCAAATTTCCCGAAAACTTCTTTGGGCCTTAACCGGGTCATACGGACTCCGATTTACAAAATTTCGGACTCTATTCACTACAAGAAAATGGCCATTCAGCTGCAGTAGTTGGCGGCGTTTATACTGCATATGCAGCTATTCCCGAAGTAATTGGAATTTGGTTGCTTTTCCACGTTGAAAATTTTAGGGTTGCCGCTTAAACAAGAGCCGTCACGTTTTCAATGTTCAATTCCCTCCTCTAGTTTCTTTTACCTCCCGCCTTCAAAATTTTCATCAACCTAATTTCCCTACTGCCATCCGCCTCTTAGATCCGCTCAAGACGATACTTCTTCCGTTCATTTGGCCTAATTTCACTATTTCCCAAAGTAATTGAAATTAGGGTTCCTAATTTTCGTCATTAGCCGCCTCTATTTCCTAGATCTGCTCGCAACTTCTGTCGTTCGTCCAACTTTCTTTCTGTTGGTCCCGCATCGTCAACGCCGTGAGGTTGGTGGTCAATAGCCGATTTCTTATTCTGGTACACTATTTACTTTGCAATAGCCGATTCATCTATCAAATTTTGTGATGTAGGTTTCTGATTTTCATCATTTTCGTTTAAAAATGAGCAAAAAATACTATCTTGTAAAATGTTGCTTCTTCAATTGATAACTATGCTTCTCCTTTCTCTTGAACAACTGTATAACCATTAAACCTTGTTTTCCAGTAAGTTGTGATTCCAATGAGGAATAGGACAGGTACGCTATTATTATTGTTCTTTTCAAATTTTGGATTTAGGTTGGTGCATCATTAATCTAGAACTGGTCTAGCGTGGATTAGTAGGATTTCTTGTTGTTGCGTTTGTTTTTGGTGTTCGGATATCTGTCTTGGTTTGTGTAGCTAGCGAAACATAATTGTGCTCATTCTTTTGCTTTTGCATTCGAATATATTGCGTTGCAGCTGCTTCATGGAAGCAGTTTCTCTTATCAGGCTGCTATTGTGGTTTGCTTATTGACTTGGATTTTGCTGATGGGTGTTCGTGGAAGCACTGTTGAGTTATCTGTATATTGAATTATTCAGATGTTTGATGTTATTAAAGTTATATTTTTCCAAAGTTCCAAGTCGTAATATCTCACCCTATGTGTTGCTCAGACTGTGGAGGAAATCTCCTAACAATCCTTTTGACCAAAAAAAAAACATTTTAATTCTTTATTTTTAGATTCTGTGTTGGATTACAAAATCAGGTCCAATCCCCCTTGACAGTATAAGAGTAGGATCTGATTACTAATCTAATCAGATCCTTTACCAGCTCATCTAGATGCCATTGTTGCTTATAGAATGGTAACTGGACTTTTTACCCATGTTTAGTGAGATTAACCAGCCTAAAAATTTTTAGTTCAAATTTTGCAAAATTGGATAACAACCTTGCAAGGCATTTTCCATGGAATTTGGGTAAAAAACTTTGTTCTTGATATAATATTGTGTACCTTATTCTACTTTATTTTGTTCTTTTTTTTAAATAAGTTTTTTTCAAAATACTTTACATTAGTAAGTGCTCCATGCTGTATAACACAACCAATTGTCAACAAACTTCATGTTCGGAATTGCCCTTACTTGCAAATTGCAGCTTCAATCTTGTGCGAGTCATCTTCGTAATCATCGTAGCGTTGTTACTGTGCAACGATTTGGTCAGGTTTCCTATTGTAAATGAACCTATCGTCATCTCCAGGCAAGGCAAGGGTTGAATGTTCGACCTATGAAAAGTCAAGGGTTGAATCCGTAAACCTTTTTTTCCACCAACTTCCTAAACTTGTATTTGCCTTTACCGGACCTTGAAAGTATTTTATCTCATAAAAATTGTTGTTTCATTTATGCACGTATTGAGTTATTAATTATCATAAAGATTTACATAGTTGAAGATGCACATATATAATCTTCATCATGAAGGTATGAAGTTAGTTTTAAATCAGTTTTGCTTGCTGTCCATCTGGGTTTTGACCCTTTGTGCATTGCTTATGCTTTTGTGTGCAACGTTTTCGTAATTCTGATTATTTTTTTCCTTGCTTATTGCTTAGTATATATTCTGGTTATACACATGTTTATACTAAACTAAATTATCCCATGATGTTATCTAATGTATACATAATATATTTAATACATTAAGTTAAATTAATTAATAAATCTAAACTTAAGTAAACTTTGATTTCATTAATAAATATACTAATGCTAGTCAGTGGACTTCCTGGGCATATTAAGACGCAAATAGGCTTTTTTTCCTGCAATTAACTGATTTCGCCCACTGTAAAACAGATCGAGACCCAACACTTACAGGGATACTTATTTTCAAGATTTCATTAATGACACTTATCTTCAAGCTTGTATTGTAGAAAAACATTGCTCAATAACTTTTGAAAAATGAAGACAACAAGTGTATGGCCTTGCTATATATAAAGTCCACAAAAATTAGATAATGACAAGCAATGAATACTGGGAATCTCAAAATATTCAATCTATTATGAAATATACATATTTTTAGCAGTAAATAGTGACAGATTTTAGAAAAACAAGACCATACAATTTAGGCATATCTTAATTGCATTGTTAATAGTTAAGATATTCATTTCATGGTAAATATCAAACATAAATCACATATAAAGCATTTCCTCAAATGTCACTTTATTATCACAAAATCCACTAATATATATTACTCTGACTAATTGTCTATGATTTTGTTATGATCTTGGGACTTGCTCTTGTGTCTAGTCATCATCTTAGCTTCAGGTATTAGGAACAGGTTAGGATATGGGAGTTTTGAACTGAACATTTATGGAAGATATGGTTAAATTGAGAAGTACCAAGAATTTTAAATAAGAAAGTACTATTAATAAATTAACAGACAAGAACAGAAAGCTTCAACAAGAAAAATAATAGATCTTATTATACTAGGGTTATAAGGGCCCAGTTAAAAATAATTGAGGTTAGAAGCGCGTACTGTTGTTTCTAGTGATGTTAAAAAAAAACTGAAATGTGAGGGTTAATCATGATAAATAGTAATGATGATAAGAAAAGTTGTGATCTTCCTAACCTTAAATAAATTAAAAAAAAAGTAGCACGCAGAATGTCGCTAAATGGTCATATACTCATATCAGTTGCCTAATTTGAATCGTTATAAAATATAGAGCACGAGCAGCATGAAACAACACACCCTTGACACATGTCACACATTTCCTAAGCTGCCATTACATCCAAAAACGACCTGTAACCTACTCTTGCCATTATGTAGAGACCCAAGATTAAATTAAATTAGAGGACCAAAAAAGGACTCCCCAATCGTAATGTAGCTTATGCACAATTGTCGAAACTGTCAATTTTGATGGGCTGCCTGCTCAATGTTATACGGTATAAGTTTGAATCCTTAACCAGAATCATAGTTGTGACGGGTTTGATATTTTATAAGTAACGTTTTTATATTGCCAGCTCGCAATTCTCTACAACTTTTCCACAAAAAGGTGGAATCTTAGGCTACTTGATTCCCATGACGTTGTATATTTTTTTGCAGTCTCATCTAACATTGACTCGTGTTAACGTCCTATTCTTACATAAGAAATTACATGACATATACATACCACCTTTTTTTTGGCAAATAATATATTTGATAAGTTAGTCTTTTGCTTGTAACATCAAACTAAAGCATTAAAAGTAAAAATATTTGGTTGAATTTATATATATTTATTGATAAAAACTTTCAGTTAAGACAATTTTCGCAACTAGTTGCTATAATTCAAAAGTATATAATATTTAAGTTACAAAGAAGAAGATGAAAATATGGATAGTTTTTGTTCAAGAGATGTTATATATAAAGTAATTTTTTATGTAAACTAATTTATTGATTTAAGGTGTATGCTAAATAATTACCGGTGTATTAGTAGAATTAACCAAAAAAATTGCACTCACTCATTCTAGCGCTTTCGTTATTTTTTTTAAGTATTATAGACTAGGAATGTTGGCATTTCGGAGGTACCAAGGAAGTGCATGCTATAGGTGGTTCGGGTGGACTATGCAAAAAAAGAAGAGGCTTTCTTTTAGCGACCCACAATGATATGTCATGCATTAAAGAGGCCATGGGAAAAAAATATCATGGCCAAAATCAAAAGTTGTTGAAAATGCAAGCATTGTGGCTTCTCCTTCCAAGGCTAGAGCAAGCATTGCAACTTCTCCTTGTATGGCAAAATCAGCTCCTCGGGTAACTAAGCAACCCTATTTAAACTTCTGCATATGCGCATATGCAAATCGTACAATTATCTTTTTTGGGTTTGATCCGTTTGAGTTTAATGTGAGTGAGTCTCGAGGGGTTTGGATGACATTATTAAAAAAGCTGAGCAGTGCAGTGTATTTTTCAGATGCTGTCGTCATTTTGTAGGCAATTTTATAATGAAAGTGAATCACATATTCGTAAGCAAGTAGTTAGAGGGCATTATTTAGAGGACGGTTGTGTTTCCTAGGGCCGTTGATAAAATTTGCACTGAATATTGTGTTATACTTCTAATTGTTTATTGTATGCTCCTGTTTCAGTTCTTTAGTGTTTGCTTTATCCTTTACAAGATAAACTGCATGCATTATTGTTTATTGTATTCAAAGGCTAGAGATTTAAACTGATATAGTATTTTGTTAAGTCTGTGTAAGCATTCAGTTAAGGATATATTTTATTCAGTGTTACGTTGAGGAAAACATTGGTTGATGCCTTTTTTTAGGACCACTGCATTCAAGGGCCTGCATATTTTATTTTTCCCTTTTTGTATATCTGCAGTCACTAAAAGCAGAAAACTTTTTTACAACAAAATTATGATTCAAACTCAGCATTTTTTGAGTGGATAACCATTTTTGTTACAGTGGCAGTTGAATGAAACTTTAGTAGTTTTTTATTGCTCATGATAGCAAAGACATATGAAAGAAGAAGACTTATAACTAGATTGCGTTAACAATAAAAAATTATATTAAGGCTTGAAGTTACTTAAAAGCAATGAAGGTTTAATTTTGAGTGGTTAATGAATTATAGGCACCGAGTTTCCCAAAAAGGGTGATCCCAGATCGTTTGGGAAGCCTAATTAAACTGGAATTTAGAGTTTGGCGCTTTTTATTTATCAGTTTGTTTATTTTACTCTGTTTGATATTTGATGTAAATGGTAAATAAAGAAATTATGGTCTGGAAGGTTAAACATAATAATATTTGGTAATGAAAAGAACTTAGGACAATAATATGTACCACAATTAAATAAGAAGCTTGCCTATTTTTAGTGTTAATGCAGAGTTTATCATCTATCAACGGTAGATGTGTGGAAAAGCTTTCATGTCCTCATGTGTCATGTAAATCACATGCGTCCATATATCAAATAAAAGTAGACAAATTAAATAATAAATGAAATTTCAAACCTCCTACTAATTAGCCTATTTTTTGCTGTCCGAAGAGTGCTTTTGAACTCAGTTATTTTTAACCATTTGCTTTTCTTTTTTGTGGCGTGTGGTTATTCTATGCTTAGTATGACTTCTAGAATTCATGATTTTTGTAAGTTTATATAAAGTTTACTTATGTTAGCATTTAGCAAATGCTAACATAAAAAGTAAAGTAATGAACTATTACAATACATCATATTTTTATTCACGTGTATAATAAAAATAAGAGAAAAACTATTGAAGCTGTGTGATGCAGTCTTTGAAAAGATGGGTGTAAACTTTCGAAATAAATCAATTTTTGCAACATATTAAAAACACTTGCAGACCTACTCATATTATTTTATTATGCATGAACTCAGGTAGCCTATTTTTCTCCCATGCATGCGAATAATATCATATTCTTTTTTCCTGTTTTCCATTGCATATGAATTCTAAAGGTATCAGAGGAGAAGATACTTCTATTCTCCTTTTTTTCATGTCTGCCACACGAGAAAAATATGCACACATGGACCATATAAGATTTTTCAAGTCACATCTTTAATTTTGTTCTATGCACTTGCAAATGTCTGTGATGAATTCTGGGTGTGCATGCATATTTGTGTGAGTTACCGTCTATGTGTGAATCTATTCAGGATATATTTCATTATAGCTTGCTGCATAATTTAGGCAATGACTTGAGCATATCCAGAAATACAGTTCACACCTATCAAAAGCAAAACTGTTTTTCATTTATTGTACTTTTGCAGTTACAGATACCCCAACTACAATGATGTATTTAAGTAATCAGAAGAATGTAGTACCTATTTTGTAAAAATTGTTATTTTGGTTTACTTATCCAACAGAGTTCAAATATGGTAGTAAAGAGTAAATGCAAGTTGATTGATGTGGCTAAAACGGGATAAGTGGTGGCCGAAGGAACCATCTTTTCTACTGATCCAACGTCAATGGTTCACTCTGTTCCATTAGGAAAAGATGCGGTAACAGTTTGGGTGGACTTTATGAGAGTTAATGATGCGTTGCTATGGAGACCTACTTCGTAGTGTACATACATGGAAGATGCTTTTGGGACTACCGTAGCTTGGCCGACGGCATATGTCATTGCGGAATCAAGTTCTAGTAAGTATTATTTTTCAGTTTTAAAAATAATATTATATGAACTCTGCTTATTAGACTGCACATAAACAAACACTACTCGTCTATTAAACCCACCTCATACTGCACTAGTGAATAAGGAGAACTATAATTCATTTATTATAAATGCGTTCATGCATAGTTCATGCTTGATGTTATTCTTTTATTTGTCTAACATACGACATAAAAGCCAAAGAAATTACCACAAAGGCCTGAATGAATCTGTACTAACAGTTTACTTCCGGTTTTATTGTCTACTATATATTTTGTATGCACTACTTGCTACTCACCTTCAATATACATCTGTCTTGGAAGGTAATCATGTATTCTTGTCGGAATTACCAAAATAATGGAATTGGAAGAAATAAGTTTAAGCAACAGCCAGCGTTTCATAGTTGATCATGTTTTCACGTTAGGTAATCCAGAAAACTATGGTGGTAGGTATTTAAAACAACAACAATAATAATAATAATAATGGGAAATAAAAAATCAACATGTTCATTTATGTCATATAAGAAAGTATCCTTTTTTATTCTTCTTCATATATATCAGATTAGTCCTTTCCTCACACAATATTTAAACTGTACTGGGCAACACCACGGTCATGCTGATGTGACCACGGATTAGTTACTTAAAAATCATTAGTTACTTTAATGGCACAAATTGTACATCGATAAAATAGTATTCATTATACTAGCAGACACGAGCTCAGTTATATACACTTTCATACCGATGATTACAATTAGTTATACATTGACTACTGCAAAATGCAAGACGAAATCTATATTGAGAAACAAAGAAACATACACACATACCTCTGTCAAAAATTGACAGAATATATGTTGTATGGAAAGTAGAACAAAACTTGGATAGTTTAGTACACTTTTTCTCTTTCACGGTGTCGGTTACAGGCTAACCACATAGACATAGAATATTCTGACAAAATTCAGTAAACCATGTTGAAAACATAGACAGAAATTATTAACTACATATAGAAAATGAAAGGATATGATGGATAGGTGAAAGTTTTGTGGAGATTTGGATGTGTTATGGGCATGCTACTTGGTTTTAGTTGATGTTTCAATCTACTTGGTTTCAAACTTAAATCGGTATAATCCAGTTTGCAGCCCATTTGCATATGATAAATAAATTCTTGTATGGCACCGACTATGTATGAAGTACTATTATGCCCACTTAATAAATATGTATGCATGTGTATGAACACTTAAGCTTGTATGCTTGGAGCTGCTGTGAGAAACTTCGGAGCTGAGCTGCTGCGAGCAGCTTCGGAGCTGAGCTGATGCGAGTAGCTTCGGAGTTGCTGCGAGCAGCTTTCGAGCAGAGCTGCTGCGAGCAGCTTCAGAGCTGCTGTGAGTAGCTTTAGAGCTGCTGCGAGCAGAGCTGCTGCAAGCAACTTCAGAGAGCTTCGGAGCTGCTCCGAAGCTTTAGAGCTGCTGCGAGAAGCTTCAGAGAGCTTCGAGCTGCTCCGAAGCTTCAGAGCTGCTGCGAGCAGCTTCAGAGAGCTTCGAGCTGCTCCGAAGCTTCAGAGCTGCTGCGAGCAACTTCGGAGATCTTCGGAGCTGCTTCGAAGCTCCAGAGCTGCTGCGAGCAGCTTCAGAGCAGCTTCAGAGAGCTTCGGAGCTGCTGCGACCACCTTCGGAGCTGCTGCGAAGCAGGACCTGGCGCACCTGCTTGGTGCGGGCACAACAGTTCTAAAAAAAGGAAAAGAAGAAATGAAGTGCCTAGTCCGTCAATTCATGTTATTTTGTTCTTGTCACTTGCGAGGATATGACTTGTATAACTAAGATCTAGGAATTCAAATTGTACCACGGTTTAAAAAGACAACGTCAAATTTTATTAATATTGTTTAAGTGCTTGATTTAATATTGATGGTCGAGTTCTATTATTAATATTTTAATATTATCTACAGGTAATTAGCTTTTTTGGAGTAAAGACCATCAACAACAATGGACGTGACTTTAATTGTTGTATGCACTATGGTATTTGTTAATACTTGTATAAATTTGTTTTTGAATGCTTGTAGTATGTGACTTTGCCAATTTTGTCAAAACTATTACTTAAATGGTTATGAGAAAAATACTTATGTGACTATTGTGTTCTTAGTTATTTGAATATGAAGAGTATATGATTGGTCATTGTTTTTAATCACAATTTTATATGATCGTTGTAGATTTTAATATGATTATTATATAATTAGTTGCTGGAAATAATACAAGCGATTAACAGTATATTATAGCAATTAAATTATGCTACAAAACAATAAATACCTTTTAGTAGCGTTTTATAAAGGCTACAGAAAGAAATGTAACATACCATCTGAATTTTTAGTTGCATAAAATAAACGCTACAGAAAAGCAAGAAGTGACTCACATATAAGCCTTCAGTAGCGTTTGAAAAACGCAACTATGTGAAACAAATGAATATTTAGTTGCAGAAAATAAACCTGACAAAAAAAAATTAGTTGCATAAAATAAACGCTACAAAAAAGCAAAAAATTGACCACGTACAAACCTTTAGTTGCGTTTATACGATACCATATAGCAGCGTTTATCCAAACGCAACCAAAAAATTCAGACTTTTGGTTGCGGGACCTGTAGTAGCGTTTATTAAAACGCTACTAAACGTTTTGGTAGCGTTTTTTCAACGCTACCAAAGCTATTTTCTGGTGTAGTGATTTCGCGTATTTTTCCGAGACGAACACAATGACGTAACCCGTTTCCCCTGATTCTCACATCTGAGATTATTAATTCTGTAATTAGTGAATATCAGTGTTAACTGAAATTCGGGGTGTTACACCTACAGTAGGGGGTATCACTTCCCCAAAGTGGCAATCCATGATGTGCACAGGGATACCTACTGGTGTCACGGTCGTCTTGTCCCCCTCTGCCCGGCCCATGCTTGCACATGTCCCCGATCGGTTTGCGCCGTCTACACTACCCGTCACATTTTGGATCTCTTATAATCAATCAATAAGCGTGCCCCTTCTCCGCCTAGTACAGAGTTCTCTACTCTGATACCAACTACGGGTTACTGACTGAAATGGGTCCCACACAATATGATACAAGCTCTCCCCTTTGTCTTGTATCCCCGCTAGGTTTTCCACTGACTATGTATACCCTAAAAGGGTGATCTTTAATTACATAGCCCTATACTAGTTATGTATACCCTAAAGGGTGATCTTTAATTACATAACTCCCACACAATATGATACAAGCTCTCCCCTTTGTCTTGTATCCCCACTATGTTTTCCACTGACTATGTATACCCTAAAAGGGTGATCTTTAATTACGTAGCCTTTATTATTTTATCTACCCGTTATGTATACCACTTAGGTGTCTTTAATTACATAACATGTACTGGGTTAAGTATGTGGGCCTATATATATATATATATATATATATATATATATATATATATATATATTACACATCCCCTCTAACTTACTTAAGCCCTCCTCACTACCCATCCAATTTTACTTTAACCCTAACTTAAATCCATATTCATATTAAATTGGGTCAAGTAATCTGTTTCTTTAAAATGTCCAATTACGGTTATAATGGGCTAGACCCCCCACATTAGGCCTACAATGTGTGGATGCTGGATATGTCGGTCGGGTCCAGGAAGTCTTATTCCACAGTTGGGCCTAACCTCGTGTCTTAGCCTAATTCGTATTTGCGTACTTAGACCTCCCATATTAGGTTCAACATTAGTGGCTGCTGTATATGTCGGTCGGGTCCGGGCAGACTTCCACCACTAATGTAACCTAACCTCGTGTCATAAGTACAATTAAAATTCTTAATTTTAATTACTAACATTCCAATTTTAATTAATTTACCAATTAATTAATCCTTTCCTTTTATAGGTGTCAATGCCTATTTCGCAACAATAATTTGAATTACATATCCATAAATGGTCATATTCAAATTATGTCATTTTTACCCAATTTTTCCTTTGTCATTATAGGTAATTAATTCTACGTTTCCCCATTTGAATTATATGCTCATTTCATATAAATATTATATAAACTATGCCAATTACAAATTCCCTTTATCCCCGTTCCTAACTAGCGTATTTACATGTATTTTGGCTGCATCGAGGTTATAAAGTAGCCTCGTCATAACAATAAAAGGGAACATGATAAGGGTGACAGTTCAACATGTTTTGGCATAAATATTAACATAACTGGCATAGTAACTAAGTGAATGGACATGTGATAATTATCAAAATAAAGTGGACATCAATAACTTGCGTTTAGGCAAGCATAATGAGATCTAGATTCAATATTAGGTGTCCAATTACCTAAATCTAGCATAGACAGGGTGGCATAATAACAAGTTTAGATTCACATGTAAATTTTACCACATATACCAAGGCGTCAGAATATAACAAGTGAAAGGTGATTAAGACCAAAATCTAGATCCAAGAAATGTCAAATTAATGGATGTACAATCATCCTAACATGGTTACAAATCAATGTTCATATAAACATCATATCGAATCACCATAATCAGATCTAGAAAGTTAGATCTGTATTAACAAGTTCACATGTACCACAATATATTGTAATTCAAGATTCACATAGGAAACATAGTAGAATGTCCATATGTTAGATCTAGGGAAAATGACATAGCATGCTTGCATAAGTTCATGATTTACGGCATATACCCAATTCATAGTCTACCACAATTCACATTTATCTATTTAAACCTAAAAGTGACTAGCACTCACAGAAAAAGAATGGTTCTTGAATTCTGGGATCTGATTTCTTATTTTTGTTAAGCTTAACCGTTGATGTAGACTTTGATTTTTATCTTCTAGCTTGAAATTGATTTGCTATGGTGGAGGCTGGGTTAGTTTAGGATGCAGCAGCATATAGGCTCATGAATGATTTTAGCTTAGTTTAGGGTTTAGGTTAGATGTGATTATATAGATGTGTAGGATTAAATAGAGCCTTTAGATCAACGTAGGATCCATCCAAACCATGTAGTCCAAGAAAATGCGTCACCAGGCCAATCAGAGAATGCCACGTATGCCCTAAAACACAACAATTTGCACAGGCCATTCTGGGACGATGGGACCGATTCCAAACACCCTGAGTCGACCCCGAGTCGACCCAGCAGGACTCGGATCGACCCAAAAAATAGGTCTGTTCGGCATTTTGCCTTCTCGCTTCCGCTGTTTTGAATATTTTTGTTGAATTTTAGGTTGATTTTATTTTATTAATTTATATATATATATACATACATACATACATTCCCCTTATATGTTTACAAACTTCCAAGGTCCATAACTTTCTCATACATTATCCATTTAACCCAAATTTTAGGTCCATCTTGACCAGAATTTTGAGACGAACGCAATGGTATAGTCTGTTTTACTTAATTCTTCTTCTAAAAATTAAGTATTCTTCATTTTGCCAAATTTAATATTCATAGAAAATACGGGGTGTTACATTCTCCCCTCGTTAAAAGATTTCGTCCCCGAAATCTCTAAGTTAAGAAGAATGCATCCTAACATCCAACATCCATCTACTCAACCATCAATCACAGACATCCATTGTCCTTAAAATGATTTCTAATGCTTTCATGATTATATGCATAGTGTGTGTATATGTCCTTATCTAATGCAAAATCAGATGGCCTATTGATTCAGTTGACCTCCTTAATTCGAATTATGTTAGTGCCATGAGTCTAAAATGTATGCAATTATTCCTAATGCACTTTATAACTTCTATATTAGTGCACAATCATTCATTCATATGCAACATCCATGTGATGATTCAACCATTTTGCAACCATAAAAATTGAAAATTCACACACACATCCATATGCAGTATGAGAGTGTTTTTGAGCCGATGTAGTGCCTAGTGTGTGTATATGCATCCACGAGCAACCACTAGCAAACACTTGCATCCACTTGCATCCATCAAACATAACATGTCTCAAACACATGTTTACAATCATGGTATCTTCTACCTAAAGGTTGAAGATTCGATTGATAGGATATACTCAGATGATAGAAGCAAATGTGAATAAAAGCTTTTGGAAGAGAAGTTAAGAACATTCCCTTAAAAAAGAAAGGGTATGAAGTGTAAAAACCTTGTCTTCGGTCTCCCAAGTTGCATCTTCTTGATTATCTCCCTACTGGACCTTCACCAACTTGACTTCTCGTTTGCGTAGCTTCTTAACCTTCGATCCAAGTATGCAAGTCGGGACTCGTCCAATCATTGCTTCCTTCTTTATTTTCACTTCCTTCTGCAAGTTTGTCCCCACTATCTCGAACTCTATACATTTTATCGCCACTTGGATGAATAGTCATCTTGGAATGATGGGCTTCCTCAAGGATTGTCTTCAATAGGTTTCCCATCCTGATATGGTTCACCTATCAAACCTCTTCTCAAGTAGCCCCGCCACTTGCTTATCAAGTTCCCCCTATTCGTTTAGGAGTCATATGGCACACAGGTAATGCAACTGGCTTTGCATTGTCCACCAGGTATATACGGAAATCAATCTCGCACCTCGGGGGTAATCCCCGAGCCTCGCCTAAGACATCAGGATACTCACGGACTACTAGTGCCGATCGCAGATCATCGATAGACGCCTCGAGAGACTCTAGGAAACTAAGCATGACAGACCCTCGTGGGTCACAAGAAATTTCGAGGGTGCTTAACGACCCTCCTCTCACCACCCAGAATGGCACCATATATGGTAAACCAACCTATCCTTAGAATCAACCCATAGCCCATAAACCTGAGTACATATGCTTCGCATTCAAATTTGACGCCTAACACAAATATTCTCAAACCCCTACAAATCATAGATAAATAAGCCGAATTACCTATGGGGTTTGAGACAACTACGGGATCCACTATCGTACTACTAACTAAGTGCAGAGATTCAACAACAGAACTAGATATAAATGAATGTGAAGCACCAGAATTAAAAAGTATTCTAACTGGATGATTTGAAAAAGAAACTAAACTTTCTACGGAAATTTTTCTACCTCTTTCAGGAGCACTGATCGCGAGAGCATTGACCTGCCCTCCAGAAGTTCCGGCTCTTTGACCTTGTACCTGCGATCCTTGTTTCTTTGGGCACTCTATAGAATAGTGTCCGAGTTCTCCGCAATTAAAGCAACTGTCCTTCCTTCTCTTACAATCTTTAATCAAGTGGCCTTCCTTCCCGCAGCCGTGACATTTTCTCTTATCCCTGCCTTTTTCATCTTTCTCTCCTTTCTTCTGTTGTTGTTGCTGCTGTTGCCCCTTCTTGGGCCACACCTTCTTATTCTGCGATGACTCCTCAGCTTTCACTTCCTTCTTTTCTCCCTTGTCCTCTTCATGCATTAGGGCCATATCCACAAGCCTTTCAAAGGTGGCCCCCATAGGAATATAGGACATAGAAAGACAATGCAGAGGGTCATTCAGTCCTTTAGCAAATCTTAAAGCCTTTTTGTGCCGTGTATCCACCAACTCTAGATAGAACCTTGCCAGTTGGTTGAACTTGTTTACATGCTCCTTCATCGTCAAATTTCCTTGTTTGAGAACTAAGAACCTCTCCATCTGAATGCTTCTCTCTACTTGGGAAAGGAATTTCATTTCGAACCTGTGTCTAAAATCTCCCCAAGTTTCCACCGGACGTCCAGCCTGGGTGACTTCCCACCAAAATGAGGCTTCGTCCTTTAACAGCCAAGCAGCTAATTGGATTTTTCTTCGGTCCTCCATTTCAAAGATGACGAATAAGTCCTCAGTCTCCTTAATCCAATTTCGGGCTTCTATGAATGTCTCTTTCCCATGGAATGACTTCCCTCCCATAGCAAGCAAGTCTTTGCAGATCTTGGCGAAGTTATCTACTCTTGGAGGGAGAGGAGGAGGAATGATTGGTGCAGTTGGGGGAGGAACATCTCTTTGTTCTTCGGATGTTGTCGTGGCTTCCAAATACCTACGGAACCAACTGGTTATAGTAACGCCCTCTGGGAGATTAGGGATGTTTTGTTCCCCAAACATGCTGAAAAAAGAAAAAGGGTGAAATTTAGATAAGGGACTGAAGGATACTACATATGGCTTCTTGGGGAATATTTTAAAAACGGACTTTTCTTTTTGAAAATACTTTCTTTTAAAACCTTTTTGAAAAATATTTTTCAAAACTTTTGTCTAATCTAGTAACCTTCAACTCTAATACCAAGTGAAACAACCCACGTCCGTCAATGTCACTCACTAAGGGAATGCATTAAGTTCTATGAAGCATTGTAGGTAAATAGACACAGAATAATTATAAGACAGATATAATAAAGATAGCAACGAAAGTTTCAAAATTTTATTTCAGACATAAATCGTAATCCCGTGGTTTATAATACCATAGTTCATAAAACCATTACAACAAAATACTTCTGTCTTGCATAATCAGAGTACGTAGGAATTAAAAGAAAACATTATTCCCCAATAAAAGAGTAAGCCATAGCCAAAACAAGGACTCGAGGCATACTTCAACGGTAGCTCCTATCAACATGATATCCAAATCCTGGCTAAGCCCGGGTGTTTCCTCCCTGAGAACCTAGGGGGAAACGGAAGAGAGAAGGAAAAACAAAAAGGGGTCAGACATAAAGTCTGGCGAGTCTAGTGACTTTTAGCCAGTAAATAAATAAAGGTGAACATGACAGGAATAAAGTGGATAAGAGAGATCGCTATACAAATGGCAGGTGTGACAAGGCAAATAAGGTCAGGTATACATGCTTCACTAATGACTACTCTACACTATTACTAGTATAACTGAAATGAAAAGATCCCTTCCACTATAAGTTGGTAGGCTTAGGTCATACGTCCAAGTATACCCTAACCACTACCATAATCGATCGGCTCCCTACTCTGTAGATATCCTGTGCTGGCCCCACAGTAAGGGTATCACTTCCCTAAAGTGGCAACCCAAGATGTGCACAGGGATACCTACTGGTGTCACGGTCGTCTTGTCCCCCTCTGCCTGGCCAATGCACGCACATGTCCCCGGTCGGTTTGCGCCGTCTACACCATCCGTCGCGTTTTGGATCTCTTATAATCAATCAGTAAGCGTGCCCCTTCTCCGCCTAGAACGGAGTTCCCTACTCTGATACCAACTACGGGTTACTGACTAAAATGGGTCCCACACAATATGATACTGGCTCTCCCATTTGTCTTGTATCCCCACTAGGTTTTCCACTGACTATGTATATCCTAAAAGGGTGATCTTTAATTACATAGCCCTATACTAGTTATGTATACCATAAAGGGTGATCTTTAATTACATAATTCCCACACAATATAATACAAGCTCTCCCCTTTGTCTTGTATCCCCACTAGGTTTTCCACGGACTATGTATACACTAAAAGGGTGATCTTTAATTACATAGCCTTTATTATTTTATCTACCCGTTATGTATACCACTTAGGTGTCTTTAATTACATAACATGTATTGGGTTAAGTATGTGGGCCTATATATATATATATATATATATATATATATATTACCCATCCCCTCTAATTGACTTAACCCCTCCTCACTACCCATCCAATTTTACTTAACCCTAACTTAAGTCCGTATTCATATTAAATTGGGTTAAGCAATCCATTTCTTTACCATGTCCAATTATGGTTATAATGGGCAAGACCTCCCACATTAGGCACCTCCCACATTAGGCCTACAACGTGTGGATGCTGGATATGTCGGTCGGGTTCGGGCAGTCTTATTCCACAGTTGGGCCTAACCTCGTGTCTTAGCCTGATTCGTATTTTCGTACTTAGAACTCACACATTAGGTTCAACATTTGTGGCTGCTAAATATGCCGGTCGGGTCCGGGCAGACTTCCGGCACTAATGTAACCTAACCTCGTGTCATAAGTACAATTAAAATTCTTAATTTTAATTACCAACATTACACTTTTAATTAATTTACCAATTAATTAATCCATTCCTATTATAGGTGTTAATACCTATTTTGCAGCAATAATTTGAATTACATATCCGTAAATGGTCATTTTCAAATTATGCCATTTTTACCCAACTTTTCCTATGTTATTATAGGTAATTAATTCTAAGTTTCCCATTTGAATTATATGCTCATTTCATATAAATATTATATAAACTATGCCAATTACGAATTCCCTTTATCCCTGTTCCTAACTAACGTATTTATACGTATTTTGGCGGCATCGAGGCTATAAAGTAGCCTCGTCATAACAATAAAAGGGAACATGATAAGGGTGATAGTTCAACATGTTTTGGCATAAATATTAACATAATTGGCATAGTAACAAATTGAATGGACATGTGATAATTATCATAACAAAGTGGACATCAAATTAACAACTTATGTTTAGGCAAGCATAATGAGATCTAGATTCAATATTAGGTGCCCAATTACCTAAATCTAGCATAGACAGGGTGGCATAGTAACAAGTTTAGATTCACATGTCAAGTTTACCACATATACCAAGGTGTCATAATATAGCAAGTGAAAGGTGATTAACACCAAAATCTAGATCCAAGTAATGTCAAATTAATGGATGTACAATCATCCTAACATGGTTACAAATCAATGTTCATATAAACGTCATATCGAATCACCATAATCAGATCTAGAAAGTTAGATCTGTATTAACAAGTTCACATGTACCACAATATAATTGTAATTCAAGATTCACATAGGAAACATAGTAGAATGTCCATATATTAGATCTAGGGAATATGACATAGTATGCTTGCATAAGTTCATGATTTACAGCATATACCCAATTCATAGTCTACCACAATTCACATTTATCTATTTAAACCTAAAAGTGACTAGCACTCACAGAAAAAGAACGGATCTTGAATTCTGGGATCTGATTTCTGATTTTATTATGCTTAACCCTTGATGTAGACTTTGATTTTTATCTTCTAACTTGAATTTGATTTGTTATGGTGGAGGTTAGGTTAGTTTAGGATGCAGCAACATATAAGCTCATGAATGATTTTAGCTTAGATTAGGGTTTAGGTTAGATGTGATTATATAGATGTGTAGGATTAATTAGAGCCTTTAGATCAACATAGGGTCCATCCAAACCATCTAGTCCAAGAAAATGCGTCACCAAGCCAATCAGAGAACGCCATGTATGCCCTAAAACACAAGAATTCGCACAGGCCACTACAAGAAAATATGTTATACATAGCGTTGTATCATAGCCTTATATTAAAGTGCTATAATAAAATAATTAAAAAAAATAAAATAATGCATTAAATGTGCTATGTACAGAAGTAAATAAAATAACAAAAAGATTATGCTATTCATTAGGTCATTCCGCTATGTCAACGTTCATTATAGAAAAAGCGGGAGCGAAAATCCAACGCGGGACTAAATGAAAAGCAAGGCCGCGAAATAAAAAAGTTCCCTCCGTCCCCATCAAATCTTATCCCTTAAATTTCCCTTTTTTCGTTTCAGTAAAGCTTGGCTTCATCGATTTATTCAATCCAACATCAATTCCTTCATCTCCGACAGATTCATCGATAAATCGATAGGCGCATCTCCCCCTGATTCAGTCCGACTCTTCTAAATCAACGTGAGTTTTTTTTAAATCGTTAATAGTATTACTTCGATTTTTTATAAATTGGCTTCACTCGTTGTATAAATTTTGTTATTCAGCTGAATCCCTAAGTTGATTTCCATGATTTGTATTACGTAGGTATTAGTTTCTTTTAACCCTAAAAAGGATTTTTTAACAGCGGATTTGGTAAAGGAAATAAGTGGTGAATTCACCTGTGTAGCAGAATAATTTAAATTTCCTTTTTTTCTTAACCTTTGAAGATTAGCAGTGGCCTTTGTCTCCTGAAATTTATGCACTCTAGAAATTAGCTACCATCAGCAGTATCAATTTGTACATGAGCATCTACAATTTTGTAAAATCGTGCTTAGATTTGAATTTCTAATTGTTGTATTGTACTGTAATATTGTCCATGGCAAAATAACTTAGGTAGCATTTCTTTTGAAAATGAGTTTTGTGTTTTGTGTTTTAAGTGTTCAGTTTAGAAATACACAGATGATTAATAGGGGTTTAAAAATGATCAATTTGAAAAATGGTTTCAATATTTAAAATTGGAAACGACCTTTTCTTGTTTTCTGAGTTTTGATTAATATCAAAACTATCTTCTCACCTTTGTTGGAATGGTTAAAATTTTCCAATCCCTGCTTCTTTCCCTTTTCAGTTGACGTATATACTGAGAACGCAAAATACAAAACTTGTTTTTAAGCCTGACACTTAGGCGGTATTTGGTTAGAAGTAAATTTCGTGTTTCGCGTCTTCAACATGTATTTCGAAATGCATGCATGTATGTATGTACAAATCTCATTTCTAGTTCTTCCTTTTGTCGTAATGATTAGAATTTTCCAATTCATCCGTTTTTCCCATATTATTTTTTGCACATTTGGGACGCAAAACACAAAATTCCTTTTGAAGCCAAACCCTTACTCTATTAGCGTTGTCATTTTCCTTTTGCTTGTTTTTTTACGTATGTCATTCATAAATTTAGTTTGTAATCAATCTTCTAAATATACTAGTACACAGGCACGCGCATTGCGCATGTACAAAGAAAATTTGTGCAATTTAACCCCCTACGTCCAAATGTGTGACTTGTTGCGTGGATGTTCATCCTGTTGGACAGAGATATAGTAGTAGGCAAAAATGAACATTACAGTGGCATAGCACTGTACAGAAATTAAGCAAGAAAATGATGTTTGAGGGAACACGTTATAATTTGTAAATATGAATTGTGTACATATTTACAGGAAACTGGATGAAAATGGTGATGTATTTATGAGTTGGTGTAGTTTGCTAAACTATTAGAATCTCTATGAAATTTTGCCCATAAATTATTCTTGCGTTAAAGCCTTTCATTTTATTTTTTGGAACTCCGAGTTGGTCTTCTGCAGTGAAGCATGTTCAACTGTTCGTATGTGTTTTGGTTTTATAATGCTTTTTTTGTTGGGTGTTCTTGTTTTGTTTGGCTGTAAATATAGATTTGTTGGCACACTTGTACATATTTGTTTTCTTTATTATAATAAAGGGCTTGAATCTATTTTATTTTTTAAACTTCTGTCATAAATCTCATGACTTGAGTCCAATTGAATGGATGTATGCATAAGATCAGGAAATTTGTACCACTGTATATTTTTCAAGTAATAGATCAATTCATCGTTAACTTTTTTAAATTATACCATAAGCTGCGTTAATTTTTTACGTTGGTGGCTAGTAGGGTATATACATACATAAATTTGAATTTCAAGGCGCCCCCAGGATAGGGCCTGTAAATCAGTGGACATAAACTTCTAGAATGACAAAACATATACATCATATGCATAAGACCATAAGTCTCTGTAAATTTGTTAAATAGCTGCAGATATAAGCTTACAGACATAAAAAGGAAACAGGAGACAAAAGCAAAGAGGATACAGACACAATGTGCGCTTCTGCCACTATTGTAGCCAAGCCAAGCATCAATTCTTTCTTATTGATAAGCTAATATCTTTATTGTGAAAAGCACTCTTTTGAGGTATAATATCAAAACATAACTTGCAATTAATTGATTATATTGTTTGGAAAGAGAGAAAACATACAAATAACAGAAAATAAGCTGACGATCAAGTTGTATATAATTGATCCCAGTATAATCTATCCTAGCAGGGACAAATATTTAGAAAAACTTGAATTTTCATGGAAAGAAAATTCACACACCATAAACATAATAGCCGTCATTAGATTATATCATCCTTAGTCAAATTCTAGTACATTAAAGAAAATAGAGGATGCATATACAAAACCATGACTTAACCGATCTCATGCTTGCTTATCAGTTCTGCCACGCTTAGCTCCAATGCTCAGTTTCTTTGTGACTGATGACCAATATCTATCCCTATAGAAATAATATAATAATGTTTTGAGCAAACAGGTTGATAAAATTACTCATGATTTAAAGCAACGTCCAATTGAATGGATGCATGCATGATGTCGGAGAAATTGTACCACGGTTTACCATCAAGTAATAAATCCTTTCATCGTTACTTGCAAAATAACAAATTCATTTAAAATTCTCAAAAAGAAAAAAGAAAAAAAAAATGAACCTGAATGGAGTTCTGAAGCGTACAGGATGTAGCATAAGTGCATTGCTCCACTAAGTTTCCGACTTTAGAGAAATTTCCTCTAGAACAACATACATGATTCTTGTAGATAGTACTTCAGATCTGACAAACTTTCATCTGTCAGCCTTCACTCTTGAATTACCCTTTATAATATGTAGTTTTTCAGTCCTTGGGTTATGTTAGGTGGTCTTCCTCCCCTGGTTGGTTATAGTTATGCATTGTAGATGAGTGCCACCATTTCCGTACAGTTCTACATGTAGAAAGACCATTTATTGATAAAGATTCAAAACCTATTGTCAAATTAGATAATAAAATGCATGAATAGAGTTGATTCATGTCCATATATTTCTACATATACAGCCAGAAAAAAAATATAGTAGTTAATTAAAATATTCACTTGAAAAGCTCAATCCATTAAATATTAATCTTGTAATCGATAGAGAACTAACATTACAAAATATAACTTGTCTACTTGCTGATCAAACATGCCTACAGGCCGCATCATGTCCTAATAAATTGTCAAGCTATGGACAGTAGACATGATTCAATTTGGTTAGCGTCCTCCACCTACAATATTAAAATATAATTTAGCGCATATATGAACTAAAAATGTAATGAACTCATATTTTCATAATGAAATAGCAATATTACTTCCATATCAGATGTAATTTGTTCTTAATTCTCATCCTTAATAATCTTGTGAAAGTATAATAACATCCACTTACAATAAAAAGTAAGAGGATAAAAGTATGAAATATATTTAGCTAACATTATATATTCTTACATGATTCTAGCAAGTAACTTATGCTCAGATAAGCAATGTAATATGGTATCTTGTCTATGCGACACAATATTTAAATCATATCTTATGAAAACAAAAGTTGATCAATTAATTAAAACAGATGGAAAATTAGAATTTTCAAGCACCTCTACTTCTAAAGTTAAATGCATAAATTTTAGTAAAGTCGCGGTTAGTAAAAGTTGCTTTACATTCATCAAATAATATATGTTTGATTTTAACTAACTTTAAAGCTTCTGTTTGTGGAGATTGTTTTCCGTAATTATAAGTTCTCTAGTGAAATGAGGTTTTTGAGTGTATAATATGTTCATCATAATAATAAGTTCCATATTAGATGCAATCTGTTTTGAAGACATGAGATAATATATAATATGCTCATCCTTAATAATTTTGTGAAACTATAGTTACATTCACTTACAATAAAAAAAATATGTCGATAGAAGTCATAAATTTATCCAGCTAACATTGTATATTCTTACATGATTCTAATAAGTAACGTATGTTCAAATGAACAATCTGATATGTTATCTTGTCTATATAACACCATATGTGAATCAAACGTTATGAAAACAACAGTTGATCAATTAATTAATATAGATGGAAAAAATAGAATTTCCAAGCATCTCTACATCTACATTTAAATGCATTATTTTGATAAAGTCGTAGAGTTGCTTTACATTCAACCAAATAATACATGGTTGACTTTAACTAACCTTCAAGGTTCATCTGTAGAGATTGCTTTCCGTAATTATAAGTCTTTGCAGGGAATGGCAGTAGAGGGCAAACATGCTTTGAAAGCAGGACTAAGGTTCAGGACCTAACATGGACTGTTTTATCAACCAGTCTAACAAAAAAATTATCATTTTAGACCAAATCTTTATGTTCCATATCAAAATGTGCAACATGCATTTTCCAAATGATGTCCTTACATGGACTGTTTTATGATTAACTATCCGCAACATGCATTTTCCAAATGATGTCCTTACATGCATTTTCCAAATGATGTCCTTACATGGACTGTTTTATGATTAACTATCTGTAACCACTACTATCCGTAACAGTATTCCTACATTTTCCACATTGCTATCTACAATAATACCAAGCAGCTGGTTATTAAGTCATAGAACTGAAAAAATAAAACACGATTTTATGATTAACCATGGCAGATATTTTAGTTTTATACCGTTTTTAGTTTATAGTTACCGGGATCATACATTGGTCTGCTTATTATGGTTAAGACCTGCTTGTTGATGTGCATTGGCCTTGCATGTACAAGAAGATGTGCATGTTCAAATTGACTTAGCTTATGTTCAAATTTGTTCTTGTGTTTTAAAAAGGAATACCATTGGCCAATGACCCAAAATTTAAAGGTTTAAACTTATGTTTTTAAAGGAAAAGTATAGCAGCTTTAATTAGAAAATTGAGGATGTCATAATCATTTTCAAACGGACAGCCCAAAAGAATTATGAACCTATGTATGCAATAATTTGGAATTCCCAATCCTTTTGCAATAGATTTCCTGTGTAATTAATGTATTACAATTAAATATTAGTAAATATTTCTTATAAACAACTTTATATAAAAATTAAATTCAAATAGCCATATGTATAACTAGCATGCAAATGAGGAAAATGACTAAGTATTTTCTGTTTAGCTGTGTTGAGATTGGTTAAATTTATTAACCAATTTGCTTTTGCTTTATGTATGTAACTATGATTTTTAAAACCAAAAGAGTCATCTTATACACAAGTTAAAGATAAATGTAGTTGCCTTAAGATGCGAGTGATTATAGGTCAGTTGAAGTAAACAACATGACTGCTACTGTTGTAAAAATTGTACGTTCAATGCTGGGAAAAATGGTAAAAAAAAACAATGGAATATCATATGATTTGTAAACAACAGTCTTGCTGTAATTAAATTTCATTGCTTTGCATATTATTTGTACCACTTTCCTTTAATGACTAATTTTTTTAAATTTTAGAAACTTTTTTGCTGAAGTAATTTGCATCTCAAAATGGATAAAAATTGGGTGCATTTACACAGGTAATTGCTAGTGTTTTCAAATGAAGATTTTATTTTATTTTATTTTGCATGTAAATATTTATTTATTTTATGATTTTTTGTAATTATAGAACTAATAGTGAGTACGAGCTAGGGGCTAGGAAGTTTGTAGATTTTGCAAAGAGACGTTTGGGAAACATGGAAAAAATTATGTGTCCTTGTTTTGATTGTCGAAACCTTACCTACCAATTTGGAAACACCATTGTCGAGCATTTGATTATAAGGGGAATGGATCCTAAATATAAAAACAGTAGATGGTGCAATCATGGCGAGCAAGTAGATACTGGAAAAAAGATAAAGTTGGATGGTGCATATGACTTATTTAAAGGGGTTCATTACGAAGATGAAGATTTCATTACTCATTTTTATTTTACTAATGATAACGATGAGGATGATGTGCAGAGATGAGAAGACGATTTATTGAAAAATTTAGAAGATGCGGAAACCCCTTTATATCCCGATTGTGCAGATCAAACAAAGCTATCCGCCATCGTTGCCTTGTATAATCTTAAATGCGAAACAGGATTATCTGACAGTGGTTTTGATAAGCTTTTGAGTGTGCAACAATTGTTGTTACCCAAAAATAATGTACTTCCTAAAACTTTATATGAGGTGAAAAAGTTTCTGAAGATTTTTGATATGGGATTTGAGAAAATTCATGCTTGTAAAAATGATTGTTGCCTTTTTAGAAAAGATTACAAAGATTTGATTAACTGTCCGAAATGTGGATCGTCAAGATGGAAGGTTAATGAACGTACAGGAGAGATTATGCAAGGGATCCCGACAAAAGTATTACGGTATTTTCCAATAATTCCAAGATTTAGGAGAATGTTTAGATCGCAAACAACGGCAGAAGATTTAAGATGGCATTTTAATAACAAAAGTAATGATGGAAAAATGCGTCATCCAGTAGATTCTGTTACATGGAATGTAGTGGATAAGAAATGGAAACCATTTTCAAATGATCCACGCAATCTCAGACTTGGTCTTGCTACCGATGGTTTCAATCCATTTTCTATGTTAAATTCTAAATATAGTTGTTGGCCAATAATGCTTGTAACATATAATCTCTCACCTTTGTTATGCATGAAGAAGGAAAATATTATGTTAACATTACTAATTCCAGGCCCTAAGCAACCGGGAAATGATATAGATGTTTATTTGGCACCATTGATAGAAGATTTGTGTCATTTGTGGAATAATGGAGTTGGAGTTTATGATGCATTTACTAAAACATGTTTTAATCTGAAAGCAATTTTGTTATGGACGATAAATGATTTTTCAGCTTATGGAAATCTCGCTGGATGCTGCGTAAAGGGTAAAAAGGCATGTCCTACATGTGGTGTGAATACTCATCATCGTTGGTTGAATCATAGTCGAAAGATTGTGTATATGGGTCATAGAAGATTTTTACATCCTTCTAATCCAATGAGGAACAAAAAGACTTGGTTTGACAATACTATAGAAATTGGAAGTAAACCAAGAATTTTAACTGGAAGAAATATCTTTAATATTTTAAAAGATTTTCCAAATGATTTCGGAAAGGAAAGTAAAGACCCAAAAAACACAAAAAGGAAAAAAACAATGCAAAATAAGAAGAGACCATTGAAGAAAAGAAACACTAATTTTCACATTGGAGTTGATCCTATGAAAATGGAGCTATCAAGATGGAAAAAAAGGTCAATATTTTTCGATTTGCCATACTGGGAGGTTAGTGTGAATTTTTTTTACGCTTTAGTAATAATAAAAATATTATATCATTGAAATATTGCATTCTTGTTTTTTGTAGGAGCTTCCCCTACGTCATAACTTAGACGTAATGCATGTAGAGAAAAATGTATGTGAAAGCGTTTTAGGCACGATGCTACATGATGGTAAATCAAAAGATGGAATTAACTCAAGAAAAGATCTAGAGGATTTGAGGATTCGGCATGAACTTTATGCACAACCACGTGGGAAAAAAATGTATCTTCCACCGGCGCCATATACATTATCAAATTGCGAGAAGAAAACATTTTGTAATAGATTGTATGATTTCAAAGGACCCGATGGTTATTGTGCAAATATTTGAGATTGTCTTTGATTCTTTGCTTTAAATCACCTTCAAGAGAGTTGAGTTCAGTTTTTACATTTGCAGAAGCAGCCATTTTCAATGTTGAGTGATAACGTGACATTTAGCACCTCCCCCCTTTCTTCCTCCCTGATTTAGAAATTAAGATAAAGGAGGGAACACTCAAAAATGGGCGCTTAGAACTCAAAATTGATTTTGAAATTCATGGAAAACATGTTATTTTTATTTAGTTAACTTTTCAAAAACCGCGCATTTGATTCTCACTCTATTTGTTTGAGAGTACGTAAATTGACACTCATATGTATATCTGTATATTTTTATTACAGGAGAAGATAAAACATTGTGAAAGTGAATCACAATCTACTTTACCAACTAATGATGCTCTTTCACAAGTGCTAGGACAAGATAAACCAGGGCGTTTAAGAGCAATGGGAAGAGGAATAACTCTCACCAAGTTCATTTTATCACAGGCTAATGATAAGAAACTGACCGACTGTCAGAATACTATTTTGGAACTGAAGCAGATGATTCGGATGCTAGTAAACAATTTGGTAAATATCAGTAATTTGTTCATTATATGATATCATGTATGATTGTTTAGAGCGTTTTGTGTTGTAAAGCGCTAACTTATTTACTAATTTGTTAGGGTGTAGAAAATCGGACTAATGCAAGCACATCTGAAACGGTAAACTTCAAGTTACATTGCAACATTTGTTTTTTGGTTTTTAATATAATTTTTTGTTTTTTATTAATCATAGGGTATTTTGGAGAAAATGCATGAAAAATGTGATTTATTGGATTGTAATGGGTATGATGAAATAGTTGCCGAAGGAAGAGTTTTATCAAGTGATCCGAATGAGTTTGTACATGAATTTCCTTTAGGACCGAATGCTATGAAAATTTTGATAGAATTTCCTAAGATAACAGATGCTTATTTGTGGAGGACCGCGACTGGAATGACGCGTGTCGGAGAAGCTAAGAGTATGATAGTAGCATGGCCAGCTGATAGAGTAATCGTGTGCACCACAGAAAAAGAGAAAGAAGACACTGAGGTAACATTTTAATTTAGTTTCTATTGTAGCTATAAAATAAAAATAATACATTTTTGTCACATATTATTTAGCCCAAGCCATTAAAAGTAAGTGAAAATGTGTGTATTTTGTTAAACGTAAAGAAAAGTTTTCCTTTAGTGGCACAAAAATATTATGCGATGTCTCGGGCCAAGATATTAAAAACCTGTATTACCTTATTGTAATCTTTGTAATTGGTAGTCAAATTATTATTTTTTCAGAATGGAAGCGAAGATAATAAATGCAAGATATATGATTGGATGGGAAGCGAAGAAATTGTTGCGGAAGGACGAATCTACGATAGTGATCCAAAAAAACTTGTTAATGATATACCTCTTGGACCATCCGCCAAGCTAGTGTCGATAGACAATCCAAAAAAAATGAAGGCTTTTTTATGGAAGCCGACGACTAATATGAGATATGTTGGAGAAGCCGTTGGTAAAAAAGTAGCTTGGCCAGAATCTAAAGTGGTTGTTGAGAAAGTAAGCACTCAAGCATCTTTCAGTCCTTTGACGAACCCGGTATCAATTCCTATGGTAATATATCATTTGTAGTTTAAATATTAGTTCCGCTTCGTTCGTAACATAATGTGTTTCAAGTAGTTTATATAATCAAATTATTATCGTTACTTGATAGGTTGCAAATTCTGCATCGAATAAATGTAAGTTGGTTGATGTATTTGGAACGAGAAATATAGTTGCCGAGGGACGCGTGGCTTCAACGGACCCAAAAATAACGGTACATTTCGTCCCGTTAGGAGAGGGTGCGGCTCGAGTTTGGGTTGACATTGCAATAGTTCCAGCTGCACGTTTGTGGAGACCTACGGCTGAGTTTGAATGCATTGAAGATGCTGTGGGCTCTACAATAGCTTGGCCTATGGCAAATATTGTAACAGATTCATCTTCTAGTAAGCATCTTATTATTGTTAAAAAATATTGTTCAAGTATAAAATTCTGAATTTATGAATCAAATATCCTTCTTGTATATAGGTAATTGATTGTCTTTGGAAAATAGACGTGGACTTTGGCTACTTATGTAGGTAATTTTTTTAAATAGTTTTCATGTCCCTGTTTTATTTTTATTTTAAGACTTATGACAGAAAAACATTCTGCATACATCCTTAAATAGTTCTGCTATAAATTTGATTCCTACATGATAGTGCATAATAGGACACTGTATCCTCCCTCATCAAGTGCCCAACTGTCATCATATAATGGTATAAAATAAATGTGAATGAGCAGTTAAGCAAAATGATAAAGTTTGACACATGATATACTTCTTCTGTTTATTAAATATGTAGATGAGCAATTAGGGAAAACACATTAACAGCTTCACAGTTGGCCTTTTTGCTCTCAGTGTCATTGTGTCAAACACATTAACAGCTTCACAGTCCTCTATAATCATCCTGAGCTTCAACGTTAGGCTTTTTGCTCTCATTGTCAGTGTGTCGAACACATTAACTGCTTCACCGAATGGCAAAAGTGTCACAGCCTTTTCCACATACTGCTGTCTCCACGAAGCTTAATAATCTCGTTATCATAAACATAACAATTCAGTTGAATTCCTTCTTTTCTAAGATTCTTCAGTACCGCCACCAAATCTCGTTACTATAAACATTAATAATCTCACAGCTTTTTTTGCGTTATTTTTGAACAAGGCGTCGTCTTCCCGTGAAAGCTCTTCTCGTCTTCCTTGTAATATAAGATGGTTTTGCGAAAATATTGAAATTGAAGTCCCAAAAAAAAGGTATGGCCGAGATATAATACACAGGAAATGATGAGAGTGCGCGCTACTGTATGGGCTGCGAGTTCTATTTTTTTTTTTCTAATTTTTTTGGTTGCCTCTGCCCAGTGGTTTGGGATTGAATTTTGGATGCAATGGTGCTAAGTGATTTTATCAGTTTAAATTTCCTATATTTTCCTATTACACTGTCATACATAACAACATGAATTTTACTTTCTAAATCTTATTGTTTACATGATATTTCAGGTGTATTCTTGGTATCGGCAAATAAAGAACTGACCAAGTCGCAATATGATATTTCAGGTAAACTGCTTTTCCTATAAATATACTGCCATATGCATTTTCGTGGAATGAACTAATTAGAAAACATAAAGAAGAAGAAAAATAATGTGAATGCTTTTATAACCGGTCTGTCATGTCAAACTGTATTACTGGTTTGCACGCTTGGAATTATTTGGAGATGTTGTGATGACCTAAAACTACAAGATTTCTTTTAATGTGGTACATGTACAAGTTTCTGTTTTAACGAAAGCACAAGCACAGTGTGGTTTCTTGTTCATTTCAAAACTTACGAGTGGGCTGCACTCCTTTTGGCTTTATTCATCACTGTTTATAAACTGTGGAACCATGTAATATCTTTTGCACGTTTATAAACCGTGAATACCGAAGGACATCATAGGTCTGCACGTTTAATGTCCTTACAAGTGGGCTGCCAGTGGCGTCATTTTCATTTCATACTAATTTTCTCCATTACTCACAGTTTTCCTTCAAATTATTTCCACATCATGAACTTGTGCTTGTGAAAAACGGGCGTTATGGGTGTTATGTCAGAAAAATTATATAGGCTCTTTATAATGCTATGATCTATTTTGTCTGACATAACGCCAAGGATCGAGTATGTGAACAAATTATATAGGCTCTTTATAATGCTATGATCTA
Organism: Allium sativum; assembly: GCA_030737875.1. Taxonomy (NCBI): domain Eukaryota; kingdom Viridiplantae; phylum Streptophyta; class Magnoliopsida; order Asparagales; family Amaryllidaceae; genus Allium; species Allium sativum. The sequence continues at coordinate 880,278,607 of CM060909.1, forward strand.
TTTTGTCTGACATAACGCCAAGGATCGAGCATGTCAAACAAATTATATAGGCTCTTTATAATGCTATGATCTATTTTGTCTAACATGCTCAATATGCATAAGATTTTGAAGGTAAACGAACACATGCGTCAAACCTGTCAATACTATATACTTCCAATTGTTTCGAATTACAATAGAAAATGCTTTTTATCAGAAAGAGTTCAAAGTCAATTATATTTGAAAAGTTGTCTATACGCGTGTGACTTTAAGTTTGGGTTATTATATCACAAATTGCATTCACTACATGTTTTTACCCTAATAGTGATTTGTTCACATACTCGATCCTTGAATGGTTTGATACTGAATAATAGTGAATGAACATGTAACCGTTTGCTGTTCACTAAAAAAATGGGGGATGAAAATCAGGGAAGGAGTTAGGTTGGTTCATGTTTGTTTTTGAGGTTGATTCGGTGAATTGATATCGGTTAGGAAGTGATTGTTATGGTGGAATGATTTGACAATTTGTTGCAAATGATCATTTAAACATTGATATTGACAAATATATGTGGAGACCTTAGATGCATGGAACCATTGAACCACATATGTTAAAATTATTATAGGTGCTAATGTATTTTTGTTATTTTTGCACAGTACACATAATTGGGTGGATGCATGCACATAGACACTGACTGATCCTATCATAACATCAAATTAAAATAACTTACAAGCCAAGTATAGAGTAATTTGGTCTGAGAAAGTGAATATGGGATGTAGATGGGAATTGATGATGATGTATTTGGGTTCGGATGTTAGATGTGCTGTTGTATTTTGGTTATAGTATGCGTAGTTTAGCTACTTGTGTTTCTGCTACTTTAGATTGCATATAATTATGATGCCTGTTGCGCAAGTTTGTTCATAGAGTCAGATTTATTGATGCAATATAATTATAATAGTGTTTCCAAATCCAAATTATAGCCGTAGTTTAATGGTGTAAGCTTTTAATAAAATAGTCTTTAGTCATTGCAGTGAAACAAAAAACTATAAAAACAAAAAGAGAGAAGAACAAATAAAAAACTAATAAAATGTAACAGTTTTAAATAAAATTGTGATATGCATTTATATTGTATTTTTTGCATTTTGCTTGTGTTTCTTGCATTTTGCTTTGTTATAAGACTGTAACTTGTGCTTGTGAATTGCAGGTTCTAGAAGTCGGACGAGCTAACAAGATGAAGACTACGTGATTTTCATGTAATCTTATTTTATAATGATGTTTAAACAATATGTATGTTGACTTATTTCTATATTTACTAATAGATTTATTATCTATAACTTTGTAATTGAAATCAAATATGCTTTTGGTATTAATTTTTTGCTATTGACTGTTTTGACTTATGAATTTAGTGCTTAATTGTTTGAACTGTGTACAAATTAGATTTGCTACATAGATCACAGCTGAAATATGTGTTATATATTAAAGATATTAGTAGCGGAAAATTGCACTTATGGGAACAAAGGTGAAATGCTATGTAAAAATTTAAGTAGTGTGGGAACCTTTTCATATCATTGAATGTGTGCTACAAAAACACTAATAACGCTACATATACTATAATTATAGCGGAAAATTCCACTTATGGAAACAAAACGTGAAATGCTGTATAAAATTTAGACCGTGTGGAAAACTTTTCATACCACTGAATATGAGCTATGAAAATTGCGATAAAGCTATAAAAAATAAGCGAACGTTTAATATGGCAAGGTCTGAATGCTATATATCAATGGGAATATTAATAATAGCGGAATTTTTTTTTCTGAACCACATTGGAAAACATTTTTCATATCAATGAATGTGCGCTATGAAAATATCAATAATGCTATAGAAAAATAATCTGAATTTTAGTAAGCAAATAAAATGACACGGTCTGAACGCTATGTAAAACATTTCATGGTGGTGAACGTGCGTTATAAAATGTTTGATACGATAGCGTTTAGATTAGAGCTATGAGATATAACTGACTTATTATAACATGTTGATATATAGCGTCGTCACTAATGCTATGTTAGCCTATTATAGCGTTTTTCACGTGCTATTAAAAGGTAAATATGTTGTAGTGGGCCATTCTGGGCCGATGGGACCGATTCCAAACACCCTGAGTCGACCCAGCGGGACTCAGGTCGACCCAAAAAATAGGTCGGTTCGGCATTTTGCGTTCCCACTTCCGGTGTTTTGAATTTTTTTCTTGAATTTTAGGTTGATTTTATTTTATTAGTTTATATATATACACATACATTCCCCTTATATGTATACAAACTTCCAAGGTCCATAACTTTCTCATACATTATTCGTTTAACCCAAACTTTAGATCCATCTTGACCAGAATTTTGAGACGAATGGAATGGTACAGTCTGTTTTACTTAATTCTTCTTCTAAATATTAAGTATTCTTCATTTTGCCAAATTTAATATTCATAAAAAATATGGGGTGTTACAAAGAATAAGTGAACATGCAAGATTGTTGTTGGGCCACTGAAATCAACATGTTGAATGTCTACTAATAATTTATTCAACTTGGGTTCATCAATTATAAGAGAAGATTTAATATTACGTCCAATATCACGTGTCTTGTTAGTTAACATTTCAATATTCTCATTAAATTCTAAATCAAGTTTGGGTTCATATTCAACACCAGTCTCATTAATTGAATTATTTGCGTTACACACAAAAATTTCATGTTTTTCCACTTTTGCACTTTCTTTTTAAATTTGACTCGCCATCATATAAGAATTCATTCTCAAACAGTCCAAGAATTTTGGGTTCAACAAAACCAGCTTTATTGTATTTGAAATTTCTGACCATAAAACTTTTGGTTTCCATCATGTTAGTGTTAGATAAAGGGAGATAAAAATTCAAAACTAATTCTTTTTCTCTATAAGAATTGAAATCCAAATCCATCTACGAATTTTTAACAACTTCATCAAGATTGTCATTTTCAATTTCATAAGTTGTTAGTTGGAAATTATCGTTTTGAATTAGACTTGGATTATCATTAGATTCATTGCAAGTTTGGTTTTGTAACTCTTCATTTTTGTTATTTATTGATAAGTTGTTTATCATGTTTATCAACTGATTAAATTTATCATCCAATTCTTTTTGAAATTGTTTAATTTGCCTCTCGAGACGAACATAGTCTTCTTCGTAATAGTTATTTTAAAAATTATAATCCAAGTCATTTTCATTGTAAAAATTATTCTTGGATTCAATTTCGTTTTGATTTTCATCCATGTAAGTTTTTTGACACGGGTAATTCCCAAAATTATAATTCAAGTCACTTTCATCATCAATATTATTCCCATTTTCAATTTTGTTTTCGTATTCATCAAAATTATATTGGTCCTACGAATCAAAATCCGTTTCTTTGATACTGAGAATCATTGAGGTTGGAAGAGAAGTTTTGGTTAGTTTTTAAAATTTTGACTTGAATTATTTTGAAAAGATAGTTCACGTAGGGGATTGTTTTCAAAATGATTTTCATATTCATTTTGATTTTGGGAAAATTTGTTTTTTGATTTATTTGATAAAACAGCCTTTTCTCTTTCTTTTCTCCTTAAATCGTGCAAAGTTTTGAGTAAAAGTTCAGTATAAGTTTTTTCATTATATTCCAAATCTTCTAGTTGAGATCTTTTTGATGGACTTTTATAAAAATTAGTTTGAGAATTGTAATTCAAATTATTTCACCTATCAAAATCATTTCTATGATGAGAATCTGACCCATAATCAAAATCGTTGAAGTTGGAAGAATTATTGTAGTTTTGGTTGTTTTTATAATTCAAACATGGATTATTTCAAAAATATTGCTTGTTTTGTAAATTGTTTGTTGTGTAACCAAAGTCGTTTCTGTAACGACCCAACTTTTCGATGACCTCTTAAAGTCGGGTCATTAATAAAGAATAAGAAATATATAGAAATAGAACTAAATAACACATCAAAATCTCACAGCAAAATTTGAACGAAACATAATTGCAGATAATATTATACAACAGAGTCATAATGCATCGGAGTCATAACTCAGGTAAATACACACCATATATCTTACAGACTTCTTAATTTTATAATGATATAACATACCAGCTTGCAGACTTTATGATTATACATGGATAAAGTAGACCAGTTGCACACTTCATAATTATACATGGGTATTATTTAGAATAACTTGCAGAACCACGCCATACAGCTTATTCCAACAGTTCAAGTCAACCCTGGATCACTTGTTTACTCGTAACAAGTGTTATAAGTACCCAAGAGTTTAGGGAAAACATAGAAAATAAACTCTGGGTCAGTCATGGGACTTCTAATTAAATGATTTAATTTTAAGAAAAACTCCTTTTGAAAGAAAGAATAATCATAAGACCGATCCACACATAAATGCAGATGGTTTTTACCTTATGATAAGTCAAACCACTTTTAGAACAATAATATACTGATATTATTATAGTGTGTAGGGTTTCCGAATGTAAATTAGAATCTAGTGGAACGCTAACATCTCACGCTCCACATATATTATAGTATACAAACAAAACGCGAGTGCTTATTTTAATAATGGATTCAACCTGTGGCAAGGTATGGGACCACCTTCCGACAATGTATCTCCGGTAATGAATACATTAGGGCAACATGAACATCTTACAACCCGGCTAAACATGACTGATCCCTCACTTTACTTGAGAGTACCAAATATATCATCACTACAGTTGGGGCCAGCCAATTGAACTGATAGCATATAATTAAAGGAACATCCTAAGGCATTTGATTTTTCCAGATCAAGTAATGATGTACCCTTTTGATGGGCGCCACCCACATAGCCATGCGACCTACCCGATTCTATGCCATTTCCCGGCTGTAGAAGCTTGAGGTTATTTGTCATCAGAAATATCTGGTTTATATCACTTTGAATGTCACATCGTCGAATCCGCCAATCACTAATTGACTTCCCTAAAAATAAATTACTGGTATAAAGCTAACAGAAACGAATTCCTCCACAACCAATAAATACGTCTGAAAAGATCAGCGTACATGATTGGTTAGGCATACTCTGTCAGACATTCGTCCATACAAGTTGTTCTGGGATTGAACAAACCGAAGACACTATTCTGTAAAACCATTTTAGGCAATTTCTGCGTAGGATTTATAGTTTAACTCTTGCATAACTTCGTCTCTATTTTCTTGGATAATTCTCTAACGCGTAAAAATCGAATTGAAGTGGAATATAGATTCCGAACTCTTTGAAACGATTACCGTTAATGTCTTTTAGGGTCAGGTGATACTTAAAGGGAAATATATTATATTTTAAACAAGTTAAAATGTTGCTTTATCTTGCTTTCTGAAATCATATTTTGATTTTGGAAAAATGTTATCGATGCTAGTTGATTATATAAAAGAAGCACTTCAGTATTTGATCATAACATTGAATTCATTATTGACCGTTAACAAAATAACATCGATTTTTATTTCACATATCGGTTTTTACTATCATATATAATCGTTCAAAATAATTTCATTATTTAAATTATTCATGAGAATACCTTAAATCTTTTACATAGATTAATACTTGTATACGTACAATTACTTATGGAGAATTTTAAAATTTTAAATTTTAGTTCTAAGGCTTGTAGTAATAATCTTAATTTACCATTAATACTTAAATGGGATTTCCATATATTTACCTATTTTTGTCCTTAGGTCTTTCAAAACAAATTCATTAGTTTACTACCATTCATGTTACTACTAGACTTCCCCTTCTTCTTGTAATTCTCACGTTCCAGGACAACATCCCCTCTCCTCTTATATCCTGTGCATCTTTTCTTCCCTTTATTTTTTGTTTATGTTGTTCTTTTATTTTATTTTAACTTTTTTATCCGTTGGCCCACTAAGAAAGCCCACCTCCTAAACAAAATACACATGCCCCCTTTTATACTGTTGCCGCTTCTTCTCCTATAACAGGAAAACTCTCCCCTTTCCCCTTCTGTCTTGCGCAATGTTTCCTTCCATTTTTCTTTTTCATTTTTTTTAATAAATAATGAAATGACCCACGGCCCAAGAAATAAGACGATCGCCCTTAAAAAAACGGTTGTCACCTTTTCTCTAGTTCTAAGTTCCTTGCTTTAGGAACCAAAACATTCCTATGTACATATTGTTGCGCAGCATGCCCATGCATGCTTCCAGCGTGCATATGCACAACAAAACCAGCCTCGGCCATAGCTCAAGACCGACCCCACACTTGTCTCGCCACCGCGTAGGTCCGTACACCACCTCAGGATGAACTCCGGTGATCTCGCACTGAAATTTACACTTCCAACCTAAAAATTGGAAACATAGTAGCAACAAACTCATCACCACTTACTAGTACCACGCCGCCACCACGTAGATCCGTTCGACGCCAAACTCAACCACTGTTATGCCGACACCCAGTCGGACCCATCCGCACTGGTACAGACAAACTCGACGCACCCTAGAAAGCGCAGTCCATTCGGAAAGTTTACCATTCAAAACTGCTTACCGTTTGCAATAATTTTATCCATACATCAAAACAAATCATTCGAAAAATCTACAAACATTTTTCCCAACTACCCTACACTGTCACGCTCCACCAGACCGAAATCCGTGGTCTGCGATCACTCTGATGGTCGGAAAACGGTCATTTCTCTTTTCCGATGAACTGCGGAAATCTCTCAGTTCAGTATACTAAAAATTCTAAAACTTCCACCTAAATTCACTCCTCGGATATCCGAATACACTCTTACAACTAGAAAGAGGAAATACGTTATTTAGATTTATGTGTTTAAGTGTTCTTGATATACATGTAATTGTGTATATTTTATTCGCTTATTTATCTTATTTTATATTTAAAATAATTGATACTGTGTATTTATAGCTATGTTTTCAGATTATTTATGATGAATGGATTAATGCACTTAATTGTTGAAAAGCTTGAAGAATTGGTGTAAGAAAAGTGTTGATTTTGAGAGTTAGATTAAAGCTTGAAGAAATGTTGTTGTTCAACCACCTTCTGTCGCATATTTTAATAATCCAATGCCTTTTCATAAAGACAGCTTATTGCAGATGATATGGAGTTCCTATTCATGCTCAAAACAATTGAAATTGATGTCATTTGATGCCCGCAAGCCATGCCAATTGCAAATCCATTCACACTGTGTTCACATTGGCTCACTTACAAAGCCTCTCACTTTACAGCTGCGTTCACACTTGCTTATGTGTTATTTGGGCTAAATCTTTAGTCCCACATTGTGTAATTAGCCTCTAGGTCTTGGCTAATATAACTATAAATACCTTGTACCTTATTCATGTAAAAACACACTTAGTTTTATTCTGTAATTCTCTTCTTGGAATAAAACTCTTCTTCCCCCTTTCTCTCAGTTGTTATTTTATTTTATTTATGTTCATGTCTGCTATTTTATTTTTCTCTTCTTCTTTAGCTATGTCTAGCTAATCCCCTTTAATTGGGGGGTGATGATGCTAGTAGATATGATTCAACATGAATCACATAGCCAATAGATGAGGACTTTATACATGTAGATCTGGATCTGAATCAAGGGTTAGATCTGAACCTTCATATTATGTGTCGTTTAAGAGCTATGCTCCTTCACAGGGTATATTCGTGTTCGATCTAACAATTATCAGATTTAGATCTAATTTTAGGGTTTTAGAAATTAATTAGTGAATCTGTCCTGATAGCCTATGGTTGTTTAAGAGCTCAGCTCCTGCATTGGCTATGCTTGTTGTTATTTGCTTATTTGTTTCTAAGAACCTAATTATCGTTGATTCATTATCCCCTAATTGATGAGTGTGAATCCAATCTATGTCATTATCCCCTAATTGTTTTCTCTTATTATATAAATCTCTCTTTTTATTTAATTGCTGTTATTTTCTGTGTTTTCAACCAATCAAAATCCTGGAATAACTTGATTGGATTTATTAATTAAAATATTTTTTGTCCTAGAGTTCGAATCCTCTACAACAATCCTTGTTGTTTAGGAAAGCCGAATGGATTTTACAGTTGTTTACAATTGTATAATTTGTTCGTAAACAGTTCTTACTGTTTGTATCTTACAAAACTAAATGTAAATTACTTACAACAGTATATTTGGAGTACTTTATGGTAATGAACAACCAATTTTCATTTTCAGGGTAAGGTTCTACTATTCCGAAATTTACACATGAATTTCCAATGGCAATAGGTGAGAAATTTTCCTTGAATTTATACTGCCATGTTGTATGTGTATGTAATGTTTTAGTTAAAATAATACTGGAAACATGGGATCTACAGGTATCACAACAAAGATGTTCACATACTTGTTTTGTTATGGAAAAACAAAGGCAATTTTGAAATGTGAATAACATAGTACATTCCGTTCTCTATAGATCATGGTAAAAAGTTTATAGAAGTGAACTTGAACCATTTTTCTATCCAATTAGTTGAGAGGCATATGCGATATTCAGTTCAAACATATAAAAAATGGTTCATACTTAGTTCATAAAGATATGTCAAGGTATTCAAACTTGTGGCATTATTTATAACTCAACACAACATGTGGAATGTTGAACTATGAATATTTGTAAGGTTGCATAATGATTTGGATCAAGCAATGCTAATCAATGGTGAAGGGTGTCATATACACATAACCAAACCATTCAAAATTTGAACTTAACATTAACGTAGAGAGTAGTTAAATTTAGCAAATCATAGTGAGATTTTACTCACTGTAAATCAAAACATTAGTTGTCCACAACTACAGGCAAGTGAAGTTATTCATAGGTTTACTATCAAAACTAGTTTGCAAATATTATGAAATGCTCAGTTCAACCTATCTAAGACAGGGTTCATGTATGACAATGCCATCCTAGCTTGCATTATCACTTATTAGTCAAGAGCAGTTTTAAACAATGAGAGAAGAAAAGTGAGTTTTACTCACTTGTAATGTTTCTGTTCTAGAGCTTTGTAAGAATTTGGCTACAGCTTGATCTCCGGAAATGATTCGAACTAAGGTGGCGAAAATATGAAGCAAGGATGCTTATTTGTAGGAGTAGAAAATAATAAAATATTTTGGTGTAATCATGGTTTCATGGGAAAGATAATATGTTCTGAAGCTATGGACTATTCTATGAAGTGAAAATACCCTATCTCCTATCTGCAAAAACTTTCTCCAATTGGCAACAATTATTTAGCTATCCCATTACATTAATTATGGTATATACGTGTGTACTTCTTGTGTCTTTGAAGTCACATTACACAGCCTACCTACTAAAGAAAATCCTAAGCACTAAATATTAGGTATAGTATAGAGAAAGAATTGGCAAATCTCATTAATTTGATAATCCCTCTTTTGTGTGCGTGGCATACTTGTTGCCTGTTTTTTCCCATTTTTTGGCCTACAACTCTTCTATTTGCAGTTTGCTGAAATAACCACATATTTTTGCCTTACTGAAGTAAAATTCCCCTTTATGTATTTCTAGGCTTTCCTTATTTGTCTATGTGGTGTTTTAAAGCCCAATCCCACTTTATTTTGTTCAATTTTAAGTGAGTAACATTTCTAGCTTACCACATATATTCATTCATTTCCCTTAGAACTAAAAATAGGCTTGAAATATGTACTCAAGATGGTACACAAAATTATATTAAAAATTTATTTTCGCCAAAATTTTAATTTATCTCATTTATTGCTAACGTTTTTAGAAAATATCGTCTAGCAGAATCAGTTAAAAATTCAAGCCATTACAATCTACCCCCTTAAAAGAATTTCGTCCCCGAAACTTGTAAATAAAAGATAGATATACCGCAAAAGATAATATATCATAGCATATCATGTCATATAGTACAATACTAAGTCATATACTCGACTATCTCGAGTTAAAGACTAATACACGTCATATATATACAACCATATCATACTACATCATACTGCATGATAATACTCTGAATCGGAATCGCTACTGAGCTCCACAACATCAGTCATCTCATCTTTCGAAATGTCAACCACCTCAACTACACCATTGTCTTCCTCTTCATCCTCATCATCTGATATCTCGATGACCTCTTCTGGTGCAAGTGCACAAAGTGCCATGTACATCATGTCCATATATCTGAGGTCCATCGGAATCTCCAATAGCCCTCCAACAGCCTGATATGCGAGTAAATCCTGCTAGATTTGTGCCCATACGGCCACCAATCCCTCATTCTTCTCAACAACTGGGGACTCAGCAAGTGGTTCCGTCTCTGGTATAACCTGATCTTCCTCCTCAGGTTCGACTTCCTCTTCAAACTCTTCTTCCTCAACTTCCTCTAGCTCACTATCCCTATCATCATCGTCATCGTCATCCCCGTTATAACCTGCTTCCTGTCCAGCCTCATCTTCCTCATCCTCCTGCTTTGGCACGAAGCCCATGTTATCATCCTTAGCTACCTGCTCTCCAGGGTAAACATCGTATTGCTCTGAATTCGCATGTCCATCCTCATCGTCTCGAGCCTGTACCGGCTCGACCATATCCTCAAAATCTACTACTTCGGAAACTCCGGTGCTCGTCTGTAGTTTCATGATCTAAAGTGGAGTAAGTCTCTTCTTAGCTTTTGTCCTAAGGAAGGGTGTCATCTGGAAAATAAACAAAGGACAGATATCAGAACAGGTTGGAACATAATGGGAAGAGTTCATAAGCCCTAAGAATAACTGAATTCATCACATGCATATATCATAACTAATAGACATGAAAAATCCATAATTCATTTCATACCTGCGGTAACATCCAAATCAAACATATGATAAAACCAATACCTAGTGTATATCAATGTCTTGATAAATCTCCCTGATGCACTTCTCTGTCTCCCAAGTACAATCGTTCAGATTTTCGCTCCATTGGATCTTGAGTAGCTTTACCACTTTGTTTCGGAGCCTTTTTTTCTTCTCAATCGAGAACATAAACTGGATAACGAGTTACAGTCAAGTTTGGCTCGATCTCTAAATCTTCTTGGGCAAGATGGTTCTAAAATTAATGAGGGATCATGAACACATTTCCGTAGATGCGACACATGGAAAACATTGTGGATTCCTGCCATTCTTTCTGGTAATTCAACTCTATACACAAGAAATCCAACTCTTTCTAGAACACGGAAAGGTCCTACATATCTTGGAGCTAACTTCCCAACTTTACCAAATCTGATCGCCCCCTTGATCGGTGAAATTTTTACAAATACAAGATCTCCAATAGAAAATACTAGATCTCTCCGCCTCTTGTCAGCATAGCTCTTTTGGCGATCCTGGGCCTCTTTCATCCTTCTTTTAACTAGTTCAATCTTCTCAGTTGTTTCTCGTACATATCAGGGCCTAGAACAAGTTTGTCTCCTGACTCAATCCAACAAGTTGGTGATCTGCCTAATCTTCCATACAAAGCTTCATACAATGCCATGTCTATCCTGGCTTGATAACTGTTGTTACAAGAGAATTCCACTACATGCAGATGATCTTCCTATGATCCTCCGAAATCAAGGACACACGCTCTCAATAAATTTTCCAATATTCGGTTTACCCTTTTTGTTTGACCGTCCGTCCGAGGATGGTAAGCTGTGCTCAGATTCAATTTGGTTCCCAACGTTGTTTGAAGAGCTTCCCAGAATTTATTAGTAAATATAGGGTCTCTGTCACTTATAATGCTTATTAGAACTCTATGTAATCGAACGATCTCCCTCATATAAATCTCGGCTAACGAAGTTGTAGTACGAGTTGGTTTCACAGGAATGAAATGCGCACTCTTCGTCAGTCGATCCACTATTACCCAAACTCCTTCATTATCTTTTCTTGTTCTTGGTAAACCATCGATGAAATCCATATATATCATTTCCCATTTCCAATTGGGAATCTCCAGTGGTTGTAGCAATCCTACTATCTTCTAATGATCTCCTTTAATCTGCTGATAGCATAAACAATTATTTACATAGGCCAGAATATCCTTCTTCATCTCAGGCCACCAAAATACTAGTCTCATATCCTTATACATGTTGTGAACTCCTAGATGAATACTCAGTTTCAATTTATGGCACTCCGTTAAAACTTCTTGCCTTAGACCATTGATATCAGGAACACACAATCTACCATTAATCCTTAAAACGCCTTGACTGTCCAATTCAAAATCAGACTTTCCCCCTTCTGTCACTCCTTGGATTTCCTTTTCCAATTTGGCATATTGTCTTTGATTCCCCATTATCCTTCCTTGGAGTGTCGGAGTTACTTCCAAAAGAGATAAAATTGCATTTTGGCTCAATGCGTCAGCTATCACGTTTGCTTCTCCCAGCGTATATATTATATCCAAGTCATATGACGCAAGGAACTCCAGCCACCTCTGTTGTCTTAATTCAAACCTTTTTGAGAAAATAGATACTTCAAAGGTTTATGATTAGTAAAAAGTTCAAACTTCTCTCCCAAAAAGTAACGTCTCCACATTTTCAATGCAAAAACTACCGCCAACAATTCCTAATCGTGTGTAGCATAGTTCTTCTCATGAGGCTTTAGTTGCCTACTAGCATACGCAATCACACGCCCATTTTGCATTAAAACTGCACCAAGTCCAACACCACAAGCATTAGTGTGTACAGCAAATCCACTCTTTCCACCGAGAACGGCTAAAACTGGTGCTTTCGTCAATCTTTCCTTTAATTCTTTCAAAGCTTCTTCACACTTCGGAGTCCAATTAAATTTTTCACCCTTCTTGGTTAACTTGGTTAGGTGTGAAGATATCTTAGAATAATCTTGGATGAATCTCCGGTAGTATCCCGCCAATGCTAGGAAACTATGGACTTCCATTGGTGTTTGGTGTTGCTTCCAATTTTGTACTGCTTCTACTTTAATAGGATCTACGGAAATACCGTCTCCATTCACTACATGTCCCTAAAATCTCACTTCTGATTTCCAGAAATGACATTTGAAAAACTTCGCTTTCAAAACATTCTTTCTTAGAGTTTCCAATACCACTCTAAGATGATATCGGTATTCTTCTTCTGTCTTTGAATAGACTAGGATATCATCAATAAAAACTAGGACAAACTTATCCATAATCTTCCTAAAGACATGGTTCATCAGGTCTACAAAATATGCTGCTGCGTTGGTCAGTCGAAGAGGCACAACTAACCACTCATAAAAGAAATATGGACCTCTGAAAGCAGTTAACGGAATACTATCTTCTGAAATTCATAATTAGCAGAATCCTGTTGCTAGGTCTGTTTGGGAAAATATTGTGGCTCCATGTAATTGGTCAAAAAGATCGTCAATTCGGGGTAGAGGATATTTATTTCTAATGGTTACTTTATTTAACTCCCTATCATCAACACACAGCCTTAGGGATCCATCAGACTTAACCACAAAAACTACCGCCAAATCCGAACTTGAAAAACTTGGTCTAATTAATCCTTTATCCAACAAATCTTAGGTTTGCTTCCTAAGTTCCTCCACTTCTCTCGGAGCCATTCATCTCTTAGGTTGTACTACCGGTCTTGCTCCCCGAATTAGATCAATTCGAAATTCTATTTCGCGGTGTAGGGTAAACTTCTAACTTCCTCAAATAGGTCAGAGAAATCATTAACAACTTCTATTGTTTCTAGACTTTCTGGTGGTGCTTCCAAAGCATACAAGAAACTGCAAGTGTGAATATCGAGTTTTCCACACGGTATCCTAGCTTCCCTTCCTATACTGGTTATTAAGGCTACAATCTTCTCATCACATTTAATATTAGCTTGGAATTCATTCAACCAGTCTAAACTGAGTATAAAATAAAACCCCTTAAAATCCAAAACATAGAAATCGAAAAGGAAGAAATGTGAAAGGTATGAGAGAGCCACGTTATCACAAAACATTTTTAATTCTGTTTTTCCGCCAATGGGATTTGGAGAACTTTTTGGGGTAAATTGAAATTTTCCTATGGTTCCAGATGAAATGAAACTATGTGAGGCACCGGTATCAAATAAAACATGAACATCAATTCCATTTAAATTTAAGGTACCTTCAAGCACTCCTATCCCTTTCACAACTTTGGAAGTTGATGCTTCATTCTTAATAGCATAGACCTTTGCTTGCTGTGCTTTCTTCATGAGTGGACAGTCTTTAACTAGGTGTCCAGGCTGATGACAATTAAAGCACAAATTCTTCTGAACTACAGTATTCCCAGGTCCATATTGTTGCTGTTAAGGTTTTTGTTGTTATTGAGGTTTCTGTTGCTACTGAGGCTGTTGTGGCTTTTTGACTGCTGGCTTTTTACAGAATCTAGCAATGTGTCCTTTCTGCCCACAGTTGTGGCACTCAGAGTTTTTGAAGCATTCTGCAGCCTTTTTATCGATCTTCCCCTTTCCTTTGTTCCAGTTTGGATTGAATTTCCTTTTATTGGTATTTCCCCCACTAAGCTCTCCAGTCTGTGCCTTTGCCACTGGCTTCTTTGCATCTAAGGCTTCATAACGAACTGCCATACTAAATCGACAAATGGCATTTTCAGATGTCCAACCATTTTTACTTGCAAACTGTTTTTCAGCCCTGCTATGAACATCTCATTTTTCTTTAGTGGAGTGATGATCAACTCCGGTCCAAAAGTGGAAAGTGCATTGAACTTGTTCTCATATTCAGCGATTGTCATACTTCCTTGCATGATGTCTATAAAATCTCGATACATTCGAGTCTTGCTTGCGGCAGGAAAACATTGTGCCTTAAATTTTTCTTTGAACTTTTCTCAAGTAAATTCTTCTTCATAAACATTCGCAGTCTGTGCATCACACCAAGAAGCTGCAGATGCTTGGAGTTGCCAAGAGCCTAACAAACGTTTCTGCTCGTTGCTCAGATTCAGACTCTTGAAAATTCTCTCACACGACCTTAGCCATGCTTGCACCTCATTGAAAGATTCAATACCCTTGAAAACTTTCCCTCCTAGGGTAGTGTAATCCTTACAAATTGTTCCAAAACACGATCGAGGCTGAACTGGAGTAACTTTTTCCACATTTTCAACAGAATGCTGATTGACGCTATGACCATTTGTAGTGGTAGTGCCACTAGCTCGACCTCTTAGTGCATGAGTACTCATGATTAGATACTTGAACACAACAGGTCGATAATCAATACTTGATTTGGAGTTGTTAAAACAACTCAAGCAAATAACTCAAGTTAACCTATCCTAAGGATATATTATATATATAATTTCAAAATATGCTCTCTCTATATTCACCCAAAGCCTATGTATTCAGAAACTTAAGCTTTGACACCAACTGTAATGACCCAAATTTTCAATGACCGCGAAAGTCATGTCATTAATAAAGAATAAGAAATAGATAGAAATAGAACAAAGTAACACATTAGAATCTCACAGCGGAATTTGAACAAAACATAATAGCAGATAATATTATACAAAAGAGTCATAATACATCTGAGTCATAACTCAGATAAATACACACCATATATCTTATAGACTTCTTAATTTTACAATGATATAACAAACCAGCTTGCAGACTTTATAATTATACATGGATAAAGTAGACCAGTTGCACACTTCATACTTATACAAGGATATTTTTTTAGAATAACTTGCAGAACCATGCCATCCAGCTTATTCCAACAGTTCAAGTCAAACCTGGATCACTTGTCTACTCATAACAAGTGTTATGAGTACCCAAGAGTTTAGGGAAAACACAGAAAATAAACTCTGGGTCAGCCATGGGACAGGTGCGAGTAAACTCTAATTAAACGATTTAATTTTAAGAAAAACTCCTATTGAATGAAAAAATAATCGTAAGACCGATCCACACATAAATACGGATGGTTTTTACCTTACAATAACTCAAAACACTTTTAAAACAATAATATATTGATATTATGATAGTGTCTAGGGTTTCCAAATGTAAATTAGAATCTAGCGGAACACTTACATCTCACGCTCCATATATATAGTACACAAATAAAATGCGAGTGCTTATTGGATAATGAATTCCAACTATAGCAAGGTATGGGACCACCTTCCGACAATGTATCTCGGGAAATGAATACATTGAGGTTCAACAAGAACATCTTGAAACCCGACTAAACATAATCGGCCCCTCACTTTACTTGAGAGTATCGAATATATCATCACCACAGTTGGGGGCCAGCCAACTGAACCGATAACATATAATTAAAGGAACATCAGAAGGCATTTGATTTTTCCAGATCATGTAATGATATACCCTTCTGATGGGTGCTACCTTCATAGCCATGCAACCTACCCGATTTTATACCATTTCCCGGCTATAGAAGCTTGAGGTTATATTTACCGTCAGAAATATCTGGTTTATTTCATTTTGAATGCCACATCGTCAAAATCATCCAATCACTAATTGACTTCCCCAAAAATAAATTACTGGTATAAAGCTAAGAGAAACGAATTCCTCTGCTACCAATAAGTACGTTTGAAGAAATCAATGTACGTGATTGGTTAGGCACACTTTGTCAGACATTCGTCCATACAAGTTGTTCTGCGATTGAATAAACCGAAGACACTATTCTATAAAACCATTTTAGGCAATTTCTACCTAGGATTTACAGTTTAAATCTTGCATAAATTCTTCTCTATTTTCTTGGATAATTCTCTAATGTGTAAAAATCGAATCGAAGTGGAATATAAATTCCAGACTCTTTGAAACGATTACCGTTAATGTCTTTTAGGGTCAGGTGATAATTAAAGGGAAATATATTATATTTTAAATGAGTTAAAATGTTGATTTGTTTTTCTTTTTGAAATCATATTTTGATTTTGGAAAAATGTTATTGACACCAGTTGATTATATAAAAGAAGCACTTCAATACTTAATCATAACATTGAATTCATTATTGACCGTTAACAAAATAACATCCATTTTTATTTCACATATCGGTTTTTACTATCGTATATAATCATTCAAAATAATTTCATTATTTATATTATTCATGAGAATACCTTAAATCTTTTACATAGATTAATACTTGTATACGTACAATTATTTATGGAGAATTTTAAAATATACAAATTTAGTTCTAAGGCTTGTAATAATAATCTTAATTTACCATTCAAACTTAAATGGGATTTCCATATATTTATCTATTTTTGTCCTTAGGTTTTTCAAAACAAATTCATAAGTTTACTTCCATTCATGTTACTACTAGACTTCCCCTTCTTCTTGTAACTCTCACGTTCCAGGACAACATCCCCTTTTCTCTTACATCCTGCGCATCTTTTCTTCTCTTTATTTTTTGTTTATGTTGTTCTTTTTTTTATCCGTTGGCCCACTAAGAAAGCCCACCTCCTAAACAAAATACACACACCCCCTTTTATACTGCTGCCGCTTCTTCTTCTATACCAGGAAAACTTTCCCCTTCTGTCATGCGCTACGTTTCCTTCCATTTTGCTTTTTTTTTTTAAATAATGAACTGACCTATGGCCCAACAACTAAGCCCGTCACCCTTAAAAAAAACTGCTGTCACCTTTTCTCTACATCTAAATTCCTTGCTTTAGGAACCAAAACATTCCTATGTACACAGTGGCGGAGCCACTTTAAAGCTGGGGAGGTCACGTGACCCCCCCAGGATCAAAGAAAATTAATATTGCAAGTAGCAAAACTTTGTTTGCCACATGCAAAATGGAAGCATTCCTTCCTTTGTCCGCTATTTTTCAACCTTGCCCTTCCCAACTAAGAAGAAAAATAGTACCTTTGTCAAGAAAGGAATAAAACTTTGAAAATCTGCATGCTCTAACTATTCTATTTTGGATGCACAGTTGAAAATAATAATAATGCACAGTTGAAAATAGTAGTACTTTCGCCGAGAAAGGAATAGAACTTTGAAAATTTTCAACCGTACCCTCCCCAGCCACAAATCCTGGCTATGCCACTGTATGTACATATTGTTGCGCAGCATGCCCATGCACGTTTCCAGCGTGCATATGCACACCAGAGCCAGCCTCAACCATAGCTCAAGACCGACCCCACACTTGTCTCGCCACCACCTAAGTCCGTACACCATCTTAGGATGAACTCCGGTGATCTCGCACTGAAATTTACACTTCCAACCCGAAAACTGGGAAACACAGTAGCAACAAACTCATCACCACTTACAAGTACCACGCCGCCACCACGTAGATCCATTCGACGCCAAACTCAACCACCGTGATGCCGACACCCAGTCAAACCCATCCGCACTGGTGCAGACGAACTCGATGCACCCTAGAAAGCACAATCCATACGGAAAGTTTACCGTTCAAAGCTGCTTACCGTTTGCAATAATTTGATCCAAACATCAAAACGGATCATTTGAAAAATTTACAAACATTTTTCCTAACTACCCTACACTGACACGCTCCTCCAGACTGAAATCCATGGTCCGCGATCACTCCAATGGTCGGAAAACAGCCATTTCTCTTTTCCGATGAACTGCGGAAATCTCTCAATCCGATATATTAAAAATTCTGAAACTTCCACCTAAATTCACTCCTCGGATATCCGAATATACTCTTATAACTGGAATGCTGAAATACGGTAATCGAATTTATGTGTTTAAGTGTTCTTACTATTTGTATCTTACTAAACTAAATGTAAATTAGTTACAACAGTATATTTGGAATACTTTACGGTAATGAACAACCAGTTTTCATTTTCAAGGTAAGGTTCTACTGTTCCAAAATTTACACATGAATTTCCAACTATAATAGGTGAGAAATTTTCCTTGAATTTATACTGCCATGTTGTATGTGTATGTAATGTTTTAGTTAAAACAATACTGGAAACATGGGATCTACTGGTATCACAACAAAGATGTTCACATGCTTGTTTTATTATGGAAAAACAAAGGCAGTTTTGAAATGTGAATAACAGAGTACATTCCGTTCTCTGTAGATCATGGTAAAAAGTTTATAGAAGTGAATTTGTACCATTTTTCTATCCAATTAGTTGAGAGGCATATGCACTATTCAATTCACACATATAAAATATGGTTCATACTTAGTTCATAAAGACATGTCAAGGTATTCAAACTTGTGGCATTATTTATAACTCAACACAACAGTTGGAATGTTGAACTATGAACATATCCCAAGGTATTTGTGAGGTTGCATAATGATTCAGATCAAGCAATGCTAATCTATGGCGAAGGGTGTCATATACACATAACCAAACCATTCAAAATTTGCACTTAACATTAACAGTCAAGAGTAGTTAAATTTAGCAAATCATAATGAGATTTTACTCACTGTAAATCAAAGCATTGGTTGTCCGCAACTACAGGCAAGTGAAGTTATTCATAGGTTTACTATCAAAACTAGTTTGCGAAGCTTATGAAATGCTCAGTTCAACCTATCTAAGACAGGGTTTTCATGTATAACAATGCCATCCTAACATGCATTATCACTTATCAGTCAAGAGCAGTTTTAAACAATGAGAGAAGAAAAGTGAGTTTTACTCACTTGTATGGTTTCTGTTCTGGAGCTTTGCAAGAATTTGGTTACAGCTTGATCTCTGGAAATGATTCGAACTAAGGTGGAGAAAATATGAAGCAAGGCTGCTTATTTATAGGAGTAGAAAATAATAAAATATTTTGGTGCAATCATGATTTGCATGGGAAAGATAATATGTTCTAAAGCTATGGACTGTGCTACTCTATGAAGTGAAAATACCCTATCTTCTATCTGCAAAAACTTTCTCCAATTGACAAGTATTTAGCCATCCCATTACATTAATCACAGTATATACGTGTGTACTTCTTGTGTCTATGAAGTCACATTACATAGCCTAACTACTAAAGAAAATCCTAAGCACTAAATATTAGGTACAGTATAGAGAAAGAATTGGCAAATCACATTAATTTGATAATCCCTCCTTTATGTGCATGCATACTTGTTGCCTTTTTTTTTCCCTATTTTTGGCCTGCAACTCTTCTATTTGCAGTTTGCTGAAATGGCCAGATATTTTTGTCTTACTCAAGTATGATTCCCCTTTATGTATTTCTAGGCTTTCCTTATTTGTCTATGTGGTGTTTTAAAGCCCAATCCCACTTTATATTGTTCAATTTTAAGTGAGTAACATTTCTAGCTTACCACATGCATTCATTCATTTCCCTTAGAACTAAAAATAGGCTTGAAATATGTACTCAAGATGGTACACAAAATTATATTAAAAATTTATTTTCGCCAAAATTTTAATTTATCTCGTTTATTGCTAACGTTTTTAGAAAATATCGTCTAGCAGAATCAGTTAAAAATACAGGCCATTACAATTTCCACCATCAAAATTGTTTCCAAACTGATTTTCTTACATGTATAGGTTTTAAGTGTAATTATTTTCAATTCAAAATTATTTTGATGTGGCTTAAACAAATAATCAACATTATTATAATTTGGACAAAATTTGTTATTTCGATTAGTTTTAGAATTCTGACTTTGGTTATTCTGACTATAAAATAACTCCCTTAATGTTTTTTTCTTTTTTGGATGATCATTTAATGTGAACTCATGCAATCCGTTTTCAACCATTAAGTTTTTCTCGGACGAGAACAATATATTATTGAAATGAAAGAGAACACTTACAGGGTTCAAGTATTTGGCCAAAATGATCTGATTGTTGGAGCTTGATGCTGCTTTACTCTTAACACTCGACGTTCACACTTGTGTTTATCCAATTTAGTCAGATGAGGCAGTCTTGAAAATTTCCTTATTAACTTGTCTAACTTGGTCTTTAGGCTAGCGCTTGATTTTGCCCAATTTTTACTTTTGGTTTCACCCTTTTCCCTTAATTAAAGTGTGGTCCGGTTATTTATCCCCAAATTCCTCCTTCCACTATGTATGATATCTTCTGTTTATTCCAAATTCCACTTAACCGCAATTTCTTCCCTTCCTTCACGCTTTGAAAGCTTTCGCTTCTCTGGTCTGTGTATTTCGAATTCCTCAGATATTTGGGCGAGAGTATGGAAGATGCTTGGATGTTTGTGGTTTAAGCTTATAGGATGGTTTGACGTTTAATTCAGCTTCGGTGGTGGTGAAGTTGAAGGAGTTTCTTGCGAAGTGTGATGGTCGAACATGGATAGGTGTTGAAAGTATGGTTTCGGGTATAGGATTTTGGCTCTACGCTGTGCGGATTTGGGTTGTATTATGGGGTTTGGATAATGCGTGGTGTTCATTGATGATGTTAAATTGGTGAATGCTGTTTTGTTCGGGTGTGGTACGATGATGACGAAATGGAAAGGAAATGGTTGTTGGGTTGACGTAAGAGATGGAGGAAGAGGGTTGTTGTTGTTGTGATTGTGGATTTAGGTTGTGGATTTGCGTGAAGTCGGTTTGGGTATTGTTGGTGATGGGTGAAAGGGATATTTGCCTGGACTTTGAACGGAGGATGTTTGCAGTGGGTTGAAGATGTGACCGTGGTTTGTGAAACAACGGTGAGGAATTGGACTGGTTGATGATAGCTTGTTTGTTTAGGTTACGGTTTTGGTATAGGGTGGGTTCGGGTGATGTAGCTGTTGCGGATGGTGATCTGCTGCAGTGAGGCTTTGGATTGTAAAAGATGAGGGGTAGGTTGATGGTGTGGTTTTGAGATGGATCTGAAAGAGAAGATGGTGGTGTTAGTAGCTGGGGTTTATGTGGAAGATGATGAAGTGGGGTAATGTCATTGTGGTTATGGGTGCGACAGAGGTGGATTGGTTGGTTTAGACTTTGAACAGAGGAGGGTGATGAATGATGCGGTGCAGTATATGTTGTGGGTGTGGAACAGATGATGTATGGTGTTAAGATGGTTATAGTTTTTCAAATTTGGTGAACGTGGGTGAAGGATGGTGGCTGACAGGCTTAGTGAGATAGGAGATAGAAAAAAAATTGTCTTTTTTTGTTCCAGGATGCAAAAACAAAAACTACTAATGAGAAAATTGTTATGCAAAATTGAGCATATGCGGAAGAACAATAACCAGGATCTAAATTTTCAAATTGAACACCAATCTTATCTGATAGCAATTATTCTATTACGTCAACAACATAGTAAATAACCATAACAGAGAATTAAGAGACACAATATTTATACTGGTTCCACTATCCTCGAGATAGTGTACGTCCAGTCCAACAGAGAGATATTTTATTCCACATGAGAGAGTTACAAGAGATCACAAAATAAGAGTTTACATATCCAAACCTCAATCAGGTTTCACAAGAAGGGACACCATTGGGGATTACTGGCTCCAAGCCAGGATGGGATTACACTAAAGTCTACCCCTCAATATATAGCCAGTGCAAATCTATGTGAGTCATCAATTAAATTACCAACATATGGTAATAATATAATGAGACAAATTATCATAACAACAAATGTGCAAATATAGGAAGTAAATCAATTCATTTCTTTAGCATAGATGGAAGAAATTAATCCCTTCATTTGTTTCTCTACTACCTCATCAAATGCAATCAATGCATTCCCATTATAAAAATATTTACTTTCCATTATTTGCAAATTTGCTCCAATCAATTTGTGATTTTGTATCACCAAATTTAACAAAAACAAAGGGAACTAAGTAAATAAACTAAAGAAGACAAGAAAAAATGATTTTTTTTTTAATGGTTAATAAAAGAAAATAAGAAAAAAAAAATCCAAAACTACTACAAGAAAACTAAGCAAGCGAACTAACGAGAAAAAAAACAATACTACAAGGAAACTAAGCAAGCGAACTAACGAGAAAAAAAAAACAATATTTTTTATATATTTTAAAATGGAAATGTAAATGAGTAAAAAAATTGATTTTTTTCTTTTTTCTTTTTGATGTTATGGAATAGGAAATACTAAAGAGAGAAAGTTATCTTTTTTTAATGAATGAAAACAAGAAATAAGATAATCGAACAACTAAATTAAAGAAAAGGGAAAACAAAAACTAATTTTTCTAGTAAATAAAAGCAAACAAAAATTACTAATATTACTACTAGAGAACTAAGCAAAACAAGCAGCTAAACTAAAGAAAGAAAGAAAAATCTTTTTTTTTTTTAAATTAAGAAAAAAACAAAATTGAAAACTACAAAATTACAAAAAAAAAGAAACAAGCAAAATAAAAAGAAAAACTAACACAAGTCGAATAATTAAATAAACACCAGAAATTATTATAACTCCCCAGCAACGGCGCCAAAAACTTGATCAACGGTTTTAGTTGTTAGAAAAACTATGATTTTATTTTACTGCAAGCGCACGGCGTCTATTGTAGTATTTGTGCGAATACGGGTTGGATCCACAGGAAGATGTATAATTTACTAATATTTATTTAGATATTAGGCGAGTTAGACGAAATTGAGTAATTGATTTGATTAGTTTAGAATAAGAATTTGCTAGAATAGAAGAGAAACATACTTATAGAAAATATTTAGGAACTGTAAATTAAGGATGAAGTCTATTAACCTCTTGGCGAATCAATAGATCTCAAGAAAATAAAAACAGAAAATTCAATGCAATACAAATTAAAATAGAGTAGAAAAAAACACAGACAAAAATTAGAATAAATGAGAAGAGAACGTTGACAGAAAATAGTAAAGAAGAACCTAACAATTTTATTAATGGAGTAAGAAGTTGATGGATTACAAGAGAAATCTTAATCTTAAGAAGAAAAGGAAGAGAACAATTGCAAAGATAATCTAAAATGGCACTAGGTAGGGGTATTTGTAGTATTCCCAAAGTCTAGATCTAAAAGAATAGAATTCTCTAGAATTTGGGCCTAGTCTTCCTCTAAAATCTTATTCTCTACTTTCTCTAGAAACTTCTTGATTCAAAAATTCCAAGCCCTTGACTTGATCTTCATTTGTTGATCCAATGTGTTCCATATTACTCTAGAGGCTTCTATCTCCCATATTTTCCAGAATCTTCTTATGTTGGCTTGCTCTACAAGAATTTCCCTTGGAGGTTGGCAAAAAAATAAATAAGGTGTGTGCTAGGATTCGAACCCATGACCTCCTAATAAATTGCACCACTTCAAACCAATTGAGCTATGACTGCTTTTGTGTATAACTTGGTTTTCAACTTCTTTTCACTAAATCCTCGAATTGAACTGTTATTCTAAAGTCAATTCTGCAACAGTTTCTTCATTTCTGGAAAATCATAAACCTATAACAAACAAAACTAAAAGATCCAGTAGTTCTGCATTAATAGTAGTAAAATATATAATTATGCAATGAAAATTTTACATAATTTGATGTTCATCAACCGAACCGGATTCTCTCTAGACTTGACACAGTCTTTTCCTCAGAAGGATGGTTCGGGCTACCCTTAGCGTTCTCTATCACCCATCTTTGTCGTACCTTTTCCGACCATGCATGCTCTAATGCTCCTTATTTGTTCCCGCTATCCCTCTCTGGCCCGTCCTCCTTTAGGTTTCAGAGTATGTGGAGATCTCACCACTCTTTCCACTGCGTTGTGGAAGATTCTAGGGTCTCCCCAGTTAGCAGTCCCCCTTGTATGGTTTTCTCTCGAAAGCTGAAGCATCTTAAGACTTGTCTTAAGACTTGGAATCTACTAGTTTTCAAGAATATCTTCGACTGCATCTGAGCGGCTGATGAATCTCTTGTGCTAGCGGAAGCATCTTTTGATGAGGAACCCTCACCTTCCAATAAGGAGGCCTGGGCGGTGGCTAAGCTTGCCTTCTTGTCGGAGCTTCGTATTGAAGAAGACCATCTTTTCCAAAAGGCGAGAGTCAATTGGGTTGTTGAAGGAACAGGTGTTTTCACTCGTCTATCCACAAGAATAATATTTTTCTCACCATTCGTCAGATCCACCGCCCTGATCAATCCTTTGCTTCGCCTCTGGATGAGGTCAATGATGTGATTCTGTCCCACTTCCAGACCTTCCTTGGCACTCCCTCGGTCTCTATTTTGGACCCGTCCCTTCTTGCTTTCACTCCACGTCTGATCCTCCCATCGGAAAACCCGGACCTTGCCGCACCTCCAAGCCCAAAAGAAATATGTGCTTGCGTATTTTCTCTTAGCAAGGACAGTGCGAGTGGGCCTTATGGTTTAAACGGGGTTTTCTACAGGAGTGTGTGGCCAGTTATTCAAGCGAACTTTTGTCTCGCCATTCAGTCTTTCTTCTCTGGTGGAGAACTCCCTATGGGGTGGATATCCACCAACTTGGTCCTTATCCCTAAATGTGACCAACCCAGTTTTTGCATGGATTTCCGACCAATCAGCTTGTGTAATTTCTCTAACAAGATCATTTCTAAAATTCTAACCACCATATTTCCAGCCAATCTTTGCTTCTATTACTCCCACTGCTTCCTTCTTCCGCTCTTACTGGTCCTTGGCTTGTTCCTTTTTCTAGGAAGCTAAGGATAATGCTTCTCGTCAACATTGGGTTTCGTGGAATACCATTTGTCGTCCCAAAAACAAGGGAGATCTAGGCCTCCACAACCCTCAAGACGTTTGCACAACCTTCGCTTGCAAGCTTTGGGCGAGGTTTGGAGCGAACAACTGCCTCTGGGCGACGTTCCTCCACACCAAGTACCGAAGGTAACAAGTACGAATTACACCGGTGTCCCGTCCTACGCCAGTGAGACATGGAAACAAATGCAATCCTTGAAGGTTTTAACGAATTCACATGGGGGTAGTACTGTTTAGGACGGCGGTCCTTTCTTGCTTATGGAGGCGTGGAATTCAGTGAGTGTGCCTTGTCCACGCCTCCATATTTTCTCTTTCGTTTGGAATATCCGTATTCCCTCGAAAGTCTCTCTATTTATATGGAAAACCTTACAAAATGGTTTACCATTTATTGTTGTAGAACCTTCAAAGAATCGACATTCCTTTCTTATCCAGCTGCAAGTGCTGTAGAACTGGATGTTCCGAATCCCCTTTCCATTTATTGTTCCCTGGGTCTTGTGCTAGTTCCGTCTAGAATTACTTCAGGAATCTAATGGGTTGCGGGGGGAACGCCACTTCGATTGAGGAATCACTGAGATACTGGTGGTCCATCATCTCACGCAAATCTCTTTAATCGAGCCTTCTTCGTCTGATTCCTTGTCTGGTCTGCTGGCATATCTAGTGTTCGCGGAATAAGATTGTTTTTGATGAAGTGGCTATGGAACCCCCTAGTATCGTCTGGAAAGTTAGGAATGATGTGTTTCTAGCTTTTCGGGGTAGGCCTTACAGGGGTGTCTTTAGTTCCCGCTCTAGAAGGTTGGCTATTACCTTTGTTATTTCATTGGAAGCGGCCACTCCAAGGGCAGGCATTTGTCGATTTTTGCATTAGGTTTTCTTATGATCTACTGGTTTTCCCTTTATCTCACTCCCGCTGGATCTTATGTCGTTTGCTAGTTGTGCAGATCATCTTTTACAAGTTATTGGATTTGTTAAAGTTGGTGTTGCATGGTGCTCTCGTTTCTTTCTTGTTTTGTGAGCTTGATGGAGTAGGTACAACAGGAGCTCAAATGGATTAGGGGTTTCTACACTCGTCTATGGATGCGCTAGACACCTCGGTTTTGATAGAGCTTGTGGGCCAGATGTTTTTGGAGTTTCAAGTTCGTATCCTTAGGGATCTCTGCCTTTGCCAGTTGCTTTGTTTAGAGAGTTTGACAGTTGCTGGAGCTTTATGCACGTATCGTCGGCTGCTACAGGTCTATCATCGGCTATCAGGGCTGTGGTGTTCGTCTGCTGATGCGGCCTCCTCCTTCCTTGGTGATTCGCTTGTGCTAGGCGGTAGACCAATTGTTTTTTGTATTTGTCATGTCTCTATTGGTTGTTTGTGTGTGCAGGGTTTCTGCACTCTACGGAAACCGTTTTGGTGAGTCACTAGAGGATGGCTAGATCTACCCTTTTGATATATTATATTATATTTATATTAAAAAAAAGATGTTACAATAGTACAAGAATTAGAATTAACCGGGAATGATAATAACCTGTTATAATTAATTACATTAATGGGAATGTTATATAATAGCTAGGCTTCTCCTAGGTACAAGTGGAAATTTATAACATAGGTTATAATAAATGAAAAGAAACTTACTGGTAAACCTTAGTTAAGAGAACTAAGTAAATAATTAAATAACAACAGGAAGTTATATTGAACCAAGTTATGGTTAATGAAAAAGAATGAAATGTGCATATTAATAGAGTTAAATGGGTTAAGTTATACTAAAATTAATAAGCAAAAAAGCTGCCATTCCTTATAGATATAAGGGGCTCGGAGGAAACTTGTTAACTTGAACATAAGAGAGAAAGCGAACAATCAAGTTGATTGGAAATATTATAAGGTAAGACAAGCGCATGATTAGAAGATTAGACATAGGATCTAATAACACGACGGTGTGATGTGCTTGGACCAGTCCACATGCTTGAAGGTAAAGAACCTGACAGGGTTGATCATTGTTGTGTCTAGAGACATGAGAGGAGCATGTCCATCTGAATCTTCTACTTGATATTCTGCTTGTCGCTCTGTGGGAAGGGAAGGAAGCATGCAACATCCGAGGGACGTTGTAGGGTACTCCGTGGTGGTCCTCTGTTGTGGTGCATGCTCAAGCTGTACTCACAGAGGTTAGGTCTGCGTGTACCACCCATTGAGGATACCTATACTGCACAATAGTGGCTGTGAAAAGGCTGTGGCGGTATGGCATTGGGGTGATTCGATTATCTGCCTACAGTGGGCTGGTCAGGACCAAATAAAGGATAGTAATCGCCGGGTACCTATCATCGGCAGTCAGTGGGATGCGAAAAGACTAGAGCTAAAACCAAGATGCCATCAACCTTTTAATATCGAGGCACGGTGGTTGAAGGACACGCCAACTGTATGATTAGATTGTTTGTTAGGGGCAAGTCACTTAGCTCTTGTAGTCTTTACTAGTTGAGGGAGGGGCCTGGGTAGGGCCATAGCCACCGTGAAAAGCAGACCATATTGAATGTTTGTATTTCGAGGTCCTTAAAGGCGAGCCTATACAGATATGCAAAATCTCTCAACCGAATTTCGTGCATTGGATGCATCACGATTATGAAACTCGGGTTACAGAAGTAGTACGTACGGGTGAAGGTTCTAGATACATGCATGACTGCTCCAGGTGGTGTATCGTAGGCATTAGGGCATTACTTCATGTTAAGACCGAGCTTGGCTGAGAAGTTTGGATATGGAGATCCGTATTTCGCTCTGGCATAGGATGAGAGTTGCAAACGCTTCTGTGGCATGATGTGTAGACCATACGAGAAGGGTACCATGAGAGGTACCTTAATATTGGGGGTAGTTACATATATGTTATATTAGGTTAATCTACTGAGAGGTAAATGGGCATGACGTGAGTGTAAAGCCTTGAGTGCTATTAACCCAAGCAACCTAATAAATAAGTAACATAACTGAATGATATATGTTGGGTTATTTCAGATTGTGTAATTTAGTCCAGTAACAAGAACTTGTGTTCTGAACCACTCCTCATATTCTCGTAGGTTAGGTTTGTGGTAGAGATATGATAGCTTTGGATATTTGTTAGGCAGTATTATTACCTTGATAAGGCTATATTTGATTATGTTATATGTTATGTGAGATGTTTTCTGAGCTCTGATATATTTTATATCTCTGTCTTTCCTGTAGGATACTAGACAAGCCAACTCGGGTTTCGGTAGATTGAGATTTTTGAAAAAAAATCGGTCAATCGGAATTCGTGTTGTTACATCTGGTTTCCGAGCTTAAGTTCAGGATTCCTATATAGATAGTGAATAAACATGTTTGTACTTTTTAATATATATATATATATATATATTTGAGAGAAATGACTTTATGGTGATATTTAGAGTGGTCTAAATAAGATAGAAACTCACTTTGAGTCTAGGCCCATTGTTAACTTTTGAGAACTTGAAAAATTAAAATGTTTTGGGTGGTAATTTATGGTGTTTTCAAGTTTTCATGTTAAAAATTTACGATTTAGAAGTATGTACTAGCTAAATTGTGTAGAAACAATTTTTGAAACAAAAATAGGTATTTGTGATGTTTGAAAAAAAAACTATGTAAGTAATATATTTGAAAAGTACATGTTGATTTTGAAATAAAATGTGGTATATTTTGGAAATAGTGATTTCTATGGGTTTTTTTTAAAAAAAAAGTTGCATTCTTTTTAAAAACTAAAATTTTCAGTAAAAAACATTTAGAAGTTCTGTATTCTTTTGAATATATTTTTTGATAATTGTTTTGACATAAAGTTTTGTTGGGTGGACAAAATAAGTTGTAAGAATTAAGAATAAAGTAGATGTTTGCACCTAGTTGTGAGTTATTGAACTGACATTATAAACATGAATGGTAGTGAAACTGATAGAGAAGTAGTTGTCCTTGTCTACTCCATTTTTTGTGATTTGAAAAAAAAAATGATTTTCATTTTTGTTGGAATGACATATTTTTTTATGGTTTGGCAAAGGAAAGTTTTAGTATGGAAAAATAAAGTTCTGACACCTCTAATTTTTGGATGAAAATGAAATGAGAAAGCTAAACCACATTCTTTTTAAATCATGAAGCAGGAATGGATTAGTACATAGGGAAAGCGGGAAATATTTTGTGGCTATGAAGTAGATAGCAAGGACTATTTTGAAAATAATGGTAAGTTCTCGTAGAATGCGTAAGCATTATAGAACCTAGGTTGTTGCTTGGAAAGTTTGTTAGTACATAACAAAGATTAATGGTGATTACTAGATGGTAAAAGGGTAAGTAAGTTTTCAGATCCTTTAGTTTGGACTTTTCTTTGTCGGAGGGGACATGGTCATAGGATAGTTAGCTCTTGGTAGTGGCTGTGTAGAGTGCTTATTTTCCTGTTTAAGGTGAAGGGTTCAGGCAAAGCAAACACTAGAGGGGGTGAACATTGTTTGTAAGACTTTAAACAAAACTAAAAATTAGGGAGAACTATGGGATGAATCAAACACTACAAACACAACCATAGACACAGATTCAAACACAGATGCAAAATAAACAAAAAAATAAAAGTGTAGAAAAGGAAAGAACACACCGGATTTTATACTGGTTCGGATCACTCCTACGTCCAGTCCTGCACAATGCTGGATTGTGCAGAGTTTTATTACTATTTTCAAATAGCCAAATACAACCTCCTTGATTTCACGGCTCAACAAGGAGACACTGACTCCTATCCCTTGATTTCACGGCTCAACAAGGGCACACCGACTCTTATTTCTTGATTTCATGGCTACAAGGATAAACGGTTTACTCTTTGACTTACAAACAGGGTCTTTCAACCCAAGCAATTACAAAACAACCATATAACTCTTCAATAGCATTTGATTTTGAGAGTAGAGAGTATAGAGTGTAGAGAGAAGAAGTTTTATCAAATCAGAAGTGAATTCGGCAGAGTATAAGTGTAAAAACCATAAAAATGATTAAGAATAATGATAGGATGAAGGAGATGAAGATGGAGAAGAAGACATGCTAAAAAATTCGGTTTTAACCTCTTTTTATAGAGTATGAAGGTTGCAACGGTTCCAAAGCGTTTCAAATAGTGAAAAGACACTTCCCTTCAAAATTAGAAAAATACCTGTTATATGTCGACATACATATTTTGCTATGTCGACATAGTCATATGTAATTTTCATTTTCAAAGCATTTTCCAAGTATTTTGATATAAAATTAATTCTAAAAGTTCTTTAGTAAAATTCTAATGTTGTAAATCAATATTATATGATAGAAAAACATATGAAAACATATTTTTAAATTATATAAATATATTTATAAATTTATAAGGTTTTAATAAATAAAGTATATATAAAAACTTATGTTTGAAAAACAAAGAAGAATAATAATAGAAACAAATTTAAAAACAAAATAGAGAGGATTGAGAATAAAATAGAAAAACAAAATAGAGAGGATTGAGAAAAGAATTGAAAAATCAGAATTTGAATTTGGATTTGAACCTGAAGTGCTATTTAGAGTCTTACAAAATCTAGAATCTATAATTATATTAACCTTGAACTCTTGAACTCTTGATTACTCATGAGTCTTGAATCTACTTTGAATTCTGAATCTCTAAAACTCTTAAACTGTGCAGTCTTCAGTATTAATTCCTGTGTACAAATCCTGCATATATGTGTGTGTGTATATATATTAGATAAAGATGTTAGTATATATTTTATAATCAATGATAATTGAAATAAGGTTGTTGTCATCAAAACTCCATTCTCTAACAATCTCCCCCTTTTTGATGATGACAACCTTAGTTTATAAAATATCATACCTGTATACTTATTTGATGATGTTCCTCTTATACTCCCCCTATCTATGAGTTTCCTATAAACTATTCCGATATTTTATAACTTCTCCTCCTTTGGCATTATCAAAAAGAAATCCTAAAAGTACTCCCCCTAAATCGTATAACTATCCAAATAATTCTATACTAAAGTAAAGTACTCCCTCTGAGTCCTAAATCTGTAATCATAAAATGCTCTCCCTAAATCCTATATCTATCTATACATATTCTATTATATATAACTATCCGTGATTCTATGGTACCCTTATATCTCCCTCTAACTCTATGATTCTATGCCTAAAAGATTATAAATCCCCATAAAATTATGACTATACTATCCTAATAGAAGAATAATAAACATGCAATCTAATCAATGTTTATAATCAATTCTAACAATCAGTCTAAAAAAGCAATTCAAGCAATTAATTCAAGAAAGCAATTCAAGCAATCTATTTAAGCAATTAATTCAAGTAATCAACGTAAGCAATTAACCAAATCAATCAAATTAAATAATATGTGTTAATAAACACTTCTTGAACCTTTATTTAAACCTAGAAACTATAAAACTCCCCCTTAATCTAATACAAGACTAAACCTCCAATTGTTAGGATCTTTACAAACCAGTGGCCTAGCCTGTACTCTTGTTCCCTTAAAACTATAATAAGACCTTAATCTAGACTTGAAAATAACTCTGATAAGATATCCTTAAAATTATGATATAAGTAAAGTAATTCAATCCAATCAATGAATCAATTTAAGTTTTTTTGTCACAAAACATCAACTCAGACATGAAACCAAACATTTCTTGTAACTCCTATCTATCCTAAAACCTATAAAGCTCCTATCGACTATAAATTCGTAAGTATACTTCTAACTAACCTATCAACTACTAATGAAATTTAACCATGTCAAGTAAGTAAATCAAGTTATTCAAGTCAAACAAACAAACCAAATAAGTCAGTCATTTCAATCAAATTAATCAAGACAAAGTAAATATGTTATGTATTTAATTAATAATGCTATATTTCTAACAAAAACTTTTCATACTATATACTTATTATGTGTAGAGTTAAAGTTAACATGTAATGCAGTGTGTGAAGTATGTTGATTACAATGTAGTATGAAATGTATGTCATATGCAAAACAATATAAAATGCAACTTATGGTGTGAATAATCTTGATTTGAAATACAATAGTAATTTATAATGATGATGTGAAATAAGAAATAATAGTATGCAGAATGATTTGGTGATAATATCTATTTAGGTAAAATATATTCAAAGTACTATCTAACTATTATATAATTTGAATCAAACAAAGATAATGTTAATTTCTAGAAATAGGTTAATTATTTTAATGATATTAATTAAAACAATAATAAAGATAAGATTTTAATTAAAAAATATTCATGATAAGTAGTAAAATATTCAGAAAAACCATGAAGTTAAATAATATTAGTAGGGTAAATATTGTAAAAATTGAAGATCTTTCTAAAGAGAATATAAAATTTGTATAATATATAGTAAGCTAAATAAACATATATTCATAAGTATATATAAAACTAATTTAAAAAGAATTTTAATTTTAATATATGGGATATCATTAATATTTTGATACAAATCAATTTTAAATTTAAACTTTAGAAATCAAAACATATTTCTTTGCTAAAAAACTATTTATAATTTAGAAGGAAACATTATAAAGTAACCTATAAAACTTCTTATATTTAAACTACTTAAAAAAAATCATGTATATATATTTATTTATATTATGTAAAATATACAAGTTTTATAAATATGAATAGGAAGTCAAAATAAGTATTAAGTTGCAAATAGTATTTGTGATAACGTAACCCAAAATTGTTATGAAATCATAAGAATAATATATAAGTTAAACTATGCATGTTTAAACTATATAAAAGATGAAATTTTTTATATTTTATAACAATATCAAAAAATTATATTAACTGGCATTTTCTAATTGAAAAAGATGGAGGGAAGTTTGAAAGTTTAAATCTTTGAGATAAAAAAATTTGAATTTCATTCTATAGGCTGATATGTTAATATATAGATATATGTATATTGACATACATGTATTATTTCAAAGAGAATATGGTTTTGTGACTTTGGTTTTAAAATATCAATTTATATTTTAGGTTTAAATATTTCTTGAAATAATATTAATCCTAACAAATATCCAAAATTTATTTTATTATTATCTTAATTTTATTATAATTATTTTTTAATTTCAAATTTGAATTTTAAATTTCAAATTTGATTTTTAAAGTTTAAATTTCAAATTTAAAACAAAGCAAAGCAAGCAAAACATCCATTCAACCAAAAATTTAAAAATTAATTAAGGCGCACTCGGTTTTTAGATCAATTTCATCGATATTCTCTGAATTCTGAATTGATCTTCTGGAGTTTGATGATGAGATTTGCTCTATTGCGACAGGCTTGTTTTTTTGATCGGGATAGTGTATTCATTTGCTGAATTTGAACACCGTATGAGAAAGATATTGAAGATTTAGTAGTTCAACCAACTTGGCGCCAAAATTTTGAATTTGAATTTTGAATTTGAATGAGTAGACACTTCAGCCATTATAAATAGGCCCAAAAATCATGTCTCTTCACATTCTCTTTTCTTCTTCTTCCTCTCGTTTTTCACTTTCAATCAAACTTTCAGGAGGCATAACTTCTTCATTTCTTAATGGAATTGGACGAAATCAGCGGCAAATCGAAGAGGAATTCGAGTACTACAATCTTGTTGCAGTTTGGGGATGAATTTTGATGGTATTGGGATGTATCAAGTCGAAACAATAAGAGGTATGCATAAAATCCCGTAATAGTTTTTAATTTTAAATTGCCGACTTCAAACTGCCATATCTCACTCAATTTTGATCGGAATTTGACGATCTACCCATCAAATCGACCATGAGAATGAGAAATATAATCTGGAATAGGATTTGAGACAAAATATTCTAACATGTGCATGCAATTTGAAGATAACCGTTGACAGTTTTGGTTTCCTTTTCTCTTTATTCACCAAAACTTCATTTGATCATTACTTGATCAATTCTTGACGGATTTATATGAAACCAGCGACATTACGAAGAAAATGAAGAGAAGTATAGCATGATGATAAGATGTAAATGAAAATCCAAAATTGTGAATTGATCTGGTACCCATTTCTTTTTTGATTTACATTATATATATCCATTTCTTCTTGATGTCTCTTCACCAACCGTCTTTACACATCTCCGCTTTTTGATTTTTTTCAGAATTTGAATTTTCAACAGCCACCATTTAGGAATTTGAATTGCCAACGGACACATCACCTATCTTTTCAGAATTTGAATATCTGATAGCCATATAGCACATCTTTTCCTGTAAAACAACACAACTTTTCAAATAATTCAAATGTCTTTTTAAATATTCAAACGATTTTTCAAATAGTCAAATGACTTTTCAAATAACTAACTACAATAATATCATGATATATCAAAAATTTCAAAATTTTAAATTTCAAAAATCAACTCATAATAACTTAATTTTTCAATAAAATTGAATGCAGACTCATATAATACTGATGCAATACATAAATTTAAATTAGTGTTCAAAATTTGCCATTTAACATTTTCAAAAATCAGATTATGAACTTTTTGAAAGACCTTGCTCTGATATCAATTGTTAGGGACTGCAGAATGGATCGTTCAGGCAAAGCAAACACTGGAGGGTGGGTGAATAGTGTTTGTAAGACTTTAAACAAAACTAAAAACAAGAGAGTACTATGGAGTGAATCAAACAACACAAACACAACCACAGACACAGATTCAAACACAGATGCAAAATAAACAAAAATAAAAGTGCTGAAAAGGAAAGAACACATCGGATTTTATACTGGTTCGGATCACTCCTACGTCCAGTCCTGCACAACCCTGGATTGTGCAGAGTTTTATTACTATTTTCAAACAGCCAAATACAACCTCCTTGATTTCATGGCTCAACAAGGAGACACCGACTCCTATCCCTTGATTTCACGGCTCAACAAGGGCACACCGACTCCTATTCCATGATTTCACGGCTACATGGATAAACTGTTTAGTCTTTGACTTACAAACAGGATCTTTCAACCCAAGCAATTACATAATAGCCCTATAACTCTTCAATAGCACTTGATTCAAAGAGTAGTTAGTAGAGAGTGTAAAGAGAAGAAGTTTTATCAAATCAAAAGTGAATTCGGTAAAGTATAATTTTAAAAACCATAAAAATGATTAAGAATACTGATAGGATGAAAGGAGATGAAAATGGAGAAGAAGAGATGTTAAAAAATTTGGTTTTAACCTCTTTTTATAGAGTATGAAGGGTTGCAATGGTTTTGAAGCATTTCAAATATGGGTTTTGAAGCATTTCAAATACTGAAAAGACACTTCCCTTCAAAATTAGAAAAATAGCTGTTATATGTCGACATACATATCTTGCTATGTCGACATAGTCATATGTAATTTTAATTTTCAAAGCATTTTTCAAGTATTTTGATATAAAATTAATTCTGAAAATTCTTAAGTAAAATTCTGATGTTGTAAATCAATATTATATGACAGAAAAACATATGAAAACGTATTTTTAAACTATATAAATATATTTATAAAATTATAAGGTTTCAAAATATAAATAAAGTATATATAAAACTTAAGTTTGAAAAACAAAGTAGAATAGTAATAAAAACAAATATAAAAACAAAATAGAGAGGATTGAGAATAAAATAGAAAAACAAAATAGAGTGGATTGAGAAAAGAATTGAAAAATCAGGATTTGAATTTGAATTTGAACCTGGAGTGCTATTTAGAGTCTTACAAAATCTAAATTCTATAATTATATTAATCTTGATTACTCCTGAGTCTTGAATCTACTCTGAATTCTGAATCTCTAAAAGCTCTTAAACTCTATTATCTTCAGTATTAATTCCTATATACAAATCCTGCATATATATATATATATTCTAGATAAAGATGTTAGTATATATTTTATAATCAATAATAATTGAAATAAGGTTGTTGTCATTAAAACCCCATTCTCTAACATAAAACACGTATGGAAATACCATTAATGGAAATATATATCGAATGATGATGTCGTTGTTCTCTACTTTATTGAGAGATCATCGACGTAGCAAGAATGGCAGTTATGAATACATCTCCACGATTTTCCCTTACCAGGGAAGATAAAATTTTATACTGGAAGCTGGCTCAAACATCGTGAGCTTATATGATCGACTCTTCCAGAAAACATTCCCACAAAATGAAATAATCACCCTCCGAGTCCATATCACATCTCAGCCACAAACTCCTCATTTCGGAGCAAAAAATGAGAGGATAACTCATACTTTGATATCACATTGAACTCGATTACATTATCCAATACAAAAACATTGTCAAATTAATGAATTCCTTATCGACTACTAAGAAGTCAATACAAAACTACTTCTAAGTGAATCATGAACTGATCTCGAGTGTATCAATTTTGGAAACCTGAAACGATAATGACTCTCGACCAATTCAGGCTGAACCTTGGATTCTTTTAGGAGTAAACTCCTAATTCATTCAACTCTAACTTTAAGTCATCGAATAAAACCCTTGTGAGAACTCAATCATCTCTTGCACCACAACGGTTGATTTCGTTCCGACGAATGGTATGTCACGTGGACACATAAACATCCACACAACATGGCATAGTTGACTCACCGCACTTCCACGCATAACCACTTAGAGATTTTAGGGCATCCTAGATAATGAATTGTACCATCACTGAAAACATAAACTGTAAATTAAGACTAGTAGTTTTCGAATCTTCCCAACTCTCATCTTCGAAGACGGAGTAATGAGAAGTACTTCTCGTTTGTTAGATCATCTTGAATAGGGACGATCAGTCGCTAATAGAGAAAACTTTCATATATACAATTGGGTGCAAAACAACCAATGTTATATATACTACTAATATATAGATTTGAAAACCAAAATATATGTAAATACATACTTTCTCATACATATTAACTTTTGAATTTAGTACTGCTTCGGTTAAACAATGCAACTTATGCTCAGATACCAAACGAGACTCCCCGCCTTTCACCACTAGTGCTTAAAACTAGAAAAATTTATTTTACAAGCACCTGATTAATGTAAAGCAATCGCCAAGAGAAAGAAATACCATAGAAGAATAAAAAAGAGAAGGAAATGAAGGAGAAGAAAAAGAAGAGAACATAAACATAATCACTGAACCTATCGTATATCTCACAGCTCATCAGATAACATATAATAATCAAATCACAAATATAAAATAGGGTAGAAAGTAATGACTATATAAACTAGATAATCAGAGTAAACAGGCTCATACATTTTATATAGAATAGTAATAAAGTTTATACGCGAGATAAATTAACCCAGCTTGTGAACTGTCTCTAACAAGAATACATAAGGAAGGTCCCAAGAGGCTTTAGGCCAAGTTTGAAGTCGTTTGGACTTCCAGAGACCAAGTTATTGCATTTGCAAATTCGATTCAACTAAGGAAAGTGGCTCTGGTTCGGCTAAGAGTAAGGTGGGAGCAGGAAAGTGGAGCAAAGGGGAGAACTTCTTACTTGATGGTCGAGCCGGGCTTCGACTCTAACAAGTGCTAAAACTCTTTATTGGATAAGTCTAGTTTGGCAATGCCGAACCATATATAACAATCCAAGACCGAATCGGTATTGTCGATTCGGAGTTAGGTACTCAAGTCTTGTTCGACAATCTCTAACTATAATTGGGTTGATCAAAAAAAGAAACAAAGGGAGGGTTCCTTATGGTGGTGCATGGCGTGGTGTTTCTTCATGACGATGGTCAAGATCTTTTGAAGACAAACTCCAAAACGACTAGCTTAAGACAAGATGCAAAGGAAGCCTTAGTGGGGATTCACCACAACGACTCTAGTTGGGAACCATCGGGGTAACTTCCGGGATAGACTTTGCAACAGATGTGTAATGCAAATAGCGCGCGTCTACGTATAAGACCAACATGGATACTCTAGAGGGATAGATAACGAGTGTATGATCTATTTGGACTAGTGCGAGTCCTTTTCTCCCAATGTGGGGATAACGTTTACGTGCGAGGAAGCCTAGGGACCCACACTCAGACCTTGTACAGGGTCATCATCATAGGTTTTACCAATTGGTATGCCTTATTTCCCAACCTTCTAAATGGAAAGGATAGGAGAACCATATAGGCCGAATGTTATCGCATATCCAATGCAATGAGTGGGTGATTAAGAGGATGTGTGCTATTTTTGGATGATTGTTATCATTTTAACATGCAAACTTCCATATACACTCAGTATTGTGATTACCATAGAGTAGATCACAAGATTATATGTGCTAACTCTATAAATGTAGGGCCGAGTTAGGTATGATTCCTCATACATATTGTGTTACCTTATATAGTGATTGAGATTACTATCGGCCACAACAGATTTTGTTTGACGTTAAGTTTTATGCATTGATTCTTATAACATTGGGAGCTCTTAAATGAGAATACTAGAGAAAGATTGGTGTGCTCGAGTAGTGGTTGGAGACGAGTAGAAGAGTTCCACATATTATATATATACTATTATTCCTTTTGTTCACTACTCTAGGAAATATTAGCGTTTTGTTTAGAGATAGTATTTTGGAGATGTATATATGTATGACACATTATATATTATGCTGTGATGTGAATCAACAACTTTGATGTTTATGATTCAGCTTTCAATTTATATACCATTTTGCCAGTTTTATATCATGGCTTACGTTACTATTATATTTTATTTCCTGCGATGTGAGATATATGGTAGGCTATATATATCTTTTCTTATTTAAACTTTATTGATTTCCTTGCACTAGTCGGGCACTGTCATAGAGCAACTCATTGGGTGCTTGCTGGTATGGGTTGTCGTCACATTAGGTATTAGAGCTTAAGTTGCATAGTTTAACCTAAGTGAGAAGAATCATGGGAAGAGTATACTTAAACAAGAGCGCGTGTTTTTGGAATTTTGGTTTTCAGAATTATACCTATATATGTATATATGCTATTAATATTCTTAAGGATGAGGTCGCACAGCACATGCACCACTAAGTAGGGACTCTTAAAAAGATGATTGATTGACTTCTTTGCAGATTGAACGTTGAGTCATCACGTGAGGAACACTATTAGGAACTACACTTTTGGAGTTAAGGAAGAAGCGGGCTCAGGAGTCAATAATGTCAATACTCTTGATATGCAGACCATGTTTACTGCTTTCATGAGGGAGATGCTTAGGAACACTCAAGGAGAAGCTCCGAATGTTGCTGAGGATGGTGGTGCACATGTGCAGGCACCCAAGGCCAACTTTGCTAAGCTGAATAAAGATTTTGCTAGCTTGGGTGGTAAACCATTCCAAGGAACGAAGTCGGCTAAAGAGGTTTAGGATTGGTTGATAATTGTAAGCACATCTTTGAGGACCTTGGACTCAATGGTGCTATGAAAAGGAGGTTGGCTTCACGTCAACTTCAAGGCAGGGCTATGAATTAAGGGAATGACATTAGAACTGCTACTTCTGAGAATCAGTTTATTTGGGACCATTTCACAGCCCAATTCCGTGAGAAGTTTATTCTGACTTCACAAAAGTCAAAACCATTTCGAAGGTTTGCCGAGTTGAGGTTTTCTCCACCAGAAGCCAGGTGCATTACCATCCCTTCCCTAACCACCGCCCCCGGGCCCATTCTTGTCTATCGATTGCCATTAACAGGTTGGTAGAACTATTTCTGAGTATATTTCTAAGTTCAACGCTATGTCGAAATATGGGATGTCTTTTATCAGCACTATCGAGAAGAAGAACAAGAAGTTCATCACTAACCTGGATGATAACTTCGGGGAGAGACTTATTAATCATATCAATGAAGCATTTGAGTCCATCATTAGAAAAGCTCTGAGATTAGAAAACATTACCCCAAGTTGAAGACAAAAGTTGTTGTTGTCTCTAAAGAGAAGCTAAAGCCGCAAGTGAGTGTTGGAGGCAAGGAAAAGTTTCCTAACAATAGAAAGACTTTCCATTCCAAGAATGGACAGAAAAAGAAGTCCAAGTTTGAAATAAGATGGTTCAAGTGTGGAGGGAAAATCATTTTGTTAAAGACTACAAGCAAGGGGACCAGAAGTGTTACAACTATAATAGACCAGGACACCTCAAGAAGGACTGCCCTATACTGCCTAGGTAGAGGAAGATCATGAAAGCATATGTGATCAATGTTATTCCTACTTCTTCTAATTCCCCAACAACAACGGAAAAAAAAAGGGTATCATTATCTAAGTTATGCTTTCAGTTTATGACAATCATGTTCAAGTATTATTTGATATTGGGGCTTCCATTCCTTTGTATATAGTGACCTGGTGTTGGAATTGGAACCTGAAATTATCAACTGACATTTCATTGTACTGAACCGGATTCATAGTTCAACTAGCCTTCGCATGATTTGTCGTAGGTCAGTCTTATCGAGTCACGGATGTATGTTTGCATGTGACTACTTTTTTTGGGGCTTTACTGGGATTTGTATTATCTTCAGAGTCAATTGGCTCTAGAGGTACAGAGTGGTGATGGACTGTGGGAGAACTTCGGTGACCATTGGGGCGGATAATGGGTGGAGGGTGGTGTTGGGCTGTCTACCTGGTGATAAGGTGTTGGCTAATTTTCTATATTCCCTTGACATTCCGCACGATGTGTTGTTAGGTGTGCCTATTACTGGCAAGTATCCAGACATCTTCAAGGAAGTGATCGGACTTCCACTACATAGAGAGATCGAATTTTGTATTGATTTAGTGAAAGACATTGAATCTATAATAGTTCCTTTTTGACAGATGGCACTAAGAGAGCAACGAGAACTCAAGGTGTAAGTGAGTAACCTCTTGAGGAAGGGTTAAGTCGGAGAAGTATTTCTAACTGGGGCGCACCTGTTGCATTCACTACGGAGGAGGATGGTTCCCTTTTTTTGTGTGTAGACTACCATGAGTGGAACA
This sequence comes from Allium sativum, assembly GCA_030737875.1. Taxonomy (NCBI): domain Eukaryota; kingdom Viridiplantae; phylum Streptophyta; class Magnoliopsida; order Asparagales; family Amaryllidaceae; genus Allium; species Allium sativum. The sequence goes on from CM060909.1 coordinate 880,319,887, forward strand.
AGGTTACGAAAAAGAACAAGTATCCCCTTCCGCGAATAGATGATTTATTTTATCAATTGAATGGTGCATGGATATTCTCCCAGTTAGACCTTGCGACAAAGTTTCATCAGCTACGAATAGCAAATGAGAGTGTGCCTAAAACAACGTTTCAGACGCCCTCTAGTTTCAATGAGTGGTTGGTTATGCTGTTTGGACTGACCAATACACCAGCATATTTTGTGGATCTCATGAATTATTTTTTCAGAGTTCGATTGCATAAGTTTCTGCTTGTGTTCGTTGATGATAATCTGGTCTACTCTAGGACATAAGAAGAATACAAAGAGCATTTAAAGATTTTTATGGAGGTGTGGGGGGAAATACAGACTAAAAGCCATTTTTTCCCAAATGTCACTTCTGGAGGAGGGAAGCGAGGTTCTTGGGCTATGTTGTTTCAAAGAATGGTACTATGTTGTTTCAAAGAATGGTATTACCATGGATCCCACAAAGGTAGAGATAATACAGGATTGGTCTAAGCCCAACAGTACAACCGATGTGAGAAGTTTCTTGGGATTAGCGAGATATTATCGTAAGTTTATCCAAGAATTCTGCAGGATAACATCACGATTAACTTAATTGACTAAGTAGAATCAGGATTTTGTCTGGGATGCAATATGTGAGAGAGCATTTACGATTCCAAAGGAAAAATTGACGCGTGCTTCAATGCAAGTTATTCTAGAAGGAAATGAAGAGATGATGGTATGCACCGATGCTTGGGGTACCAGATTGGGGACGCTATTAATGCAAAGGGGTAAGGTTGTCGCTTATGCTAGTCGGCAACAAAATCCATATGAGAAAAGGTACTCCACGCATGATTTGTAATTGGCTGCAATTGTATTCACATTAAAGATGTTGAGGCGTTATCTTTTGGGAAAAATTCGGGTTGTTTACACACCACAATTCATTGAAGTATATTTTCTCTTAGAAAGATTTAAATCTCCACCAAAAACGATGGTTAGAATTCTTGGCTTCCTATGATTTTAATATCTCATACACCCTAGGAAAGGGTAATGCGGTTGTGGACGAGTTAAGTAGAGGACATGCCAGTTTAGGGGCTATGTTTCTGGAGTGGATGCAACTAGATATATTGCGGGTTATGATTTCAGACCTAAATGTGAGTTAGAGCCAGAGTTGCTGGCAAGTCTGAAGATCAGACTGGCTTTGGTCAAACGGATCGGTTCTAGTTAGAGGAACGGTCTTAGATTGATGAGGATCATTGCAAGGTGTAATCTAGTATGGATGATGAGGTTAAGAGTATTTTTGAGCTCGACCGTGATTGGTGGCTTCGAAAAGGTGGGATATTGATTGTACCCGACGTCAATGGATTAAGAGATAAAGTACTTAAAGAGTGTCATTACACAAAGCTAACCATATATCCCGGTGGTAACAAGATGTATCATGACATGAGGCAAATGTACTATTGGGCAGGCATAAGAAGGACATTGGGAAATTTCATCTCCGAGTGCATGAATTACCAATTAGTAAAGGCTGAACATAAGAAGCCTAGTGGCTTGTTGCAACCATCAGAAATTCCAAGTGTAAATGGAAGCAAGTTTCGATGGATTTTCTTGATGGTTTTACAAAGACTCAGGCAAGACACGATAGCATTAGGTCATTGTGGATTGGCTGACCAAATGCGATAGGTTTATACTCGTCAAGTCAAATAGGATAACAACCAATCTTGCAGCGTTGTTTGTGAAATGGGTTATGCGATTCCATAGAGTAACAAAAGGCATTATGAGTGATCGAGATCTATTATTTACCAGTGGATTCTAGAAGAGTTTACAAGAAGATTTGGGGTCTGAGTAACATCTCAATGTCGCTTACGATCCTCAAACCGATGGCCAGACTGAAAAGGTGAATCAACTATTGGAAGATCTCTTAAGCGTCGGTATACTAGATTTTAGAGGCTCGTGGGATGACCATTTGAATTTAGTTTAGTTTTCATACAATAATAGCTATAAGTCAAGTATTCGCATAGCTCCGTATGAAGCGTTATACGGGAGGTCGTGCAACGCTACATCGTGCTAGTTGGAGGTCAGTGAGAAACAAATATTTGGGCCAGACATGGTTAGAGAAACTTCAAAGAAGATTGAAATCATTCGGCAATGAATGAAAGACTCCCAAGATAGGCAAAAGAGTTACGCCGAAAAAAGACGGAGGGACTTGGAATTCTCCGTTGGTGATATGGTATTTGTCAAGATTTCTCCTTTGAGTAATGTGATTCATTTGATAACAAGGGAAAGTTGGCATTAACGTTTATTGGTTCATTTCCACTCCTTGAGCTAGTTGTAAATTTAGAACACAGAGTTGAGCTACCTAAGAAGATCGCTAGGGTACACAATATATTTCATTTTTCCCAATTGGGGAAGTTTGTGCATGATCTGAATGCAACTATCACACCAGATCAGTTGGATGATATCAAGGTTAAACCAGAAGCTATTGTAGCCCGTAAATCTGTTCGTATCATTGGACGCGATAAGAAACAAATTAGGAGGGAAGCAGTGGAGCTTGTCAAGGTATAAAACATGAAAGTGAGAGTGATTGTACTTTTGAGATCGAGGAGAGTATGAGAATGTCATATCCGAAGCTTTTAACTTGGTAAGATTTTTATACATCACTCTTAAATTTCCATTCATGATATTATCAGTCTTCTCGTTTAGTATCCTGCATGCTAGGATAAAAATAAATTGTTTTGCTATCATATTTTTTTGTGCGCATTTGATTTCTTATGGATGATTAATAGGCTTGTGGGATATTCTTTTTTGTTGTTCAAGGAATTTAGGGGTGAATTTCTTAAGAGAGGGAGAATGTAACAATCTATGTTCTATGTATCAATGGATCATAGAATATTTATAAATAGGGACGTATGATTGTATAAATTTAGGAAATGACTAAAAAGGATATTTCCTATCTTCACTATATTTTTTGAATATTAAAGTGACCATTTTACCCTTGGAGAATCTTGTTTTACCCATAACTTTTGATTGGTAAAGAATTTAGATTTGAAACCACTTCCATTGGATTCGGATGATGGTTTCCCATCCCATATAGTGGTCCCATTAACAAACGGACTTAACATTTGCAAAGAATGGATGATAAAAGACTTGGATGCTTAAATGGGTTGTTTGGGTCATTAGCAAGTGGGGCCCACAACGCATTTTGGGTTTGATGACCTGTGGGGGGCTTAAGGGGTGAGTGAATCATCTCCTATTCACTTTCCTAACTCCCAAAGTAGATCTAAAACCATATTAATGGCCTCCATCTCTCAGTCCCATCATTAAACCTTTCTTTAAACATCCAAAAACCAAATAAAGAGCATATCAAGTCAAATCAACACTAAAACAAGACTAGAGTTGCTACGACTCATTGGACTCAAGACAAACTTTCACTATTTTCAGATCTAACTTATTTGGGATAATTTAGGTGAGTAGTTATATTCTTACTCACTAATTTAGGTAGATTAGCTGTAAATATATCATAAAAATACGGCAAATTGTTCATAATTCATTACTAATTCTATAATGACACATATCTAGTTTTGGATTGATTTTGACATGATTTGTGAATCCCATAATTTAAGGGATTTAGGAAATATATGGTTCTTTTGGTGTTTAATCCTATTTGATTGATCTAAATATTGTTGGAGTAGGTTTGTTATGTTAAGACAATACCCAAAAATACTAGGTTGGATGCTAACGCGGTTGAATGGCGAAACAGGACGTTAAAATCATCTATAGCATGCAGTAGATTCCAAGACGGGTAGGCTGGTTCGATATAGTCGAACCAGGCTAATTTATCCGAATCAGTATGAAAAATTGTAAGGACGATAAGGAAGGTCTCAAGAGGCTCTAAGCCAAGTTTTAAGTTGTTTGGAGTTTTAGAGACTAAGATATAGCATTTGCAAATCCAGGTCAGGGTAAGAGCTTCGTTTCAGCTAGAAGTAAGGTACGAGCAGGCAAATGGAGATGAGGGGAGAACTTCCGACTCAATGGTTGTTGATAAACAAAACTGGCACAACACCCAAAGATTTCATTTTTAATGAAATTAATGTTTCACATGAGGAAAAGTATGTAGGAAATAGCAAATACGGTAGTTATAATGGTTCGATTCGGAATGAACCTACATACACTATGAAGGTTTCGCTAATTTTGTTCACTCTTGTCCAAATATAATGGTGGGCACCATGATTACAATTTACAAAAAGGAAATGATGGAAACCAAGTTCTATTCTATCAAAAAATGGAGTTAAGTTCCTTTTCCTGAAATTCCTTTGCTGTCCGAGAGTGAAAATCCTTAAGGAGGTGTATTTCTTCTTCCCAAATTCCGAAGATGTTAAATGGTTTTCAAGAAGAAAGAATTCTTCTAAAAGTGTCAAACTAGCAAGTTGCCAGCCCCTTTTACGAAGCAGTCGAGGAGTATTTATAGGTAGCTGGGTAGGTGGAAGTATGTGGAGTGTGGGGTCCACAACCCAATTTTCGTACCTTGGGATCTGTACGTATCCTAGGATCTGACCCTTCTCTTTTCTTTGATCTGATTTCTTGAACTCTTTTGTTGCTTCATTTCGTATCTGGTGTTTTTCATACCTGGTGTTTTTTGTATCCAGGAATATGGTTGTGTTTTTCGTATCCACATTTGTTATAACCTGTCATTTGGTCATTTGGGGACATGAAGTAATGGGATATGAAATATGAGGACGAGGCTGGGATACAGTTTCTATGAGTGGTGGCCACAGATACGAAATACTTCATACGAGTGGGATACAAAATATCTGAATAAGAAGAATGGGAGTTGTGGATTTTTAATAGATTGTCGAGGCCGGGATGCGAAATATTGAGGCAATGGGAATACCAATCCCGAGAACTTGATCATACTTAAGCAGTTTTGACGTGCCGCTGTGATCGTACTTCTACGACCCCATCTAGGCCTTGTTCCTAGGCGTCATAATGACACTTCGGTGTGTTTCGCCACGTGATGGGCCGAGTCGTGTGGGCTTGGATTGCTTTTGGGAATCGGGTTAAAAGGTCGGTTAACACTTCCCTCCCCCTCCCCCAAAGTATGTCTTATGGCAGCATGCTGAGCTTTGAAATGAGACAAGTATTCCTGAAAGTTGGAAAGTTCCCAAGTTGGCTTGAGAGATTAGTCGTTACCTTCCGTTAAGTATCACACCCTTACGAGCACGTTGCTTCAGAGCTGTAGTGATGCTTTATCGAAGCTTGTCGAGTGGACATGCAGTTCCAACGTTGTTAAGAATATTAGCTACTTGGACTGGAAATCATGTTTGGTTATTCAGATAAGTGTTTAATTCCTGTCGGCTTGAGAAATCAAACGTTATTCACTGACTCTAACTTGCGTTGGAATGTAAAAGAGTCATTATCGACATAGTGTCACATACGCTCTCATGCTACAATAAAACATAATCGAAAAGTTATAACTCGGGCGTGCAATCATGCAAGTTCGTTTTTGAAACGTTGTCGAATTGGTAAGTCGATTGCTTGGCGCACACTTTCAAATTGTTTAAACTTGTGAGCACACGATTGGTTAGTGAACCAAGTCGTTTTTTGATGATTGGAGTTATGAAAACACGTGCGTCTTCATTACCGATGTTGGAGTAAGAAGGATTTTCACCGATCTGGATGTCGTCCAGTGTTCCACTTTCTTTTCCCCTTCCTCCTTTTTTTTTCTATTATCAGGATTGGTACCGGTCCTAGTACTTAGAAAATATTCTCTAAGTTTTGGAAATTGCTTCTACTCCCCCCTATATAAGCCAGATCTAAATTGTACTCTCTTAGCCTGCCTTACTTCATATCTGTAGACTTGGAATATTATTAAGAATTTAGAAAACTCCATAACATTTTGAACACTGCCTCTCGCTTCATCCTAGCTCAAGTGGATCATTGAATCGGACTGGACTACGATTCACATATAGAGAAGGAACTCAGTGAGAAGAACGATGAGTTTGGGAGTACGAATTCTAGGAAACATGAAGAAGATCACCGAAGTGCGGGGACATGAATTGGATTTTGTATCCTATAGATGCTTCGCATTTTCCGTATTCCCTAGGGGACTTGATTTTTAAAAGAGTCATATTCGAGGAGTAGATATGGAGTACTAATATTTTTTTGAGGAATTTGTAATCCCGGGGGTACGAACTCAGAAATTTCGTATCATGGGTGGGAAAATAAATTTTCCCAAGACATGGGATATGAATGGAAACTTTGTATCCCAGGGCCTTGGGGAAATTTCATGTTTTCGGAGAGGAATTTCGTACTCTAAAGGATGAGATGGGGAAAATGGAAAAGGAGGGAGTGTTGTCAGATAAGTGATTTTGGAATAATGGAGCGGGAGACGAAAAATGGGAGTGTCGTTTAACACTAATTCTGGAATTTCATATCCCAATACTTAGGAATTTTCGGCCCCGGGAAGTTAAATTTGGGAATCCGAGTTGTTTTTAATATTGAGTGATTGGGTCCGACTCTAAAATCGAAAGTGTCGATAAAATATCTTAACATTCATATGGATAAATTGCTTGGACCGATACTCGTAAGCGCACATAGAATTAGAGCAAAAACTCAGACCATGGACACATGACTGAGTCACCAATTCTGCGACTCTTAACCTGATTGCGACGTAATCGTGACGCAATGCGAATTCAATTATCTCATTCGGCAATTGCGAAGGTTTAATTTGATGAAGTTGGAAACTATCATCGTGTCCCGCTATATTTTGTTGTAGTTGCAAAGCTTGCACGATGTTGCATGTTCTACGTTAGCTTACACCAACACAGAGGTATAGGTTTTTGTGCAATTACTAACACAACTATCCTGAGAGTATAGTTTACAATGGCATCAATAAGTTCAAGGAGAATGCAAGGATTGCAGGCCAAAACTGTAGGATTACCATCCACTTCTATCGAATCATCCCACGATTCCAGCCCGACAAGCAACAATCTTGAGACTTCTTGACCTTCTTCTCCTTCCCCACAAGTAGTCCCAATTGATATGCACGATCAAGAAGGGAAATCAAAAGGATCACAACACTGGGTTGAGCATATGAACGAGCTAGAAATCTCGGAAGGAAAAAAATAGCATAAAGTGTTTCACAAGAAGAAGAGGATGTGGATGACGAGCATGAAGACGTTCCTAAGGCGTCTGATATGATGGAGAATGAAGTCATTCTTGAGAAACCGGTGGATTCGATTGTTTCATGAACCGCTGAAGGTGTGCTGAGACACATCTACAAGAAGCACGACATGGCATGGAATGACGTGCTAATTCTGAAAAAGGAGGACAGAGCGCATACACTTCTGGTAGGATACACTGCCTGGAATAGGAATATGTGCACTGTCAGATGCATGCCTCCGTCTTGCCCTTTCATCCGATATATGTTGTGCTTCTTTTGGTTAGCGCCGACGCAACTCCATCTGAATGCATATGCCTTCTTGCTTGCCACTTACATTAGTTCATCGAAAATTTATGTGTGTAGCCAACCGAAGAATACATTCAGTTTCTTTTCTCCATAAAGAATGGAGCTACCTCTATGCCTTCACTTGTTTACCTTGAGGCATATTCCAATACTCATTTCATTCTGGGGGCCTAGAAAAAGCTGAGTTATTCTAAACATGATTGGTTTTATGTTTGATGCCACTCAGGTTTTGCGAAGAGTTGACCTGCTAGATGTAAGTAGTCTGTACATACGTTGTGGCTTAAATTAATCGATTCGTAATCTCTAGGCTAACTTAAAGTTTTAATGTAACAAGTATCCACTAGATTATAAGAATTGATGTTTATTTTGAGCATCTTGTGGCATTGAGGGAGCTCCTAGCAGGGTTTCATGATGCCCAGTCTTTGCTGACAGATCGTCTCCTTTATTTCTATGGCTTGCTTTCGGAGGTTTTTATGACTGGTCGCCTGAACAACGACGAAGAAGATGAGGATGAGGTAGAAGATGATGGAGGAGTTGCTCCTCTGGGTCCACAGGTGGAACTGCCCTCCTATCGTGTATCCTATTGTTCCCTTGGTCGAAGAAGGAGTTGCAGGAACTTAAGGGGAAGTTTGTAGCCGTGATAGAGATGATGATGAGGAATTCGCCGGAAGGGATGAGTTAGTGCCTACTCCTATTCTGTCTTCGGAAGAGGAGATAAGTTTGGGAAAAGGTTTTGAACCAACTTCTTCAGTAGTGACTTCTTGGACCATTGCATCAATGGAGGTTGAGCACCAGTTCTCGGGCTTGGATATATTTCCAATCGAGACTTCCGCTTTCGAGTTTACCGACATAAATGTCGAGAGACTTTTGCTATGCATTGGGGAGGTTACCCCCTCAAGCAAGCTGACGTCTGGTCCATGGAGGAAACACTTAGGACACACTCATAAGGTTTTCATGACACAACATTTATTTGTGCATGTGGCATGTTTGATTCGTACACAAAGTTTGTTTCGTGCAGGTGCAATAGCTCGAAACAATGTTAGAGACTGAGATCGAGGGTCCAAGAGTCATCAACGACCGAAGGGTGGAATCATAAGCAGTTTTAAAGGAGCGTAGACTTGCAACTGCAACCCTCATAATCTTACGACCACAATAGTAGTCGGCAACATTGGGACTAGCCTTGTCACTAAGCATCTCCATCATCAAGCGTTCAACCGATCGGAGAAGAAAGCAGGTCATAAATAGTGAGAAAAAGGCATCCGGCATTGACAATTCCCCTTATGTCCCACCCGAGGCACAAGTGGCCATTATCGGCGAAGAGCAGACAACTGGAGTGTCGAGCCCAGAAAGATGGATGTAAAGAAGAATGTTCTGATGCTTTCTTACATGTGAGTGATCTCGGAATTTGGCAACAAGGAAGGAGATACTAAAGAAGTCGCTCCCTAGCTTCTACTTTTTCGAGTTGTTGTGGATGCCTGATATGAATTGGATTCCATATCGACGAGGGTACAAGGCCTAAGGTATACAATGTCCACTACCAGTATCGGGAGCTATATAAGTATGCAAAGAGGCTCTTGGATCTCATTTTCTATAAGAACACCAAGAAACAACAGTTATAAATCGATGTTGAAGCTGAGCGAGAGAGCTTAAGAAACCGAAAGGCTAAGATGGGTAAGACTAAAACTTCGCCTAACGTCTATTTCCACGCGGTTCAGTAACAAGTTTATATACTAACTCTTCATTGCCGAAACAAGCAAGTTGAGGAGGGAGCTTAAGAGAGTTAAAGCAGAGATAGTCTAGGCTCGAGAAGCATATAAAGACACACAGGCTTCGAGCGCAACTCGGGCGAAAGCGCTCGAGAAGTATAATAAAGTCGTTTCCGAGGAGAATGTAACAACCCTAATTTTTAACAAGCAATAATTAATTAATTAATTAATTGAGGAATAAATTGAGAAAATAAATATTAATAAAAATATAGAGAATTAAGCAAAAAAGATTTTACCTTTGCATCCATTACGAAATTCTGATTCAGATAGAGTTTTAGTTTGTGTAAATTGGATAAAAAATGAGTAAGTCATGATCAATCAAAGTTTGAAATTTGAGAATTAAATTAATAAACAAAAAATAAATCAATGGTAAATGGGCGACCCCGCCCATATATGGGTCGACATCTACATCGACACGTGTTTCGACCCACCTATCGACCCAGTTCGAGCCACGCACGAGCCTCTGCCTGGCTAATGTCGCTTGCTTCTAGATTATTGTTTTCTTATGTATTGCTGATGTGTCTTTAATGTTCAGATTATAAAACTAATATCAAATGGCCTAAAATTTAAATATATAATATAATGAATCCGGACACCTAACTCTACTATAAATTGCCTCCAACATCTAGCCATATCTTCACTACTCCATTTCTCTACCTCTCTCAAATAATCTTCTTCTAAAATATAATTTTATTGGAGTATTGGATGCTTGGTTCTACACATATTTCTGGGGTATATTCATAAATAGAGAGGATGTACCCAAGCTTATTGGATTTGCTAAAATTTATTAAGTATTGTTATGATTATCAGATTTCTTCTAAGTTAATGTTAAAATTGATGTAATAGTTCTTACAGTGATTTAAGATAAAAATAAAAAGGATTAAGACAATAAGATAAATTGGATCTGAAAGTTTGACAATTGAGTGTTTATAAGTTTATCTTTTACATGTTATTGTTCATTTTATTCATTGTCTATTATTTATCTCTTTTCTGTTGTTATTTATTTACAAGTAAAATCTTCTTCTTTATCTCCTTATTTGTCATTACTTTGTTTATAGTCTTGTAATGCCTATGTATTCATTTCTAAGCTTAGACCTACTTCCCCTTTTTCATTGTTTTTGCGCTGAGCCTAGGGCAATGGGAGCCTAGGGGTTAACCATTTAATTGCGTAAAAATTTGAAAACATGTTAATTTGATAGTAATTTGGAAAACATGTTAATTTGATAGTAATTTGGAAAACATGTTAATTTGGCCGTAATTTGGAAAACATGTTAATTTGACAGTGATTTGAAAAACATGTTCCTTTGAAAGTAATTTGGAAAACATGCTGATTTGACAGTAATTTGGAAAACATGTTAATTGGAATGAATTATACTTAATTTGACATTAAGTAACATGTATTTGAAAACATGTAAATTGAAATGAATTTTTCTTAATTTGACATTAAGTAACCTATATTTGGAAAACATGTTAATTGAAACAAATTGTACTTAATTTGGCATTAAGTAACCTGTATTTGGAAAACATATTAATTGAAATGAATTATTACTTAATTTGATATTAAGTAACCTTTATTTGGAAAACTGTAACGACCCGCGAATCCGTGCTATCTGAGTTGACTCAATACACCACACGTCCAACTCAAATTGCACAGAAATACGACTCATTATTAGAAAGAAGTTAGAGGATGAGAAATAGAAAGAAAGAAATATTAGAATAGAAGAAAAACGAAGATCACAACTCACAGCGGAACGAATAAAATATATTATATAACATAAGCTTTGAAATACAATCTGTTTTGTACATATATACATACCATCATCAGAGTACACATAACATTTGATTCAGCGGAAGTAACTCTAAATAACCTACGTTGAAGCCTCCAGCTTCAAGCTCCTCCAAGTGTATCTGTAAAAGCCTGAAACACTTGACTGCCCGTACAGATTTGGGCACCCAAGAGTTTAGGGAAAAACAAAACAAAATAAACTCTGGGTCAGTCATGGGACTGGTGTGAGTAAACTCCAACCACTTGTTTAACTTTCAAAACTCTTTTCGAAAGAAAAGATAATAGTAAGACCAGCCCACACATAAACATGGACGGTTTTTACCTTACTATAACCCAAAACACTTTGATATCAAATCCAGTGATATTACAATAATGTCTACATCAAGTAATTAACCAAATAGCAGAACGCTTGCATCTCACGCTCTACATATATAGTATAAAATCAAAAACCGCAGGGCGCTTATTGGAGATTGGATTCCAACTATGACAAGGTATGGGACCACCTTCCGATAATGTATCTCTAGAGGCGAATACACCTGGGTTCAACAAGAACATCTTGTAACCTGGCCCACACATGACCGACCACTCATTTCGCTTGAGTGTATCGAATGTATATCACCAACGGTTGGACTCAAACCACCGTTTCCCGAATGGGCAGAATCGATAGATTTAGAAACAAAAGGAATTTCTCTAGATAGGTGATTATACACCCTAATGGGTGCGACCCACATAGCCATGCTGCCTGCCCGATTTTTGTCCTTTCCCGGTTGTTGAGGCCTGAGGCTACGCATACTTATCATTCATTGATAGCATCATCACTTTGAATGCCACATCGTCAGATCCGTTAATCACTAGTTGAGTTTGCACAAATATTCTGGATATTATGCTAAGGGATAAATCCGTTGCAACCATATATATTCATACAGACCAACCCATTTGATCATTGGAAATACTCTGTCAGACATTCGTCCATATACGTTCGTTCTGGGATTGAACGACACCGAAGGCACTATTTCTATTTAATAGAAAAGCCCTTGCACTTTACTCCGTCTTCAATATATTCAGCATACTTGGTTCGCAACGCTTATGCCGATACGGAGTGGTTCACGGATAATAATCCAACCGGTCTCTCCATATTGACAACGATGGTCAAAAACTTCGATAGTCTGTGATTTAACTATCGAATAAAAACAAGTGTTCAATCAACATAACAAACAAATCACTGGGCCCTTTAATTAATATTTCATTAATTTAAATCTCTTCTCCATTTTTCTCTATCAATATTTGTTAACCAAATATTTTCAATAATCATCTTGCCTCTTAAGCCATTTGGAAAACGTTTCCAAATATTAACTTCTTTTATTTTCTATATATTAGAAAATGTCTCTATTTGCAATTGAAAACAATTTCAATTACTTATCCCTATCCCTTTTACAACATTCGATTTTTATATTCACTTTACTATCGAATTCAATACGTCGATACAATGATCTCTAATTATCAAAATATCTTAAAAATATTCTAACTCCTTAAATTTCCGGAAAATTTCGCCATAACCTCCCCTGTATCGGGAGCATCGGGAAATTTCAAATAGCTTCCCGGTATCTTCCAATCTCAAAAAGAAAAAGAAAAAGCCAAGCGGCTTGCCGATACGGCGCATAAAATCTCATATATGAATTAAACATGTACCTTTTTGTCGGGCACATAAATAAAAATCTTCATATACTCCATCCCATATCTGTTTAACACCTGTTCACCTGTTTCCAATTCAATTCAACTAAATCCATTCGTTTGAATTCAATTTTGAATCGTTTGAATTCAGTTTCGCTCAATTATTCTTTACTTAGCCTTTTTGCCTATTTCACTTCTTTGTTGAACATAACATGTTCGAACAAAATATTTAACTCGTTCATAACCAAATTGAATTTCAATTTCAATTCCAGTTTCCTTTTTGATTTCGAATATAAATTCTCAAATCGAATTTTCTTATTGAAGGGCCAATGTCAATTCAACATCTCCTTTACTAATTACTATTCGAATTAGTTAATTCTATTCAAAGTCAAAATCTGATTTCTGTTTCAAAAATCAATTTCCTTACTTCACTTGAGTTCACATATTTTTATAACTCAAGTCTGAAATTTTCTAAATAGAAATTCGGATTTTTATTTGCTTAAAAATCCTTTTATAAAATGAAATAAACCGTTAGGGTTTTTAAATAGTTCTGGCGCTGTTTTTCTGAAAAATTGATTTTGACATAACTCAAAATCTATACGACGAAATTCATATTTTTCTCTTCCATTAGAAAACTATTATCAAACCGGTCCTGACGTTTCTTGTTTCAAAGAATTCCGACTTCAATTGAGTCCTGTATATTCGATTGAAGTTCGAATCGCTATTTTACGAACTGCAGCGCTGCGGCGAGTTCGTTTTAATTATATATATATATATAAAACCCTTTAAACTTCTTTAAAATGAATTCAACTCTGTTTAGCTCTATTTGAATTCTTGATTCAAATTCCAATCTCGCTTTTGAATTCTACATTTCAAATTCAAATCCCTTTTCTATTTGATATTCAAATTCAATACTTAAATTCCTATTTGAATTCCCTATATTCAAATTCAATACTTGAATTCCTTTGAATTCTTTTATTCAAACTTTATATTTAAATTCCCTTGGAACTTCTATATTTCCATTTCTATATTTGAATTCTATTGAAGTTCAAATATTCAAACTCCTTTTTAAATTCTATATTCAAAATTCCATAGTTTAAGACCCATTTGAATTTCATATTCAAATCCCATAGATCAAATCCTATTTAAATTCAATTTGAATCTCTTATATTCAAATTTCATTTTCCATTTGAATTCTAATATTCAAATTCGTTTCCAGCCCCATTTGAATTTCTAATATTCACATTCATTTTCAACACCATTTGAATTTCTAATATTCAAATTCATTTTCAACACCATTTGGATTTCTAATATTCAAATTCATTGGAATTCCCTTGAATTCAAATTCCATTTCAAAACTATTTGGATTTCCTATTTTGAAATCCTATTTGAAATTCTATTTCAAATTCTACTTTGAAAATCCTATTTCCAAAGTTTATTTCAAATTCTATTTAAAAATTCTATTTCAAGTTCTATTTTGAAATTTCATTTCAAAATCCTATTTCACACTTGTATTTTCTATTTCTGAATTATCAAATGATAATTCTTTTTACTTCATTTATAACTTCGTTATAAAAGACTGTTTATAAACTTCGTTTAAAAGAAACTACTTGGTTTATTTTTCAAAACAAGTTTATATTTTATTTCCATTTAAAAATTCAAATTCTATTTAAAAATAGAATTTTCCCTTTTAAAATCTCAAATGTCCTTTTAATTGGCCCAGTGATATTCAAACACACAAAGCAACGAATTATTTATTTTTCTAGCACATCATATATAACAATATATATGAAATCAAATAAACAAACAGATAATATATTTTGAGGAATCCAGTTGGATTCCTCCAACCTGTTTTCCTGCATCCACAGATGTTAGCACATAAATAATACCAATTCTGCTTCGTGGCAGAATATCGCGGTATAGAAGGTCATCCACTAATCATAGCGTGGGGCGTATAGGGTAATCATCCGCTATGAAACTGCGGGCATCCGCTAATGAGACTGCGGGAATCCAACCAATCAATCAACCCAATATATATATAATAGCCTAAATAACTAATATATATAAAACAGCTATAAAACATTCACACAAGCAACAGGCAATTATTTTTAATGAAATAAAAATAATTCTAAAGGTGAGTGAGCTTTACTCACCGTGATTTCTGTTTGCTGAATATCCAATGAAGCCAACTATATAGATTTCACAGTGATATCCCCAACCGTCTGTTTTCCATTGTAAAACAATATAAATAAAATTCCAATTATTTAATTAGACTAATTAATTTAATTAATTACCATGCGTAAATAAGTTCCAATTTAACCATAGATTTTTCTAACATGATTAGTATATAAATTTTATTTCCACCTATGATTAATCAAATCCCTATCCATTAATTTGAATTATTTAAATAAATTACCTTAGACGAATTAACTACTTATAATTAAATTAAACATTTCTAATCAATTTATTATTTATTCTATGAAGTTTTAAATCTCAAAAATAAAAGAAAATTACCTAAATTTCCAATATTTCATCAGTCCACTATTTCTGATCATCTCTCAACAGCAGTATAGCACCACCACTCCCCGACCCTTTATGTTTCTTTAAAATCACGGTTCAAACTTCCTCCTTTCTGGGCTGTAACCTTGGCACTGTCGCGATTCAACTCCAATGATCGGAGATTGCCAAACCCATCTCAGGTACTTTCCCTCACCTCGGTTTGTTCCCTCCACCACTGCGGCAACAAAACACCCAAGAACAGAACATCGACACCCTTTTTGACCTTACCGCACCAACCCACACTCGCCTTTGACCTCAAGGTTCATCGTAGAAGACTAAACCCCAAAATCAAAAGCCTTAAAAGAATTGCGAACTTCAACCCTCACTTGCAGTTGTTCAACCTCAACCACCGGTAATCGATCACCCTAATTCCTATGAAATCGAAGTGAAACTCCACCGCGAACTCGATGACTCCGAACAAACGTAGGTCTACTCCCTTTTTCTTCCGAGGGGTTTGATTTTTAAAATAATTAAAGAAGAGCGATATTGGTCAGAAAGAGTAATGAACGAAATGAAATAGAAAGGGGAATGAAACACGGCTTCTATTTTGCTGAAGAAATAGTAAGCCGAAGCATTGCAATTTATAGAAGAAAGGGGGAAAACACAATGTACGCTGCCATTTAATTGTTGTCCCCTTGATATCGAGAACGAGAAACAAATTTTACTGCTCGAGAAGAAGTAGTCTGCGTGGTTTTCAGTTTTTTTTTTTAGGTCGGCTGATTTGATTTTGTCTGATTTTATTATATAAAATATTTCGAAATATCTCGTGGTTCCTAAATAGCAAATCCCGAGCCGCTATCCAACAGTAAGGACCAATGTATGCCAGTTATATCATCCTTCTGAACTTAATGAATCTGGTTCTGAGATTTTAATTTGAACGTATAATTAAAATAGCCATATTAATTCATTTTAAATTCAAAACAAATAATTTTTTTCCAATGAATTCCTATTATCATCGTTCAGTTTTATCTTCGAATTGAATTATTTCAAACTCCTCGTATTTCGATGAAATAAATCGTATTTCGATTATTTAATCGATAATCTAGTATAAAAATTCTTTGATATTATCAACACAATATTTAAAACGATATTAAATATTTAAAATAAACTGTTCAAAAATCTGGGTCGTTACATTCTTCCCCCCTTAAAATAATTTCGTCCTCGAAATTGCTAAGGTAGGAAAAATGGTACAAATCCATTACTTTTCAAAAATTCACTTATGTTGAAACTCAACTCCTCATATTTCAACAAATTAACTCCAACCAAAACTTTTGGTCTTCCCATATTTGATTCGAATGATCTACGATCAATCCATTTATATCCAATCTATATTCCATTAAACCTATTCAAATTGATTCTAGTTAATTGATTCACTTCAATCCATTTAACTAGCCTAAGTTAAATTTCAATTCCAAAATCCAAATCCCAGTGTTTTCATTTCAAATCCTTTTTAAAACAAATCTATATTATTTTAATATACTTTGAAAAAATATTTTTCAACTTCCCAGGATTTTGAATTCTAAATTCTGGTTTGAATTTAATTCTAATTCATCTCATTTTTATATTTCATTCATATACAAGTTATATTTGGTCATCCATAACCATTCCAATTTTTATAATCTCGTTTGATTATAATCCTAACAATTCAACACATCCATATAAGATAATAATTTCAGAAAATTATTCCTTCTATATAAAAATAGAAATTTGGGTAAAATTATTTCATTTACCCACTTGAAAACAATATCATGTCGTATTTTCTGTTCAAGTGTTTAGAAATCCCTATCGACTTCGTGGCGTCCCACGATTCGACCAGAATTCATAAACCACTCACAGACTAGCCAACACAATATAAAACAACTTTTATATCAATTAACAAATACGCTCTCTCGTATCTATACACTCAACTCATTCTAGGGTACTACTGACCCTATCTCTAATGAGCACATGCCACACAAGCCTAGGTATTCGCTCAACCTAAGCTCTGATACCACCTGTAACGACCCGCGAATCCGTGCTATCTGAGTTGACTCAATACACCACACGTCCAACTCAAATTGCACAGAAATACGACTCATTATTAGAAAGAAGTTAGAGGATGAGAAATAGAAAGAAAGAAATATTAGAATAGAAGAAAAACGAAGATCACAACTCACAGCGGAACGAATAAAATATATTATATAACATAAGCTTTGAAATACAATCTGTTTTGTACATATATACATACCATCATCAGAGTACACATAACATTTGATTCAGCGGAAGTAACTCTAAATAACCTACGTTGAAGCCTCCAGCTTCAAGCTCCTCCAAGTGTATCTGTAAAAGCCTGAAACACTTGACTGCCCGTACAGATTTGGGCACCCAAGAGTTTAGGGAAAAACAAAACAAAATAAACTCTGGGTCAGTCATGGGACTGGTGTGAGTAAACTCCAACCACTTGTTTAACTTTCAAAACTCTTTTCGAAAGAAAAGATAATAGTAAGACCAGCCCACACATAAACATGGACGGTTTTTACCTTACTATAACCCAAAACACTTTGATATCAAATCCAGTGATATTACAATAATGTCTACATCAAGTAATTAACCAAATAGCAGAACGCTTGCATCTCACGCTCTACATATATAGTATAAAATCAAAAACCGCAGGGCGCTTATTGGAGATTGGATTCCAACTATGACAAGGTATGGGACCACCTTCCGATAATGTATCTCTAGAGGCGAATACACCTGGGTTCAACAAGAACATCTTGTAACCTGGCCCACACATGACCGACCACTCATTTCGCTTGAGTGTATCAAATGTATATCACCAACGGTTGGACTCAAACCACCGTTTCCCGAATGGGCAGAATCGATAGATTTAGAAACAAAAGGAATTTCTCTAGATAGGTGATTATACACCCTAATGGGTGCGACCCACATAGCCATGCTGCCTGCCCGATTTTTGTCCTTTCCCGGTTGTTGAGGCCTGAGGCTACGCATACTTACCATTCATTGATAGCATCATCACTTTGAATGCCACATCGTCAGATCCGTTAATCACTAGTTGAGTTTGCACAAATATTCTGGATATTATGCTAAGGGATAAATCCGTTGCAACCATATATATTCATACAGACCAACCCATTTGATCATTGGAAATACTCTGTCAGACATTCGTCCATATACGTTCGTTCTGGGATTGAACGACACCGAAGGCACTATTTCTATTTAATAGAAAAGCCCTTGCACTTTACTCCGTCTTCAATATATTCAGCATACTTGGTTCGCAACGCTTATGCCGATACGGAGTGGTTCACGGATAATAATCCAACCGGTCTCTCCATATTGACAACGATGGTCAAAAACTTCGATAGTCTGTGATTTAACTATCGAATAAAAACAAGTGTTCAATCAACATAACAAACAAATCACTGGGCCCTTTAATTAATATTTCATTAATTTAAATCTCTTCTCCATTTTTCTCTATCAATATTTGTTAACCAAATATTTTCAATAATCATCTTGCCTCTTAAGCCATTTGGAAAACGTTTCCAAATATTAACTTCTTTTATTTTCTATATATTAGAAAATGTCTCTATTTGCAATTGAAAACAATTTCAATTACTTATCCCTATCCCTTTTACAACATTCGATTTTTATATTCACTTTACTATCGAATTCAATACGTCGATACAATGATCTCTAATTATCAAAATATCTTAAAAATATTCTAACTCCTTAAATTTACGGAAAATTTCGCCATAACCTCCCCTGTATCGGGAGCATCGGGAAATTTCAAATAGCTTCCCGGTATCTTCCAATCTCAAAAAGAAAAAGAAAAAGCCAAGCGGCTTGCCGATACGGCGCATAAAATCTCATATATGAATTAAACATGTACCTTTTTGTCGGGCACATAAATAAAAATCTTCATATACTCCATCCCATATCTGTTTAACACCCGTTCACCTGTTTCCAATTCAATTCAACTAAATCCATTCGTTTGAATTCAATTTTGAATCGTTTGAATTCAGTTTCGCTCAATTATTCTTTACTTAGCCTTTTTGCCTATTTCACTTCTTTGTTGAACATAACATGTTCGAACAAAATATTTAACTCGTTCATAACCAAATTGAATTTCAATTTCAATTCCAGTTTCCTTTTTGATTTCGAATATAAATTCTCAAATCGAATTTTCTTATTGAAGGGCCAATGTCAATTCAACATCTCCTTTACTAATTACTATTCGAATTAGTTAATTCTATTCAAAGTCAAAATCTGATTTCTGTTTCAAAAATCAATTTCCTTACTTCACTTGAGTTCACATATTTTTATAACTCAAGTCTGAAATTTTCTAAATAGAAATTCGGATTTTTATTTGCTTAAAAATCCTTTTATAAAATGAAATAAACCGTTAGGGTTTTTAAATAGTTCTGGCGCTGTTTTTCTGAAAAATTGATTTTGACATAACTCAAAATCTATACGACGAAATTCATATTTTTCTCTTCCATTAGAAAACTATTATCAAACCGGTCCTGACGTTTCTTGTTTCAAAGAATTCCGACTTCAATTGAGTCCTGCATATTCGATTGAAGTTCGAATCGCTATTTTACGAACTGCAGCGCTGCGGCGAGTTCGTTTTAATTATATTTATATATATAAAACCCTTTAAACTTCTTTAAAATGAATTCAACTCTGTTTAGCTCTATTTGAATTCTTGATTCAAATTCCAATCTCGCTTTTGAATTCTACATTTCAAATTCAAATCCCTTTTCTATTTGATATTCAAATTCAATACTTAAATTCCTATTTGAATTCCCTATATTCAAATTCAATACTTGAATTCCTTTGAATTCTTTTATTCAAACTTTATATTTAAATTCCCTTGGAACTTCTATATTTCCATTTCTATATTTGAATTCTATTGAAGTTCAAATATTCAAACTCCTTTTTAAATTCTATATTCAAAATTCCATAGTTTAAGACCCATTTGAATTTCATATTCAAATCCCATAGATCAAATCCTATTTAAATTCAATTTGAATCTCTTATATTCAAATTTCATTTTCCATTTGAATTCTAATATTCAAATTCGTTTCCAGCCCCATTTGAATTTCTAATATTCACATTCATTTTCAACACCATTTGAATTTCTAATATTCAAATTCATTTTCAACACCATTTGGATTTCTAATATTCAAATTCATTGGAATTCCCTTGAATTCAAATTCCATTTCAAAACTATTTGGATTTCCTATTTTGAAATCCTATTTGAAATTCTATTTCAAATTCTACTTTGAAAATCCTATTTCCAAAGTTTATTTCAAATTCTATTTAAAAATTCTATTTCAAGTTCTATTTTGAAATTTCATTTCAAAATCCTATTTCACACTTGTATTTTCTATTTCTGAATTATCAAATGATAATTCTTTTTACTTCATTTATAACTTCGTTATAAAAGACTGTTTATAAACTTCGTTTAAAAGAAACTACTTGGTTTATTTTTCAAAACAAGTTTATATTTTATTTCCATTTAAAAATTCAAATTCTATTTAAAAATAGAATTTTCCCTTTTAAAATCTCAAATGTCCTTTTAATTGGCCCAGTGATATTCAAACACACAAAGCAACGAATTATTTATTTTTCTAGCACATCATATATAACAATATATATGAAATCAAATAAACAAACAGATAATATATTTTGAGGAATCCAGTTGGATTCCTCCAACCTGTTTTCCTGCATCCACAGATGTTAGCACATAAATAATACCAATTCTGCTTCGTGGCAGAATATCGCGGTATAGAAGGTCATCCACTAATCATAGCGTGGGGCGTATAGGGTAATCATCCGCTATGAAACTGCGGGCATCCGCTAATGAGACTGCGGGAATCCAACCAATCAATCAACCCAATATATATATAATAGCCTAAATAACTAATATATATAAAACAGCCATAAAACATTCACACAAGCAACAGGCAATTATTTTTAATGAAATAAAAATAATTCTAAAGGTGAGTGAGCTTTACTCACCGTGATTTCTGTTTGCTGAATATCCAATGAAGCCAACTATATAGATTTCACAGTGATATCCCCAACCGTCTGTTTTCCATTGTAAAACAATATAAATAAAATTCCAATTATTTAATTAGACTAATTAATTTAATTAATTACCATGCGTAAATAAGTTCCAATTTAACCATAGATTTTTCTAACATGATTAGTATATAAATTTTATTTCCACCTATGATTAATCAAATCCCTATCCATTAATTTGAATTATTTAAATAAATTACCTTAGACGAATTAACTACTTATAATTAAATTAAACATTTCTAATCAATTTATTATTTATTCTATGAAGTTTTAAATCTCAAAAATAAAAGAAAATTACCTAAATTTCCAATATTTCATCAGTCCACTATTTTTGATCATCTCTCAACAGCAGTATAGCACCACCACTCCCCGACCCTTTATGTTTCTTTAAAATCACGGTTCAAACTTCCTCCTTTCTGGGCTGTAACCTTGGCACTGTCGTGATTCAACTCCAATGATCGGAGATTGCCAAACCCATCTCAGGTGCTTTCCCTCACCTCGGTTTGTTCCCTCCACCACTGCGGCAACAAAACACCCAAGAACAGAACATCGACACCCTTTTTGACCTTACCGCACCAACCCACACTCGCCTTTGACCTCAAGGTTCATCGTAGAAGACTAAACCCCAAAATCAAAAGCCTTAAAAGAATTGCGAACTTCAACCCTCACTTGCAGTTGTTCAACCTCAACCACCGGTAATCGATCACCCTAATTCCTATGAAATCGAAGTGAAACTCCACCGCGAACTCGATGACTCCGAACAAACGTAGGTCTACTCCCTTTTTCTTCCGAGGGGTTTGATTTTTAAAATAATTAAAGAAGAGCGATATTGGTCAGAAAGAGTAATGAACGAAATGAAATAGAAAGGGGAATGAAACACGGCTTCTATTTTGCTGAAGAAATAGTAAGCCGAAGCATTGCAATTTATAGAAGAAAGGGGGAAAACACAATGTACGCTGCCATTTAATTGTTGTCCCCTTGATATCGAGAACGAGAAACAAATTTTACTGCTCGAGAAGAAGTAGTCTGCGTGGTTTTCAGTTTTTTTTTTTAGGTCGGCTGATTTGATTTTGTCTGATTTTATTATATAAAATATTTCGAAATATCTCGTGGTTCCTAAATAGCAAATCCCGAGCCGCTATCCAACAGTAAGGACCAATGTATGCCAGTTATATCATCCTTCTGAACTTAATGAATCTGGTTCTGAGATTTTAATTTGAACGTATAATTAAAATAGCCATATTAATTCATTTTAAATTCAAAACAAATAATTTTTTTCCAATGAATTCCTATTATCATCGTTCAGTTTTATCTTCGAATTGAATTATTTCAAACTCCTCGTATTTCGATGAAATAAATCGTATTTCGATTATTTAATCGATAATCTAGTATAAAAATTCTTTGATATTATCAACACAATATTTAAAACGATATTAAATATTTAAAATAAACTGTTCAAAAATCTGGGTCGTTACATTCTTCCCCCCTTAAAATAATTTCGTCCTCGAAATTGCTAAGGTAGGAAAAATGGTACAAATCCATTACTTTTCAAAAATTCACTTATGTTGAAACTCAACTCCTCATATTTCAACAAATTAACTCCAACCAAAACTTTTGGTCTTCCCATATTTGATTCGAATGATCTACGATCAATCCATTTATATCCAATCTATATTCCATTAAACCTATTCAAATTGATTCTAGTTAATTGATTCACTTCAATCCATTTAACTAGCCTAAGTTAAATTTCAATTCCAAAATCCAAATCCCAGTGTTTTCATTTCAAATCCTTTTTAAAACAAATCTATATTATTTTAATATACTTTGAAAAAATATTTTTCAACTTCCCAGGATTTTGAATTCTAAATTCTGGTTTGAATTTAATTCTAATTCATCTCATTTTTATATTTCATTCATATACAAGTTATATTTGGTCATCCATAACCATTCCAATTTTTATAATCTCGTTTGATTATAATCCTAACAATTCAACACATCCATATAAGATAATAATTTCAGAAAATTATTCCTTCTATATAAAAATAGAAATTTGGGTAAAATTATTTCATTTACCCACTTGAAAACAATATCATGTCGTATTTTCTGTTCAAGTGTTTAGAAATCCCTATCGACTTCGTGGCGTCCCACGATTCGACCAGAATTCATAAACCACTCACAGACTAGCCAACACAATATAAAACAACTTTTATATCAATTAACAAATACGCTCTCTCGTATCTATACACTCAACTCATTCTAGGGTACTACTGACCCTATCTCTAATGAGCACATGCCACACAAGCCTAGGTATTCGCTCAACCTAAGCTCTGATACCACCTGTAACGACCCGCGAATCCGTGCTATCTGAGTTGACTCAATACACCACACGTCCAACTCAAATTGCACAGAAATACGACTCATTATTAGAAAGAAGTTAGAGGATGAGAAATAGAAAGAAAGAAATATTAGAATAGAAGAAAAACGAAGATCACAACTCACAGCGGAACGAATAAAATATATTATATAACATAAGCTTTGAAATACAATCTGTTTTGTACATATATACATACCATCATCAGAGTACACATAACATTTGATTCAGCGGAAGTAACTCTAAATAACCTACGTTGAAGCCTCCAGCTTCAAGCTCCTCCAAGTGTATCTGTAAAAGCCTGAAACACTTGACTGCCCGTACAGATTTGGGCACCCAAGAGTTTAGGGAAAAACAAAACAAAATAAACTCTGGGTCAGTCATGGGACTGGTGTGAGTAAACTCCAACCACTTGTTTAACTTTCAAAACTCTTTTCGAAAGAAAAGATAATAGTAAGACCAGCCCACACATAAACATGGACGGTTTTTACCTTACTATAACCCAAAACACTTTGATATCAAATCCAGTGATATTACAATAATGTCTACATCAAGTAATTAACCAAATAGCAGAACGCTTGCATCTCACGCTCTACATATATAGTATAAAATCAAAAACCGCAGGGCGCTTATTGGAGATTGGATTCCAACTATGACAAGGTATGGGACCACCTTCCGATAATGTATCTCTAGAGGCGAATACACCTGGGTTCAACAAGAACATCTTGTAACCTGGCCCACACATGACCGACCACTCATTTCGCTTGAGTGTATCGAATGTATATCACCAACGGTTGGACTCAAACCACCGTTTCCCGAATGGGCAGAATCGATAGATTTAGAAACAAAAGGAATTTCTCTAGATAGGTGATTATACACCCTAATGGGTGCGACCCACATAGCCATGCTGCCTGCCCGATTTTTGTCCTTTCCCGGTTGTTGAGGCCTGAGGCTACGCATACTTACCATTCATTGATAGCATCATCACTTTGAATGCCACATCGTCAGATCCGTTAATCACTAGTTGAGTTTGCACAAATATTCTGGATATTATGCTAAGGGATAAATCCGTTGCAACCATATATATTCATACAGACCAACCCATTTGATCATTGGAAATACTCTGTCAGACATTCGTCCATATACGTTCGTTCTGGGATTGAACGACACCGAAGGCACTATTTCTATTTAATAGAAAAGCCCTTGCACTTTACTTCGTCTTCAATATATTCAGCATACTTGGTTCGCAACGCTTATGCCGATACGGAGTGGTTCACGGATAATAATCCAACCGGTCTCTCCATATTGACAACGATGGTCAAAAACTTCGATAGTCTGTGATTTAACTATCGAATAAAAACAAGTGTTCAATCAACATAACAAACAAATCACTGGGCCCTTTAATTAATATTTCATTAATTTAAATCTCTTCTCCATTTTTCTCTATCAATATTTGTTAACCAAATATTTTCAATAATCATCTTGCCTCTTAAGCCATTTGGAAAACGTTTCCAAATATTAACTTCTTTTATTTTCTATATATTAGAAAATGTCTCTATTTGCAATTGAAAACAATTTCAATTACTTATCCCTATCCCTTTTACAACATTCGATTTTTATATTCACTTTACTATCGAATTCAATACGTCGATACAATGATCTCTAATTATCAAAATATCTTAAAAATATTCTAACTCCTTAAATTTCCGGAAAATTTCGCCATAACCTCCCCTGTATCGGGAGCATCGGGAAATTTCAAATAGCTTCCCGGTATCTTCCAATCTCAAAAAGAAAAAGAAAAAGCCAAGCGGCTTGCCGATACGGCGCATAAAATCTCATATATGAATTAAACATGTACCTTTTTGTCGGGCACATAAATAAAAATCTTCATATACTCCATCCCATATCTGTTTAACACCTGTTCACCTGTTTCCAATTCAATTCAACTAAATCCATTCGTTTGAATTCAATTTTGAATCGTTTGAATTCAGTTTCGCTCAATTATTCTTTACTTAGCCTTTTTGCCTATTTCACTTCTTTGTTGAACATAACATGTTCGAACAAAATATTTAACTCGTTCATAACCAAATTGAATTTCAATTTCAATTCCAGTTTCCTTTTTGATTTCGAATATAAATTCTCAAATCGAATTTTCTTATTGAAGGGCCAATGTCAATTCAACATCTCCTTTACTAATTACTATTCGAATTAGTTAATTCTATTCAAAGTCAAAATCTGATTTCTGTTTCAAAAATCAATTTCCTTACTTCACTTGAGTTCACATATTTTTATAACTCAAGTCTGAAATTTTCTAAATAGAAATTCGGATTTTTATTTGCTTAAAAATCCTTTTATAAAATGAAATAAACCGTTAGGGTTTTTAAATAGTTCTGGCGCTGTTTTTCTGAAAAATTGATTTTGACATAACTCAAAATCTATACGACGAAATTCATATTTTTCTCTTCCATTAGAAAACTATTATCAAACCGGTCCTGACGTTTCTTGTTTCAAAGAATTCCGACTTCAATTGAGTCCTGTATATTCGATTGAAGTTCGAATCGCTATTTTACGAACTGCAGCGCTGCGGCGAGTTCGTTTTAATTATATTTATATATATAAAACCCTTTAAACTTCTTTAAAATGAATTCAACTCTGTTTAGCTCTATTTGAATTCTTGATTCAAATTCCAATCTCGCTTTTGAATTCTACATTTCAAATTCAAATCCCTTTTCTATTTGATATTCAAATTCAATACTTAAATTCCTATTTGAATTCCCTATATTCAAATTCAATACTTGAATTCCTTTGAATTCTTTTATTCAAACTTTATATTTAAATTCCCTTGGAACTTCTATATTTCCATTTCTATATTTGAATTCTATTGAAGTTCAAATATTCAAACTCCTTTTTAAATTCTATATTCAAAATTCCATAGTTTAAGACCCATTTGAATTTCATATTCAAATCCCATAGATCAAATCCTATTTAAATTCAATTTGAATCTCTTATATTCAAATTTCATTTTCCATTTGAATTCTAATATTCAAATTCGTTTCCAGCCCCATTTGAATTTCTAATATTCACATTCATTTTCAACACCATTTGAATTTCTAATATTCAAATTCATTTTCAACACCATTTGGATTTCTAATATTCAAATTCATTGGAATTCCCTTGAATTCAAATTCCATTTCAAAACTATTTGGATTTCCTATTTTGAAATCCTATTTGAAATTCTATTTCAAATTCTACTTTGAAAATCCTATTTCCAAAGTTTATTTCAAATTCTATTTAAAAATTCTATTTCAAGTTCTATTTTGAAATTTCATTTCAAAATCCTATTTCACACTTGTATTTTCTATTTCTGAATTATCAAATGATAATTCTTTTTACTTCATTTATAACTTCGTTATAAAAGACTGTTTATAAACTTCGTTTAAAAGAAACTACTTGGTTTATTTTTCAAAACAAGTTTATATTTTATTTCCATTTAAAAATTCAAATTCTATTTAAAAATAGAATTTTCCCTTTTAAAATCTCAAATGTCCTTTTAATTGGCCCAGTGATATTCAAACACACAAAGCAACGAATTATTTATTTTTCTAGCACATCATATATAACAATATATATGAAATCAAATAAACAAACAGATAATATATTTTGAGGAATCCAGTTGGATTCCTCCAACCTGTTTTCCTGCATCCACAGATGTTAGCACATAAATAATACCAATTCTGCTTCGTGGCAGAATATCACGGTATAGAAGGTCATCCACTAATCATAGCATGGGGCGTATAGGGTAATCATCCGCTATGAAACTGCGGGCATCCGCTAATGAGACTGCGGGAATCCAACCAATCAATCAACCCAATATATATATATAATAGCCTAAATAACTAATATATATAAAACAGCCATAAAACATTCACACAAGCAACAGGCAATTATTTTTAATGAAATAAAAATAATTCTAAAGGTGAGTGAGCTTTACTCACCGTGATTTCTGTTTGCTGAATATCCAATGAAGCCAACTATATAGATTTCACAGTGATATCCCCAACCGTCTGTTTTCCATTGTAAAACAATATAAATAAAATTCCAATTATTTAATTAGACTAATTAATTTAATTAATTACCATGCGTAAATAAGTTCCAATTTAACCATAGATTTTTCTAACATGATTAGTATATAAATTTTATTTCCACCTATGATTAATCAAATCCCTATCCATTAATTTGAATTATTTAAATAAATTACCTTAGACGAATTAACTACTTATAATTAAATTAAACATTTCTAATCAATTTATTATTTATTCTATGAAGTTTTAAATCTCAAAAATAAAAGAAAATTACCTAAATTTCCAATATTTCATCAGTCCACTATTTCTGATCATCTCTCAACAGCAGTATAGCACCACCACTCCCCGACCCTTTATGTTTCTTTAAAATCACGGTTCAAACTTCCTCCTTTCTGGGCTGTAACCTTGGCACTGTCGCGATTCAACTCCAATGATCGGAGATTGCCAAACCCATCTCAGGTGCTTTCCCTCACCTCGGTTTGTTCCCTCCACCACTGCGGCAACAAAACACCCAAGAACAAAACATCGACACCCTTTTTGACCTTACCGCACCAACCCACACTCGCCTTTGACCTCAAGGTTCATCGTAGAAGACTAAACCCCAAAATCAAAAGCCTTAAAAGAATTGCGAACTTCAACCCTCACTTGCAGTTGTTCAACCTCAACCACCGGTAATCGATCACCCTAATTCCTATGAAATCGAAGTGAAACTCCACCGCGAACTCGATGACTCCGAACAAACGTAGGTCTACTCCCTTTTTCTTCCGAGGGGTTTGATTTTTAAAATAATTAAAGAAGAGCGATATTGGTCAGAAAGAGTAATGAACGAAATGAAATAGAAAGGGGAATGAAACACGGCTTCTATTTTGCTGAAGAAATAGTAAGCCGAAGCATTGCAATTTATAGAAGAAAGGGGGAAAACACAATGTACGCTGCCATTTAATTGTTGTCCCCTTGATATCGAGAACGAGAAACAAATTTTACTGCTCGAGAAGAAGTAGTCTGCGTGGTTTTCAGTTTTTTTTTTTAGGTCGGCTGATTTGATTTTGTCTGATTTTATTATATAAAATATTTCGAAATATCTCGTGGTTCCTAAATAGCAAATCCCGAGCCGCTATCCAACAGTAAGGACCAATGTATGCCAGTTATATCATCCTTCTGAACTTAACGAATCTGGTTCTGAGATTTTAATTTGAACGTATAATTAAAATAGCCATATTAATTCATTTTAAATTCAAAACAAATAATTTTTTTCCAATGAATTCCTATTATCATCGTTCAGTTTTATCTTCGAATTGAATTATTTCAAACTCCTCGTATTTCGATGAAATAAATCGTATTTCGATTATTTAATCGATAATCTAGTATAAAAATTCTTTGATATTATCAACACAATATTTAAAACGATATTAAATATTTAAAATAAACTGTTCAAAAATCTGGGTCGTTACAAAAACATTTAATTGGAATGAATTGTACTTAATTTAACATTGAGTAACCTGTATTTGGAAAACATGCTAATTGGAATTAGTTCGACATTAAGTAATAGGTAAATGGAAAACTTGTAAGCAGTGAATAATTGGACTTAATGGCATTAAGTGACATAGTGAAAAGGTTGTAAATTACTTTCATTAATTACATTATAGAATTAATAGGTTGTAGATTACTTTCGTTAATTGCAATCTAGAGATAAAAGGTTGTAGATTGCTTTCGTTAATTACAACCTAGAAATATAACAAATGGTTACACTGGGCTTATTGATGAACTTAAATGTTCTAAGTTACACTTGTATGATTAATAAGCGAAAGGGGTCCATTTCCTTTGAGAAATAAGGGGCTCGCAGAAATCCTATTTATAAATTGGGGGCCAAGTCTCGGGTGGCTTGTGTCAAGTGCATTTTTTTATAGGAACCCGTATCAGTAAGTATTCCTCGGTTATCATGCGGCCTTGCACTAGGTAGGGGGTGAGGGATGCTTATACTGAACTGGATAGTGAGAAGCCCAAACAAGAGGTTGTTATGGGAGCATTCCGACGAAGTCGTGAGCATGCATAGTTACGAACAGGGAAGATAAGACGCTGTAACGCCCGTGGTTAATGCTGTATCTTTTTAGTTGTTGGGTTTGGGATTCGTAATCCCGACTGCCATGGCTGGTACAGGTTTTTCACACCTAGTAAGCCAATCAATGGGTAGCATTAGGAAATTACTTCCTAATACTTGTTTTTGTCCAAACTTGTAGAATTGCAAAACAGTCAGCTTTAGTATGATCATTATTATCATCATTGTGTCTTGGACAAGAATAGTCAATACTTTGCGTTAATTCATATCAGCTATTGTTCACCTTTAAATATGTATAAACACTTACCCTTTTATGACACTTGAAAAACTATTTGTTTGTTTTCCCTAACTTAGCAGTCGAGTTGGTAATCATAGTAGATCACTAGGTTTTATGTTTGACCCTTTTTCTTTCTTCCTTTCTCTTTTCTTTCGCCCAAGCTTACAAGGAAAAAGTGTATAGTTCAGATTCCTTTGTTGGTATTGTCGTGATGGATTTCAACAAAAGATGGATTGCTTTATGTTCTTTTTCCAAGGTTAGGTTGTATCTTTTTGACTATCTCGGAGATAATATTAATTTACTCTAATCTTGTTTTTGACCGAGATTTTGAGACATGACACTTATTAACTATTTGGTTAATTGAAACAAAAATGGTTTGGTATTTATAAAATGAAAGTTTCTTATTCCACTATAAATTTATTGTTTTATGTCTTGTAAAATGTTAGCCTTTATGATGTTTTGTCTTTATACCTACAATGCTTCATAATTTCTAAATCAAATCGTCATACGGGTGATATTAAAAAATGTGGGGTGTTACATTTGGTATCAGAGCCTAAGGTTACCAAGATCACTAAAGTTTTGTTTTAAAAGAAAATATTTTCAAAAGAAACTGCATTTTTCAAAAATCAAAAGTTACTTTTGAAAACAAAATATCCCCAATAGTCAGTTACAACCTTTGTTTCACTCTTTCTAAATCTTTATCTTTTTAGTTGAGTTATAAGGCATTCTTTCTAAACTTTCCTTTATAGGTTGAAAATTTGATTAATGGACAAACCCTTTTAGCTTAGTTGCTAGGAAAGGTCGAGGTTAGAATAGAACTTGCTGCTTGACAAATATAAAAAGGGGTTAATTATGGATAGGACAACCTTATTAATTTAGTGATAAAAGGATAATTTCTTGGTTAGGAATACATTAAATTGATTGGTTAAGAAAAATGGATATATTTCCATAGTTTCATTTGAAATTAACATAGAAAACCTCATTACAAGAATGAATTGATTGGTGCATAATAGGGGTTTTACCATATTGCGCATTGTCCGCTAACTTAAAAATAATTAAAAAGAAATATCTTTCAATCACAAATTTCTATAAAATAGACTGTCTTATACTATGAAAATAAATTTTCGCATTTTCTATAACTAGTCAATTAGGGATAAGCAGAACTTCCTAAAAGGTAAGTTTAAGGATGGAAAGTAAAAGATCAACATGAGTATATTAATGTCAAAAAGATTATGATGAAATGTGTTGATCAAAAGTGATCGAGGGATAAGAGGAGGCAAGGGTTGGCGAAAGAAAGGATGTTATCTATCTTTAGTTCTTTCTAGTTTTCCTATATGGTTAGGAATATTTTATCCCATTTCCTTTGATGTGTTGGTTTGGGTGGCTGCGTGGAGCCGTAGCCATGGTAATAAGAGTTAAGCATCTGTAATTGTCGGCTTAATGAAGCATTTTTTTTACAGATATAGTAAATACCCAAGGGTGTAATGATAACACCAGCGACTATTTTGTACTCAGGCCCAATAGTAGTTTATAACCATGTAGAGATCTACTTGATTATCTGTGGTGAGTTGGGATTGAAAATAAAATCTTGATGTTTGAGGCATTTCTAGGTATGGGCTAGTTTTGGGTCTAGATAGAATAACCATATAATTCGTTATCCCTGATTTTTGCATTGGTAGTAAAATTCTATTGAGGTGCTTATATTCTAAGTTTTTGAAGTAGGAGAATTTGAAGGATGAATTAGTTAGACGATTGGGGATTATTTTGATAGCAAAAGGGAGATGGTTGGGCTAAATCATGCGATATACTAATTTTTAGGACTTCTTGTGACCCAAAGGGTAAGTCATGTTGATATTCCTATTTTCCTTAGTGTATCTCTAGGTAGTATTGATTTAGTTCTCTTTGTGCTATATATCCCGAATATAGTAGGCAGTTGAAAGATTACCTCTAGGAGAGAGAGATATTTTTCGGATTCCTATTTGTGATGATGTTGTACTTGTAGCATTTCGAATAAAGCACATGTTTTTGGGGTTATAAGTGAGAACTGAGTTTCGTTGTTATGACCGGAATATTTTACCACCTAAACACTAACTTTTGAAAAGAATAATGTGACTCTTATGTTGGAGCCTTCTGCATGTATTTTAATAAAATAGTTGGACTTCAGTTATGGTGGAAAGGTTTTTGAAAAACGCTAAGTAAAAGAATTTTTGAACTAGTTACCATACCTTTTTGGCTAGCTTATACCTTATCCTAGTCATTGACTTGTGTAGTATAGCAATTTGTAAAGACTAAGTTGGTGGCATGTTGGTCCAAGATAGAATGGGATAGTTTCTTTTTTGGATTAACGCTTTAGTACTGATTCTATAAAAGTAACATTGGTTAGAAAACCTATAAAAGTAGTTATCTCGGATTAGCCACCATAAATTTGTTATAAGAGAAGGGCCATTACCTACTATGTGAGAAGTTTGAATTTTCAGTAAGTATAAGTTTATGGTTAGTTGTTTCCTTACTTGGGATTGGGGATTTAAGACAAGATAAATATATCAAATATGAAGTTAACAATTTTTGGCTTTTATTGGAAGTTAAAGATTCATGTAATATTAATAGGAATATTTTGGAAACCAAAGAGATTTAACCCAAGATTGTATCTTAATACTGGATATGAATTTACCATTTGTTATGACACATTATTGAGATTTGATGCTTATTAGGATTTTGTCATTCAGACAGAAGAGGTGGATTTTAGGAGTTCTAATTAAATCTTTATATGACCACTAAATTAAGGCAAGTAACAGGATTGGCTAATGAATAAGTGAATAAAGAAAGTATAGAGATTTCAAATGGATAATTGTATTCCAAAGCAAGAGTGTAATGAGAAGGTGTTTTATGGAAATTTGTGGAACCACATTGAGCTGAAATCCCCATATGTATGAATTTTTAGGAAACAACAATTTTGAAAGACTAATGTATTTTGATAAGAAAATTATATTTGGAAATTTCATAAAAACAACTATATATATTTCAAAAAAAGATTTTTTTATGACTAAAATTTTGCCTCATTCGGATATTTCAAATAAGGTTTTGGAAAAGTTTTATATGTACAATAGGACGATTGGTAAGTCTTTATGGGGCTGGACAATATAAGTGGAACGAACCAGGGAGCACAAAATGAGTAAAATAGAGACTAGAAATTTGAGGACGAAAAGGAGTAAAAGTGTGACTTTACTTATAAGATTAAGGTAAGCCCGAGGTAACTAAGATGAGTGTGATGAAAGAAATACACCGAGGGATTCAAGTTTCTTATCCATATTCTTTTGACAAGTATTTCCTCTTTGATATTATATCAGTAGCTTCTTCTTTTGGTTATAGACTTCCTTCTAGTATATCCTTGGGAAGTGTAGATCTTAGTATTTGAGCTTATGGATGATAAGATACGGTTGAAACATGTGTCTGATACATGTTATGTTTGATGATTGCATGTGGATGCAAGTGTTTGCTAGTGGATTCAGTGGATGCATATACACACGTTAGGCATTAGATTAGGGATCAGCTGAACTAGGACACTTACATATTACATATGGATGTGTGAGCATTTTAATTTACTTTAAAATGGAGGGGAAAAATTGTGGTTGAAACATCACTTGGATGTTGCATTTTGGTGAATGGTTGTTGCACACATATAAAATTTTATATGTATCATTAAGATTCTCTTACATACATATTGGATGCGTGGCACAGACATAAATTACATTAAGGGGGTCAACTAGATCAGTAGACTGTATGATTTTTGCATTAGCATAGGGATATATACACGACACCTTTGCAGATTTTCATATAAAGCATTAGAATTTATAAAGACATTGGATGTCAGCGGTTGATGGTTGCGTAGAGGGGAGCAGATAATGGCTGATAGCATTTATAACATTCTTCTAGCTTTAGAGAATTCGGGAACGAAATCCTTTAAGGAGGGTAGAATGTAACAACCAGAATTTTTAACAAGCAATAATTAATTAATGAATTAATTAATTGAGGAATAAACTGAGAAAATAAATATTAATACATAAATATAGAGAATTAATTAAAAAGGATTTCACCGTTGCGTCCGTTACGAAATTCTGATTCAGATAGAGTTTTAGTTTGTGTAAATCGGACAAGAAATGAGTAAGTTATGATCAATCGAAGTTTGAAATTAAATTAGAGAATTAAATTAATAAGCAGAAAATAAAGCAATGGTAAATGGGCGACCCATACCATATATGGGTTGACACCTGTATCGACCGATGGGTCAATATGTGTGTTGACCCAACTATAAGGTAGGTCGACCTAGTTCAAACCATGCACGAGCCTATGCTGGGCCAATGTCGCCTGCTTCTGGATTGTTTTCTGATGTATTGTTGATGTGTCTTCTATGGTTTAGATTAAAAAACTGATATATAATGGCCTAAAATTTAAGTATAAAATACAATTAACATGGACAATAAATCCGGTGAACCTGGACACCTAACTCTACTATAAATAGCCTCCAACATCTAACCAAATCTTCACTACTCCATTTCTCTACCTCTCTCAAATAACATTCTCCTCAAATATAATTTTAATGGAGTATTGGAGGATTGGTTCTACACATATTTCTGGGGGATATTCATAGATAGAGAGGATCTAACAAAGCTTACTGGATTTTCTCAGATTTTTGTGAGTATTACCATGATTATCATATTTCTTTTAAGTATTTTTAGTGATTTCAGATCAAAATAAAAGGGATTAAGACAATAAAATAGATTGGAACTGAAAGTTTGACAATTATAGTGTTTATAAGTTTATCTTTTACATATCATTGTTCTTTTTATTCACTGTCTATTATTTACCCCTTTTTAGTTGTTATTATTACAAGTAAAATATTCTTTTTCACTACAACAAAACGACTATATTACAACTGTATTTTACAACTTTCACAAAACGTCAGTTGTAATAAAGGGTTTTTACAACTTTTTCCCCGATAGTCGTAATAAACTTATTTTCAACAACTCTTTTGTTTTGTCATTTGTAATAATGCCTATAACAGCTTTCCCTTTTTGACCGTTGTAATAAAGGATTATATTTAACAGCTTTTATTTTCTGCCACTTTTACAAATTAATTTTTAAAATATTCATAAAATTTGAAATTTCATAAATTCAAAACTAATAAAAAACTAAAAAAATTGTAACTTTACATAATAATCAAATTTTTAGAAACCTTGCATGGCTTTTTCAAAAACTTAGCAATAAACTATATCTATATTCCCTACGAAAAAAGGACATCCTAATCGGTGTGATTATTTGCTTAACCAAGGTGAATTATTATAATAGAATGATGCAAATATCGGAAGTGTTTAACCAATCACTATATAAGTAATGTTACCTACGTTATCATAAAATAATGAAATATGGCACGCATCAGGACCACAATAGCGGACATTACGGTTTGAAAAACGAAGAAGCGACAACCGAAATTTTTTGGTGGGGTAACCAATGTAATTTCCACAGCGACACCTTTATCTTTAATTAAAAATTTCCTCATTACATCCCTATTCTCCAAATCCCAAGTTCGTAGCTCGTTCATCTCCCCCCCAATTCCAAACTCGTCTAGGGTTTATCGAAATCCATTTGATGCATCACAACCGACAAGGAATAATTTAGATTCACGACATAGGAAATGGGAAAGCAGCAGCTTGTCCTGGCATAGCACATAATTGATGCGACTTAGGACTTCAACGATAGTGGCGACTAAACGACGAAGACAACTAGGCAGTGTCGTGATTACTCGTGTCAGATGTGACTAATTAGGCGGTTTGCGACCGCGAAGACTCCCACTTCGACCAAGCGAATGACAACAGGCGCAAAATTAAATTCCCATGCTCAGTACAGATCTTCTGTTATGATTTTTTCTAGATTGTTAAAAAGGCGGAAAGGTGCTTAATTTATGCGTTTTCCCATTTTGTATGCATTTTCAGATGCTAGTATTTTGTTTTTTTCCTTTCTAATTTTAAGAAAATTTTATTATATCGCTTATTGATTTGGCCTTGAATAAGATGGGAACACCAATGGTATAGAGGTTTCAGCTGGGTAATTGGGCTGCGTCGATTAATACAGTTGAGTTGCAATATGGGTCGGAGGAGCTTCATTAGGTGACATGGCTGTAGGGGGTTTAGGGTGGAGAGACTAGCTGAGGTCGATGGGTAGCAAGTAATTGCAGGATAATCGGAAGGGAGTGGTGCAGTTGCAGGTCGAAGAAGTGGAGGAGGAGCAGGTTAGTGGATGGGTTTGCGGCGCGGTGGAGACCAGTGGGCAAAAGTGAAAGGCTGACTCCAGAATTGTGACATTCGCGCTGTGTTTCATCCAATACTTTTCTAGAAACATTGCAGCCCCACTATATAGGTACACATACATGAATCATTATTTTCCATATGATTGGTCCATGAATGTGAATCATATATATGCATTTTTACCTGACTACGGCAACCAGGAAATTTGGAAGCAATATGGAGCAATCTTTACTGTTGTAGCAGGTGTTGCACTCGCACGTTGGACTCCATCAACGTTTATGCCATCGATTTAAGCTCTGCCATGTCCTGAACAGTCCTTGTCAGCCACTGCCACTATTTCTCTTACTGCTTTTCTAGCCTAACTTGGGTTTATGATACGATATGCTACGATACTGACGACTATTGTTAGTATTATAAGACACCAAACCTCTATTTTTATGAATATCTGATTCATTATGGTTTTATGGAACAATAACAGTTGACATACCCCTTTCACAAAATAGAAATCGTTAATTAGAAGCTTTTATGTCCATATTTAGTCTTCATTTCATGTTTGCATATACATTTTTTGAATTGTAACGAAAGTGGGTTATGTTTGCACTTGCAGATGACAACGTTGGTAAATAAGAATGATGGTGTTTCAGAATCTGGAGGATAGTAGCACTGCATATGGAGTTTTTCTTTTGGTTAGTTGAAATTTTAGCACATTCGAGTGCTGATATGTTATATCCATTTTCTTTCTTTTGTAGTTCTTAATGTATTGAAAATCTGACTGTTGTCTTCATGTTAGTTTCTTTATCTGAGCACTTCCTTTTGTTATCAGCATTCCTTTTAACTAAAAATAGTTTTAGTCCAATATTTCGGAGTTGGAAAATTCTATTTCAACCCAGCAATTTGCTGAGTAGACCACCAGTTTTATAAAAAAAATTCAAAGACGAAACTACCCCTTTTCAGTTATTTTTTTAAAAATTTCGGTCTACCTCATAGTGCCCCTACGTGGTATTGTAAGGAACCTAGTAGAGACACTATGTGGTAACTAATGATACCTAGTAGAGGCTCTGTAACACCCCGAATTTTTAATGATATTAAAAAGAATAAATTAAATAATAATTAATTTAATATTCGGAATTAGAAAAAATGACTGCACCATTGCGTCCGTCTCGAAATTCTTGTCAAGATAGACATTTGGTTTGCATAAAACAAACACCGTATGAAGAAGTTATGAGGGTTTTAAGTTTGTATACACAAAGAAATATTTTGTATATACGCATGAGTCAGAGGTGAATCAGAGATGAGTCAGAATTCTATCCAAAGGATTCAAATTCGAAAAATTCCTTTGAGTGGTAAAATTCCCGCTTTAGGGGGTCGATCCCCCTAGAGGGGTGACGACCTAGGGGTCGACCCACCCACAGGGTGTCGACATCCGTAGGGCTGACGTAGCTCTCGGTTTCAGGGGGTCTGGCAACCATATATACGTGTCCTATTTCTCATATTTTATTCATTGGAAGTCATGGAGGCCATATGCTGGTAGAGTGCGAACTAAGCCATTTTCTACAACAACAAATTCTACAAATCCAATTCGGAAATTCTAGATCTATTCTTCCTCAATTCTCTAAACCTAACGCTGTGAATTCTAGTTTCTTTTAGGTTTAGATAAATAAAAGTAGATTATGAAAGACTGTGATTTGGATATGTGTAAACCATGAATCTGTGCTATTATCGTATCTGATACTATGTCGTGATAGATCTATTTCTTTAGATCCAATTCAGTTGTGATTATTCTGCTATGTCATGATAGATCTTTTTCTTTAGATCCAATTCAATTGTGATTTTCTACTATGTTATTATTATGGATCTTGGTTTGTAACTATACTGTGGTTAATATAAATCTATTAATTTGAACAGTTTTTTTGGCAAGGACGACTGATTTTTAAGGTGACCAGAAACACCGTTTATTATCATGTTAAGAACTGGTACTCTGCGCATGCACAGAGTAACAAGTCTGGCTTAAAGTGTCCAGTCACTATCATAACAACATAATAACGAAGGGATGCATCATATAAGGGAACGAAAAAAAAAAATAACCTACAAATCATCTCCCTCATTGTAGAAAAATCCGGTGTAAGGAGTCATATTACGCTTAAAGATCCAGAAGCGAAGATCCAAATCATTCACATTGAATGGAGCCAATAGGCAATTTCGGTCCTATGAGAGATCCTACATAATAACCCCATTGTTTTCTCCAACTTTTCCATCATTTCTCATAATCAGTTTGCTATCGTCGGGTGTGAAGAATAAACGACTACGATCTTCTGTCGTATCATCAATAAATATAAAGAAGACGTCATTAGTGTCACAGTGCATTCCAAAAGAGGCATGCACCCAAGAATCTTCCTTCTTACTCCAGGAGATTTCAGGATCAGGAGGAGCATCAGGTAAAATAGCAGGAGGCTCTTCCACAAGAACTTCTTCCACCACTGCTTGTGCTATCATCCTTCCCGTTGGGATCCATACACATGCATAAGGCTTAGGAAGGGGAGATTTAACAGGGAGAGGCATGCTTGCTTCATGTTGACAGGTATCAGAACAATGACCAAAGAATTTGCAGGATGAGAAGATTTCAGGTTGCCATTTATATGTCAAATCTACATAATGAACTCGATTTTCTACACTAACTTTGATCTGAGTCGGCAAAGGTTTATCAGGAGTTATCTCAATCAGTGCTCTTGCATATACTAAGTTTCTTCTTGCAACTGTATTAGCATCAAAGCATTTGAGCTTACCTATATGACAAGCAAGCCAATTAAGACCACGAAGAGGTTGAAGCACGGAAGGAATATGGGTGAACTGCGCCCAGACAGGTATCGATAAGATCCATCACGGACTCTATCAATAAAAGCACTCCATGACGTCACAATAAAAGGTCTCCCATCAATGATTGATGGTATAGCTTCCTGAACATGTCTCCTCTCATCAGCTGAGGAGAACTTAAAATAATATAGACCGTCAACATACGTCATTTTCAAAGATGCATGGATATGCCAGGAATTACGACACGCTGTGAGCATATTAACATCCGGATGTTTGGAATCCAAGAAAAAGCCAACAAGGTGGTCATTCCATAACTTTGCCGCTTCGTCGTGGATATCTTGCAGTGGGATGGAGCCAGCCTTAGCATGGAGGATATCAAATTCTACTGGCATGTACTCCCCAGCATTGTGGTGAAGTGAATCGAATAATGTCGTCCATTTCTTTAGTGCATTCGCAGGCAGGTTATTTGTTGCTTCACCGCAACCTGGGGTAGCAAATCCTTGGGGATGATTGCTTGTATTGTTTATTGTAGGCGAGATAGGAGAGTTATAGCATACTGGGTATTGACTAGCACCATTATTGTTAGCCTAATTGAGTGAGGATATTTGTTGAACATTTGATGGGTGTTGATTTTCTAAGCAAGTTTCAGAGTTGGTGGCTCGAGTTTCATTCAATCCAACATTCACATGCTCACCACAAACACCATCAATTCCCAATGCAACTTTATCAATGACCGAGGAAGCGTCACCCAATACAGCACCCAAGTTTACAAACAAAGAAAAATCAGCTTGTTCATTCGCTTTCGTGCCTAGTAGAGGCCAAGCTGACGAAGTACGATCTAGCAAAGGAGATAAGGGCGTCTTACCCTTGGCAGCAACGCTCGCAGAAAGCCCATCTACATCAATTTCGGATATCAGTTTGTTCAGCGGATGACTATTAGGTAAGGAAAAAACCGACCTTGCAGGTGGGGAAGCTTCAAATTCTTGGTCAGCATCAGAATCAGAGAGGGATTGTAGAGATTTGGCGCGGCTAATCATTTAAGTGAATCATGAACATATGCCATCTTGAATTGGTTAGGATTGGATCTAAATCTTTATCTAAATTGTAACTTCTATGGCATGCTATGATGTGGAATTGTGTAGATCTATTTCTAAACTAGTAGATCTAATTTATGTGGACATTAAAACTGTTAGTCAGATCTAGATTATCACCTTGTGTTATCATGTTAGAACTATTTTATGTGATCTAATTTATCACCTTGTATTATCATGTTAGATCTATTTTAACCACTAGATCTGAATCATGTGATATAATCTATCACCATGTGTTATCATGTTAGATCTAAACAAATGGGACATCTAAACTACCGATTTAGATCTTACTATGCTAATTGGGACATCAGTTATGTTCACTAGTTTTATGTTCATCTTGTTATGATGATAATTACATGTCCATGCCAGTATGTATGTTCGCATTATCATGCTAAGTTTATGTTTATGCCAAGATGATCATTTTTGTTACATTCCTATGGTTTTTCCCTATTATCATTTATGACTAGGCTATTGTCTAGCCTAGGCACGTTGCCAATTTTGTGAGGGCGCTAGTTAAAGAATGGGGGAAAATGGGTTAAAAATGGCATAATTTGAATATGAACATTTTTGGACATGTAATTCAAATTTATTGGGTAAAATAGGTATTGACACCTAAAAAAGGAAAGGATTAAATAATTGGCAAATTAATTAAAATTGGAATGTCTAATAATTACAATTAGGAATTGTAATTGTACATACGACATGAGGTTAGTTGCATTAGTGGTGGAAGTCTGTCTGGACCCGACCGGCATATCCAGCAACCACTAATGTTGAACCTAATGTGGGAGGTCTAAGTACGCAAATATGAATCGGGCGAAGACACGAGGTTAGGCCCAACTGTGGAATAAGACTGCCCGGACCCGACCGACATATCCAACATCCACACGTTGTAGGCCTAATGTGGGAGGTCTAGCCCATTATAAACCATAAATGGACATGGTAATAAATAGGACTACTTCACCTAAACTAATCCATAAGGGATTGTATGATATTGAGCTAAAGTAAGGGTTAAGTAAAATTGATTAGATCAATGGGAGGGTTAAGTAAATCTTGGGTAAGTAGGTAATATTAGTATATATAGGCCCACAAACTTAACCATTAAACAAACATTCTTGGATCAGTGGGAGGGTTAAGTAAATCCTGGGTAGGTGGGTAATATTACTATATATAGGCCCACAAACTTAATCCGATAAGGTTATGTAATTAAAGACACCTAGTGGTATACATGGTCGGTGGAAACAATAAAGTTATGTAATTAAAGACACCTTTTGGGGTTAACATAGCTTGTAGAAATGATAGGGTTATGTATTAAAGACACCTATTGGTAAGCATAACCAGTTGGAAGATTGGGGGATATGTATTAAATACACCTATAGGTATGCATAACTGATAGAAAGATTGGAGTTATGTAATTAAGACACCCCTTTATGGTAAGAATAACTGGTATAGGGCTATGTAATTAAAGATACCTAAGGGTATACATTGTTAGTAGAAAACCTAGTGGGGATACAAAACGAGGGGGAAGCTTATATCATATTGTGTGGGACCCAT
This sequence comes from Allium sativum, assembly GCA_030737875.1. Lineage (NCBI taxonomy): Eukaryota > Viridiplantae > Streptophyta > Magnoliopsida > Asparagales > Amaryllidaceae > Allium > Allium sativum. The sequence continues at coordinate 880,361,755 of CM060909.1, forward strand.
TTCAGTCAATAACCCGAAATTGGTATCAAGTAAAGAACTCTGTACTAGGCGGAGAACGAGCACACTTACTAATTGATTGTAAGATATCCAAACGAGACGGATGGTATGGGCGGCGCAAACCAACCAGGGACATGTGCGTGCATGGGCCGGGTAGAGGGGGCTAAAACAACCGTGACACCAGTAGATATGGTTGTGCACACCATGGGTTGCCACTTTAGGAAGTGATACCTCCTACCGTGGGGCCAACACATGATATCAACAGGGTAGGGAGCCGATCAATTAGGGTAGTGGTTAGGGTATACTTGGACGTATGACGTAAGCCTACCAACTCATAGTGAAAGGTATCATCTCATTTCAGTTATACTAGTAATAATGCAGAATAATCATTAGTGAGGCACATACACCTTATCTTGCTTACCTTGTCACACTTTCCATTTATGTAGTAATCTCTCTCTTATCCACTTTATATGCCTATCATGTTGCTTTTATTTATCTACTGGCTAAAAGTAACTAGACTCGCCAGACTTTATGCCTGACCCTATTGTTTCTCCTTCTTTCTTCTGTTTCCCCCCTAGGTTCTCAAGGGAGGGAATTCTCAGGCTTGTTCAGGATTCTGCTGTCGTCTTGCTTGAAGCTTCTAGATGTATTGCTCAAACTTCTATCTTTGCTACTATGGCTTATGATTTGGGGATTATGCTTTCTTTGTTAGTGCACTCTGATATTTAAAGTACAAGACAAAAGTTTTAATGATGTACTGAGTTTTATGTATTTTCAGACATATGGTGTAGTGCTTTATAATTAATAAAAAATAAAAATTTCCGTGGCTATCTTATTTATATCTTTCTTGTAATTTTTCTGTGTTTGTTTACCTATAGCACTCCACGAAACTTAATGCATTCCCTTAGTGAGTGACATTAACGGACGTGGGGTGTCACATGCTCTACGTGGTATCATTAGTTACCACGTAGTGGCCCTACGAGGTTCCATCGAAACCACGTAGAGACACTTTGGGGAAGGGTATTTTTTTTAATAAGACGGGGGGCTACTCAGCAAAATGTTGGGTTTACTCGTTTTTGATATACTTTGGGGGGCTACTCACCAAACTGCTGGGTTAAAATAGAATTTGCCTTCAGTGTTTGTGCAATATATCTTTTATGGCTTCGCCAGTGTGAAGTATCCTACCCAAGACAAATAATCCAAATTAAGGGAAATTCTAAACATCATTCTTATCATTAATCATTGCCAGTAAAATTACTCAGTGAACGTTGTGTTGTTTAGTTAAACTGCACAATAGTAAAAAACAGACTGTTTGCTTACAAAATTCAAAAAACAAGTATTGCTTGAACTTTTTATTAATTTTAAGTAAATGATAATTATGACTTGTTTGAAAACAATTGTTCGATGCACAGAGTGTGTACGTGTACTTTGATAAGTCGATGCACTGGACGAGCGAGAAGATTTCACTACACCAAGCACAATCTGGACAGCATGTTCATAACGAATGTAAGTAATTTGGGTCTGGAGGGAGAAGGAGGAATGGGAAATGACCGAGCGAGAGCTGACAGGGTAGGTAGGATAGCACAAGCAAAGTCTGGTGAATGTCAAACTGGATGGGAAAATATTGACAGTAGATGATGGTTTGGTATGAGCTGACATCCGACAACATATGGGTTACGATTGGGCAAATGACAGATCATCGTTCTTGTAAGAATTTTAGACCTTTATTTTCAAAAAATATTTCCTTCGGGTATCTCTTGAGTTGATCACAATGCATTTACAAATTTTTCTATAATCGTGCTTATGTCGTGGAATGCACAAACAAAGATTTATGTTTATTCAGCTAAACAGAAACAAATTTGAAGCGCGTATAAGAGATAGGCATAGTAAACATACTCTAACTTCATCAAAATCTATTGTGGATGAGTATGTTTTTCTTGTTTTTAATAGAAAACGTTTACTTGTTCTCCATGCAAAATTTGTATGCCAAATAACTTTTGAACTTTTTATTCAGCCAACATTATAAAATACTTAAAGTAACATTACATCTATCATGATGCAGATCCTTCAAGGATACAAATTTGTGGGTTATACTTACAAAACTTGGAAGCTGTAAATGATCATAAAGTAGCTGGAATAGGTAATTTTGAGTGGACTTTTCATAGGTTTCAAAGGCAAATGAGCTTTGTAGATTTTAGAAGCAATTCCTGATGTGAATAGAAGATATGAGGATAGCATTAGATAGAGGCCAATTACATTTCAAAGGCAAACGAGCTTTGTAGATTTCATAGGCAAATGAGCTTTTGTAATTGGGTTAAAGGTTTTCAGAGGCAAATGAAAAGGATAGTTGTAATTTTATACATTTTTAAGTGGTATATGACTTATAATTTGTATTCTGAATATAAAGTAATGTTTTTTATCATTGAGTGGATCATGATGTCTTTAATCTTACATCTATTTCTTATGTTATTTATCTATTTATTGTTGCACATATATAATACATATAGATTTTTATACATATAATTTGTGCATATATTACAACAACAACAAAGCCATCTCGATATAGCGCGTCGCTAAGAGGATTACACCTAACGATATATCATAAGGTTCCATATCCATAAGAGAAGCTAAGTTTTTACGTTGGCTCGCCAAGCCTATCACAACCCTCCTCCTTTACCCTGGCTTGGGACAGGCTGCATAGAAAACTACACAGGCGGAGTTTTTGTGCATATATTACAACTGTAAAATAATAGTTGTAATAAAATATATCACAATGGTTGTAAAAAGTACGACAAAGACGGTGCAAAACAGTTATAATAAACTTTATTACAACGGTGCAAAACAGTTGTTAAAGATTCTAGTCTATTACAACTTCTTAATATACGACGGTTACCCCACCGTTGTTAGATACATTTTACAATGGTTTTCCACCGTTGTAATATGGTCAATTTTTTGTAGTGTAATTTTATCCCCTTTTTCTGTCATTACTTACAGTCTTGTAATGCCTATTTATTCATTTCTGAGCCTAGACCTACGTCTCCTTTTTCATTGTTTTTGCGCTGGGCCTAGGCCAACGAGAGCTTAGGTCTTTACCGTTTAATTTGCGTACAAATAGAAAAATATGTTAATTTGGTAATAATTTGGAAAACATGTTAATATGACAGTAATTTGTAAACATTTTAATTTAACGGTAATTTGGAAAATATGGTGATTTAACAGTAATTTGGAAAACATGTTAGTTTGACAATGATTTGGGAAGCATGTTAATTTGACAGTGATTTGGAAAACATGTTAATTGGAATTAATTATACTTAATTTGACAATAAGTAACCTGTATTTGGAAAACATGTTAATTGAAATGAATTGTACTTAATTTGGCATTAAGTAACTTGTTGACACCAAAATTTCGCACAACACCCAAGAGATAAATTTGTAGAGATTAAATGAAGGTAAATAAATGTAAAATGAAGAGATAGAACAAGCAAATACACAGATTTATAGTGGTTCGGCGTTAATGAGATTACGTTCACTTTATAATTCTTCTTATATCAAAAATCTATTACAGTCGAATGGTAACAACAGTGATATAATAATACATTGGTCAAAAGATAGTTCTTCTGAGTCCAGAAGGTCTATTTATAGGTGCTAAAAACATTCAAATCAGCTGTGATAAGTGTTTTTGATCCAAGATTTTAGGAGATCCTGAATAAAAGTTCTTTTCCAGGATTGCGGTGAGATTTGAATCTTCAGTGCTAGGTGGCATCCGACTGCATCATAAAAGATGACTCATTGCATCCAAATAGGAGCGGGACCAATTCTTCAGGAGGATATTTTGTAAGGCGTCGGAGTGAATCTGACTCGGTCGGTCTAAAGATTATTGTGTCAACTGTTTGGAATATCATATTTGCATGTTTGGCTAAGTCTTAGATGTCGATCGACTCATCCCTGGGTCGATCGGTTCTTAGGCCGCAATCACAAAGGTTTTCTTGTCATCTAGGCCGGATCCCATAATACCAATGAATCTTGATGGACTTGCCAAACGGCTAGTCAATATAACCTGTATTTGGAAAACATGTTAATTGAAATGAATTGTACTTAATTTGACATTAAGTAACATGTATTTGGAAAATATGTTAATTGAATTGAATTGTACTTAATTTAACATTATGTAATCTATGTTTGGAAAGCATGTTAATTGGAATGTATTGTACTTAATTTAACATCAAGTAACCTGTATTTTGATAACATGTTAATTGGAATTAATTGGACATTAAGTAATAGGTAAATGGAAAACATGTAAGCAGTGAATAATTGGATTTAATGGCATTAAGTGACATGGTGAAAAGGTTGTTGATTGTTTTCGTTAATTAAAATCTAGAAATAAAAGGTTGTCGATTACTTTCGTTAATTACAATCTAGAGACAAAAGGTTATAGATTACTTTTGTTAATTACAACCTAGAAATATAACAAATTGTTACATTGGGCTTATTAATGAACATAAACGCTCTAAGTTAAACTTGTATGATTAATAAGCGAAAGGGGCCCATTCCTTTGAGATATAAGGGGATCGTAGAAATTGTAGTTATAAATTGGGGACCAAGTCTCAGGCGGCTTGCGTCAAGTGCATTTTTGTGTACGAATCTGTATAAGTCAGTATTCCTTGGTTATCACAGGGCCTTGCACTAGGTAAGTGCTAAGGCACACTTACACTGAACTGGACAATCGGAAGTCCAAACAAAAGGTAGGTACAAGGTCGTTCCAGTGGAGTCATAAGTGTGCATGGTTCCGAACATGGAAGATAAAAGATGTAACACCTGTGATTAATGATGTCTCCTTTTAGTTGACGGGCTCGGGATTGATAAGCTCGATTATTATGGCTGGCATAGGTTATTCGCATCTGGTAAGTTGATTGATGGGTAGCATTAGGAAATTACTTTCTAAATTACTTGTTTTTGTTCGAACTTGTAAAACTGCAAAACAATCAGCAAGTTTTAGTATAGTCATTATCATCGTCATTGTATCTTGGATAAGAATAGACAATCCTTTATGTCAATTCATATCAGTTACCATTCACCTTTAGATATGTACATACACTTGCCCTTTTATGACACTAAAACCACTATTTATATGTTTTCCTTAACTTAGCAGTCGATTTGGTAATCATAGCAGCTCACCAGGCTTTATGTCTGAGCCTTTTCCTTTCTTTCTTTCTCTTTCTTCCCTCAAGCTTAGTGGGAGAAAGTGTATAGTTCATATTCCTTTGTTGATTTTGTCATGATGGATTTCTGCAAAAGATGGATTACTTCCTGTTCCCTTTCCAAGGTTAGGTTGTATCTTTATGACTATTTGGGGTATAATATTATTTTACTTTGATCTTGTTTTGGCTGAGATTTTGAGATATGACACTTTGTAACTGTTTGGTTAATTGAAACAAAAATGATGTTGTATTTAAATGAAAGTTTCTTCTTCCATTGTAAATTTATTATTTTAAGTCGTGTGAAATCTTAATCTTTGTGATGTTTTATGTCTTTATACCTACAATGCTCCATAATTTCTTATGGAAATCCTCATAAGAGGGACATTAGGGAATGTGGGGTGTTTCAAAGAACGCACGGCTGACGAAGAAGAACGAGGAAGTACACCACTCCGTCAGGACAATGAATCTTTGATCTAGGATAACGAGAGGCTGCGAGAGGAAAATGAATGAGCACAACATCTGATCAAGGAGATTGAAGAGCTCAAACGACTTCTAGATTCAGATCGCGTTGAGCTCGATCAGATTAAGAAAGACACGGAAGTTGTAGAGGCTTCGAACTTAGAGGTGTTGGGCTAGGTTGTAATGGCCCTCCCCGCACCAGCCGACATTGCCAATGAAAGTGCGATGTGCCAATGTCCGACTAGCACAGAACGGTCGTCAAAAAAAGGAAAAGAAAGGAATTTGAACTAACAAGGAACTTGTAGAATGTCTCACAGCACATGGAATAAAATATAATAATAACATAATTGACATAAAACAGGGGAGACAGTGCATAAGCTGAAAAGTAAACCACAATCATCATAGCAGCGGAAATCCAAAATATAGCTTATGATCCATAACCATTATTACAACTTCAAAATACTGTTTCTAAAGAAAAATAAAGGAAAGGTGCACTACTAATGCCCAAAGCAGTGACCATCAACAACACAGGGAGAATATATGTAGATAACACGTAGGAGCCTCCTGCTCGTCTCCGGATCAGCTACTCGTGCATAACCAGCTAACATGTCTCTAGTCTGCTCGTTTAGGAGCACCCATAGTAATAAGAGGAGACATAAAACTCTGGGTCAGACAAAAGTCTGGTATGAGCGATAAGCAGTTAAACAGAACAATAACAGGTATATTAACCATACCTGAACCTGGACCTGCAACCAAAGAGTTAGCACAACATACCGTACAATACTCTAAGGTGCCACTAACATATGGTGTAAAGGATACAGGGGTGGGGGTGTGCATGTCATGGTGATGGAAAACAATCAAGAATAGCAACCATCCTTACATCTCTCACTCAGTGCGTAAAGCATACGATATCCACCGCTTTGATCACCCAATACTTTGTTACGATCACTCTACCCTATGGAGTCGTGACGGCTCCACTGCACTGATCCGTAACCACTAATACTTTGCTATGTCCACTCTGCTCCATGGAGTCATGATAACTCCACTGCACTGACTCATAGCCATGCTACGATCACTCTGCCCCGTGAAGTAATAACTACCCCACTGCACTGATCCATAGCCTAACATTCATCTTTCGGTGGTGAATCAAAGTTATGGACGTTGATAACTCCTTAGCATACGTCCCGCAGAAAAGTCCAATCATGAAGTTAACTCGTTAGTTCCCATCTGGTTCCTGAGTACAAACTTCCCATTTGGACTACCTTTGGATCTCGGGTTATAGTCATCATCTTCAGTTGGGTCTCCATCGGTTCGATTCAGTTCGTAATGCACCTCCGGGTCGGGTCGTGATTGCCTGCCTCGGGTCGGTTCGTGAGTGGCAACTTCTCTTCCTCCAAAGTTCGGTTCGTGATCCATGAAGTGGCTCGAGGTGCCTCTGTTCGGGTCGGTTTGAGCTCCTCCATTCAAGTCAGTCCATGCATGTCAACTACTCCAGGTCGTGGTCCACCCCCTGAAGCAGCTCGGTCCGATCATCCTCCTCGGGTCGGGTCATGGTGCCCGATTCGGATCGGTTCGTTCCATCTCCAAAGCATCAGGTCGTGACTGGCATCTTCAGGCGAGCGGTCCAGGTCGGTTTCCATCATCACGAGCGGGTCGGTTCGGGGAGAGGTGTCACGATCGGGTAGGGCGATCCGATCCCTGCACAACTTTCCTGCAACTCTTCCAACGACTGTTTTACGCCACACGACGACGTTTTTGACCATTCTAACTATTCTAAACAATAACAAAGCATACCATACAGTCATAGAAACATGTATAATCGACCATAAACACCAAAGCAACAATCATAGCATGTAGAATGGATCAAACATACCCAAAAACCCATATTTTCCCCTTAATCATGTTTAAGCAAATCTAATGATATGATTAACAAAGCTTAACCAAACTAACCCAAACTTCTAACAGAGGTCTAAAACGGTGTTTAAGAATTACTAAACATTTTTCCAGAATTTAATCATGTTTAAATTCGCTATTAACACTAATTACCCTTAATTAACCATAATTAGTGTAAAAACAAGGATAATCATTCACCTTTGCCACAATTAAAACTTTCAAAACTAAAACTCCGCTGATTTCGGCGAATACCAATGTCTAACAGCAGCTCTAACTCAGAAATTGTGCTATTTCTACTTGATTTGATGTTGCTAAGCTTAATCCTTGATTAGAGAGCGCTCTTGGATGAAATAAGAAGGTGAAGACCATTGTTAGGGTTTCTATGATGTATTTGGCGGCTGGAAAATGAGTAAAAACCGAAATCCCTAACCTTAACAGCCGTTCAATACCTCAAATCCCGAAATCCCCCATTGGGCCTAACTGCTAATCGCCTGGTTAAGCCCAATTAAGCTATTTTTCACCCTCTAAACCTTAATTCAGCCATATCTCCCAAACGGTAAGTCCGTGTGGCTAATGTGACCAATCTATGGAAAGGTAAACCATAATCCAGATTTAATGCAAGTAGTTTCAGGTCAAAACTCCTTATCAATCAAAAGTTATGGCCGAAACAAGATCAGCTAGGGGCAACACGGTCATTTAAAAACCGGCAAAAATCATGAACATGGGAAATGACCCCAATAGCCGTCTCCCAAAGTTACATGACCATACGACTGCGTATGTGAGAGAAATAAATATTCTACGATCCTTCGATGCGTAGGATGCGGGTCGTTACACAGGTGGACAGTGTGAAAGCAAAATTTCAAGCTTAGCTAAAGAAACATATAGCCAAGGTATTTGAAGACCAAGAGAGAGCCGAGGCGGAGCTAGAACCATCAATGTGGGCATCTTACGTCAAGACACTTCGATTCGATGGAATCTCGTGGTTTGAAGATTATGCATGCGTGATGGCTCAAGCCTGAGAAAAGCTAGTGGAATATGAGGTAGGAATTCAGGTTGTGGAGTCGATCGATGAGGCGGTGCTGATGGTCCAGTATTTAACGGAGGAAATGCACTTGGTGTTGGTAGAAGTAAGGCGTTGTTGAAAGAGGATGCCAAAGCATTGGAGGTGGTTAAAAGAGGCATTTGGCCACCTAGACACATTCATGGGTTTGGGGTTAGGAGAATTCAGGCTGGAGGATCTCGACATATAAGTTTTGGAAGAGAATGGGAAATGGGAAGGGGAAACTCAAGTGACAGGGTCGACGGACGCAGGCGGACCGACCATGCATGAACTGGTTGAAGAGAAAAGGGCCAAACTGTTGATGAAGTCGGAGGAGATTGAGATGAAGAAGAAAGCTGGTGAGGAAGCTCTCCTTAAGCCCTAGAAAGAGGCAAAAGAGAAAGCTGCGATGGGTGTCCAGGCCAAGGTCGAGGAAGCCCGAAAGAGGGTTGAGAAGGCGATGCCCCGAAAAAAGGAAGAGGGCGCTTCGCCAAGCTTAAGGCTGAGGGGGAAGCCAAGATAACAACGGAGAGGGGGCTATAAGACGGACGAGGGGTAGAGAAGAGGAAGGCCCCATGGTAGGCCAAGAAAGATGAACAAGAATCCCTCGTGGAGTTGGACAAGTCGGTGGTGTTGGCACTTCATACGGGACTCAACACAAATCCAAAAGATTGTGTTTGGTCCTAATGCGAAAGCGATCATCGCCGACATTCCGAGTGACTTCGATGATGAACAACTGCTTGGGAACAATCCAGAGTTTGAAATACGATATCATGCTTAACCTACTCCGACAAATGTTGTAACGCCCCACCTCTATACTCGTGTTAGCTAAGGTCATTGCAAGCAATGATGTCAACAAACCCGAAGAATAAGGCTATTAAGGTGCGACCATCTGTATAATAGCTTTGAACGAGTGCTAAACATATCAGAGAATGTGGTCTTACTTTTCAAATCTCGTGAGGAAATCCGACACATCTAATTCAAGTAAAAACTGCTACATAACGGCTATATATAATTCGGAAAGCAATATAAAATATATAACAATAATTCGTAGTCAGACACAAATATTCGCATCACTAAAGAGGAAAATGAAATGAATATAACACATGAGTGTAAACACAAGATAGTTGTCATAGTCGATCCACTATACAACAAAATAATAGGTGCATGGCTACTCAAAATAATATGTACTCAAAGGAGTCTCATATACATATAACCTAAAAATTACAACACTAAAGTAATTAGCCCAAAAGTGGAGGATATTCCATGCTGAAGTCAAGAAGAATCACCTAAAATACCTCGGTCTGACCCGAGTATTATTTACACAAAGATAAACAGTAAATGGATCAGTCTAGCTATACTTATCTCATAAACTAGGATATAATAAGAGATATAAATAAATCTGAACATAAATACGATAATAATAATGTCATGCATAAGTGTGAAGCCCGGTAATGGCTACGGTATATCTCAAATCTATATCAGAGCTATAAAAGAATATCTCAATCAAAATTATATAGCCACTCATAGGAAATGATAACTCATATCAAATCAATAAGAAAATTGATAGTTCATATATCAATAAAACTAAGATTGATAAATTAATACCAGTACGAGAATTAACAGTATGTATGTCAATTAAGACTAAGATTGGATAAATTAATACCAATACGAAAATTGACAGCTTATATTTCAATAAAACTCATATTCCAGAAATTCAAAAACTAGAAATCCGAAAACCAAAGAGAAAACAAGGGGGTAGGCCTCAAGATGGGAGTCCGAAGTATCAACCTGGGAATATGAAGAATCAACCAACACGTGAATCGAGATGGGACATGATCTCTAGGTAGCTAGCCTTTAAGTTGAGCCGAAGCTTCAAGATGGCCTGAAGGCCTGCTGCCGAAATCAGAAGTCTGAGCCTTATTTTCAAACGTTTGAAAATTCCAGATGTCTGGGAAAAGACTCCAAACATCTGACTTGATGTTCGGATCAAAAATCGATCCTGGATCAGATGTCTGAAATTTATTCCAGACGTCTGACCTAATGCAAATCAGACAATAAAGAAAGGAGCTCTCCGATCGGAGAGTTCCGAAAACTTCGGACGTTCCATATTGATTCCATATGTTTTTGAAATCTTGCATACACTCTTTGAAGCACAAAAAATGACATGCATGTACACAAATTCACGAAAATGCAAAGGATTTGCTTTTTAAACACAAAAACGCTCAAATTCATGAAAACCAAACATTTCACACGCAATGCACACACAACACATGGGTGATAAGAGCACACACAACCATGATAACTCATATAAAAAATTGTGAGTACTCAAGAACGCATCACCCCAATTCACTACTGGGATTTACAAATCGAATTCATATAATCGAATTCAAAACTCATGAAATGGAATTCTTATTCAACTCAAACCAAATCATGTAACATAAACACAAAACAAACGTGCCATAGGCACAATATACAAGCTTAAAGCTTGACACATAGATGTGAGCTCTAAAAGAACCCACCTTTGGTTATTAAAAGAGAAGAGATGAATGAAGACTTTTCCAAATCAATCTCTCTTCGAATATAACACACAATTCTTCAATCTACACATGGATATACCATATTTTATAAGAATTAGGTTTAGGAATTCATAAGGACTGAGGAGGAATTGAGCTGGAGAAGATAGAGATTGAGCTTACCTCCCTTTCTCTATGGATTTCCACTTGATTTCAACATGAATTGGATTCCTAAGACCAAGCTAGGGATTAGGGAATTTTAATTTCCCTTTCCCTCTCCCCATTTCTAATTTTGTGGAGTATGAGGAAATGAATGAAGAAGGAGGGGTCGTAGGAGCTTTAAGGGTGAGCTTGGTTAGCTAACTCAAGACCCAAATCAAAGTCCTAATTTTTACATACTTGAAATATATTGAAGTTTATAGTTTTCGAGCACGCAAAGGACATTTTGAACTCAATGGAAGTGGTTTTGAGTCCAAATTCATCCATATGCAAAATGTGACTTTTTGGTCACACACATGATTAAGGATTAACGACGCTATATTTAAATAAAATATTTAAGTACATTATCTTCAAATATGCGGGATGTTACAGACTTCCCCCTTAATGAAGTTGCGTCCTCGCAATTACTTAAGCAAAAACTCAATAGAAATAACAACCATGCATCAACAAGATCTATGTGAAAATAGATTAACTATTGAATATTCCTATAGAATTTTTACTTTGAGTTATAAATCACTATATAACTTAAGTATATACACGTATAATATTCAAATAAAAGTCACAAACATATCCGAGCAACTAACTTATTTTTCCAATGTTTTCAAGAAATTAGAATTTTCTTACTCAAATTCTATATAATCTAAATCCTCAATTTCAATAATTATCTAAGTTTTAATCGCGGACTACCTTACTGCTATAAGCTCGTTTTAATTAAATTTAATTAATTTGTTTAACATTCAATAAGTTTTAAATTATAAACCTATACTCTTATGTTTTCAACCTAAACTAATTAATCAATAAAACTAGAAAGTTTGAAATGCTGACTATCTAAAATCGTCGAACATTCTTTATCATGTTCTAGCTAGAAAAATTTATCCCTTATAAAATTTCTTAGAATTACTCTAGCATACAAAATTTTCTTACAATGAATAGGATGTATATATTGGTCATATATTTCCCATTCACAAGGATAAGCGATCTCATTGGGAAAACATGATCAAGAAATAAAAATCCGGGTTATACACCCTAAATAGGAAATATTAGCACATTCTCCAACATTTCAAAAAATAAATAAATTGGAACTTTTAGGTTTCCAATAAACCCCAAAATCTCAAATTTGAAATATTAGCACGTCCTCTAATATTTCACGAACGTCGTCTAAATCATGTAAACAAGATAAATGGTAGAAGTTGAAAGAATTACATCAAGCTTGAAAACTTTTGGTTTTCAAATATAAAAATATATCACCAACCAAGTTGAGGTTAAACCCATCGAGTTAAGATCTCAAAAATTTGTATCATTAATGGATGATAAATAAAACTAGAATATTTGTTAGCCACAATGACAATACAAGCATAAAAATAAAGGATTGGTGAAAATCGATCGCTACGTCTAAAAGTGAAATGACTATAGCACAACTAAATTACCGAATTGATCATCAATCCGAAATAGGGAATGTACTAAGCTTGCCGTGGTCGCAAAGCTAAAATATTCCATCAGATTTCTCCACAAATAGCTCCTCTTTATCCTTAGTGGTCGGTCACTAAGGAAATAATAAAATAAGTAGATCGAGCCAGAAAAATGAAAAATAAATTTTCAAACTCAATTACCTATCAAGGTGGTCATCCTAAAATGGATGTAAAGAGCACAAAAATTCATGAGTAATGTAAAGTTTAAAAACACGTCTTCTTTAAAGTCATTCTCATTGTTATGAGAATTTATAAAACAAAAGGAAGCTAACGAATCTAAATTAGAATCGTTAAAAACAACAAAAATATGTCTCATGGATAGGGGATGTCGAAAATGGATGATATTCTCATAAATAATATGCGAACCTCAGAATGAATAGGTAAATCCATCCCGAGAATCACCACGAAACGAAAACAAACAAGACATGCAAGTAAGCATGGAAATAATAGCCGCATATAAGAGAGTTAATCATCCATAAAAATACAGTTTTTTTTAAATCCACCAAAGTTTGTCTCAAGAAGAATTTCTCAAAAGAATAACAACTTTTTGCAAAGTTGATCTATCAAAATACTAAACCCAATTTAGTATACGAAATACAAAAAGTGGGAATTCATGCAAGATCCCCAATTAAAAAAGCCCGAATATCGAAAATTGAACTCTGGAAACAAGAGACTAAGATCAATAAGAAAAATATAACTTATTGCTTTACAAAACAAGATCCAAGATATTTTTTTCAATGAAAACTCGAATCACCCAAGCTCTAGAATTCACACAATGATATCTAGAAAATATAAAATGGACAGACACTCAACCCTTGACAAGTGCGAGCATATAAATCATAATTCAAAATGTTATTCAAAAATGGTTCTCACAATGCAAGAATGGATTCACAAAAAGTCCACAAAACATAAATGAGGACATAGCTCTATAATGAACATGTAGTAATTCGTGTCATAAATAAATAAAGAGAACCCATGAATTACTGAAATCACCATGTAATCACAAATACTTCAATGTCTTCGAAGCAATGTAAATATATATAATAGTAGTCATAATGAAAATGGTGAAATCATGAACAATACAAAAACACACAAATAATATGACGTGGATCCGAATTGACTACAATGGCATCGATAAGGCCGCCAACACCTCCCAAAAGCAGTTTTACCATTATGCTAAGGTTGCTGACACCTCCCAAAAGAAGTTTCGTCAGCCACAAGTTTTGAAAAATCAAATTTTCCATGAATGATCAAAAGATCAAAAACCACAAAGTGATAATCAACGATCAACAAAGAGTGCGTAATTTACATTAAGCTAGTAAATAGGCGAGTTCATCCAAATGTCCCATAACCACCAACTTAACTCAAATATTTACTAATAAATTGCAAACTTCATTGAAGAATGCAAAAATGATCATAACATAATTGCAAAAAGGTATAAACCAAAGTTACTCGACAAAGTTCAAAATGGCAATCATAACCGAGCATAAGAAGGATGGAAACCAATTCAAACAATTCTTACTTAGAAATATGAAAATAAATCTCGATGATGTTGTAGTCATCGCCAACATTACTTTCTTTAAGCATATCGAGATTGAGATCCAATAATGAAATTAAGTTTCAATTGACTAAAGTCCAAAAATTAACCAGTAAAGTAAACGCAAGTGTGTCGACCCACTCGTTTTTACCAAGACATTTAATTAAATTCCTTATTCAATCGAAAAGGAAAAATTAATTATTCAAAACAATTAACACTCAAAAGAAAATGAGAATACTAATTCATTACCCAAAGAAGACTAAAGTCATCTTGATAGAAAAATAAATGGGTAACGAAAACTCAAGGTACCATGTAAGAATTTTTCACAAAACATAGGTTTGGAAAACCAACATACATAGATATAAAACAAGCACCCTCAAATTCTTAAGGACATGGTGTCCCCAAGTTCCTTGGACGCAAGGAAGATGGATGAATATAATTCTAAAGAACATCAAATGAGATGATCACGGTAATCATCATCATAAAGAATAGATAAAGATGGTACCCTATTAGGCACTAGTTTCCTTACTAAAATAAGATATCTCAAGATTCATAATAAAAATTCAAACTATGAAAGGAGTAGAGGATATATACGATGGTCATTTATATATATCCCATTCTCAAATCATTATACAAATTAATAATCAAAACTAATGATTTGTCTCGCCATTAATTTCTATAAAGTTGCTAATTCTACGGTTCAATGGCGATGCACATCAATAATATTTAATATAAGCATTGTGCTAGAATTATCTCATCGAAATGTTTGGAAACTCCTTTTGTTATCATGGCGTCCCACTTCTGATTTAGAACTCCTAACATACTCAATGGGCAACTCAACACGATAAAACAAATTGCGTCCAAATAGGTGCGCAAATTTATTAATAAGTAATCAAAGGTGCAAATATTTATTGTGGACTAAATTTTTAATCATAAATAAATAAATGAAAATATTTCATAGTGCTTAGCTGAAATTATTTATTCGTTTTCTCCTCGCAAAGCTAATCTCAAGAGGATTAGTATTTTACTTGGCCAAAATTACTTTATTGAACCGTTTTATATAATAAATTAGAAATCATCAAAACTAAGTTCAAAAAATTATTTCAATCCAAAAATATAAAATAATTTCTAAATTTCTACTCAAGAAAAAGGAATGGGACCCTAGGTTTGTCAAGGCCAAGATGTCACAAAGATGAAGCCAAATAAATTTGATTGGTCAAACAAGGATCATTCTATAAGATAGGATATGACAGGTCCTAAGACTCGAGCTAAATCCTAAACACGATTTCCTAAGAGAGACTTAGGACAATGACCCTTGCCATAATATCTTATATTGTTCTGAACTTGGCTCTGATACCAAATGTAACTCCCCACCTCTATACTCGTGTTAGCCAAGGTCATTACAAACAATGATGTCAACTAATATGTAGAATAAGGCTGTTGAGGAGCAACCATCTGTATAATAGCTTTGAACGAGTGTCAAACATATCGGATAATGTGGTCTTAATTTTCCAATCTTATGAGCAAATCCGACACATCTAACTCAAGTAAAAATTACTACACATCGGCTATATACAATTCAGAAAGCAATATATAATACATAACAATAAATTGGAGTCAGAGACAGATATTCACATCACTAAGGCAGAAATTGATATGAATATAACACATGAGTGTAAACACAAGATAGTGGTCATAGTCGATCCACTATACAACAAAATAATTGGTACATGGCTACTCAAAATAATATGTATACAAATGAGTCTCATATACATATAACCTAAAAAGTACAACACTAAAGTAGTTAGCCCAAAAGTGGAGGATAATCATGGCGAAGTCAAGAAGAATCACCTAAAATACCTCGGTCTGACCCAGATATTATTTACACGAAGATAAATAATAAACGGATCAGTCTAGCTGTACTTATCTCATAAACTAGGATATAATAAAAGATATAAATAAATTCAGATATAAATACAATAATAACAATGTCATGTATAAGTGTGAAGCCCTGTAATGTCTACGGTATATCTCAAATCTATATCAGAGCTATAAAAGAATATCTCATTCAAAATTATATAGCCACTCATAGGAAATGATAGCTCATATCAAATCAATACGAAAATTGATAGCTCATACATCAATAAAACTAAGATTGATAAATTAATACCAATACGAGAATTAACAAAACAAATGTCAATTAAAACTAAGATTTGATAAATTAATACCAATACGAAAATTGATAGCTCATATGTCAATAAAAATCATATTCCAGAAATCCAAAAACCAGAAATCCGGAAACCAAAGAGAAAAGATGGGGGTAGGCCTCGAGATGGGAGTCCGAAGACTCCACCAACACGTGTATCGAGATGAGACGCGGTCTTTAGGTAGCTGGCCTATATGTCGAGCCGAAGCTTCGAGATAGCCCGAAGGCCTACGGTCGAAATCAGTCGTCTGAGCCTTATTTTCAGATGTTTGAAAATTCCAGATGTCTGGGAAAAGACTCTAGACGTCTGACCTAATGTTCGGATCAAAATTTGATCCTCGACCGGATGTCTGAAATTTATTTTAGACGCCTGATCTGATGCAAATCAGACAATAAAGAAAGGAGCTCTCCGATCGGAGAGTCCCGAAAACTTCGAACTTCCCATATTGGTTCCATATGTTTTAGAAATCTTGCATACACTCTCTAAAACACAAAAATGACATGCATATACACACATTCACGAAAATGCAAAAGATTTGCTTTTTAAATGCAAAAATGCTCAAATTCATGAAAACCAAACATTACACACGCAATGGATACACAACATATAGGTGATAAGAGCACACACAACCTTGATAACTCGTATACAAAATTGTGAGTACCCCAGAACACATCACCCTAATTCACTACAGGGATTTACAAATCAAATTCATATAATCGAATTCAAAACTCATGAAATAGAATTCTTATTCAACTCAAACTATATCATGTAGCATACACACAAAACAAATGTGCCATAGGCACACTATACAAGCTTAAAGCTTGTGGCATATATGTAAGTTCTAAAAGAACTTGCCTTTGGTTATTGTAAGAGAAGAGATGAATGAAGACTTTGCCAAATCAACCTCTCTTCGAATATAACACACAATTCTTGATTCTACACATAGATATACCATATTTTATAAGGATTAGGTTTAGGAATTCATAAGGATTGAAGAGGAATTGAGTTAAAGAAGATAGAGATTGAGCTTACCTCTCTTTCTCTATGGATTTCCACTTGATTTCAACATGAATTGGATTCCTAAGACCAAGCTAGGGCTTAGAGAATTTTAATTTACCTCTCCCTATTTCTAATTTTGTGGAGTATGAGGAATTAAATGAAGGAGGAGGGGTTGTAGGCGCTTTAAGGGTGAGCTAGGTTAGCTAACTCATAACCTAAATCAAAGTCCCAATTTTGACATACTCGAAATATATCGAAGTTTATAGTTTTCGAGCATGCAAACAACATTTTAAACTCAATGGAAGTGGTTTTGAGTCCAAATTCATCCATATGCAAAATGTGACTTTTTGGTTACACACACACGATTAAGGATTAATGATGCTATATTTAAATAAAATATTTAAATAGATTATCGTCAAGTATGCGGGTTATTACAAGGTACATAAGGGGTGGTATTGGAATTGGCCTCAAGAGGAAAAAGATGATAGAGCCTGAGATGTTGATGGTGATGGTTTTAATAACAACAACCTTGTTTCAACTTTGTTTCAATTATTATTATTATTATTATAAAATATACACTGACACTGTTACATAGTATATATATATATATATATACATACATACATGAAATCTATGTTAGTAATGATTATTGAAAACTGTATAGTTCAGAGAATCAAGATTTCAAAGTAGAAGAGTTCAAGATTCAAGACTAATGTGTATCAAGAATTCAAGATTTCAAGAATTACAGAGCAATTGTGCCTAGTTATGTTGTTAAAACTCTGGTTAGCACTGAATTCTGATTTCAAATTTAATTTTGATTTCAAATATCTTTTTAAATGATTTTTAAATTACTTCCTCATTTTTAAATATATTTTTTCAAATGATTTCAAAATTACTTCCTTATTTCTATTTTTCAAATGATTTCAAAATTACTTCCTTATTTCAAATTTATACTCCTTTATTTTTAGAAATATCTTAACTCCTGAAATTTATTATAGCTCCTATTTTTAAATTATACTTAATATATTTTAACTCCTAATTTAAATAAATTTTACAAATAAATTTAATGCTAATTTATTATAGTTACTTATATTTTCAATTTCTTTACTTATATTAATTATTAATGTATTTCATAGTTTTATGTTTATACTTTTATATCAATTTATATTTATTTTTTAGTCATTCTTTAAATCATTTTAATATATGTTTTAAATATAGTTTTGTTTAATATAATCTATTTTAATACAAAGGAAAATAGTATGTTATAACTTAGGAATCACCATTATTTATTTAAACATTATTTGATTTGGTTTAAATTTTTTATTTTTTCAAACTTTTCTAAGGGATGTCGACTAGGAGCCGTTAGATTGTTTTTTTAGATTTGAAAAGTTGTGTCTTTTGAATTCAAATCTTTTCTAAAAGGATGTGGCTGTTGGGAAACTATATAAAGGCTTCTGAATTCGAATTTTTTAATTACTTTCCATCTTCTACTTCCTCTCTATTCATTCCACATTATTCTTCCTAATTTCTTAACTTTCTGCATTTATACTCTGCCAATTTCCATAGAAATTGTATCATTCTTCTTCTCTTTCAATTCTAAATTAAACCCTCTCTGAAATTCAAGTGCTACTCAAGAGATATAGGTTATTTGTAACCAAAGATCGCAAGATCAAGTCCTATCGAGTCAATACTACAAAGATTGATAAGTGAATGGTGTGGTAGTGTATCGTATAAATCTACTGGGTGTAATTGTGTTCCGAAAATTGATTGGGTGTAAAGTTATGGCCTGGAAATCAACTAAGTCTTGCTATACTTGGAATTAGTTGTGGTGTGCCCTTATAGCCCTGATTGGATTTGTTGAATAAAAATCCACATCAACGCAGCGTTTTACGGAACTGTATGAAGAGGAGTCCCGAACCAGTATAAAATCTCGGTGTGTACTTTCCTTTTACTGCTTTTTACTTTATTTTCTGCATCTGTGATTTGTCATATCTGTGATTTGCAAAGCATTCTATTTAAACTTAAAATTTCTAAAGAAATTTAATAAAATCTATAAAACACTATTTAACCACCTTTAGTGTGTAATTTGCCTTAAGATCCTTAATATGCAACCCCAACAATTGATATCAAACCATTGGTTTTCAATGTTTTTATATTCTGAAATTTGAAAAGTTTTAATGGCAACCAACACTGGAATTTTCAATAATAACAGCTCTTTTATAGAGGTTCCGTCCATTGTTAGACCACCACTATTCAATGGTACTAATTATGCTTATTGGGGTTATAGGACGAAAATTTATTTACAATCTATAAGATTAAACACTTGGAATATCACACAAACCAAATATGTTGAACCCATTGTTAATTTTGCACAACGGACTAATTATCAGAAATTCACTGCATAAAATAATTCAAAGGCTATGAATATTTTATTCTATTCATTAAATAGAAATGAATTTAATCGGATGTCTCTTTGTATATCTACATATGAAATCTCAAAAACTTTGCAAGTGACTCATGAAGGAACAAGCAAAGCTAAACAGACCAATATATCCGTGTTAACCAATCAGTTTGAATTTTCAAAATGAATCAGAATGGTTCTATCTCTGATATATAATGCAGGTTCCAAGAAACTGTGCATTCACTAATGGCATTGGAAAAATCAAATTCTAAGGAAAATTAAATCAAAAAAGTTCTGAATTCATTAAATTCAGATTGGAATCAAAAGACTCTTGCAATCGAAGAGGCTAATGATATTAGTACAATGAAAGTTGTGGAATTAATCAGTAATCTAATGTCATTTGAAGTTCAAATGCAAGGAAGAAAAGAAAACAAGTCATCGGAAAAGAAACCGATAGCATTTAAAGCATTAACTAAAGATTCAGACTCAGATAGTGACGATGATGAAGAGACAGCCCTAATGACAAAGAATTTTAGAAAATTCCTAAGATATGGAAAAAGAAATAATTTCAGGAGGTATGAGAAAAGAAACCCTGTGAAAAATAATGAAACCCCAAATAATGTCAGATGTAATAACTATGATGAATTAGGCTATCTGAAAAGATTTTGTGCATATCTAGAGTAGCAAAATCAACCAATAAATGGTAACTCATCAAAAAAGAGAAAAGGAGTATATGCAGCAACTTTGGATGATTCTGATTCATCATCCAGTGGTGAAGATTGAGAAAAGAATAATTCAAAAATGTGCTTTACAACAATTTGCGAATCAGAAAAAATCAAAGAACGGATCTAAAAATAGACACGCCTTTATAATAATTTTAATTTTTTTTAAAGATCGTTTATTTGTTTGAAATTTTAAATTTTAAATTTTAAAATTTTGAATTTTAAAATTTTAAATAATTATTATTTAATAGTAAAATAAAAAGTACTTTTATAACAATTATTATCCCCGGAATTAATTAAATAAATATGGGGTATAAATAAATCAAGAATCAAAAGTCAAAACATCACTTCAAAAACTAGAAGGCATGTTGACATACCTATTTATGCATGTCGACATATGTGGTTTTTGAAATTTGAAATTCAAAATTTTGAATTTTAAACTCTTGAATTTCCCTCCAACCTTTTCACCAACTCCAATGTACTGAAAATGTGTCTCTTTACGAGTAGACATGTCCTTTGATTCCTTATTTATTTACCTATTCTGATCATCTCTTTCTAACTTTATTTTAAAATTCAAACCATTCTTCATATTCCGATGACTCTTTAAAACTATTCTCTAACTGCTTCCTCCAGTACTCTAAACAAAATGTGGCTAACCAAGGCAACCAAAGCCTTCCTCTATAATAAGTCGGCTGCTATCAAAGATTACATTGGCTATGTAAACTTTGGTAAAGTCGACATGGTAAAATTTGCTATTTTTGATGATTCTGCTACTTATGATCTTAAATCTCTTTTTTGTAGAAATTAAATTTTAAGTCTTGTTGATTCTCGGGAGAACGAAGAAGTTTGCTGCCCAAATCTTATTAATATGTTTTATGCAAACTTGAATCGTAATTTTTATCAAGGAAATGAAAACGAAACCTAGAGTAGCTTTAAAGGCACTCAATTTTGGATTGTGAGGTTTAAGTGCTATTTTGGGTTGCAAGAATTTGATAAACGATCTTGCAGATTTTAAATTCAATGAAAGTGATTTAGAAACTTTACATCATATCTTTTGAAAATGATGAAAACATGGAATTCAAAAATATTTTTCATCGTCCGAAAGCAAGAATAGTCAATTTAGTTCTTCAACATACTGTCACCCCTCGTTTTATAAATTTCAACAACCCTACCATGAACGTTAATAATGCACGCTTTGCTATTTTTGAAAATTTTGACATTAATTGGACTTATGTACTTTCAAGTGAGTTTCTTCCAAAGGATATTTCTCCAAAAGAAATACGTTATACCATGGAGTTTATCTTGCTTGCATTTTCAAATATTTTGGTGTTGATTTCTAATGAGAAGAGTTCGTTTCTACAAAAGTTTTCAATTCGGAAAATATTTCTCTTATGAAGATTCCGTTAGTGTTTCATTTATATGAAACATATGCGGAAAAATGAGCAAGATTGGAATAAGAAGAAGAAATCAATCATATGGATATCGAAGAAGAGGAAGAAGACACTTCCTTAGAAAGCATTGAATTTTCCGCTAACCCTTCCAAGAAACCCTTCTCAAAAACCAAATGAGTAAGTTCTTTAGGAAAGTTAAAAGAAAACTTGGCTTGACATTATTCTCCTCTTCCTCTACTGAGTTTTAAGATTATTGTCTTGTTGTATCAGCTTGTATTTCGATTTCAATATTTCTATCTTATATAGTTTCATGTATAGTTATCATTATTTTGTAATGAAGCTTTATATTTCTGTTAATTCTTGTTTAAATATCTCTGGAATAATTACTAAATCAAGAAAAACAAGTTTATATAAGCCAAAAAAAATATATCAAAAATCACAAAAAAAATTCAAAATATTGAAAAACTCATATTTATGTTGACATACAACTAGTTACTGTTGGATCTGGATTAACCCTAGAGGGTGGTGAATAGGGTTTACTGAATTAATTCGAAATATTAAAATATCACAAAACAAATTGGCAGTGGATAAATAAACAAATGCAGAAGTAAATAACACAGTTTTTACCCAGCTTCGGCAAACCTTGCCTACTGCTGCATTTCTAAGATTTTTACTAGGTATTAAAACAAATCCCACAACAAACCCTATAAACTCGCAAACCCTGCTCCTGTTTAATCCTACGCTCAAAAACCCTAGACTGATCTATATAACCTAGATCAGATTTTCCCCTATCTACAAACTCGTAGCTAGTAAACCCTAGTTACTACAGACACTAGAGAACTGCCAGTTAAAATCTAACTAGATCATATAGTTTGGCAGACACTAGAAAACTGAAGACGGTTTACAAATGAAATTGAAAAAAAAACAATTAATAAAAAACTAAAACCCTAGCTCCTTAAACATCAAAGAAAACAGGCCGGCCTCTTTACTGTTCTTTTCTCGAGTCCTCTCCTAAACAAAAAATGTCGGTTGATTGAAAACAATTTAGGGTTTTGCTGAAATTCCCAAATCTCGACTTCAAATTGATGATTTGATTCTCCTAGGCTTCGAATTCTTGCCGCTGGCTTCACAATAGATTTGGGCTTCTGGAAATTGAAAAGATGTGAGTTTCTCTGAATTGATTTCACTGATTGTTCTTCCGAATTTTTTGTTTTTCTTTTCCATGGTCTGCCGATGATGATTTGGGTGAAATATATAGGTTATAGAGACCCTAAAATTTCTCTGATTTCCTTAAATGATTTGTCTGATTTCTTGTATAGCTTGATTGATTTCATGCGGGTAATTCCCCATTTGGTTTCCATGATTTAAACTGTAAATTGTGATTGATTTGTTGAGGTGGCTTGATTGAATCGGCTTAGACGAATTTGAGTAATTCTTCAAAAACCATATTGCATGATTTATGAGATGAATTCTTGACCCACTATTGCCTTGTATATTGTAGTATGCTGAATTGATTTCGAACCAAAAAAACTTCACAAAAATGTTCTTTGATTTGTTTCCAGAAATAGATGTTCAAATTTGTTATTTGCAAGCTTGCATGAATTTTGATTTAATACTTGGAAACATATAAATGTTTTCCTAGTCCCTCGCGTGAAGAAAGAAAACTTTGCTTTGATTAAATTGGTTTTCGGGAAAGAAAAGAGTGGTTCCTAGGCAAGATAAATTGATTTCATTCTTGTCAAAAATGACACAATTTATTGATAGGTTTAAATAGATTGCCCATTTTCCATTTCTGGAATGTAAATTTGTTTTTATCTCAAAGAAAGATATGTTCTAGAAAATGATTCGAAAATTTTCTTGAGATTATTGAAAAAACAGAATTCATTTCTTTCCTAAAAAAAATTCTTTTTGGCTTTTGTTGATATGTATATTTTTTTTGTATATATGATGTTTTCCAAAATGAAACAGATTGTTCCTTGCCAATTTCTTTGTTGTGATACGATGTTTTCCAAAAACAACATGGCAATGTTCTTGACCCAATTTTGTCCAAATTCTTTGTTGAGTTTTGTTGTTCATGTTCATTTTCTTTATCATCTGTTTGCACTTGCCAATGAAAGTGAACACTTACCAGAAATGTTGAATTGAATCTTGAATGGTTTCTCTTATTTTTTTGTGGGTTAATTATAGCACTTACATGAGTTTTGTACCTAAACTGATATGGTTGCACCCTGACTATGAACCATTGGTCTTTGTTGTTTGTTGCACCATTCATGTCAACATTCATTCATACTTGTGAAATCTGGAAACATTATTGGCCCTTATGAAAAGACTTACTTTCTTGTCCATGCTGTGCATACACTCTTGTGCTTAACTTGACTATGCATTGTTTTGTATATGAGATTGCTTAATTCCTATTGTGCACACATGAGATGTTGGTCTAGTTCTTATGCATGACCATGCTGTTGTGACCACCCATACCCAGATTGAAACCAAACTTGCACCCTTTTGTATACTTGTGCAGTCTTGGTCGATCCTGACTTGAAATAGTACGTCCAATTTGAAGCTTCCATTTTTGCTGAACTATTTTGGTGAACCATCTTAACATGTACTTGGCACTGTGTATTTGATTTTAGCTATGTGGACCCTTCTGTAAATTTGGCATTTCTGAAATTGATGTCACTTTGGTTTTATCGCATTGTATTTGTGAGATTGATAATGCTGCTAGCTTTGAATGCCGAATTTGAGTTACTCACTGTCCATTTATCATTGCTGCTCGACTACTTGTCTTGGTCCATGCTCATGCACTTGCACTGGGTCAAGCTTGATCTTCATGGATGCTCCTTAGTGCATGTGTGATCATGGACGCATGGCCCATGTACTTTGTATGTGTCGGGCTTCACTTGAACACGCCCTGTTGATATATTCGTCCAATGCTGACCATATTACCCCTGCACATAAATATGTGTTTATACATACATATGTATGTATATACATGTATAGTGCATAATATATATATGTATGTATGTATGTAACACCCCACCTCCGCTAGGGTCACTCACAAAGGGAATGCCCTAGTTTTGGAGGGGTATTATCTAGTAAACAGGCACAGAGATAACACAAGACAGAACATAGATAAAATAGAATGTATAAAGCAGCGGATATAAACTTTAAAACCAAATCTCATTACTGAAAAATAGAGTCAAAACCTCTTACATCAAAATGCCAAGTCATTATTTCATTACATCAAGTTCTAAAGAAGCAAAGTACTTAAAACAACATAAGTAAAATATTATTCCCCAAAAAGTGCATGAGTGCAGCCATAGCATAGCTCAAGACCAAACCGTACATGAGCTGTCAGAAAGCAAGCAAAGTCCAAGCTAAGAGCTAGAGTTTCCTCCCTGAGAACCTAGGGGGAGGGGGGGAACGAAAGACAAAGAGGCGAAAGAAAACGGGTCAGTCAAAAAGACTGGTAAGCCCTAGTGACAATCAGCATAGAAACTAGTAAAGTTAACAAGACATGAATAAACTGGAATTAAACATAGGAATGATGATAAGTCTGACATGATAACTAAGCTAACAAGATAACTCAAGTCTAACATTGTGTATTCAAGGTTCGCCATACCAACTATACCGGTATACTAATCCCGTGTCAACTATAAATCAAGAAATAATCCCTTGGCCCAATATCGTGAAGTGACCCAATTCGGGGTCCAACGGTATGATCTAATCGATCGGCTCCCTACAAGTCTAGCTCATCGTGTGTCTGTGTCATACGGCCCTATCACGAATGTAGTCACCTGTGCTAGGTCCACCATAGGGTGTATCAAGCCCTAGGGTGCCAACCACCGACACGAATCAAGAATGCACAGATAATCCTACTGATGCCCAATGCCTGCTTTTTCAACTCCGGACTAAGTGCACGACCCTAGTCCGCCTGAACCTACAATGGCGCACCAACTCAGCCGTCGTTCTGGTCGCTTACAATCAGCCCAGCAATCATGCCCCACCCTGCCTAGTGCCAGGGTACCGTGATACATCTAGTGGGTTACTACTGAAAAGGACCGCGTAACTAGGGTTTCGTTCAGCAGGTTAAGTTGTCATTTAAAATCGAGACTTAACCCTATCTACGTGTCATGTCAAATTGACTAAGTGTGTCGTTCTAGTTCAAGACTTAGTCCTACGAATCATGTGTCAGGTTGGTTAAGTGTGTTCAAGCGGTTCATGACTTAACCCTATCAAATCAACGTGTCAAATTGGTTAAGTATATTCAAGTGGTCCATGACTTAACCCTATCCAGTGGCATTAATTTACTTAATGCACCCCTAACCTCTCACATTAGACTTGGTTATGGTTACTGGATGTGCCGGGCGGGTCCGGGCAGTTTTACACCATAACCTAGTCTAACCTCGGGTTTCGAGTGCGATATGACCAACTACTCACATTGGGTCCTATTGTTTGCAGTTACTGGATTGGCTGGGCGGTTCCGGGCAGATTTATACTGCAAACTCAACCCAACCTCGAGTTGGCCACGTTCAAGTTATCTAAGTGTCATGTCCCAAATTCATATTTTCAAGTATAATTTCATGTCAAGTTCATGTTCCTATCCAAGCTCAAGTTATAATGATATTCATGTTTTCAAGTTCATACTAAATTCATGTTTTCCTAAACTACCCAAATCGCATCCCCAACGCTCGTGAATTCGAATCAAGGCAATAGATGTAACTAGGGAATAACATAACAAGGATGGGTATAAAGTGGCAAAGGTGATTTCAAGACAAGCATGGTGTAACTTGAGATATGATTATAACATCACTGGCATATGAAATAGGGTGATAAACATAGCTATAAATGACATAAGATGATAATCCTAAACTTGTGACTAGCGATAGTTTCAACATCACAACATCACAGGCATGTTAAAATAATGATAGGGTTTAGGTTATGACATGAACATGCCCCTAAATCAAGTTCTTATCAGTATTCCACAGATCAAGGTTCAATATGAACGGTACTAGGTTCAAGGTGAATAGATCTAGGGTGAACAAGAGTAGATCTAAAATAATAGATCAAAAAGGAATAGTCATAGATCAAAGATATACAAGAGTAGGTCTCAAGTAGTTATCATGTTTATGTTCAACTTCAATTTACACATGTCCATATTAAGTTTAGTGTTTAGATCTAAGAGTAACTGGGGCTTACAGATCGTGGTTTTTGAGAACTAAGAACAGAAATTGTCGTAGGAACGTTGTAGAAGCTTTAATATCTAGTTTGAATTGAATTGCTTAGGTTGATGTTGATTATCTTCTAGTTTTGATTCCAGCGGAGTAGCGACGCCATTTTTATTTTTCTTTAGAACAGAGGCAGAGTAGAAGCAGAATAGAATTGTGTGTAGAGAAGGCTAGGTTTGGGGCTGTTTAAATAGGTTTAGGCAGATGAATTTGGACAGAAATTGGACTAGAAACATCAGAACGAACACTGGCCCAAAAAATGGTCTCGGGGACTAGGTCGACACCCAAGTCGACTGCCCAGTCGACCTGGTCAGGGGGGGTCGACTGCCCAGTCGACTCCCCAGTCGACCTGGGTCTGGGCGGGAAATTTCCCGCCGAGTCTGTTCTGCGTTTGAAATTCGAATTTTGAATTCGAATTCGAGCTGTTTTCGATTCTGAAAATTCCTGAAACTTCGGAGGGTCATATCTCCCTCATACGGACTCCGATTCTTGCAAACTCGGACTCGTTTCCAAGCAGAATTCCGAGATGAACGCAATGGCGCAACCCCTTTCCCTTGGTTCTTATTTTAAAATTTAATTCTGCCTAGATTTATGGTTATAACACGTTATTAAAATACGGGTTGTTACATTCTCCCCTCCTTAAAGGATTTCGTCCCCGAAATCTCTAAGTTAGGAAGAACGTATCCTACCATCCATCATCCATCTACTCAAAACATCATCCACAAGAAAACATTGTCCTTAAGAGATTTCTAATGTTGTATGAACATATGCCAAAAGTGTGTGTATATGTTCCTTATCTAATGCAAATGATCAGGCCTGATTGATCTTTCTAATGCGAAATATGATTAGTGTCATGAATCCAACATGTATGCAAATAATCCTAGTCACGTAAGCACTATATGTGTGCACAAACATTCATCCATATGCAACATTCATATGATAACACATTCAATTTCATCCATAAATAAGTATAAACACTCATGCATATGCAATATGAAAATGTGTCTGAGCCGATCTTGTGCCTAATGTGTGTTATGCAACCATGAGCAATCACTTGCAACCACTTGCAACCATTCGCAAACATCAAGCATAACATGTTTCAAATACATATTTACATTCATAGTATTCTACCTAAGGTTCTCAAGACGGGATCGAAAGGATATACAAGATAAAAGAGAGTATCTGGGGAAAAGAAGTTAAAGATGTACCCCTAGAAAGTCCTTCTTGCGGGGCTTGCCCTTGCTTCTTAAGGCAGTTCTTGCTGATGTGTCCAGTTTCACCGCATTGAAAACATGCTCCTATTTTCATCTTCTTCTTCCTACAGTCCTGGACTATATGCCCGTCAATACCACAGAAGTTGCATTTTCTTTTCTCACATGTCTTGTCATTCTTGTTGTTGCTGTTCTTTCCTCCTTTCTCGGAGTCTACCTTCTTGTCTTGAGACTCATTCGCCTTGACCTTCTTCTTGCCATTCTCGTCTTCTTCACGAAGTAGGGCCATATTCACCAAGCTTTCAAAGGTCGCCCCATGGGTACATGAGTCATGGCCATAGTGTGGAGTGGCTCGCTCAATCCTCGAGCAAAGCGTAGAGCCTTCTTCTCAGCCGTGTTGACTAAGTCCAAACCAAACCGAGCAAGCTGATTAAACTTATTCACGTATTCCCTAACTGACATGTCCCCTTGCTTGAGTGCCAGGAACCTCTCCATCTGAAGACTCGCTTCTGCGGATGATAAAAACTTAAGCCCAAACCTCTCTCTAAAGTCTGCCCAAGTCTCAATTGGCCTGGTAGCGTTGGTGACTTCCCACCAAAATGCAGCTTCCTCTTTCAACAACCATGCTGCCAACTGAACTTTCCTATGATCCTCCATATCGAAAATAACAAACAAGTCTTCAGTCTCTTTTAGCCAGTTTCACACCTCAACGAAGGTTTCAGTCCCAACGAAGTTCTTGCCGCCCATTCCTATAAAGTCCTTGCATATTTTGGCGAAGGCGGTACCCGGAGGAGGAGGAACCGTGGCCACCGGGGGAGGAGGAGGGATATCTGCCGGGCCCGCGCCGTTGGCCATAGCTTCCAAGTATCTTCGGAACCAGCCAGGTATGGGTACTCCCTCAGGAAGGTTAAGATCAGACATGCTGAAAAGCGAAAAGGAAAAAGATTCAAATGGGGAAACAAAGGAAAGTGCTAATGGCTTTTGGGGAATAGCCTTTTCTTAAGAATGAATAAAACTTTTCTTGAAAAATGCCTCTTTATAAACGGTTTTGAAAATAGTTTCAGAAGGTTTTTAAAACTTTTGCCCAGTCTGGTAACCTTCTGCTCTGATACCAAATGTAACACCCCACCTTCGCTAGGGTCACTCACAAAGGGAATGCCCTAGTTTTGGAGGGGTATTATCTAGTAAACATGCACAGAGATAACACAAGATAGAGCATAGATAAAATAGAGTGTATAAAGCAGCGGATATAAACTTTAAAACCAAATCTCATTACTGAAAAATAGAGTCAAAACCTCTTACATCAAAATGCCAAGTCATTATTTCATTACATCAAGTTCTAAAGAAGCAAAGTACTTAAAACAACATAAGTAAAATATTATTCCCCAAAAAGTGCATGAGTGCAGTCATAGCATAGCTCAAGACCAAACCGTACATGAGCTGTCAGAAAGCAAGCAAAGTCCAAGCTAAGAGCTTGAGTTTCCTCCCTGAGAACCTGGGGGAGGGGGGGGGGGGGGAACGAAAGACAAAGAGGCGAAAGAAAACGGGTAAGTCAAAAAGACAGGTAAGCCCTAGTGACTATCAGTATAGAAACTAGTAAAGTTAACAAGACATGAATAAACTGGAATTAAACATAGGAATGATGATAAGTCTGACATGGTAACTAAGCTAACAAGATAACTCAAGTCTAACATTGCGTATTCAAGGTTCGCCATACCAACTATACTGGTATACTAATCCCGTGTCAACTATAAATCAGGAAATAATCCCTTCGCCCAATATCGTGAAGTGACCCAATTCGGGGTCCAACGGTATGATCTAATCGATCGGCTCCCTACAAGTTTAGATCGTCGTGTGTCTATGTCATACGGCCCTATCACGAATGTAGTCACCTGTGCTAGGTCCACCATAGGGTGTATCAAGCCCTAGGGTGCCAACTACCGACACGAATCAAGAATGCACAGATAATCCTACTGATGCCCAATGCCTGCTTTTTCAACTCCGGACTAAGTGCACGACCCTAGTCCGCCTGAACCTACAATGGCGCACCAACTCAGCCGTCGTTCTGGTCGCTTACAATCAGCCCAACAATCGTGCCCCACCTTGCCTAGTCCTAGGGTACCGTGATACATCTAGTGGGTTACTGCTGAAAAGGACCGCGTAACTAGGGTTTCGTTAGCAGGTTAAGTTGTCATTTAAAATCGAGACTTAACCCCATCTACATGTCATGTCAAATTGACTAAGTGTGTCGTTCTAGTTCAAGACCTAGTCCTACGAATCATGTGTCAGGTTGGTTAAGTGTGTTCAAGCGGTTCATGACTTAACCCTATCAAATCAACGTGTCAGATTGGTTAAGTATATTCAAGTGGTCCATGACTTAACCCTATCCAGTGGCATTAATTTACTTAATGCACCCCTAACCTCTCACATTAGACTTGGTTATGGTTACTGGATGTGCCGGGCGGGTCCGGGCAGTTTTACACCATAACCTAGTCTAACCTCGGGTTTCGAGTGCGATATGACCAACTACTCACATTGGGTCCTATTGTTTGCAGTTACTGGATTGGCTGGGCGGTTCCGGGCAGATTTATACTGCAAACTCAACCCAACCTCGAGTTGGCCACGTTCAAGTTATCTAAGTGTCATGTCCCAAATTCATATTTTCAAGTATAATTTCATGTCAAGTTCATGTTCCTATCCAAGCTCAAGTTATAATGATATTCATGTTTTCAAGTTCATACTAAATTCATGTTTTCCTAAACTACCCAAATCGCATCCCCAACGCTCGTGAATTCGAATCAAGGCAATAGATGTAACTAGGGAATAACATAACAAGGATGGGTATAAAGTGGCAAAGGTGATTTCAAGACAAGCATGGTGTAACTTGAGATATGATCATAACATCACTGGCATATGAAATAGGGTGATAAACATAGCTATAAATGACATAAGATGATAATCCTAAACTTGTGACTAGCGATAGTTTCAACATCACAACATCACAGGCATGTTAAAATAATGATAGGGTTTAGGTTATGACATGAACATGCCCCTAAATCAAGTTCTTATCAGTATTCCACAGATCAAGGTTCAATATGAACGGTACTAGGTTCAAGGTGAATAGATCTAGGGTGAACAAGAGTAGATCTAAAATAATAGATCAAAAAGGAATAGTCATAGATCAAAGATATACAAGAGTAGGTCTCAAGTAGTTATCATGTTTATGTTCAACTTCAATTTACACATGTCCATATTAAGTTTAGTGTTTAGATCTAAGAGTAACTGGGGCTTACAGATCGTGGTTTTTGAGAACTAAGAACAGAAATTGTCGTAGGAACGTTGTAGAAGCTTTAATATCTAGTTTGAATTGAATTGCTTAGGTTGATGTTGATTATCTTCTAGTTTTGATTCCAACGGAGTAGCGACGCCATTTTTATTTTTCTTTAGAACAGAGGCAGAGTAGAAGCAGAATAGAATTGTGTGTAGAGAAGGCTAGGTTTGGGGCTGTTTAAATAGGTTTAGGCAGATGAATCTGGACAGAAATTGGACTAGAAACATCAGAACGAACACTGGCCCAAAAAATGGTCTCGGGGACTAGGTCGACACCCAAGTCGACTGCCCAGTCGACCTGGTCAGGGGGGGTCGACTGCCCAGTCGACTCCCCAGTCAACCTGGGTCTGGGTGGGAAATTTCCCGCCGAGTCTGTTCTGCGTCTGAAATTCGAATTTTGAATTCGAATTCGAGCTGTTTTCGATTCTGAAAAATTCCTGAAACTTCGGAGGGTCATATCTCCCTCATACGGACTCCAATTCTTGCAAACTCGGACTCGTTTCCAAGAAGAATTCCGAGACGAACGCAATGGAACAATCCATTTCTCTTGGTTCTTATTTTAAAATTTAATTCTGCCTATATTTATGGTTATAACACGTTATCAAAATACGGGTTGTTACAATGTATGTATGTATGTGTGTGTGTGTGTGTATATATAGATGTGAGCACTATAGATGATGTCCATATAAATATGATCAAGTCATGAAAAATGATGAGAAACACACCAAAATTCTAAGGCAAATAAAATTTTAAAATAAAAATTAGATTTGCTAGAATTTAAAATAATTTCTGTTCCAGATTACTCTGTCTGTGTTTCTGTGCCACGTAAGCAGCAGACTGGACTGACGGTGAAGTTTGCAGAAGACAGAAGACAAGTGACTATGAGTGAAACTATATATATTTGTACAAACTTAAGTGAAAAGAATTGAGTGTACTTTAGTGGGGCAACACTGAGATGAGTGACTATATAGCTGAGTGTTGTGGTGAGGAAAAAATATGTTGATTCCTATTATTTTCAAAAGAATTTTTATAAAAATGAGTATAAACAAAGTGATGGATTTGGAATAAAAACATAAATTCAATTTAAGTGACGCAATCAAATATTCTCAAATCCTAGTAACTATCAATCAACATATCATAATATATCATAAAATATTAACACATTTCACAAAATAGAAAATAGATTGATAGGCTGGTTTTTACACACAAAGGAGAATTTCAAATAAATTTTTATTTATCTAAATTATTTTATTTTACTTTTAATTTAAGATCACATTGACCAAGCATAACCAGATCTTGGATTTTTAGATGAGATCAGTTGCAACTTAAATATAAGTAATCTCATAACCATGCATGACCAGAGTTTGGATTTTTATTTGAGGTTAGAGAACACTTATGAATATTATATTTTATTATTTTCTGTTGTGAAATGAAAAACTCCTCAGTATATAATACCAATATTGATGATAGAAATGTGATAGGTACAGAAATTGTTTGTGAAATAAATTTCTAAATTGATCACATTATGAAATATGCTCAACTGTACCAGGATTCTTGAAAATTTTCAATTATCACTAATTCTGAAAAAATAATATAGTTACAATTCCTTTACAAAAATTTCCATTGTTTATTCAAGATGATTTTAAAAAATATTAAACTCTCTACATTAATATAAAATCATGATGGATGGTAGAACAATGGTAGATAAAGGAGATGTTCGTGAAATAAGCACTAATTCAGAGATATTATAACAACTGTTCAACCATCATGAAATTTTTTACATAAAATTTCCTCTTGTTGTGAATTATACTATAGTTACAACTCATCATAATCTCAATTATCTTATAATAGTTTTGATGAGTTCTAAATACATTTATTTTTTGTTATTGATTTCAATTTCTAAATAAATAATCACTAAATGATTTTTAAAATTGAAAAATCAATTACAAGAGCGAATTGAAGGACCTATACCAGACAAGAGGGATATGAAGTAACTGTAACAGATGAAAGAAACAGTATATAAATAATCAAAGCAGATAAGTGAGAAAATTTCATAATCATTTCTGATACCACTTATTGTGTAACACCCCGCATTTTATGATAATTAAAATATTTAATAGTGCATATGTGTATATATATATATACGCATAGACATAAATATCTAAAAGAATAAAATATTATAATATATGATTGCATGTAATAAATACATGCATTGAAAAAGACGAAAAGATTAATGCAAATAAAAATGGAACGCATACGTTAAAAGAAAGAAGAAATTGGTTGCATGTAGTACAAATATGTTGCATGCAATGATTTACAAATATTATGCATTAATAATAAGAGAGAAATAAAAGAAAAAGCGGTATGCAAAATGATAAGGTTGCGTGCAATCGTTTACATAAATGATTACAACAAACATGAAAAAGAGAAATAAGAAAAGAACAATGACCACCACTGTTCTAAGCCTTGTTAACAATAACCTAAGTAGTCCAGTTGGTTAGAGCATGTGGATTTCATGCAAAAGGTATAGAGTTCGATCCCCGCCAGCACCATATTTTTGTTTAAATGGATAACTAAAATAACACATGTTCTAAAGAGAGAATATGTGTAAACGCACATATAAGGAAAAGCATATATATAAGGAAGTATAGAAAAATATATGTGTGTGTGTGTATATATATGTATGTATGTATGTACGCTCAAAAATATGT
This sequence comes from Allium sativum, assembly GCA_030737875.1. Taxonomy (NCBI): domain Eukaryota; kingdom Viridiplantae; phylum Streptophyta; class Magnoliopsida; order Asparagales; family Amaryllidaceae; genus Allium; species Allium sativum. The sequence goes on from CM060909.1 coordinate 880,396,282, forward strand.
ATATCAAGGGAAAAGTTCAAAATATGGTTGCCATCAAAGAAATATGGTAAGCATTAATAATGACAATCACCATTTGAATTTTGAAATCGAAATGAAAGCTGTACGTATATATATATACACACGTGAAATAGGCATTGGAAGTTTTGTATACATATAAGGAGATTATATGTAAATATAATATTCAAATAAATTCTAGAAATTCAAATATTTAAAAGAAAGTTAACAAATAAACATCTGTGCCAAAATAGCTCGCGGGACCCGTAGGGGGCCAACCCACACATGGAGGGTCGACCCAGGGGTCAGCACACCTATAAGGGGGTCGACCCACCTGAGATCTGACCAGATTCATTAATGAATTTAGACTGTTTTCTTAACCAAATTCGTTGCTGACTCAGCGCTATGTGTAAAGATAAGATCCTGAATACCTATAAATAGGCTAGCAGAGCCTAGCCTAAATCTCACATTTTCTGAGAAGCCGCCTAAGCTCTGCCATTCTTCTTCCTCCTTAAATCTCTTCAGAAAAATAGAATAATTGGTTTAGGAAAATTATGATTCAAGATCTGGAGGAAAAGAATAAAGAAGTTGTTCAGAATCCTATTCGAAGTAAGGTAAATTCTTGGAATTTGTCAATTTAATTTTCTCCTCTTTCTTCCCTTTTTCTTTTAGTTGAGAATTCTGGATCCATGTCTAAATTCAGTTAGAAGAACAATAGAATGCAAGATCTGGACCAGATTCAAGGTTTGGAAAGTAATTAGGTGAGTGGATTTAAAATATACCATTTTGATAATGGTATATTTATCGTTTGACATTCCCATTAGTATGCAATGTAAATTTACTAGAACGATTAAAGTGTCGAAATGTTAATATGACATGTTGAAACATTAATATGTTAAAATGTTTATATGTTGGAATATTCATATATTGAAATGTAAACTTGTTAAAAATGTGGAAACAATTATTGTTGTATACGTGCATGTTTTAATTACATGTTAACCTGTGACCTATTATGTGCTTGGACCCTTAACCATAGAAATTGGAATAATTACATGTTAAATTGTTTGATTAGAATAATTACATGATTGATAGTTACATGTTATTATTTTAGAATAGAGTGAATTACATGTTAGAAAGAACATGCTACATGGTTATAAATTAAAATGGAATTAACATGATATTAAGTGTGACATGTAAAAATAGAATTACAGTCAAATTTGGTAATAATGGAACCGCCTAAACTATATGGAAAATTTGCAGAAATTAGAAAAATGTAACGCATTTAGACAAGAGGTTAAATTCCACTTGTGGTACAAGTCTGCCCAGAACCGCCCGGCAAATCCAGCATCCACAAAATGTCAATTTAATGTGAGGGGTCTAGTGGATAAATATACATGTAATGGTGCTAGGACACGAGGTTAAATTCAACTTTTGGTAGAAGTCTGCCTGGAACCGCCCGGCAAATCCAACATCCACAAGTTGTTAATATAATGTGAGAGGTCTAGTGCATAAACATATATATGATTATATTTATATAAAAGTATAGAAATAAATGGAACTAATTGTGATTAATGGAAATGAATAAGGAAATGAATGAAAGTTACAACAGTAAAATAAGTGGAATGAACAGGGAATGATAATAACCTATTATAAATAAATTACATTAATGAGAATGACATATGATAGGTAGGCTTGTCCTAGGGACAAGTTGAAATTATAACTTAGGTTATAATAAACAAGAAAGAAAATGGAATAACTTATGTAATGAGATAAGTTGTACTTAATTGTAAATTAAGTTATCTGTGAAAATGGGAATCTGAAATCTATTATAAGGACAACATAAGTTATATTTATGGAAAGGACATTTATTAGTAAACCTTATATAAGAGAACAAAGTTAATAAGTAAACAACGATAAGTTGTAGTGACAGTGTAAGATGAAATTATGATTAAATAAGAACGAATGTGGCAAACTTATGAAATGAAATAAGTTACATTTAATCATAATAATATGTGACATGTTAAACAGAAAACATGTGAATTGAGATATACCTAATTACATATTTAGTAGAACATGTTATTGCAACTAGGGAATTAGACAATGAATAATATGAAGAGATTGTAGATTACAGACCTTGAGTTACAATCTAGAGAATAACACATTATGGGCTTATTAATAAACTTAAATGGATTAAGTTATATAACTAAAATTAATAAGTAAAAGGGGTCCATTCCTTAGAGATATAACGGGCTCGGGAATAACTTGGTAACCTGGATAAGAAGTTAATATGATTTGAGATAACCAAGTTAAAGTGGAGAACCTAATGAGGTAGAGGAAGCACATAATTGAATGTTTAGGCATAGGGTCTAATAACACATTAAAATGAGGCGCTTGGACCAGTCCGTACGTTCGAGAATGAATAACCCAACAGGGTAGATCATCGTGGTGTCATAAGGCACGAGGGGAGCGCATGTCCATCTGTTTATTCTGTTATTCTGCAAGCTCTGAAGGACTGGAAAGGAAAGTATGCGGCTTCTTGGGACATGGAGGGTACTCCTGGCAGCCCTCTGTGCTGTGACAACGTTTTACTATGCTCACAGAGGTTAGGTCTGCGCGTTTCTACCTGGTGAGTATGCCTTGATTGCTATGATAGTTGGCAATCAGAGGAGTATAGGGCGGCATAGATGATTCGACAATCTCGTTGCCTGACTTAGCTAGGTTACTACCACTCTTGTGTGCTCACAGGTCTAACCATTAGATAGCAGAGTCGTCAGATACCTACCATCGACAGTCAGCTTGATATGTGATGCGTAATGCGGAAAGGCGGAGTGCTAAACCAACAGATCATATACCTTTTACTATTAAAGCAATGGGTAGGGATAGGCCAATTAGGATTTGTTGTTTGTTGTTTGCTCTTGGGACAGGCCATTTGTTCTCAATCGTGTTCGTCTTTCATCAGTTGAGGGAGGGGTCAGGTGGGACCATAGCCACTGAAAATGTAGACCTTAGCATCTGTGTAAACAGATATCTGAAAGCACCCGAATGAGTTCCGTGTTTCTTGTACAGCCCTTCCACAGGACTCGGTGCATAGTAGAGGATATGTGCGGTTAAGGCATCGAGTATGATTGATGATACATACGTGGGAAAGTCTAGACACATGCATGCTCTGGGTGGTGTATCATAGACTTATAGGGCATTACTCTATGATCTGATTCAATCAAAGGTGGTAGTCCGTACGTTTACGTAGCATGGCGATGGCATGTCTATGCTAAACGTAGCATTGTTATACAAAAATCCATAGTCACTCCGGCATAGGATGAGGGACTGCGTATATTCCTGAGGCGTTACATCGAAGACCGTGCGAGTGGGGTACTATGGGGTGTACCTTAGTATTTGGGGTAACTACATATATACTGTATTAGGTTAATCCATTAGGAAGTTAATGGGTACGACGTATGTGTAAGCCTTGAGTGTTGTTAACCCAAGTAACCTAATAAATAAGAATATGTAAATGAATGGTATATGTAGGATTATCCAAGATGTGTAGTTTAAATCAGGTCACCAAGACTTGTGTTCTGACCCCCTCCTCGTAACATACTCGCAAGTTAGATTTGTGGCAGAGATACGTTAGCTTTGGATACTGGTTAGGAAGTATTATTACTACAGTAAGGCTATATTTTAGTTATATTATATTTTATCCATTCCGCTGTGAGATATTTTCTGAGCTCTGATATATTTTATATATCTGTCTTTTCTGCAAGATACCAAAGCAACTAAAACAAGTTTTGATGGATTAGAATTTTGAAGAAAAATAATTCGGTCTGCCGGAATTTGGGTTGTCCCATCTGGTATCAAAGCCTAGGTTTAGGATTCCTATATAGATAGTGAGTGAACGTATTGTATTTTTAAAAAATATAAATATATTTGTAATGGCCCACAAATCCATACTATTTGAGTTGACTACATACACCACACGTCCAACAAAAATTGCATAGAAATATGAACCATTATGAAATAAGAAGAAAAAGATAGAAGAAGAATAGAGACAATAACACAGAATCTCACATCGCAGTGGAATAAAATATAATATACAACATCTTTTGGAATACAAAATTTTCTGTATACATGTCATAATCAGAGTACAACACTTACAACATAGCGGAAAATCAATAACTAAATAACGCCGAAGCCTCCTGCTCTAAGCTCCTTTAGATAAATATGTAAAATCCTGAACTACTTGACTGCAGTACAAATTTGGGTACTCAGGAGTTTAGGGAAAACATAGAAAAATAAACTTCAGGTCAGTCATGGGACTGGTATAAGTAAACAATTTAAAATAGTTTGAGAAAATAAACGATATCTCATAAGACCACGCCGTATAACACGGAACGGGTTTTTCTCCTTATGAGAATCCAAAACACTTGATTTAACTTTCAAAATCCTTTTGAAAAAAAATTATAATCTTTATATAAAAACTCTTCTAATATTATAATAGTGTCTATATCAAATAAATAACAATCTAGTGGAACGTTTGCATCTCACATTCCATTTATATAATATAAAATCAAAACCACGAGCACTTATTGGGTAATGAATTTCCAACTATGACAAGGTATGGAACCACCTTCTAACAGTGTATCTCTAGATAGGAATACACTGGGTTCAACAAGAACATCTTGCAACGCGGCCACACATGACCGACCACCCATTCCGCTTGAGTGTATCGAATATATATCACCAATGGTTGGGATCAGCAACCGTTTCCTGAATGGGACAACATCGAATAGAACAAAGAATGAAATGAATTTCTCCAGATAGGTGAAAATACACCCTAATTTGGAGCTACCCACTTAGCCATGCTGCCTGCTCGATTTTTTTCATTTCCCGGTTGTTGAGGTCTGAGGTTACGATTACTTACCATTCCTTGATAGCACAATCACTTTGAATGCCACATTGTCAGATCCGTTAATCATTAATTGATTTGTACAAATATATTCTGAATATTATGCTAAGAGAACAAATTCTCCGCTACCATATATATCTATACAGACCAATATATGTGATCATTAAAAATACTCTGTCAGACACTCGCCATATACGTTTGTTCTGGGACTGAACGAAACTGTAGGCACAATTTTCATTAATCCATCTTAGGCAATTTCTACCTAGGATTAACAGAAAAAGCCCTTGCACTTTACTCCATCTTTGATTATCTTCATAAAATCTGATTCGCAGTGCTACTGCCAATACAGAGTGGTTCTCGGATAATAATCCAACCGGTCTCTCCATATCAACAACGATATTGGCAAATACTTCAATAGTCGGTTATTTAAGTATCAAAGAAAAACAAACATCCATTCAAAGCATCAAAAAATCACTAGGCCCCTTAATTAATATTTCATTAATTAAATCACTTCTCCATTTCCTTATCAATTTTGTTAACCAAATATTTTCAATGATCGTCTTGGCCTCTTACGCTATTTAGATTTTTTTCTCTCCATATATTGCCTTCTTTTATTTTCTATACTCAGAAAATATCTTCTATTTATAATTGGAAACATTCCAATTATTTACCTCTGCCACGACCGTTCATTTCTACACTCAGGAAATATTATATTTCCAAAATTCCTCTTATTTGGGTTAAAACAAATGTTGTACAAAACATTGTTACAACAATCCAAAATATTTCATTCAACTGAATTTCTTTAAACATTTATCTCTGAGACTGAATCTTGCTATTTATCGGTTAATAATAAGATTAACAGAGTTGGGGTATAATTACCTCTCAGACCTTGACTGAAAACATCATTAAATTCAAAATAGACAGGACCACTTGTCTCAAATAATCAACACTATAAAAATAAATTATTCGTTTTTAAACTAATATAAGTTTCTCTATCGAATTTTACCTGATTTAATTGTAGATTTTCTTTTTGTTTATAATATTCTGTTTTTAAGTTCGTTTCCTTATCGAATTATATCGATACATCGATTTCTAACTATTAATTTTTCTTAAAAATATTCTAACTCCTTAAATTTCCAGAAAAATTTGCCAGCCCCTCCTTTGTACCGGTCAAAAGCTCAAACTCCAACTCGCCTCACTAGGTCCTTTCCATTCAAAAAGAAAATAAAAAAGCCAAGTGGCTTGCCGGTTCGGTGCATAAAATATCATATGGAATTTAAACGTGTATCTTATTATCGGGCACACGAATTATAATCTTCATACATTTCATTCCATACCTGCCTAATCCATATACGTCCATTCCTAATTTGTTTCAACTCAATCGACCATTTTTAACTTAATTTGCTAATTTATCTTTAATTAGCTCTTTGCCCATTCCATCTTTTTAATTGAACGTATCACTCCCGGATATGTTTTTATTTTTCTTAAAAACCAATCTAATTCCATTTTCAACCCGAGTTTCATATTCAATTTCGAATACAACTTTATAAACCCCATACACTTTATCCAACGCGCAATTTCGTTTCAAAACACGATTAACTAATTATTCTTTAAATTAGTTAATTCTATTCCAAAACTAAAAGTATGATTTTTGTTTCAAAAATCATATCGTTTACACAACTTGAGTTCGTATTTATTTTACAACTCAAATCTGGATTTTTAAATTAAAATCCGTAATTTATTAACTTAGTATACTTAGATTTTAATTAATAAACCGTTATGGTTTTATAATGGTTATGGCGCTGCTTTTATGAAAATTTAAAATTGACATTTCTCAAATCTATAAGACAAAATTCAGATTTTTCTCTTTCATTAGAAAACTTTATTCAACGGGTCCTGACGATTCTTGTTCCAAAGAACTCTGACTTAAATTGAGTACTATTAATTCAATTGAAGTTCGAAACGCCAATTTACGAACTAACGCGCCGCGACAAGTTCGTTTTAATTATATTTAAATATAACGTTTAACTTTTGTTTAATTTAAATTCTAACTTCATTCTAATACATTTTTAATATATATTAAACCAGTTTTCCAAATTCAACTTAATAATCCTGATTACCCCAAATCGCCAATTATTTCGTATCTTAGTTATAAACTTATTTATAATTCAATCTTCTATATTGAATTCCGATTTCCTTTGAAATAAATTATTTTATAAATTCGATATAATCAAATTTCAATTATAAATACTTTAAAATTATTTAAATTCAGTTTATATTCCAAATTCCCTAAATATAACCAATCGTTCTATTTTTCAACACGTTTTCCAATTCACTTTTAAACTCATACATGAATTTAAAATTTCAAATTATCCAATGATAATTATCTTACTTAATTTATAAACACTTTTATAAATATAACTTCCTTGTTTTATAATTTAAAACAAGTTTCTATTTAAAAATTATATTTGTAACTCCATCCCTTTTATATTTTGAATTTCTGGAATAAAAACCATCGTTCTCGTTTCGAAATGATTTCAACTTTCTATTTTTAAATTCAATCTTGAATTTAAAATCCCAAATTATCTTCTGATAATTAATTCGCTACAATTAGAACATCGTTTATAAATTTACTTTTTTCATATATTAAAAAAAGTTCCATTTAAAAATCTATTTTAAAACCAGTATCTTATTTTGGAATATTCTATTTATTTTAACTTATCCATATACAACATAGGATTTATTTTCATATTCAATTTTAGTTCTATCTAATACGATTCCAATATCTTTTCTAAAAAATATTTTATTTAAATAAATTCGATCTAATCGAATTCAAATCATAAATCCATATAGATTTATTTTTTGGTTCAATTTTCATTCTGGACATTTGGATAAATTTCATCGTTTACTTATTTAAAACGATTCCCCATTTATATTTTTAAATTCACATTTGAATTTAAATATTCAAATTATCAAATGATAAATTTTTTCACTTTATTTATAAACACTGTTTGTAAATTCATTTCAATTCCCTGATTATCCAATGAAAATCATTCCATTTTTATTTATAAACACCATTTATAAATTTACTTCAATTTGCTATATTATTTTGATTTATAAACATCATTATAAATTCAATACTTGTTTAATTTACTCAAAACAAGTTTAAATCTTTATAGCTCACTCGAAATTCAAATTCTATTTTTGAAAAAGTAGATTTTCTATTTTAAATCTCAAAATATCCTTTTCACGGTATTTTTGTAAATCGACATTTTGGCCTAGTGATATTTAAACATTCAAAAATACACAATTATAAACCATAGGTTTTCCAACACATCATATATGATAATATATATGAAAACAAGCAAATAATAATATTTTTGAGGAATCCAGTTGGATCACTCCAACCTGTTTTTCCTGCATCCACAAACGTTAGCCAACATATATAATACCCATCCTGCTTCAAGGCAGGATATCGCGGTATAGAAGGTCATCCATTATCATATTGTGGGGGCATATAGAGTCATCCGCTAATGATACTGCGGGCATCCGCTAATGGTACTGTGGAAACTATCCAATCACCAATATATATATATATATATATATATATATATATATATATATATATATATATATAAAGCCACAACCAAGCCTAGATATGTAACGAACTGCAAATCCATTCTATCTGAGTTGATTACATACATCACACGTCCAACCTAAACATCACAGAAATACGAATCATTTTTTAGAAGAAAAAGGCAGAAGAAGAACAGAAATAACAACACAGAATCTCACATCGCAGCGGAAAAAAATATAATATATCATAACTTTTGAAATACAAAATTTTAACTGTATAACATACAATTATCAGAGTACACACTTACAACACAACGGAAACAAAAATACTTAATATCTGATACTAAAGCCTCCTGCTCTAAGCTTCTTTAGATAGATCTGTAAAATCCCGAACTACTTGACTACCGTACAAAATTTGGGCACCCAAGAGTTTAGGTAAAACAAAACAAAATAAACTTTGGGTCAGTCATGGGGCTGGTATGAGTAAACGATTTAAAACAATTTGAGAAAATAAATGATATCTCATAAGACCATGCCGTATAACACGGAACGGGTTTTTCCCTAATGAGAATCCAAAATACTTGATTTAACTTTCAAAATCCTTTTGAAAGAAATGGTAATCTTTATATCAAAACTCTTTTGATACTATAATAGTGTCTAAATCAAATAAATGGAAATCTAGTGGAACGTTTTCATCTTACACTCCACATACATAATATACAATCAAAACTATGGGCACTTAATAGGTAATGAATTTCTAACTATGACAAGGTACGGAACCACCTTCCAATAGTGTATCTCTAGAGGAGAATATATTGGGTTCAACAAGAACATCTTGTAACCCGACCACACATGACTGACCACTCATTTCGCTTGAGTGTATCGAATGTATATCACGAACGGTTGGGATCAGCAACCGTTTTCCCCAATGGGACAGCATCGAATAGAATAAAGAATGAAATGAATTTCTCTAGATAGGTGATAATACGTCCTAATTGGGAGCTACCCACTTAGCCATGCTGCCTGCCTGATTTTTGTCATTTCTCAGTTGTTGAGGCCTGAGGCTACGCTTACTACTTTTCATTGATAGCACAATCACTTTGAGTGCCACGTTGTCGGTTTCGTTAATCATTAATTGATTTGCACAAATATATTCTGGATATTATGCTAAGAGAATAAATTCTCCACCACCATATATATTTATACAGACCAAAGTATGCGATCATTGGAAATAGTCTATCAGACATTCATCCATACACATTCGTTCTGGGACTGAACGGAACCTAAGGTACAATTTCCATAAATCCATCTTAGGCAATTTCTACCTAGGATTAACAAAAAACTCTTGCACTTTACTCCCTCCGTCTTTGATTATCTTCATATAATCTGATTTGCAACGCTATTATCAATGCAGAGTGGTTCTCGGATAATAATCCAACCGGTCTCTCCATATTGACAACGATATTGGCAAATACTTCGATAGTCGGTTATTTAACTATCGAAGAAAAACAAATAAACATTCATCCATAATAGCAAACAATCACTGGGCAGGTTAATTAATATTTCATTAATTAAACCACTTCTTCATTTCCTCATCAACATTTGTTATCCCAAATATTTTCAATATTCATCTTGGCCTCTTACGCTATTTGGAAAACATTTCCATATATCGCCATCTTTTATTTTCTGTACTTAGAAAATATATTCTATTTATAATTGGAAAATATTCCAATTAGTTGTCTCTTTCCCAAACTCACTTATTTTTATACTTAGGAAATATTTATGATATATTTCCAAAATTCCACTTACTTGGGTTAAAACGAATGTTGCGTAAAACATCGTTACAAAAACCCAAAATATTTCATTCAACTAAATTTCTTTAAACATTTATCTTTGACACTGAATCCTCCTATTTATCGGTTAATAATTAAATCAATCAAGTTGGGGTATAATTACCTCTCAGTCCTTGACTGGAATCATCATTAACTTCAAAACAGACAAGGCCACTTGCCTCGAATAATCAACACCATACAAATCAATTATTCATTTTTAAACTCATATACGTTTCTCTTTCTAATTTTACCAGATTTAATTATAGATTTCATTTTTGTTTATAATATTCTATTTTTAAGTTCGTTTCCTTATCGAATTCTATACATATTGATACGTTGATTTCTAACTATCAAAATTTCTTAAAAATATTCTAACTCCATAAATTTCTAGAAAATTTTGCCATAACCTTCTTTGTACGGGTCACTTGGTATAATTACAAAACGCCTCTCTGGGCCCTTTCCATTCAAAAAGAAAATTAAAAAGCCAAGTGGCTTGCCGATTCGGCGCATAAAATCTCATATGGAATATAAATGTGTACCTTTTGTCGGACATTAAATTTATAAACATCATTCTCTTAATTCCATACCTGTTTAACACATATACGTACATTTCTAATTTATTCCAACTCAATCTGGTCATTTTAACTCAATTTGCTAATTTATTCTTTAATCAGCTCTTTTACCCATTTCATTTTTTATTCGAACATATCAGTTCAGATAGAAAATTTTACTTGCTTATAAACCAATTGAATTCCATTTACAATTCAAGTTTCATATTTGGTTTCGAATATGAATTCACCTGTTCAATTTACTTAACCAAAACCCAATTTCATATCGAAACTCGATTAACTAATTATTCTTCAAATTAGTTAATTTTATTCAATAATTAAAAATCTGATTTTTGTTTCAAAAATCTGTTCAATTACTCCAGTTGAGTTCCTATTTCAAATCTGGATTTTTCTAAAGGAAATTTGGATTTTATTTACTTAAAATCCTTCTATTTATTTAAATAAACCATTATGGTTTTATAATGGTTATGGCGCTATTTTTCTGAAAATTTGATTTTGACATAACTCAAAATCTATACGACAAAATCAAGAGTTTTTCTCTTCCATTAGAAAACTATTATCAAATCAGTCATGATGATTCTTGTTTTGAAGAATTACGACTTAAATTGAGTTCTATATACTCAACTGAAGTTCAAAACGCCAAATTACGAACTACCGCGTTGCAGCGAGTTCGTTTTAATTATATTTAATATATAAACGTTTTAAACTTCGTTTAAATATAAATTCTAACTTCATTATAGTATATAATAATATATATTAAACCAATTTTCCAAATACAACTTAATATTTCTGATTTTCCCTAATCGTCGATTATTTTACAATTTAGTTAAAATTTATTTATATTTAAATATTCTATACTAAATTCAAATTATAAATAAATTGTTTATAAAATTCGATATAATCGAATTCTTATTTTGAATCCTTAGATTTATCTCAGTTCCATTTATATTTCCAATTCCCGAATAAAATTTATCGTTCTCTTTTCGGAAGGATTTCCAATTTACTTTTAAATTCATATTTGAATTTAAACTTCTAAATTATCTAACGATCTACATTTATAAACATCGTTATAAATAAATTTTCTTGTTTTATAAAATAAAACAAGCTTCCCTTTCAAATATCTATTTGAAACCCAATTTTTTTATAGTCCCGGGATATAACTCGTTGTTCTCCTTTTCAAAACGATTTAAAAACCTATTTTCAAAATCACGCTTGAATTTAATATTTTAAATTATCTCTTGATATATTTCATTATATTTATAAACACTGTTTATAAGTTTCTTGTTTTATACATTCCAATAAGTTCCATTTCGAAATCTATTTAAAACCAAAATCTTATTTGGAATATTTTATTTGTTATAACTTATCTATATAAATATAGAATTTATTTTCAAACTTAAATTTAACTTCTATTTAATAAATTCCTAATATTTTTCTAGACATATTTTATTTAAATAAATTCAAAAGAATTGAATTCAAATCATAAATCCTTGCGGATTTATTTTAATTCAATTTATTTTCTGAACATCAGAATAAATTTCATCGCTTACTTCTTTAAAACGATTCCTCATTTCTTTTTTTAAATTCATAGTTGAATTTAAATATTCAAATTATCAAATGATATTTTTTTCACTTCATTTAAAAACACTATTTTTAAATTCATTTCAATTCCCAGATTATCCAATGAAAATCATTCCATTTTATTTATAAACATTGTTTATAAATTTACTTCTATTATCGGTATTATCTAATTTATAAACATTGTTTATAAGTTCAATACTTCAGTTTCTTGTATATTTTAATTTATAAAAATCGTTTACAAATTCAATACTTGTTTTATTTATCCAAAACAAGTTAATATTTCTATAGCTCATTAAAATTCAAATTCTACTTTAAAAAAATAGATTTCCCCTTTTAAATCTCAAATATCCTTTTCACGATATTTTTTTATATCTACATTTTAGGACCTAGTGATATTTAAGCACCCCAAAACACTCAGTTATAAATCACAAGTTTTCTAACACATCATATATGATTATATATATATATATATATATATATATACGAAACAAACAAATAATGATAATTTTGAGGAATCCAGTTGGATCCCTCTAACCTGTTTTCCTGCATTCACAGATGTTAGCCAACATAAATAATACCCATCTTGCTTCGAGGCAGGATATCGTGGTATAGAGGGTCATCCACTATAGAAGCATGGGGCGCATAGGGTCATCTGCGAATGATACTGCGGGCATCCGCTAATGGTTCTGCGGGAACTATCCAATCACCAATATATATATATAATAATAATAATAACCACAAACAACAATCCTAAATAACTAATATATATTTAATAATAGCCACAGTAATATTTAGTTGCAACCAACAACCATCAATTGTTTTTAACGACTAAAAATAAATTCTAAATAATAAATTAAGTGAGATTTACTCACCTAAATTTTCCCTTTGCTGAATATCCATTTTATTTCCATATGACGGCTGCGAACTCATCAAGCACTTATGATAATTTATTTAATTTAACGATTAACAATTTTTTTATTTAAATTAATCTAACATATAAATAAGTTAATTATTCTATGTAACTTGAATTTTGGAGAAACGAATACCTTACCGATATTGACCAACTATGAAGCCACTCAAAAATCCTAGACTTTCATCAGCCCAAAATTGATTCATCCCCCTTTGGTATTTCACTAAACGTTTCATAGACAACAATCATCTCGTTGCTATCTCCTATACCCATTTCCGAACAGCGGCTACACCACAAATAAACAACCCCGACATCGCTGCAATTCCTTACTCCGTCAGCCCCTCCTTGCTTATATTTTAATTTAACAATTTACTGCATATTTATTTTAATTAACCATTTTAACTAATCATTACTTAAAAATTAAATAACTAAATTTACATTAATTACCAAATTGTCATCTCATGGAATAACCAATGTAACCAAGATTTTCTTTTGGTCTTCAAATTCGAACATAAACATTGCCTCAGAACAAATTTGCCACTATAATTTGCAAATCCAAAATGTGAATTGAGTTCCATCCAACCTTCACCGCGCCAGAAACCTATCACCTCAACTGCCACTTACAGTAGCGACTATCAGTAGCTGCTACCCCTACACTTCCTCTTTGGAAAGCATCTGACCATCCCAAAATTGAACACCTCGAAAGCAACGCAACTGCACCATTGTCGAATACTCCAAATCCCGTTTACACCTCTACTCCAGTCACCGTGAATACATCGCGCTCCTCCCAGTACATCTCACCCCAAACTGGCAATCTAGAAATCACAGTGCCTGTTTCCCCCTCTCGCACCTCAACTAAGATGAAATCCGCCTCAGAAAACAGTGGTAAACCAACAATTCCCTTTAACCCCTCGCCTTACCCCTCACGCAAGTATCACAGTCTCATTGTCGACCTTCAGGGTACTTAGTGGTCTTCAATTTCAAATTTGAAACCTCTCCTTTTTATGCATTGCGAGCACCTTCACCACATCGTCGAGCTCCAGGGTTTCCATACATTCCAATTGAGATTTGGATTTCAATTTAATTCCCTTTTTTTTCTTTGGAGGACTGATTTTGATTACTGGAAACAAATGGAATGGCCTTGATTTTAAATGTTGAAGAAGGAATAAGGAGAAACCGAAAGGGTTTCAATTTTAGGATAAGGCTTCGAAGTTTTTAAGTATTCAGCCATTTCGATGTGAAAGAGTATGATTTCGAGAGGAAGTTTATGGCCATTTTATTTGTTATAGATTTGCTGAAGTTTGCGCGAGTTTTATTTCTGAATAGAAAAGATAAAAAGGGAAACGGGTCGCGTTTATATTGGCAATGAGGGAACAAAACGTACCAATGTTATTAAATTTGGTTTTACTTTGTAGTGAAGGAATGCTAAAATACGGACATGAAAAGAAGGAAGAGACAATTATACAACGTCCTTTGTTTACTTAAGGAGGAAAGAATTTATTTTTTATAATTATTTTTATTCTATTTTATTTTTTTAAATTAAAACTGGTATCCTTTAATTTTAAATTATCACGTTGATTTCAACTCTTATTTGAGCCCAACAATAGGCCTTCCCAGGGTTTAACCACCATTCTGAACCCACTAGGACAGGTTTCAAAGCCTTATTCGATCATCTAGAGAAGATATTAATTTAAATCAATATAATATAGATTAAAAACAATTAATTCTTCGAAAATAAATTAATATTATTATTCTAGTTCAAACAGAAGTTTGTATTGATCTTCTGAACTGTTTTCAATTCAGTTTTAAATTTTGAATTCAATTAAATTGATTTTCATATTACGATGATTATATATATTCGAAATAAATCGTATTTCGATTACTAAATCGATAACTTAATATAAAAACTGATTTATATTATGAGCTTAACATTTAAATAAATATCTAAAATAAATTGTTTGAAAATCTGGGTCGTTACATTCTTCCCCCCTTAAAAGAATTTCGTCCCCGAAATTACTAAGATAGGAAAAATGCTACAAACCCATTAATTTTTCAAAAACACATTTATGTTAAAACTCAACTCTTCATATTTCAACAAATTTTAGTTCTACCAAAACTTTTGGTTTTCGTTTACATCGCCCATCGTATATGTTTACACTCATTTAATATGAATGATTTACAATCAATATATTCACATTCAATTCATATTTATTTATATACATTCAAATTTATTCAAATTGATTCAAACTAATTTATTCTCTTTGATTCTTTTAACTTGCTTAAGTTAAATTTTACTTCCAGAATTCAAATCCCCGGGATTTCATTTCAAATCCTTTTGAACTCACATAAGTATATACATATATTTATTTCCATTTCAAATTCAAAACAATTGAATTTTCAAACCAAATTGTTTCTTTCAAACCAATCTCCCATCAAACTTTTCTAGGGTAGCAATTCATTACTTAGAACTCAAAAATGAACACTGCTAATGTCGCGATCATCATCAGAATTATTTCCCAGCCACTGAAGTGAGTTCAGTGCTTTATCAGTTTCAAAATCCATTCAAAACGATTTTTATTCAAAAATCCTTCCAAAACAAAGCTATATTATGTTAATATACTACAGAAAATATTTTCCAACTGCCCTGGATTTAAATTACAAATTCTGGTTTGAATTTAATTGTAATCCATCTTATTTGTACATTTCAGTCTTATATAAATTTTATTTGGTTATAAATAACCATTTCATTTCTATAATCTCATTTGATTATAATGATATCAATCAACACATCCATATAATATAATAATTTCAGAAAATTATTCTTTCTATATCAAAATAGAATTTTGGCTAAAATTATTTCATTTACTCACTTAAAAACAATAGTGTCAAATTTCTCTGTTCAAGAGTTTAAAAATTCTTATCGACTTCGTTGCGTCCCACGATTCTATCAGAATTAGTAAGCCACTCAACAGGTTAGCTAACACAATATAAAATATACTTTTTTATATCATTTAACAAATACGTGCTTTCGTATATATATACTCAACTCATTCTAGGAAATTACTGACCCTATCTATAATGAGCACAACCCCACCAAGCCTTGGTATTCGCTCAACCTAAGCTCTGATACCAACTGTAACGAACCACAAATCCGTAATATTTGAGCTGACTACATACATCACACGTCTAACCCAAATATCACAGAAATACAAATCATTTTTTTTAGAAGAAAGAGGTAGAAGAAGAATAGAAACAATAACACAGAATCTCACATCGCAGCGGAACAAAATATAATATATCATAACTTTTGAAATACAAAATTTTAACTGTATAACATACAATTATCAGAGTACACACTTACAACACAGCGGAAATAAAAATACTATATATTTAACACTAAAGCTGTAATGTCCCGTAATTTTCACAATATAATAATTAATTTATTTAATTATTTAAATAGTGAATTTGAAATTTAAATGGTTTTTGAGTTAAATTATATTAAATATTTAATTAATATAATAATTAAATAATATATTTAATTCTGAAATAATTGGAATTTACAGAATTCACAGTACTATGTGAATTGGACCATTTAAAATATATAATTCAGTTTAGAGTTGAATTATATTAACGAATATATTATATGAACGACAGTTGAACGTATAATTATATTATAATTAAAATCGAGCTCGAAATGGTGCGACAGTTCACCATTTGGCGATTCGAACTTCAACTGAATATACAAAGTCCGTTTTAAATCGGATTTCTGTGAAATAAGAAACGTTCGAAGCTGGGAAGTATATTTTTCTAATGAAAGAGGAAAATCGGGATTTCATTGTGAAGATTTTGATTTATGTCCAAATCAAATTTTAGTAAAGTCGCAATGGAATTCTTTTGAAATTTATAAATATATATTTATATTATAAAAGGATTATATATATATATATCGAATATCGATATAACCAAGAACTTTGAAATATCAAGTTATAAATCCCAATGGAGTTGTATGATATTCTATTGTGAATGTAGTAGCCCGTTACTTCCCCTTGAAGGAAAGCCCGGATTACCTTGAGAACAACACACAAACGAACGCAGACGGAAGAACATTTCATTGTTTATTACAACAAGTCCATCAGAATACAAGAATATACAGAGTATAAATGAATAAATTACATTCGGTAAATATCAGAGATTACAATAAATTACATAGCAGCAGAAAATAATACAAAGCACAACTGATGGTGATATATGGATACAGAGCTGTCCGGATATCATTCCAGCTGTACCAAGATCCTGTGAAAATAAATCTGCAAAACCAAAACTACTAGCTGCCCGTGTCGAAAATAAGGGCACCCAGAGTTTAGGTTAAAACAATAAACTCCAGGTCAGTCATGTGACTGGTGTGAGAACTAAAACAGTTATTTAAAACTTTACTTTAAAAGAGAGTAATTCAAGGGACCACGCCGTATAACACGGAACGGGTTTCCTCCCAAGAACACTAGTGCATATAACAAAATAGTGCAATGCTCTTTGAAAAAATGAAGCTATTATAAGACCCAGGTCCCATCACATAATGCAACGCAAGCCGGAGGACAGGTTTTTCCCTTATAATAGCCAAACATGCTTGGTACGTTTAAAACAAATCACTTGATACTATTATAGGTGTATAGTGTCAAAACAATTTCAATCATAAATATCAATCATAGACGGCATGGGTACCATATATCATGTCGCCATACTAGTTCTACAATTAAAACTGCAATATAACGTTTTGGAAATTGGATTTCCGTCATGAGTCGAGGCAAGGGGCAAGCTCCTCTCCGATTCGAGACACTCTAGCAAATGCCTCGGGACCGCACACAGCAATCCCTGGATCCTCCAAGGCCGGTCCTCTCTTACTTTTGAGGATTAGTTATTCCTGAACACACGTTTCCCGGTCCTTACAGACCTATATCTGAGGCGCCTCGCATTCCAGCAACCACACAGGTGAAAAGTAGATATAAAGGTCAGGGCTGGTAGGTCACTGACACCACCATAGCTAGAAAGAAACGTCGTGCACTCCTTGGGTCCTTATCCCGTTTTTGACTCATACTGAGGTGTGAGGCTCGCGAATTCACGCTATAAACAAAGCTGCGCCACACAGGCCGTGCTTTGATCATCAACCACATGACTTTGCTTTTCAATAGAAGCCTTGATCAATTGCCACTTACGCGTGCCACACTGGCAATTCACTCCATGCGACTGATGTCCATCGATATACAACCTCTGAGCTCGTACGTCTCAGAGAAGGGCGTTAAGCCAGAGAATAAATTCTCCGCCGCCAAACAGATGTATACTTAATAGAGATCAATCAACACAGAATAAAATCCAATGTCAGACATACAGTCCATTTACAAGTTCGTTCTAGGTCTGAACGAAACCGGAGGCACTTTCCTCGCATATCCATCCATCTCCAAGTACGTCTGGACGATCACCAACTATTTTCCTCATCTTGGGTGTATAGCCCAATCGAGATCATCAGTAATCACCGAAACGATGTGAAGACTTCCGGTCTTCAACCACCGTCTTCATCTTCGACATCTCGTCGAATCGGTTATTCAGAATGGGTATAAACCCGGCCTTTCTGAATAACCCACGTATATGATAAACAAATGTTACACAAACACAACAAACGCCTCATTCCAATTCAGAATATTCTTTTATTTACAAAATCACATTCTTAGGGAATAGGTTCCCATTAATTTTATCAAAGATAAATTCTTCTAAATTTATTCTTTAATCTTCCTTTGGATATCATTTCAAACCATATTATGGTTTACCAAACTAGTCGGGATTAGCGAACCACACCGAAGTAATTATTTATTTTATTTCCCAATCCCAACCTATTCATCCCGTGGAGCAAAACTGGTAATACTCCATATCTAACGCCACGGTGTTATCGGTAAAATTAATTACCATTTCACGTTCAAATCTAATTAAAGATTTAACTATCGCTTTGGAGAAAAACTGGTGATACTCCATCCTCGATCACTTTTCAAATTCTATAGTTTAAATTATCAATTCACATTTCAATCTAATTAAAGATTCATTAAAACTCCACTTCGTTTTAATCTTTCCCCCAAATCAATATCCTGTCTTTAACTGGGTTAAAGAACCAATGTCATCTAAAACACGATTCACGATAAACCCAAATCACATTTGATATTAAATACAAGGCTCTGAATAGGAAATATACTGGCTTATATTCAATATCAAATTCTGAACCCAACAAATATCGTATTGGAAATAATGATATAAATATATCTTTCAAATTCCCATAACAATATCAGTATAATCACGGAATCCAACATCGAAATATTCCAAAGACAATTTCGATTCAAATCCATTCCAATTCACGTATTGGAAATTCTGATTATTTTTAAAACTACTTTCAAATTCAGTATATTTATTTCAAAAATAAATTGATTTTAATTCTAGTTCAAAACTAGTTCATTTCGATAAAAATATATTTTTATCTTTTCAAATGTGGAATTTTTCATCCCAGTTCTTTCCAATTCGCATATTATGATTTTGCACAAATTATTGATATTTTTAATAATTTTATCAAGGCCTGTACAGTCGATTTCCATCAACGGCCATCGAACTGCACTTACAGCGACCTTTTCCAAATTTGATTTGGACATAATTCCAAATCCAACCGTTAGATTTCAAATTTCTAATATTCATTGGAAAGCTCTTTTCGATACGAACCCAACGGTTCCGGTTTTATGAGAATCCGACGGTCGGATCTCCCGCAACATCAATTCGAAGTCAATGGTCGAAATTCACGAACTACCGTGGCGCGGCGCGTTCTATTCAGGTCATTATATATATATATATATATATATATATATATATATATATATATATATATATATCATCGATTTCCTTTTAAAACGTACTTTATAAATCGTTTTAAATTCGTTTTCAAAACCATTTCAACTTTATATTCAATTTCAAATCAAAATTGAATATTTCATATCATTACTATATAAATGATAATATTTTCAAAACGTTATATTTTGAAATCACTACCTTTTCTATATTCATTTTAAAAACGAATATAATCGATATATATCGCTCACGTCAAAATAGCGCAACTCTAATCAACACAGCTTTATATATTTCAATAAATTCGTTATTCTATTCAACAAATGAATATTTATTCTATTCAACACATGAATCTATATTTGTACTCAACACATGACTAATCTCAACACATGAGTACTGTCAACACCTGGCTATTTTTGTTGTGTAATATATTTTATAAAATTATGGTATCTATCGTTTGATTTTCAATCAGATTCCAACCGTAAAGTGGTTTCTAATCTTAAATATGATAAAGATGTAAATTTTATTATTAAAATATTTTACTCAACACATGAATAGCTTCAACACCTTAATATATATTTTATAATATTCTTTATTTTCCCGATTGGAATGAGGCCCAATCAATTACCATATAATGTTAATTACATGGATTCCATACAACACATGTATATAATAGCAACGATAAACAATCAACCATCATCCAAAGTGCACCACACAACTGCATAAGCATCAAATATAAATAATTAATGCTTACACAGTCTGTCGACCAATCGATCGACATACAATTAAATAATTGGGATTAGTGTACGCCAAATATCGCCCCACACCCGTGTGGGGTTTCAAATCAACAAACACAGATTTTTATTTGTGCAGTCGGGCGATGTGTAAAATTTATCATCCCAATCAATATCAGTCAAATCAGTGTATATAAACAAATCGGCCGATTTGTTTATAAATATTCATATATTCACATTCACGTTAAAAATTATATTTTCAACGATAATTAATTTATTTCAACCATCTACAATTTATTATCGATTTCGCATCAATATCACAAACAAATTTCACCACACATCAAGCAAACATACAATCCGTCCATGGTCTGTGGACGACGGGTGTCGGGTGCTGCTAAGCACCGTCTGCATCCTAGTATATATATATAACTAGAAAAAGAAATTTAGAGTGAGAACTTCTCACCAAAGCTATCCCAACTCCACGACACTTCAAATGTAGAAGTCTTCGCCATTCTCGCCTTTCATCACTTTCGTTACCCGTAGCCACTACATATGTAAAAATCACATTTTTATATTGTTGTTATGTATATAAAAATCATATTTTTTACACCGCTACTATGTAGATAAAAATTCTATTTTTACAACGGTGTTCATATAATAAAGATTATATTTTTATCATGCTATTCCCTATATAAAGATTTCGCCTTTTTAAATATAAAGATTTCGCCTTTTCAAATATAAAGATTTCGCCTTTTCAAATATAAAGATTTAATTTTTACTATATATATAATATAAAAATCATATTTTTAATATGCCACTAGTATAAAAATTATATTTTTAACCTTTCTATATTATAAAGATTATATTTTCAGCTTCTAAAAATTATTTCCTTATTTAAATAAAAATCTCAACTTCGATATGGTAAAAATATGAACTTTGAGCGAATAAAAATATAAACTTTAACAATATAAAAATATAGACTTTCTAATATCAAAAATCACACCTTTTATAAATTTATATTATTTCAATCCTTATGCACATATAAAAATATCGGATTTTTATTCAAAAGCCATTACATAAACAAAAATCAGGTTTTTACTTTAAAAACTCACCTTCACTGTCGAACTGGAGCATCGTTGGAGGGGGGTTTTCGCCATCGCGCTGAGGTCAGTGGGGGAGGCGCATGCGGCGGAGGAGGTGGGCGGCGACAGGAGGAGGCGGCGTTGGGTTGTGGGGCTCGGGGGTTTGGGTCTCGTTCGAGCATTGGAGGAGGGGTGCGCGAGGTAAGGGAAGGAGATCGGAGGTAGAGAGGGTGGCGGCGCCGCCCTAGGGCGCGGTGGCAGCTCGATCGGAGGAGCGACGAGCTCCTCCCTCCTCTTCTCTTTTTTTAATTTCCTTTTGGTTCGTTTGACTGAGATGAATTTCAATGGGGGGGGCTGAGTGATATAAGGAGAGAGGGGGAGAGAGTTTTTTTTAATTATTTAATTTACAAAAAGTTGACTTTTTATTCGATCTCAAAACGAGGCCCACCGCCTGTTGTCCATAGCTAATCACCCCCATTCCGAACACAATGGGATATGTATCGTAAGCTGATTCGACAGTTTCGATTAGTTTTCGTCAAAATCAACATATAACTCTATATATTGAATTTGAACGCGCATTTCAATTTACTGGGGTCACATACTAACTCTAAAAATTCCAAAAAAATGTTTTCTAGTATCGTATCGACGATACGGTCCTAACAAAACTAGTTCCGTCGAATTCTGAGACTGTTGAAAAAATTGCCATTTTCCAGCCGATTAAAATCAATTAAAACTGGTCAAACGCGTTTTCCTTTGCCACGCTCAAATATTGATTCGAAAAATTATGAAAATTGAAATCTAGCAATAATTTGACATCGCGGATCCAACAAAAGTGGTTTCGTCGAAATCCAAGGTCGTTTGCAAAATTCCCATTTTTAAGGGCCAGAATTCCATAGCGACTATTCTGAATTTTCAACTGGACATATCTTTTGATTTCCGCGATGAAATTTTGATTTTTCAGATTCGTTGGAAAGATATCCTCAATTAGATTCAAATATTTTTGGTTTCACTAAAATCCGGTTTATTTTGCACTCGGTATGTTCAATTAAAGTTTGAAATCGATTTATCGAACTACTGCGCCATTTTCAATTCTATTTATAATTATAAATAATTATTTCTATTCTAACAACGACGTATATAAATATATTCGTTCTATTTCTATTCAAAATAAATTTCTCGTCGTTATTATTTAAAATAATTCATTTTAAATGTTCAAAATTCATCGAAGTTGCCAAAATAAAAATTTTAAACTGGCTCGCATTTCCGGGTTGTTACAATATACAATAATATTTAGGGTCCGTTTGTCACAGGTCCCTATTAAGTTTCAAAATTAGGCTTACATCCGGTCCTAAACTTATTGTAAATTAGGTCCCCATTTTTCAAAAAAATATTAAAAAATATTAAAAAATCACGAAAATTCATTATTAAATAAAACACCTTCACGCCAAAAAATTCAGGTGGAAAAACAATCAAAAACCACGTCAAAACTCAAAATAACACAAAATCAGCGAAAAAACAGGTTTTTGCATCAAAAGATGCACCTATTTGTAAATAGTTGCATACATTCATGCTTATATTTCAGTGTTGCGCCCAAACTGCAGTATAAATGCATACATGTATGCAGCTAAACTGCATTACATGCATCCTTTTATGCATATATTCAAATTTGGCCTGTTTTTTAAAGCATTCGCCGTTTTCAGACATTGTTGCACACATTTATGCTCTTGTACAGAATAAATGCATGCATTCATGCGCATATCCGCAAGCCGTCGCCCCTTTTAAAATTGTTGCACACATGCATGCATATATACAGAATAGTTGCATTCATGCATGCAACTTTTCGTTACACGTGAATCTCAGTTCAACTTTTTATGCATAAATGTATGCAGTTATTTGCAAATAGTTGCATACATGTATGCGTATATTGGTCCAGATTTTCAGCATAAATACACTATATAAATATGTGCATACATGTATGCTACTATAAGCAATAGTTGCTTAGAAGTATGCAACTTTTTTTTAATTTGCGTGGACTCCTGGGATTATTTCCAGATTTTAGAATTTTTTTTTAGTGCGTGGCGCATTTTTTTATGGTCAGAATTGGAAAAACACGTAACATGGCATGGGACAAGGCGGAAGGGGATGAAAATTTTGGGCAGCACCTTAAAATAGGGACCGGAAATGCATTAAAACTTTCACTGGATGTGGCGTGAATTAAGTTTTATTTTAGGGATGTGAGCCTAATTTTCACTAATATTTATTTTTAAATATTTAATTTAATTATTTTTAAATATTTAATTTAATTATTTTTAAATATATTTATATATTTAAATGGGTTATTTAGAGCTTTAAAAAAATAGCCAGTTTTGCAAACGACCTCTGTTTTTGGCGAAACTAATTTTGTTGGATCCGTAATATTAAATTATTGTTAGATTTCAATTTTCGTGATTTTTGAAGTCAGTATGTGGCCGTACGGCATTTCAATGTGAAATACAGTCGATATTTTGATGGTTAAAAATACGTTGCATGAGCAAACGGAGTCGGAATTGGACGAAACCAATTTCGTTGGGACCGTAATGTCAAACTGTAGCTGCGCATCAATTTCCATGATTTTTGGGTATCGTGTGTGATCATATGAATTTTTAGTAGGCAAGAACGAATATAAAATGAATATAAAACTAAAATATCAATAAAAAATATTCTAACTTTAGTGAACCTAAACAAGGCCACGTCTTCCTCTTCTCAGCCATTTATTTCGCTCCTTAAACCAGCAACCACGGGTTCAATTCTCAACCAAAAACGCGGTCCTCAGAAAATCAAACAAAAATCAAACAAACTCCTATAAATCACTACATAAATGTATTTGAAATCCCCTTAGCTTCCTCTTTAATCCCGTATAACTTTTGTATGGTTCGATCAGTTTTTCCATTCACTGGAAATAGCGAGGGCGACCTTGGGTTCACGATTTTGTAAATTTCAAGCGTCGATGTGGGATATGGTGTTCGTATTTGTGTTTAGC
This sequence comes from Allium sativum, assembly GCA_030737875.1. Taxonomy (NCBI): domain Eukaryota; kingdom Viridiplantae; phylum Streptophyta; class Magnoliopsida; order Asparagales; family Amaryllidaceae; genus Allium; species Allium sativum. The sequence goes on from CM060909.1 coordinate 880,421,352, forward strand.
GGGTTAAGGAGCTTCGAGTGTGTGATTTTTAGGAGATTTCGTGATGTTTCAGTTTGCAGGGACTGTAGCGGGTTGATGAAGGGATGAACATCGGATTCTGCTAAGTGCAGGCGAGTTCGGATTGAAGGATATGGGGAGGTGGAGATCGATGAAAGGAAGATCATGGTGTTTTTCGTTTTGATTTTAGTTGAAAGGAGGAGGAGCGGTTTGGAGTTGAAATCCGGGAAATGGATGAAAGTGTTTGTTGGACGTTGGAGCGATCTGGGGAGAAAGGTTACGTGGGTGCGGTTTTTAAATGGGCCAAGTGGAATTGGATAAACCCCATGATGAATTAGCCTAAGTTTAACTTTATATAAATAGTATATATATTTGTAATGCTTATAACTTACCCGTTCGTAATCAGAATGTGCTGAAACAAGATCCGACAGGATCGTATGGCCGAGAGCTTCATAATGAAGCTGACTAGGAGTGAACCGGTGCTCGTTACAATTTATTGCAAAATAAATTGTCCGTCTGAATCAAGCGATGGTTATCGTTATTAACGATGATCGTCCAATGTGAGTAAATCTCACTAACTCTGATCAGTTTATATATTATAACGTATTTTTAGAACTGAAATATTAGTTGATTGTTGTGTGTTGATTTGGTTGATTGAACTGCTAGTCAGTTAGTTGAAATTTCATATATATATATATATATATATATATATATATATATAAACCGTTAAATATATGTATTGGTTCTGTTTATCAGAATAATTCATACTGAACTGAAATTGATGTTGATTATATTGTGTAACATCTGTGTATGCAGGGAAACAGGTTGGAGGGATCCAACTGGATTCCTCAATATTTATAATATTGTTATGTTCATATATTGTAATATATGATGTGATATATAATTTGTTGTGGATTATGTATGTTTGAATGATATCGATCATTGTTGTATGATATATTAAATACTGTAAGAAATACTGGGATGTGAAAAAGGTGGGTTTTCAAAGTATATTTGAAAATAAATTATTTATATAAAATCAATGGATTTTATATATAAAAGGAAAATTATTTTATAAAAGAAAATAATTATAAAATCAAAGAAATATAAAGGAAAATATTTGTATAACAAATATAAAGGAGATTATTTGCAAAACAAATATAAAGGAGATTATTTGTAAAACAAATATAAAGGACATTATTTGTAAAACAAATATAAAGGAAAATATTTGTGAAAAACAAATATAAAGGAAAATATTTGTAAAACAAATAGAAAGAGAAATATTTGTAAAACATTTACAAATAAATAGAAAGGGGAATATTTGTAAAACATTTACAAATAGAATAGGAAAGATTTATTTAGAAAATAAATAGAATTATAAAAAGGAAATATTTATTTAGAAAATAAATAGAGTTATAAAAGGGATTTATTGGGAAATGAAAAGAATGTCATAAAAGTGATTTTTGGAAAATGAATAGAATTATCAAAAAGGATTTTTCCAATTATAAAGGAATTATGAATTGATTTATTTAAAATAGATATTAAATAAAAATGTGTTTTAACAAATGAATTGAGAAGAATAATTTATAAATAATATTTTATAAATTAAGTAAATATTTATCATTTGTGGAATATATAAGTCAGGACTTATATAGAGAACTAAGAATCGATTTCAATATCGATATTTGAAATCGAATATGGAAGTGAGTTAATCAAGAGAGTTAGTCAGAAGAAGTTAGTCGAGGAGTTAAATCAAATTGAGTTAGTCAAAATAAGTTAATCAAATTGAGTTAGTCAAAACAAGTTAATAAAATTGAGTTAGTTGAAACGAGTTAATCAAATTAAGTTAGTCAAATTGAATTAATCAAATTGAGTTAATCATTAAGAGTTAAAGGATAGAGTTAATTGAATAGAGTTATCGATTAGAGTTAATCGAATAATGTTAATCAATTAGATTTATGAATAAGAGTTATCGATTAAAGTTAAATCAAATAAGAGTAAATAGAATTTAGATATTCGAAAGAGTTAATCGAATTTAGATATTCGAAAGAGTTAATCAAATGTAGTTATTCGAAAGAAGGAGTTATTGAATATTAGTTTATTCAAAAGGAGTTATCGAATATTAGTTTATTCGAAAGGAGTTATCGAATATTAGCTATTCGAAAGTGAGTTAATCGAATATCGTTTTGTAACGACCCATATTTTTGACCGTTCAAAATCGACAATAACCCACACATGTCGACCCAAACAGATCGCAAACACAGGTAGTTATTGGGAAAAGAAGAAAAGAAGAAAGAAAGAAAACCGACACAGAGATCTCACAGCGGAAGGATAACATATTGTAATTAAATACATTTAAACATTTGAAATATATATATAGATATCAGAGTTATACATACCCAGATTTCATCACATGGCAGCGGAAATAAAATGCAGCGGAAATACATATACATATGTAGTAGATATACCAAATCTTCGTCTTCGGTCTCCAAAGCACAGTCATCTTCGGCAACTGCAGATGTCTGCTGACCCGAGCGTATTGCATATAAGAAAACACAACAAACACTCGGATCAGCACTAAATCATTTTCATATTAGTTAAATGGAAATACGAAACAGCTTGAGTATCATGGGTGCAGTAACTCAAGAGATGTTACGGGATTTTTCCATCTCTCGAGGATCCGTTAAACTAATACATACATAGTATAATACGCTATTATGATAGTGTCTATTCAGTAAAGTATAAGTACTGAAAATAGCGTAAGCGGGGTTACCATATTACCCTTACGCAGTTTACAGGCATCAACGGTCTATACAGTACCGTAAATTCACCGTACTGGTGTTATCAGAGGGCACTCCATAGAAGGCAATGCTAAATCAAAATCGTAGGGGCTCGATAAGGATAAATATGACAAGGCACTCGAGGCAATGCTCAGGGTAGGATTCTACCAATTGCACTCCCGGACCGGTGGTAACGCATAGCAGCCACTACCGCCCACCTCGGAACACACTCCCATAATCATAAATGGGCCCAAATCATCATCATCACAGTCATATAAATAGCATCGAAGAAGTGTGTCCGATCAAAGGCGCTAACCTCAATTAGTCACGGTATAGCTCCTGTTTTAGTCATTTCAATTCTGACCCGAAGGTCAGGGCTATTTCGTCATCGATCATCTTCTTCGATTCAATAATCGCCTCCAAGTCATCATACTCAATCTGGATACGTCATAACGTTCACAGTTGTCAAAGTGGTATCGACACTGACAGAGAGTATGCCTTATGTCGACTCCTGTCTCTTTAACAACCAATGCTTACAAATTCACATCGGTTGGTTCTTTTACATTCACAAAGGTTCGTTTCATATCAAAATATCATATTTGTTTCGAACCAAATCTATATCCAAACAAATAAAATTCCATATCGACATATCATAATCATGCCCAAACCGATTATATTCTAAAACTAGAATATATTTCATATCATTATATTATAATCATATAATGTTTCAAAAACGACTTATACTCAAATAGAATATGTTTTATCTCAAAGATTTCAAATCCTCCCGTATTCTTATCTCAACTCCATTTGAACCAGCGGTTCAAACTCAAACATTTCCATTCGGAAGGAAATTTATAATTCAAAATACTTGTAAACTAAATGTTTATATAAATTAATAATAATAATAATAATAATAAATTTATATAAATAAATATATAGATATATATAGAAGATAATAATTAAATTAAATCAGTAATTTAAATATTTTATATATACTTAAAAATAAGGTTTACTAGAAAATTTTGAAAAATGAATTATAAGGAAAAATTATTTCAAACACAATAGTCATAAGTAAAGGTAAATAACAAATTTAAAGAAAGAATAATTATTTGAAATCAAATGCAATATATATTTAAAATAAATTTCTCTAATCAAAATCTTTCCTTCCTTCCAAATTTCAAACACTTGAATCTATCCTCTGGTCTCAATGGAGTTCATAAAATTCCATATCTCATTTCAACCCTGTTCAAAACAACTGTTTGATTTCAGAAGTTCAAATATATATTCAACTGAGTTAAAACACCCAAATACCCTCGATTTCCAAATTTCCCAAAAATTGGATTCCATAAGAATTTGTTTCCATTTAATCCAAACTCTTAATTTGAAAGGATTTTTAAATCATATTCAAATCGCAATTTAGTATTTCCACTTTACTTTGGAAAATTCATTTAACCCTTTTAAATCAACATCCCAGTTCAGAGTCTTCAAGGAATTGAATTATCGAGTATCGGCACATTCTTCAAATGGAAAATTCTATCAAATAAAATTTCAAATATTTAAAATCATTTAACCAACCGATGTCTGTATATAATTATCTATCCAATGGCCAAGTGATTTTAAAATTTAATTTCTCGATATTCCAGGGATGGATCTATCATTTCAATCCAAATCAGGGTCACAGAGGTTTATCATTTCACTCCGTGTTCTTAATTTATTCAAATAGATAAATCCCGGGTTTATTAGATGCTCGCAACATCAGGAATAAATTTGGGATTTATCGTCACGATCAACATGCAATACAATACACGGAATATAGGCATTAGCAATGTCAACAACAAACCAGTAAATAAATTCAAACAAGCATCCATCACAATCAATCCTTCCAACAGATCACGTTAACCAATTCCAGGATTAACGAGGGTTCGAATTTCCAATTAGAAATTTAATTTAGATTAAATAACTAATTATTTGCCTGAATTTCCGAATTAACGTACTTGCATGATAGTTTAAACAATAATCATCAACCAAAGCACAACCATTCAACCAAACTTGTTTCACAATTCAATTCAATTCAATAAATATGGAAATAATTTAGTATTTCGTAAGCGAGAAAATCACTAACCTTTGGGTCTTATTTGGATTGGACGTCCAAAAGAAGCCCAAAATTTGACAGTTTCCAAATGCAGCGAAATCAACGTCAAAACGTCCGCAATTCCGCCACGATCCTAACGCAACAAGCCGCTCGTCAATTCGAGGTCGTATGAAGAAGTTATAGGCGTTTTAGCGATTTGAATTTAAAATATATAAATAAATAAATAAAATTCCTCACCCACTCATGAAGCGCCACGTCAGCCAGGAGGTTTCCTTCCTCCCGCTCACTCCTATCGGCTACAGTCAACCGCAAAAACCCAAAACCCGCCATGTTTGACCACCCGATTCTCACTGCTCCGGCCATCAGAGGACACGAGACCAACTCCATCGTGACCTGCGTTAAAAACCGCGCCCCCGGGTCACCGAGCCACCACCTCCGGTGGTCCTACCTGCCACCGACGAAGGCACGAACGGAAATGGATTTCCGGTTCCAAACTCAAATTCCCGACCACCCACTCGACTGTACAACCTCCGACCACCACCGTTTCATTCCATTCGCAAATCTCTACAAAACCCAGATGCCAATTCCTTCGATTTAACTCAGGATCAAAAACCCCTAAATTGCATGCTAGGGTTTCGAAAATCAGGAACTTTGACCGCAAATTTCGACTACTCCGTCCACTGCATGTCGGATCTGAGACCACCCGTAGGTTCGTATCGCTGAGCTCTTCGATTTGATAGGTAATACGATAGGGTTTGTGAAGATTTGATTTTTGAGTTGGATTCCACTTTGAAACTAGGGTTTGAGCTTTTATTTCAGCCATGAACGATGAATTTAGATGGAGGAATAATGAACGTAGTGTTGATGATGGCTGGTGAGAAGTAAAAAGAATTTTTATTTATATAAATGGAGGCCCAGATCCAATAAACTCCCATTATCATGTTCCACAGATCCATTTCGTGTTTTCTCCCGTATGATCACATAAATAGTCCGATGTTTACGAAAATTGGAATCCTATAATAATTCGCCGTTCCGGATCCAATGGCGTTAGTTTCGTCGAATTTCGAGACAGTCGCCAAAATAGTTAAATTTCACAGTTAAATAATAAATAAAATATTCAATTAATCATTTAACTAGTTTAATTCAAATTGAATATTCATTAGATTCAAATTTAAACCAAATTATAACTTAAATAAATTTTATAAATTTATTTCATAAATTTTTAAGTTCCACATTTGAAAATTTTCGAATTTAAATTGAATTTCAAATTAAATTTAAACAACTTAAATTCCATCGTTTAACAAATTAAATTTGAATTTCCTTTTAACTTAAATCACTTAAAATCTTATTTAATCATTTAAATATGATATCCCATATTACAACATTTCTAAATAAAATGAACTTGGAAAAATTCTATTCCTACTTAATTAAACAATAATTATCATTATCATCAACAAAATTTGATACTTCCTTAGATTATTCCATTTTATTTATTTTAAATTGAAAATTAAATATACAGAAAAATATGGGATGTTACATTCTCCCCCACTTAAAATCTTTTCGTCCTCGAAAAGAGAACGAGATAAGGTATTAAAAGGTCATACTTTCAAATCCATACTTATAAAACAGTATTTATAAAATAAGTTATATGATTGAAAAATCTCATGAATTTTCTAACTCCCGAAATCACGGAAAATTTCGGCAGCATCTCCTTTGTACGGAGAGGTCCGGGAAAAATTCCTACATATATATAACTCAAATATTCATCTCATCATTCGATGAGGCATCCCAAAAATGGGGAAAACAAAAATATAAAACCACAAAACCATGTAACATACGTACGTACCTTTATTAGCATTTATTTGCAAATTTTATTTACCTTAGCGATTTAGTATTTAGCGCAAGCGAGCTCCAAGGCATAGCGCGACTCCTTACACCTGCTAAATACTCACATAGGCATGAGAATCCAACATATAAACAATACATAGCAAATGCACATAACCTACACAACATTTCATCGATATTTCAACTACAAAACTATAATGTTCATGACAGGCCAGCAAACAAATCATCTATTATCACCTTATTAATGATGGAATTGGACTAAAACATACTAGGATAAAGTGGTAGCATTTGTTTCAGGCTTTCCGAATTGTCCGGATTCGTCGAATTCGGATAAATCGTTCAAAAGTTATGACCATTTTAGTGAAGGCGAACGCCTCAGTCCCTATTCTGAAAAATGCAGATCTGAGTTGTTCAACCCAGTTTTTAACCCTTTAAACAGCAAAATTTCAACAAGCATATCAAGGAAAAGTTTTAGTTCAGATTCTGGCCTTTCCGGATTGTACTTGCACATTAAAATCCGACGCTCCGATAGGGAGTTATGGTCAAAACAATGTTGGTATACGCTTCAGGTTTTGATTTTTCTGCGCATAGTACTACAACTAAATTTTGAATTTCAACCTAATTAACTTGAAAATTAGGCAAGGCAACAAAAGTTTTAGTTCAGTTTCTTAGGTTTTCAAAAAGTCCGGAATCGTTAAATTCCGATCATCCATTCAAAAGTTATGGCCATATTACTGCAGCCTATTGACTATTTCAGATTTTTGGCATAAACATTGAATTTTTTTTTATTTCAAGTTCAAACTTTCCAATTCAAAATTTAAGCCAAACTTAAACCATCTAAATGAATCATTCCATTATGCTTGAGTGTGGTTTAGCCTTTATCGCTTAAGTATACTCCTTTTTTTTCCAACTCATTTATTTATTCATTTAAGTTCATTATAGTATTTGCATTTACTTCATTATCCAAGCAATGGTTCATATTCAATTTCTTATTTATCCTTTATAAGTGTTAAATCGTTATTCCTTCGACTTAGTTGAATCCACTTATATTTAGTTCTAACTTGACTAAATTAAATTTTCCAAGTTTACCTTCATTTGTTTTAATTCGCTTGACTTATTTGAATTGGTTTGGTTCTAAATTCTTTCGACACTCTATTTAATGATCCAAACTTTGGTTTTAAATTTCTTATACCTTCGTCCTTATTCCAATTTCAAGTTTATTTCATTTATTCTTCATACTTAGTTATCTTAGAATCAATATCAATGGATTAAGGTCAGTTATGTTTTGATATACACCATTTCACTTTGATTCCGCTTATTAAACTTCCATTTACTTACTTAATCCAATCGTCCACATGAATTCTAAAACAACTTATTAAATTCTTAAGTTGATTTCTTTAAATTTAATCCATCACCCTACTCAAGTTATATATATATATTCTTATTCCTTTTACTAAATTTATTTATTCGGCTCTCAAATCATACCTTGAGTTAAGGATGATTATATAGCCCAGCTCTCTATTTAGTTCTCAACCCACTATTTCCAATTCCCTAAGTTAAACTTTAGTTAGCTAAATCCCTCTATTTAATTAAATTATATTTCATTTGACAATTAATTTATATTTCCTTTGTTTTAATTTTTTCCTACTCAGATTTACATTTGATATATTGTCCCAAAGAGATTTAACCAATTTAGATTTCTATGTCTTCATTTCACATTTACACTAACCCATAGAAAGTGGTTTATCGAATTCAGAAAGCATTCGTGGGATTCCTATTTAAGCCTATATATTAATAACTATATATAAATATATATAATTTCCATAGCGCTATTTCTAAATTTCGATTTAGTCATAACTTTCCAATTATAAAGTGAAAACTAAATTTCCTACATTCATTAGAAATGTATGACCAATTCGATCCTAGCGTTTCTTGTTTTATCCAATTCTGACTTATATTGAATTTTATATATTTCTCCAAAGTTAAAGATCGAATTTCCAAACTACCGCGCCGTTTCAGGCTCGTAATATATATAATTTTATAAATTCCGAATTCACGTTTCGTTTTAATAAATATATAGTCGTCATTAGTTAAAGAAAAACTAAATGTTGGATTCCGGGTTTCCAAAACAAGTTTAAAATAACATATATATATATATATATACTTATATTATTTTATAAACCATACCATGTGAAATTTCAAATCAAGAAATTTAAATTCTGGGTTTAAATTTAAATTAAACTTTGAATATAGTAAACTAATACCTTTATGAAATTTATACGATATAAAGTTAAATCCAAAAATTCTGTGGCAAACCCAATTATAATCATTATTGAGTGGTCTCTCCCCCACTTAGACTCTTCAGAATAACCATCGATAATGCGTGCACTCATTACCAAGGCTATTTCGAAGATCTGAGCAAGGGATTATACACTCGTTTATAAAGACTTTTGAAAGCCCCATTCTTTTTGATAATACTTATAATATGATTTTCATTTCAAACTTGACAAAACTTATTTCAAAAGTATTCCCAGGATCAAGTTTCAAATTCATTTCCATTTAAGTCACAGACATATTATATAACCAATTAGGCTTAAGATATTTCATTCTCGAATATTTTTATAAAACCAGCTAATTTTTCTTATTATATCTATTATTAAATTGACCCAAATAGGTAATAACTAACTATTACTACCTACTAGTATCGAATGCATATTTTTAAAACCAAAAGTAACATATTTAATATATATATAAAACATTATCGAAAACCTTATCATGTCAATTCATTCTATCCGACTATTTAGAAATCCCTATCGATTGTATGGCATCCCACATATCGACCAGAATTCATAAATATTCAATAGAACAAGTCAATACAATATAAAACCATTTTATATAAAAATACAAATACGCTCTCTCATACAACTCAAACTTGTTCTAGGGCACTACTAACCCTATCTCTAACGAGTTAATTCCCAACAGAGCCAAGGTTATCGCTAACCATCGCTCTGATACCAACTCTAACGACCCATATTTTTGACCGTTCAAAATCGACAATAACCCACACATGTCGACCCAAACAGATCGCAAACACAGGTAGTTATTGGGAAAAGAAGAAAGAAAACCGACACAGAGATCTCACAGCGGAAGGATAACATATAGTAATTAAATACATTTAAACATTTGAAATATATATATAGATATCAGAGTTATACATACCCAGATTTCATCACATGGCAGCGGAAATAAAATGCAGCGGAAATACATATACATATGTAGTAGATATACCAAATCTTCGTCTTCGGTCTCCAAAGCACAGTCATCTTCGGCAACTGCAGATGTCTGCTGACCCGAGCGTATTGCATATAAGAAAACACAACAAACACTCGGATCAGCACTAAATCATTTTCATATTAATTAAATGGAAATACGAAACAACTTGAGTATCATGGGTGCAGTAACTCAAGAGATGTTACGGGATTTTTCCATCTCTCGAGGATCCGTTAAACTAATACATACATAGTATAATACGCTATTATGATAGTGTCTATTCAGTAAAGTATAAGTACTGAAAATAGCGTAAGCGGGGTTACCATATTACCCTTACGCAGTTTATAGGCATCAACGGTCTATACAGTACCGTAAATTCACCGTACTGGTGTTATCAGAGGGAACTCCATAGAAGGCAATGCTAAATCAAAATCGTAGGGGCTCGATAAGGATAAATATAACAAGGCACTCGAGGCAATGCCCAGGGTAGGATTCTACCAATTGCACTCCCGGACCGGTGGTAACGCATAGCAGCCACTACCGCCCACCTCGGAACACACTCCCATAATCATAAATGGGCCCAAATCATCATCATCACAGTCATATAAATAGCATCGAAGAAGTGTGTCCGATCAAAGGCGCTAACCTCAATTAGTCACGGTATAGCTCCTGTTTTAGTCATTTCAATTCTGACCTGAAGGTCAGGGCTATTTCGTCATCGATCATCTTCTTCGATTCAATAATTGCCTCCAAGTCATCATACTCAATCTGGATATGTCATAACGTTCACAGTTGTCAAAGTGGTATCGACACTGACAGAGAGTATGCCTTATGTCGACTCCGGTCTCTTTAACAACCAACGCTTACAAATTCACATCGGTTGGTTCTTTTACATTCACAAAGGTTCGTTTCATATCAAAATATCATATTTGTTTCGAACCAAATCTATATCCAAACAAATAAAATTCCATATCGACATATCATAATCATGCCCAAACCGATTATATTCTAAAACTAGAATATATTTCATATCATTATATTATAATCATATAATATTTCAAAAACGACTTATACTCAAATAGAATATGTTTTATCTCAAAGATTTCAAATTCTCCCGTATTCTTATCTCAACTCCATTTGAACCAGCGGTTCAAACTCAAACATTTCCATTCGGAAGGAAATTTATAATTCAAAATACTTGTAAACTAAATGTTTATATAAATTAATAATAATAATAATAATAATAAATTTATATAAATAAATATATAGATATATATAGAATATAATAATCAAATTAAATCAGTAATTTAAATATTTTATATATACTTAAAAATAAGGTTTACTAGAAAATTTTGAAAAATGAATTATAAGGAAAAATTATTTCAAACACAATAGTCATAAGTAAAGGTAAATAACAAATTTAAAGAAAGAATAATTATTTGAAATCAAATGCAATATATATTTAAAATAAATTTCTCTAATCAAAATCTTTCCTTCCTTCCAAATTTCAAACACTTGAATCTATCCTCTGGTCTCAATGGAGTTCATAAAATTCCATATCTCGTTTCAACCCTGTTCAAAACAACTGTTTGATTTCAGAAGTTCAAATATATATTCAACTGAGTTAAAACACCCAAATACCCTTGATTTCCAAATTTCCCAAAAATTGGATTCCATAAGAATTTGTTTCCATTTAATCCAAACTCTTAATTTGAAAGGATTTTTAAATCATATTCAAATCGCAATTTAGTATTTCCACTTTACTTTGGAAAATTCATTTAACCCTTTTAAATCAACATCCTAGTTCAGAGTCTTCAAGGAATTGAATTATCGAGTATCGGCACATTCTTCAAATGGAAAATTCTATCAAATAAAATTTCAAATATTTAAAATCATTTAACCAACCGATGTCTGTATATAATTATCTATCCAATGGCCAAGTGATTTTAAAATTTAATTTCTCGATATTCCAGGGATGGATCTATCATTTCAATCCAAATCAGGGTCACAGAGGTTTATCATTTCACTCCGTGTTCTTAATTTATTCAAATCGATAAATCCCGGGTTTATTAGATGCCCGCAACATCAGGAATAAATTTGGGATTTATCGTCACGATCAACATGCAATACAATACACGGAATATAGGCATTAGCAATGTCAACAACAAACCAGTAAATAAATTCAAACGAGCATCCATCACAATCAATCCTTCCAACAGATCACGTTAACCAATTCCAGGATTAACGAGGGTTCGAATTTCCAATTAGAAATTTAATTTAAATTAAATAACTAATTATTTGCCTGAATTTTCGAATTAACGTACTTGCATGATAGTTTAAACAATAATCATCAACCAAAGCACAACCATTCAACCAAACTTGTTTCACAATTCAATTCAATAAATATGGAAATAATTTAGTATTTCGTAAGTGAGAAAATCACTTACCTTTGGGTCTTATTTGGATCGGACGTCCAAAAGAAGCCCAAAATTTGACAGTTTCCAAATGCATCGAAATCAACGTCAAAACGTCCGCAATTCCTCCACGATCCTAACGCAACAAGCCGCTCATCAATTCGAGGTCGTATGAAGAAGTTATAGGCGTTTTAGCGATTTGAATTAAAAATATATAAATAAATAAATAAAATTCCTCACCCACTCATGAAGCGCCACGTCAGCCAGGAGGTTTCCTTCCTCCCGCTCACTCCTATCGGCTACAGTCAACCGCAAAAACCTAAAACCCGCCATGTTTGACCGCCCGATTCTCACTGCTCCGGCCATCAGAGGACACGAGACCAACTCCATCGTGACCTGCGTTGAAAACCGCGCCCCCGGGTCACCGAGCCACCACCTCCGGTGGTCCTACCTGCCACCGACGAAGGCACGAACGGAAATGGATTTCCGGTTCCAAACTCAAATTCCCGACCACCCACTCGACTGTACAACCTCCGACCACCAACGTTTCATTCCATTCGCAAATCTCTACAAAACCCAGATGCCAATTCCTTCGATTTAACTCAGGATCAAAAACCCCTAAATTGCATGCTAGGGTTTCGAAAATCAGGAACTTTGACCGCAAATTTCGACTACTCCGTCCACTGCATGTCGGATCTGAGACCACCCGTAGGTTCGTATCGCTGAGCTCTTCGATTTGATAGGTAATACGATAGGGTTTGTGAAGATTTGATTTTTGAGTTGGATTCCACTTTGAAACTAGGGTTTGAGCTTTTATTTCAGCCATGAACGATGAATTTAGATGGAGGAATAATGAACGTAGTGTTGAAGATGGCTGGTGAGAAGTAAAAAGAATTTTTATTTATATAAATGGAGGCCCAGATCCAATAAACTCCCATTATCATGTTCCATAGATCCATTTCGTGTTTTCTCCCGTATGATCACATAAATAGTCCGATGTTTACGAAAATTGGAATCCTATAATAATTCGTCGTTCCGGATCCAATGGCGTTAGTTTCGTCGAATTTCGAGACAATCGCCAAAATAGTTAAATTTCACAGTTAAATAATAAATAAAATATTCAATTAATCATTTAACTAGTTTAATTCAAATTGAATATTCATTAGATTCAAATTTAAACCAAATTATAACTTAAATAAATTTTATAAATTTATTTCATAAATTTTTAAGTTCCACATTTGAAAATTTTCGAATTTAAATTTGAATTTCAAATTAAATTTAAACAACTTAAATTCCATCGTTTAACAAATTAAATTTTAATTTCCTTTTAACTTAAATCACTTAAAATCTTATTTAATCATTTAAGTATGATATCCCATATTACAACATTTCTAAATAAAATGAACTTGGAAAAATTCTATTCCTACTTAATTCAACAATAATTATCATTATCTTCAACAAAATTTGATACTTCCTTTGATTATTCCATTTTATTTATTTTAAATTGAAAATTAAATATACAGAAAAATATGGGATGTTACACGTTTATTCGAAAAGGAGTAATCGAATGTAGTTATTCGAAAGAAAGAGTTATCGAATGCAGTTTATTAGAAAAAAGGAGTTATCGAATATTAGTTATTCGAAAGAGAGTTAAATCGAAATATAACTTATTCGAAGAGAGATAATCGAATATTAGTTATTCGGAGAGAGGTAATCGAGTATTAGTTATTCAAAGTGAGTTCATCGAATATTATTTATTCGAAGAGAGTTAATCGTCGAATTCGATTATATTGAATTCGGGAAAGTACTTATACTTTCCGTTGTTTAAATCAAGATTTATTTATTTCTAAATTAGGTGTTTATTTGTTTATTCAAATTAAAGAATAAAAGTTATATTTGAAGTTAGATACTTCGAAAGTAGGGATTATAACGTTATCGTTGCAACCAATGTTTTTATAAAAAAAAGTGGATTTGTAAATAGAATCCATTAGGTTCGCAAGGAAGTTGTTAAAGGTTTAAAAAGATAAACTTTTTCCATTCCGAAGTTAAAACGTTGTTCAGTTAAGTTCTGAGAGGTAATTATACCCAAACTTGATTGACTTCCTTCTTAACTAAGGAATGGTTAAAGTTTGATAGTAAAGGTAGGTTAAGTGAATTTAGTTAATAAGCATAATGGTTTGTGTTGGCATAGCAATGTTTATTTAAACATCAGTTTAAATCAAATGAAGGAGTTTTGGAAATGTTTTCGAAACAAGAATCAGAAATGTTTTCTGATAATAGAAAATAAGAAATGGGAATAAATATGGAAACGTTTTCAAGTGATTAATAACGTACATTTTCTAAGTTTAGAAAATAAGGATTTACGAATATATGAAAACGAAAAATAAGGAAATGAATAAATTAATGATAAACTAATTTAAAGGGATAAATGTTGAACGTTGATTGATCGATAAAATTTCCATTTGGAAATAATATCGTTGTTTGCACTTGAGTTTTCTTTTGATAGTTAAATCACAGGCTACCAAAGTTTTGACCGTTTTTCCGTCGTCAATATGGAGAGGCCGGTTGGGTTATTATCCGAGAACCACTCCGTATGGGTGTTAGCGTTTCGAATCAAATAAATCGAAGACAAATTGAAGACGGAGTTATGCAAGGGCTATACTGCTAACAGAATAGTGCATTCGGTTTGTCCAGTCCCAGGACAACCTGTATGGAAGAATGTTTGACAGAGTATATCTGGTGGATCACATAAGTTGATCGCTTCAAACGTATTTACGTTAGTGGCAGAGGAATTCATTTCTCTTAGCTTATACCCGTGGTATTTTTGGGGAAATCAATTTGTGATTTGACGGGTATGACGATGTGCCATTCAAAGTAATTAAAGGGGTGATCTATTAAAAGATACGTTATAACCTCAAGCCCCATCAACAGGGAAATGACAGAAATCGGGCAGACATCATGGCTATGTGGGCCGCACCCAAGTAAGGTATATTGTCACCATCTAGAGAATATTCATATTTGTTACTTCTTTCAATTTTGTATCTCCCGGGAATGGTTATGTTGGTTTACCAACTATAAGGTGACAATATATTTGATATACTTAAGCGAAATGAGTGGCCGGTCATGTGTGGCCGAGTTGCAAGATGTTCTTGTTGAACTCCAGTGTATCGCTTCTAGAGTACACTGATCGGAAGGTGGATCCATACCTTGTTATAGTTGGAATCCATTCCCCAAATAAGAACCTGCGGTTTTGATTGTATATTATATATGTAGAATGTTAGATGCAAGTGTTTCTGCTAGATTTCTATTTACTTGATCTAGACATTATTATAATATCAGACAAGTATCGTTTTAGAAATATTTTGGGTTATCGTAAGGTAAAAGCCATCCGTGTTTATGTGTGGATCGGTCTTACGATTGTCCTTTGTTTCAAAAGGATTTTGAAAAGTTAAACAAATGATTTGATTTTACTCACACCAGTCCATGTTGCTTAACTGGTACGTCTAATAGGGGGTTCTCGCTTCGCGGTTTAGTGGCGAACGGGAGACTCTTACCCCTACAGGTCCTGCAATATAGCGGATTGGTCGATTCGAGAGGCTGGCCGTAAAGCATGGAGTTAGGGTACCTCTGTAAGCCACAGGGGGAGGTTAGCCCTCTGCCTTGGGGGATGAGGGATGGTTGAAAAGCCTACCAAATTTTCCGGGTCGTTACAGTGGTATCAGAGCTTAAGGTTAAGTAATTACCTTGGCTCTGTGGCGTGACTCAGTAGAGATAGGGTTAGTAATACCCTAGATTGAGTTGAGTGTGTATATACGAGTGAACGTATTTGTTATTTGATATAAAATTGTTTTATATTGTGGAGATTTATTGGTTGAGGAGTTTATGAATGGTCGATCAGTTTGATCCACTGTATCAGTAGGGGTTTATAAACACTTGAATATGGTGGACCGACACTGTATGTTTTGAAAAGTGGGTAAATGAAATAATTTTAACCAAAGTATATTTTGATATAGAGAAAAAATATATATATATTGGATTTATAATATATTGAATACATTGATTGTTAATATAATCGAGTAAGATTATAAATTAAATTGTTATATATATATAACCAAATAAAATTCGTATAAGTGTTACGAAATGAATTGAATCTGAAATTAAATTCGGAACTGGAATTAAAAGTTGGAGAAGTGTTTGTAAATGGAATTTATTTGAATATATGAGAATTTTAAAATCCTGAGAGATTTTAAATTGTTTACAAAGCATTGTGAATGGTATTTTGAAATGTATTTCAAATGGAAGTGTCTAGAAATGGTTTTAAAAGAAATATAGTATTGAACTCACTTCGGTCACTAGAAAATAGATTTCGATGATGATCTAGACATTATCAGAGTTCATTTTCGATTTGTAAGTGACGGATTACTACCAAAGAAATTGTTTTGAGAAAAACAAGTTGTTTGAATTTCGAAAAGGATTGTTTGATTTTTGAGAAAAGCAAAGCAGTTTAAAACTCCCAAGGAGAGATTGTTGAAATAAAAACAAGTTAAATAATACTTGTGAAAGCAAACTGTAATTTGAATTGAAACCGGTTAAGTGGAAATTGAATTGTAATAGAAAATAACAAATAAAATTGGATTGGGAGATATCTGGACTTATGTTGGATTGATGAGTTAAGAAATTGAAAAATCAAGAATGTAACCTTGGTATGAAATGGAATTCAACATGGATGTAAGCGTGGTTGTGTTGGAAATAAAATTGATTAGAGTTTGATTGGGATAACATTGGTATATGATGAGTTGATAGCATATGGAAAGGATATATTGATATGCCCAACAAAAAGGTACCAGTTTATATTTCTTATGGTTAGAGATTTTGATGAGCCGAATTGGCAAGCCGCTTGGCTGTTTGATTTTCTTTTGGGTTGGAGAAGGGCTAAAGAGGCGAGTTGTAGTTGTACCGATTGAGCCGCACAAAGGAGGTGCTGGCGAATTTTTTTGAAAATTTCGGGTATTAGAAAATTTTCAGGATTTTTGAAAATTTTCGTTGATAAGAATTAAATAAAATTTTAATTTAAATTAAATTGGTTCAGTTGAAACTGAAGTGAAAGAAGTAAAAATAATTTTTAACTAGTCAATAGGATTTGTTTAAATGGCTGTTGAAGAATAATTTTTAAATGGCTGTTGAAGAATAATTTTCAGGATTTGTTTAAATGGCTGTTGAAAGAAGTGAAAGAAGTAAAAATAATTTTTAACTAGTAAAAATAATTTTAATTTAAATTATTTTAATGGGGAAGAATGTAATGTCCCTTAATTTTCACAATATAATAATTAATTAATTTAATTATTTAAATAGTGAATTTTAAATTTAAATGGCTGTTGAATTAAATTATATTAAATATTTAATTAATATAATAATTAAATAATATATTTAATTCTGAAATAATCGGAATTTACAGAATTCAAAATACTTTGTGAATTGGACCATTTAAAATATATAATTCAGTTTAGAGTTGAATTATATTAAGGTATATATTATATAAATGACAGTTGAACATATAATTATATTATAATTAAAATCAAGCTCGAAATGGTACAGCAGTTCGCTATTTGGCGATTCGAACTTCAACCGAATATACAGGATTCGTTTTAAATCAAATTTCTATGAAACAAGAAATGTTCGGAGCTGGTGAAGTATATTTTTCTAATGAAAGAGGAAAATCGGGATTTCATTGTAAAGATTTTGATTTATGTCCAAATCAAATTTTAGAAAAGTCGCCATGGAATTCCTTTGAAATTTATAAATATATATTTATATTATAAAAGGATTTTATATATAAATCGAGTATCGATATAACTGAGAACTTTGAAATATCGAGTTATAAATCCCAGTGGAGCTGTACGATATTCTATTGTGAACATATACGATAATATTTATTTTTAAATATTTAATTTAATTATTTTTAAATATATTTGTATATTTAAATGGGTTATTTAGAGCTTTAAAAAATTATCCAGTTTTGCAAACGACCTCTGTTTTCGATGAAATTAATTTTGTTGGATCCGTAATATTAAATTATTGTTAGATTTCAATTTTCGTGATTTTTGAAGTCACTACGTGGCCGCACTGGATTTTAATGTGAAATACAGTTGATATTTTGACGGTTAAAAATACGCTTCACGAGCAAACGGAGTTGAAATTGGACGAAACCAGTTTCGCTGGGACCGTAATGTCAAACTGTAGCTGCGCGTCAATTTCCATGATTTTTGGGTGTCGTGTGTGATCACACGAATTTTTAGAAGGCAAGAACGAATATAAAATGAATATAAAACTAAAATATCAATACAGAATATCCTAACTTTAGTGGACCTAAACAAGGCCACGTCTTCCTCTTCTCATCCATTTATTTCCCTCCTTAAAACAGCAGCCACGGGTTCAATTCTCAACCAAAAACGTGGTCCTCAGAAAATCAAACAAAAATAGTTGCATTCATGCATGCAACTTTTCGTTACACGTGAATCTCAGTTCAACTTTGTATGCATAAATGTATGCATTTATTTGCAAATAGTTGCATACATGTATGCGTATATTGGTCTAGATTTTCAGCATAAATACACTATATAAATATATGCATACATGTATGCTACTATAAGCAATAGTTGGTCAGAAGTATGCAACTTTTTTTTTTAATTTACGTGGACTCCTGGGATTATTTCCAGATTTTAGATTTTTTTTTTTAGTGTGTGGCGCATTTTTTTTGGTCAGAATTGGAAAAACACGTAACATGGCATGGACAAGGCGGAAGGAGATGAAAATTTTGGGTGGCACCTTAAAATAGGGACCGGAAATGCATTAAAACTTTCACTGGATGTGGCGTGAATTAAGTTCCATTTTAGGGATGTGAGCCTAATTTTCACTAATATTTATTTTTAAATATTTAATTTAATTATTTTTAAATATATTTATATATTTAAATGGGTTATTTAGAGCTTTAAAAAATAGCCAGTTTTGCAAACGACCTCTGTTTTTGACGAAACTAATTTTGTTGGATCCGTAATATTAAATTATTGTTAGATTTCAATTTTCGTGATTTTTGAAGTCAGTATGTGGCCGTACGGGATTTCAATGTGAAATACAGTCGATATTTTGACGGTTAAAACTACGCTGCGTGAGCAAACGGAGTCGGAATTGGACGAAACCAATTTCGTTGGGACCGTAATGTCAAACTGTAGCTGCGCATCAATTTCCATGATTTTTTGGTATCGTGTGTGATCACATGAATTTTTAGTAGGCAAGAACAATATAAAATGAATATAAAACTAAAATATCAATACAAAATATCCTAACTTTAGTGAACCTAAACAAGGCCACGTCTTCCTCTTCTCAGCCGTTTATTTCCCTCCTTAAACCAACAGCCATGGGTTCAATTCTCAACCAAAAACGCGGTCCTCAGAAAATCAAACAAAAATCAAACAAACTCCTATAAATCACTACATAAATGTATTTGAAATCCCCTTAGCTTCCTCTTCAATCCCGTATAACTTTTGTATGGTTCGGTCTGTTTTTCCATTCAATGGAAATAGCGAGGGCAACCTAGGGTTCACGATTTTGTAAATTTCAAGCGTCGATGTGGGATATGGTGTTCGTATTTGTGTTTAGCGGGTTAAGGAGCTTCGAGTGTGTGATTTTTGGGAGATTTCATGATGTTTCAGTTCGCAGGGACTGTAGCTGGTTGATGAAGGGCTGAACGTCGGATTCTGCTAAGTGCACGCGAGTTCGGATCGAAGGATATGGGGAGGTGGAGATCGATGAAAGGAAGATCATGGTGTTTTCCATTTTGATTTTAGTTGAAAGGAGGAGGAGAGGTTTGGAGTTGAAATTCGAGAAATGACCGAAAGTGTTTGCTGGACGTTGGAGCGATCGGGGGAGAAAGGTTACGTGGGTGCAATTTTTTAAATGGGCCAAGTGCAATTGGGTAAAGCCCATGATGAATTAACCTAAGTTTAACTTTATATAAATAGTATATATATTTGTAACGCTTATAACTTACCCATTCGTAATCAGAATGTGGCGAAACAAGATTCGACAGGATCATATGGACGAGAGCTTCACAGTGAAGCGGACTATGAGTGAATCGGTGCTCGTTACAATTTATTGCAAAATAAATTGTCAGTCTGAATCAAGCGATGGTTACCTGTAACGTCCCGCCATTTTGACCGCTTCAAATTGGTAATTAAACCAATTAAAAACGTTTCAAAACGATGGATCGTTATTTAGCCTACAGAGTTTAAAAATAGAATCAACACGGAAAAATACACAATAAATTAATAACACAGTATTGAACAGTAAAAGTAGCTTTTATATATATGATCAGATTTTTCAAATACAATAATATTTCTCTATACAGCGGAATTTAAAACAATTTAAATAGAATAAAAATATTTACTATTTAAAACTTCAAAATGCGCCGTCCTTGGAACCCCCAGCTTTGCAAATCTTCAGATTCTGAGCTGTGATGTATAAATCTGAAATGCTCGTGTCTGACCCGAGTATTTCATGTAAAACACAAAATATTCGAGTCAGGATTAATCATATGTTCAAGTAAATTAACTTCAATTTAAACTAAAATATAATAGTTAATTTTATCATCGATGTCATATAAATAAACAGTTGCGGTGTCTGTTCATATCAGATCTATCTATTTCCCAAGGATGAAAGGTCTCAGGCGTTTGCCAGTGTATGCATGTATATAAAATACATGTATACATTGCCTCAACGTCCAACCCGAATATAAACAATAGCATAAGTGATCCTGGGAGCTTGCATATACACGTGCGTGTATATGTACACCCATGTGTATTGCTCCAACATCCCAGAAATTGGCAATAACAAATTAAAGGTCATATAGTCGGGTAGAATACATATGGCCAGTAACTTGTCGAGGTTGTGTAAACAAAATGTACATCATTGCACGGAATTGGTAATAAGCCAGAAAACATGATTTTGGTAAATATGTAACAAGGATAAATACCAAGGCAACTAGAGAGTGTGTATGTATAAGTACGGCACAGGGGAGTAAGGCTAAAAGAACAACCATTTTGAGACTAAAAAGGGTTACTCATGATATCGAAAATCATACTGTACTGTCAAATTGGGACATCAATACTATCCGTATTTAAACAGGGCTGAATGCTTCCAGGTTACATAAAATATCCGTATGTATATGTAGTTATTTCAAATATCGATGAATAAATGGGAACCAAAAACATAGTCAGTGCAGAATTGTACAAAAATGCAGTTACTTCTTTTGTTTAATATTTTTTTAATGATATAGAAGGCAAAACAACATGTTATAGCTCATGACTACAACCATAATGAACTGTTCATATCATGAAAAAGTAAATACAATTATTTAATGCCAAATATTTTGGTTTAAAAACATGAAGGCAACTGGCAAAACTAGCAGAAACAGGGACCTAACATGTAAGACAGAAGTCAGAATGGGTCTCAACAACTTCACAGCGTAAGTTCAGCGAAAAACAAGGAAATAACTGAAAATGGCAACGTACAGCATGGTAAACTGGGAGGTTAACAACCCATTGGGAACTGAACAGCTCGCTTTACGGTTGAGGTGGCGAATATTGGTCTATTCTATACATCTAAGAACAGTAAAAAGAGACAGTCTAAAATAGCATAGAATGCCCAGCATACATACGATTTGAATCCATAGGAGTTAAATATCGACAGTATAATTTTTTCTTTCTTTCTTTCTAAAACATGTATTTTCACCACATCTAACAAATGCTATAAAGGTTCTCCATTTTTACAGAATGAAACAAACATTTACGGAAAAGAAAATAGGGTAAGCATTGGTAAACTAAGTATGCTCCCAACATTTCCAGGTTATAAATTTGTGTTCCCAAACTTCTGTAATAGCATCTAATTTCAACACACTGAAATAATAAACATAACAAATGCAGCAGCAATAAAAAAGTCCAAAAGTGCAGCAAATACTATCGGTTTTGGTTCGGGTTCAAGTAAAACAGGGGTTTATGCCTCTAAGCAAGTGCATGTTTTAAAGTATAAAATTTTCAGTTTTGATGTAAACAGTTGCAGTAGTGTCTTATTGAATATGGGCATGAATAACACAACAAATATCAAATGCAGTGGTGTCTTATTATATACAAAACCATAATATGCATTCAAAGTATCCTATAATTTCACTTTTACCGTGCCAAGATATGCTCAATGTCGGCGAATTGTCGAGCTACTGGAATCTAATTTTATATTAGAAGTTATATTCCATTTCAAGTAACAGTTATCTCAAAAAAAGGTGTAGGTGTTATTTCCCAAGCTTGTCCGAAACCCCGTCATAATCAAAACAGCAAAGGACACAAACAAAGCAATTTCCGTTGATTGCCAATTTCAAATCAAAACCATAAGTAATCTTTCCACAACATGAAGGGTCACGCATATGCATTAATATTCATTTAGTCTTTTTTCCTTCTTTTTCTTCTTCTTTGTTTCCTTCACAAAATATATTGTCTGTTGAGTCTAAATGCATTATGGCAAACTACCCCTTTTAATAAATCTGGACTTACAAACTGACAAAGGTGAAAGAATGCCATAATAAACTTATCTCATGTAACAAATTCAAATGAAATATAGGTATATATGTATATATTCAGGTTACTGATCATATGGGTACATATGTAGCAGTGTATATTTCCTTCACATCAACATAGCATGCCATGTGTATTTACGAAGACAAGCGTTTTATGGGGTGAAACTAAACCAGAAACCAATTCGTACATTTAAAAAGAACATCAAGGTGTTTCGGCCACAACTTCAAAATAAGGAATTTCAAAATGCATGTCTGGAGTTTAAAATTGTCATATATGACAAGGTATATGTGAAATGATCAAGTGCAGGAAAGTTTCAACCAAGACACCATTACATCAGAACATCAGAAACAGCTTTAGGAAACCATCACGCAAGCGAATCCCAACCCAGATTATATTATTATATTTAATTTATATTGAAATCAACTACTTGAAAACATGATTAATCATGAGCGAGATAACTCACCGAAACAGCATAACGGAGACGCAGCAGTGAAAGCTCGATCTGAAGCTCACAACAAGGTTTCGAGCTGCAATTTTGTTGAGCAGGCGCAATCGATTTGGAGCAGAAAGTGGATTCGATTTCAGGTCATGTCAAAGGCAAGCGAGAATGGTGTCTAGTATGCTTCAACAATGGTTAGGTGATTTCGGTGGGTAACACGAGTGAAGGCACGACTTCAATTTGGCTTCGAACTGGGAACGATGATTTCGATTAGGGTTAGGCGATGGCAATTAAATTTGAAGAGTAGGGCCAAATGATGATTTAGGGGAAGATGGATTATTTGGCAAATAGATTTGAGGAAAATAATGGATTTTGGGGAAAGATGAAATTATGATTTTCGGGAGCAGAATAGAATTGACCTTCGGCCATTAAAAAGTGGAAAAGGGGCAAAGCTTTCAGCTGAAGGAATTTGGGGAAGATTGCTAGATTTTATAGAAGAAAAATATTAAAGATATAAACGACGTTATTTCATAGGCTTTTAGGGTAAAGTTGCGCATCAGAAGTAGTTCGGCGTGTATTTAATTGGGGGAGGCTCATTTGATTTAAACTAATATTAATCCCTACCACGAATTACTCTGTAATGCTCTGAATACGCATTGCTAACGAAATCACTAAATGAAACAAAATTTATAGGCACCCCTTCGTTTTCGCGTTCTGAATCCAATAAAATTCATTCGGTTGAAATCGGATACCATTTACGCAACAATATTATTTTAACTTTAATTCGTTCGTTGATTCATTTTCGAATTACGCGTGCTGCCAAAATAACTTTAGTTGGTTCCAATTTCGAAATATAGCAACAATTAATTATACTATTGAAATAAAATTCGTTTCATTATCAACCGGGGCTGTTTAAAAGTTAGTTACTTATAAGACTTATATTTTACCAACGTAATATCTATAGTTCGAATAAATAAAATGTTCGATAACGTTTATTTTAAATTTGACCATTTATATTTTCCCGTCGAATTTCAAATCAAAATCCAATATTCAACCAAATTCAATTCAACAATAAATATCTAATTCCTAACCAACCATCCGTTCTGAATTAAATATTAATTTCAATTCAAACTCAAAATCATATATTCGATTTCTAATCCATGCATCAATATAAAATTGATTATTAATAGTTAAATCTTCAATTAATTCTAATTCTAGTTGTCGAAATTTCTGAGACGTTACATTCTTCCCTCCTTTAAAACTTTTCGTCCTCGAAAAGGAGAGATCGTTAGAGTTATACTAATGTATTATTCAAAATCTCATGTTTGTATGAAATTTCCTACAACTATTTTAAATATTGATATTTAAGTCATTGTTCCTCTTTATATTCAATTTACTCAGGAAAAATCAAATTTCCTTTCTATAATCAATTTTCATCAAACACGATTTCTCTTTATCTTCCAAATCGGGTTTTATACCTTTTAGACTATATCCCATTTACATAGATCAATTCCTATCTCAAATTTTTTTGAGATATTTTCCCCTTTCTCATTCCATCCAATCTTCTAAGAGATGCAAGTCATATGATTTTTATTTTATATTTTCCAAAACCAATCTTTTTATAATTTAAATTTATGCATAAGTTAGATTTTATGCATATCAATTTCTTAACGAACCTCATCGATCCACGTTACTTATTCGTCGTTGCACTTATTCCAAGTTCAACCCATTCTCGTTTCATTCAATCCATTTAATCTTTCCTAACACTCATTGACTAGTGTAAATAACATCTCCTTTTCAAGTTACAAATTGTAGAATTGAAAATTTCCAAAATTCGAATTTTTTTATAACTTTTATACGAAATTCATGCAAAAAAATACTTGTATTATCACCCCAAAGATATAAAATTGAAATTCTTCAAAATCTTCTTAGTTATTTAAGTTAGATACATTTTAGTTGAAAATATTTGATACATCGAAGTTTGACAAGTCTATTATTGTTCTCACAGATGTTAGACATACGCTGGCCAGGCGCACGACTAATATCTCCAAGTACTACATATTCTTGCTTCAACTCCCAGTGAAAATATTTCAAAAATTCTCTTTTAAAAACAGATACGGAAAGTACCAATGTGATATTGATATGTTGATTGTTCATGAATTGCGGATACACAATGGTTCCATCTGGACCCCTCAGAAAACATCCGTATCCGTAGGAAATCACTTCCCTGCGAATTTCGTCATGGACAGATCAACGAAAGATATTTTAAGAATCAAAAGGAAACATGAGGTCATTGAGCGTTGGTTGCTCTCTCTCTCTCTCTCTCTCAGAGTCACGAAAAAACAAATCATGAAATTATGAAGATAAATCAAGTCACGAGGACCAATTAAATTACGAAGACTATCAAGTCACGAAGACAAACTGCTGCATCAAACAGGTGGCTCACTATCACTAAGATATCACATTGGACCGCAGGTACACAATGGTTACGCCTGCGTCCCCCAGGAAACATCCATACCCATAAGCTTTCACAGCTTTGCGGATTATGCCCTCACAATTCGACTGTAGATCGCAGCAGTCACAATGGTTACGCTTGGTTCCCCCAAGAAACATCTGTATGCCGTAGGCTATCTGCAGCCCTGCGAATTTCGCTACATGGTCGAATTCCAACGACTCTAGATCGCAGCGATCACAATGGTTGCGTCTGATTCCCTCAGGAAACATCCGACCGCCGTAGGCTATCTGCAGCCTTGTGAATTACGCAGGAGTCGTGCTTAATGGCAACTCATGAGTTTTATGTCCGGAGAACCTATTACCACCAGCAGTATATCTCAACTAAGCTCGAAGTCAAAGATAAGGAAGGTACTTTCCTTATTTTTACTTTGAAAACATATAATACAATATACATGAAGTATTTTATACTCCTTATAAATCATACTAATGTCACTTTACACAAGATTTTCTTTCCAAATCATATTTTCAAACATCTCTTTCTTATATAAGTCCTGTTGTACAAAATTTATTTCAATTCATTACCTTCCAAATCAATGGTTTCCGGATTCGCTATATTCATATTTATCTCTTTCAAAACTTCTATATTGTAACAACCCGAAATTCTGAGCCAGTTTAAAATTTTTATTTTGGAAATTTTGATGAATTTTGATTATTTAAAATGAATTATTTGAAATAATATCGACGAAAAATTTATTTTGAATAGAATTCGAACGTATATATTTATATAGCTCGACGTTGGAATATAAATATTTATTTATAATTATAAAAGGAATTGAAAATGGCGCGGTAGTTCGATAATTCGATTTCAAATGAATGTACAGGATTCAAAATAAACCGGATTTTAGTGAAACCAAAAATAATAGAATCTAATAGATAATATCTTTCCAACGAATCCAAAAAATTAAAGTTTCATAGCGGGAATCAAAAGATATGTCCAGTTGAAAATTCAGAATAGTCGCTATGGAATTTCGGTCCTTGAAAATAGCAATTTTGCAAACGACCTCGGTTTTCGACGAAACCACTTTTGTTGGTTCCGCGATGTCGAATTATTGCTAGGTTTCAAATTTCATAATTTTTCGAATCAATATGTGAGCGTGGTAAAGGAAAACGCGTTTGACCAGTTTCAGTTGATTTTAATCGACTGGAAAATGGTCATTTTTCAAACGTTCTCAGAATTCGACAAAATTAGTTTTGCTAGGACCGTATCGTCAATACGAAGCTAGAAAATATTTTTCGGGAATTTTTCTAGTTAGTATGTGGCCCCGGTAAATTGAAATGCGCGTTCAAACTGAATATATACTGATTTATATTTTAAATTTGATGAAAACGGATCGAAATGATCAAACTGGCTCGCGATACATATCCCATTGTGTTCGGAATGGGGGTAATACGCTAGGAGCGACAGTCGTTGGGCCTCGTTTGGGGTTCAAAGGAAAAGTCAACCTTTTGAAATATAAAATAATAAAATAATTTATATATATATATTAGCATATACCCCCCATACCATTTTCCCCCAAAACAAAACCCGACCCCCTCTTTACAGAAAAATTCCGCTCAACCCCCCCCCCCCCACTTTTAATCTCATCGGCCGCCACCGTTTAGAATCCCCCCCCCCCCCCGGTCGCAGAAGGAGCCGCATCTCCGGCGAACTCCCCAGACCCCACGGCACCCGCCACCCCACGCTGGCCCACCACTCCACTCAGAAGCCACGCCCCCCATTTAAAACCGCCGCCACACCCTAATTCAGGCCATGCAGGCGAAGCTGCCACCTCCAGCACCTCGGCCACCGCTCCCCTCCGCTTCCGATCGACCAATGGGCCCCCATTCGTAGAAAACCCGCACCATCCTCATAGTGAGCCCTTTTATCTCTTTTATTATTATTATTATTATTTATTTATTTTTATTTTACTGTCTTCTAAGCTATGTTTTCATTCTTATTTTATTTTTCTTTAAAGCTATGATTTTTGTTTTATATAAAGAAAGCTCGAATTTTTATGTAAAAGGAAGGCGATATTTTTACAAGTGAAAAGGCGATATTTTTACAAGTGATTTTTAATTATATAAAAATATGAATTTTTATAGCAATGTTGAATATATAAAAATATAATTTATATATAGTGTAGAGAATAAAAATATGATTTTTATATCATAGGAAGAATAAAAATATGATTTTTATATCATAGGAAGATTAAAAATATGATTTTTATATAATAGAGAATAGAAAAATATTATCTTTATATATGTAGCGAAATAAAAATTTGATTTTTATTTTTATATATGTTGAAATAAAAATGTGATTTTTATAGCGATGATATAAAAAAAATTCGATCTTTATATATGAAGTAGAAATATAAAAATATAATTTTTATATAAGAAGAAGCACTATAAAAATATATGAAGAAGAAATAAAAATATGATTTTTATTTATGGAAATGAAGTGATAAAAATATAATTTTTATTTGAACAGCGTGAAAAGAACTGCATTGGAATTTCAATCAAATCCGGATGATTCAGCAGTTCAATAGCAAAGCACGGCGGAGTGGAACCCTCTGTGAGAACTTCTCACCTTTTAATTTTGTTTTCTAGTTAATAATATATACTAGGATGCAGACGGTGTTTAGTAGCACCCGACACCCGTCGTCCACAGACCATGGACGGCTTGTATGCTTGTTTGTTTGATTTAGATGTATAGTTGATTATGTGATGGGATGTGAAAAGAAATAAAATATTTATATAGTTAAAAATATTTTATAGTTAAAAATAGAATTTTTAACGCGTATATGAAATGAAATAAATTAATATAAGCAAATCGAATGATTTGTTTATATACACACATTTGACTGATATTGATTGGGACGATAAATTTTACACATCGCCCAACTGCACAAATAAAATCTGTGTTTGATTGTTTGAAAACCCCACACGGGTATTGGGATGATATATGACATACACTAGTCCCAATAGTTTGTTGTATGTCGATCGATTGATTGACAGACTGTTATAAGCGTTAAATATTTATATTTGATGCTCACACAGTGTAGAATGCACTTTGGATGATGGTTGATTATTCATCGTTGTTATTGTATACATGTGTTGTTGAAAATCCATATAATTAACGTTATATGGTAATTGATTGGGCCTCATTCCAGTTTCGAAATAGAATATTTGAAAATAGAAATATTTGAAAAAGAAATATTTGAAATAGAATATTTGAAAATAGAAATATATGAAGCCGTGTTGATTGGATTGATGCCATTTTGCCGTGAACGATATTTATATCGATTTTATTCATTTTATAATGAATATCGAAAATGATTTCAAAATCCAATATTTTGAAAAGAATTGAAATTCGAATTAAACTAAATAGAAATGAATTCAAATTAAACTAAATAGAAATGAATTCGAATTAAATTGAATAGAATTGAATTCGAATTGAAATCGAAAGGAATTGAATTCGAATTAAATTGAAATTGAATTGAAATCGATTTGAAATGAATTTAAAACGAATTTATATTGGAATATTCAATTTTGATTTGAAATTGAATATGAAGTTGAAATCGTTTTGAAAATGAATTTAAAACGATTTATAAAGCACTTTTTGAATTGAAATCGACGAAGTATATATTATATATATATAATATAATGGCCTGATTAGAACGCGCCGCGCCGCGGCAGTTCGCGAATTTCGACCATTGACTTCGAATGGATATTGCGGGAGATCCGACCGTCGGATTATCCTAAAACCGGAACTGTTAGGTTCGTATCGAAAAGAGCTTTCCAATGAATATTAGAAATTAGAAATCTAACGGTAGGATTTGGAATTATGTCCACATCAAATTTGGAAAAGGTCGCTGTAAGTGCAGTTCGATGGCCGTTGATGGAAATCGACTGTACGGGCCTTGTTAAAATTATTAAAAATAGTAATAATTTGTGTAAAATCATAAGAAATGATTTGGGAAGAATTGGGATGAAAAACTCCATATTTGAAAAGATAAAAATAGTTTTTTATCAAAATGAACTAGTTTTGAACTAGAATTATAATTCTATTTATTTTTAAATAAATTGAATTTGAAAAGGGTTTTAAAAGTAACCAGAATTTCCAATAATTGAATTGGAATGGATTTGAATCGAAATTGTCTTTGGATTATTTTGATGTTGGATTTTGTGATTATACAGATATTGTTATGGGAATTTGAAAGATATATTAATATCGTTATTTCCAATACGATATTTGTTCGTTGTAGAATTTGATATTGAATATAAGCCGATATATTTACTATTCAGAGACTTGTATTTAATATCAAATGTGATTTGGGTTTGTCGTGAATGGTGTCTTCATTAACACTGTTCTTAAGCCCAGTTGAGAAAAAGATTAAATCTTTTTATTTAGATTTAATGAAGTGTACCAATTAAATAATATTGAATTGGAATTGAATTGATATTGATTTTTGGGTTTATCATGAACAGTGTTTTAAATAACACTTGTTCTTTAAACCGATAATTAATGGAATGTGATTTTGGGTTGTCGTGAGCGGTATCTTCAATAATACTGTTCTTAGACCCAAAGGAGTTAAGAAAATCAGAAACTAACTGGACAATAGTTAAGTTGAATGGTTTCTGGGGTATTGATCTGATGTTGGTTTCGGCCTTCGGGGTTAATACTTAGGGAATTGCTCACTTGTTAATTTACGGTTAGGGACTGATTGAAATTGGAATGTGATTTTGGGTTTATCGTGAACCGTGTTTTAAATGACACTGATTCTTTAACCCAGTCAAAGATTAAAACTAAGTGGAGTTTTAATGAATTTTTAATTAGATTGAAAAGATCGAGAATGGAGTACCACCAGTTTTTCTCCAGGCGATAGTTAAATCTTTAATTAAATTTGAACGTGAAATGGTAATTAAATTTACCGATAACTCCGTGGTGTTAGATATGAAGTATTACCAGTTTTACTTCATAGGATGAATAGGTTGGGGTTGGGAAATTAAAACAAATGATTACTTCGGTAAGGTTCGTTAATCCCGACTAGTTTGAATTGATATTCAAAAGAAGATTAAAGGATAAATTTAAAGGAATTTATCTTTGATAAAATTAATGGGAACCTTTCCCTAAGAATGTGAAATTTAGAAACTAACTATAGGTTGGCTAAGCAGAGTGATTTCCTAGGTAATGATCTAATGTTGGTTTCGGCCTTCGGGGTTAATATTTGGGGGATTATTCTCTTGATTAATTTACGGTTAGTGACTGATGAATCGGAATGAGGCGTATGTTGTGTTTGTGTAACACATGTTTATTATATACGCGAGTTATTCGGGAAGACCGAGTTTATCACATTCTGAATAACTGATACGACGATAAGTCGAAGATGAAGACGGTGGTCGAAGACCGGAGGTCTTCACGTCGTTTGGGTGATTAATGATGATTTTGATTGGGATGTACACCCAAGAAGATGGAAACAGTTGATGATCGTCCAGACGTACATGGAGATCGATGGATATGCGAGGTACTAGGTGCCTCCGGTTTCGTTCAGACCCAGAACGAACATATAAATGGACTATGTGTCTGACATTGGATTTCAGTCGGTGTGATTGATTTCTATTAAATATATATCTGTTTGGCGGCGGAGAATTTATTCTCTTGCTTAATGCCCTTCTCTGAGACGTACGAGCTCGGGGGTTATATACTGGTGGATATCAAACGCATAGAGTGAATTGCCTGTGTGGCATGCCTAAGTGGCGAATGATCAAGGCTTTTGTTGAAAAGCAAAGTCTCGTGGTTGATGATCGAAGCACGGCCTTTGTGGCGTAGCTTTGTGTAACGTTTACTTCGCGAGTTTCATACCCGGTGTGAACCAGAAACGGGAGAGGACCTCAGGGAGGGCATGTGTTTCCTTCTAGTTAGAAGTGGCGTTAGTGGTTTTACACGCCCTGACGAGTTTGACTTATGTGGTTGTTGCTGTTGCGAGGCGCCTCGGATATATCGGTCGATCCGGGACCGATGGAGTAGTCATTCATTGGCTTACTCACGCCCCAAAGGGCGGGGAAACGCATGTTCAGGCATTTTAATCCACTCCGTGTGGACCGGCCCTGACGATCCAAAGGCTTGACTGAGTAATTGCCTGAGGGGCGGACTAGAGCGTCTCGAATTCGGTGAGGACTATCTTTTGCCTCGGTTCACAGATGGAAATCCAATTTCCAAATACGTTGACTTTGCGATTTTGTTTGTAGAGCCTAGTATTGGCGACATGATATATGGTACCCATGCCGCCTATGATTAATACTTATAATTTGAAGTTATTTTATGTACTATGCACTTATAATAGTATCAAATGATTTGTTTTAAAACGTACTAAGCATGTTTGGCTATTATAAGGGAAAACCCTATCCCCCCCGGCTTGCGTTGCATTATGTGATAGGACCTGGGTTTTATAATAGCTTCATTTTTTCAAAAAGCATTGTGTTATTTTGTTATATGCACTGGTATTCTTGGGAGGAAACCCGTTCCGTGATATACGGCGTGGTCCCTTGATATATCTGATTTAAAGTAAAGTTTTAAATAACTGTTTTAGTTCTCACACCAGTCCCATGACTGACCTGGAGTTTATTGTTTTAACCTAAACTCTGGGTGCCCTTATTTTGACATGGGTAGCTAGTAGTTTTGGTTTTGCAGATTTATATTCACAGGATCCTGGTTTACAGCTGGAACGATATCCGGAAAGCTTTGTATCTGTATATCTCCTTCAGTTGTATTTTGTATTATTTTCCGCTGCTATGTATATTATTTGTTTATACTATGTATATTCTTGTATTCTGATGAATTGTTGTAATATACAATGAAATGTTCTTCTGTCTGCGTTCTTCTGTGACTTGTTCTCGAACTATCCGCGCTTTCCTCACTGGGGAAGTTACGGGTCCTTACATTTGGTATCAGAGCTTTGGTTTACAAAGCTCAGAGAACAAGGCACATTAGAACCACACGAAAGAATTCATCAGATATTGGATTAGTAATATCCATTGGGAATGACTCGTTAGAGATGGGATCAGTAGTATCCTAAAACGAGTGTGAAGAGTATATTTTTAAAATGAAAATGATTTTTGTTTTGAAAATTTAAACTTTATTCAACGTATTTGAATATTTATTTTGTATTGAATTTGGACAATCCAATATATAAAGATTTGGCATATACGTCTTGCAAATGTGTATTCGAAGTTTTAATGTATTGGATGGTTATAGAATCACACTCTAGTGCCCGGGGATAATTCTGGTGACGGGGCGCCATCGCCAGTATTTATTTCCGAGTTTCGAAAGTAAGATTTCTATATATTTCCATTTAACTGGTGTGAGAACCGAAACTAGATAGGGCTTATTGTTGTGATTTGGCATCAAAAATCTGATTTTTGACTATGTATCAAAGTTATGAATTTGAAAAGCTAAACAACTAATTGATTGATGGTTGTGTTGTTTGATTATTGTTTGATTAAATTAAATGTTGAACGTTTAGTCAAATTGTATCAAATATTAAACTGTATTGAAAATTTGTCGCATTTGCTTGCATATACATATACTTGCATTGAAAAGGTCATAGCAAAGAGGCTAGAGCAGAAGAATAAAATTGTTTGCCCGACAAATAGGTACATGTTTACCATAATTTACTGTTTTGTTTGGGTGATGATGATTTTATGAGCCGATTGGCTTTTTCTTTTTCTTTTTGAGATCAGAGGGCCTATATGGCAATTTCGGGATTTTCCCGGTGCTCCCGGTGCAGGGGAGGTTATGGCGAAATTTTTCGAAAATTTAGGGTGTTAGCCAAATTTTTGAAAAATTTGAAAAGTTCTTAGAAACTGAAAAGTTGAAGAACCTAAGCCGTAACGAAAATAATGGAAGTTGAGTTGAATTGTTAAACAACTTTCGGCTTCGTTCCTTTTCGGGGACGAAAAGTTTTAAGTAGGGGAGATTGCAAAAACCCGAAATTCTGAGCCAGTTTAAAATTTTTATTTTGGAAATTTTGAGAATTTAAAATGAATTATTTAAAATAATATCGACGAAAAATTTATTTTGAATAGAATTTGAACGTATATATTTATATAGCTCGACGTTGGAATATAAATATTTATTTATAATTATAAAAGGAATTGAAAATGGCGCGGTAGTTCGATAATTCGATTTCAAAATTCAAATGAATGTACAGGATTCAAAATAAACCGGATTTTAGTGAAACCAAAAATAATAGAATCTAATTGATAATATCTTTCCAACGAATCCAAAAAATTAAAGTTTCATAGCGGGAATCAAAAGATATGTCCAGTTGAAAATTCAGAATAGTCGCTATGGAATTTCGATCCTTGAAAATAGCAATTTTACAAACGACCTCGGTTTTCGACGAAACCACTTTTGTTGGTTCCGCGATGTCGAGTTATTTCTAGGTTTCAAATTTTATAATTTTTCGAATCAATATGTGAGCATGGCAAAGGAAAACGCGTTTGACCAGTTTCAGTTGATTTTAATCGACTGGAAAATGGCCATTTTTCGAATGTTCTCAGAATTCGACGAAATTAGTTTTGTTAGGACCGTATCGTCAATATGAAGCTAGAAAATATTTTTCGGGAATTTTTCTAGTTAGTATGTAGCCCCGGTAAATTGAACTACACGTTCAAACTGAATATATACTGATTTATATTTTAAATTTGACGAAAACTGATCGAAACGATCAAACTGGCTCGCAATACATATCCCATTTTGTTCGGAATGGGGGTAATACGCTAGGAGCGACAGTCGTTAGGTCTCCTTTGGGGTTCAAAGGAAAAGTCAACCTTTTGAAATATAAAATAATAAAATAATATATATATATATTAGCATATACCCCCCATACCATTCTCCCCCAAAACAAAACCCGACCCTCTCTTTACAAAAAAATTCCGCTCAACTCCCCCCTTTTAATCTCGTCGGCCGCCACCGTATGGAATCCCCCCCCCCCCCCCCCCGTCGCAGAAGGAGCCTTACCTCAGGCGAACTCCTCAGACCCCACGGCACCCACAACCCCACGCTGGCCCACCACTCCACTCAGAAGCCACACCCCCCATTTAAAACCGCCGCCACATCCTAATTCAGGCCACGCAGGCGAAGCAGCCACCTCCAGCACCTCGGCCACCGCTCCCCTCCGCTTCCGATCGACCAGTGGGCCCCCATTCGTAGAAAACCCGCGCCCTCCTCACAATGAGCCCTTTTATCTCTTTTATTATTATTATTATTATTTTACTATCTTCTAAGCTATGTTTTCATTCTTATTTTATTTTTCTTTAAAGCTATGATTTTTGTTTTATATAAAGAAAGCTCGAATTTTTCTGTAAAAGGAAGGCGATATTTTTACAAGTGAAAAGGCGATATTTTTACAAGTGATTTTTAATTATATAAAAATATGAATTTTTATAGCAATGTTGAATATATAAAAATATAATTTATATATAGTGTATAGAATAAAAATATGATTTTTATATCATAGGAAGAATAAAAATATGATTTTTATATCATAGGAAGATTAAAAATATGATTTTTATATAATAGAGAATATAAAAATATTATCTTTATATATGTAGCGAAATAAAATTTTGATTTTTATTTATATATATGTTGAAATAAAAATGTGATTTTTATAGCGATGATATAAAAAAAAATCGATCTTTATATATTAAGTAGAAATATAAAAATATAATTTTTATATAAGAAGAAGCATTGTAAAAATATATGAAGAAGAAATAAAAATATGATTTTTATTTATGGAAATGAAGTGATAAAAATATAATTTTTATTTGAACAGCGTGAAAAGAACTGCACTGGAATTTCAATCAAATCCAAACGATTCAGCAGTTCAATAGCAAAGCACGGCGGAGTGGAACCCTCTGTGAGAACCTCTCACCTTTTAATTTTGTTTTCTAGTTAATAATATATACTAAGATGCAGACGATGTTTAGTAGCACCCGACACCCGTCGTCCACAGACCATGGACGGCTTGTATTCTTGTTTGTTTGATTTAGATGTGTAGTTGATTGTGTAATGGGATGTGAAAAGAAATAAAATATTTATATAGTTAAAAATATTTTATAGTTAAAAATAGATTTTTTAACGCATATATGAAATGAAATAAATTAATATAAGCAAATCGAACGATTTGTTTATATAAACACATTTGACTGATATTATTGGGATGATAAATTTTACACATCGCCCAACTGCACAAACAAAATTTGTGTTTAATTGTTTGAAAACCCCATACGGGTATTGGGATGATATATGACATACACTAGTCCCAATAGTTAGTTGTATGTCAATCGATTGATTGACAAACTGTTATAAGCGTTAAATATTTATATTTGATGCTCATACAATGTAGAATGCACTTTGGATGATGGTTGATTATTCATCGTTGTTATTGTATACATGTGTTGTAGAAAATCCATATAATTAACGTTATATGGTAATTGATTGGGCCTCGTTCCACTTTCGAAATAGAATATTTGAAAATAGAAATATTTGAAAAAGAAATATTTGAAATAGAATATTTGAAAATAGAAATATATGAAGCCGTGTTGATTGGATTGACACCATTTTGCCGTGAACGATATTTATATCGATTTTATTCATTTTATAATGAATATCGAAAATGATTTCAAAATCTGATATTTTGAAAAGAATTGAAATTCGAATTAAACTAAATAGAAATGAATTCGAATTAAACTAAATAGAAATGAATTCGAATTAAATTGAATAGAATTGAATTCGAATTGAATTGAATTCGAATTAAATTGAAATTGAATTGAAATCGATTTGAAATGAATTTAAAACGAATTTATATTGGAATATTCAATTTTGATTTGAAATTGAATATGAAGTTGAAACCGTTTTGAAAATGAATTTAAAAC
Source organism: Allium sativum (assembly GCA_030737875.1). Lineage (NCBI taxonomy): Eukaryota > Viridiplantae > Streptophyta > Magnoliopsida > Asparagales > Amaryllidaceae > Allium > Allium sativum. The sequence goes on from CM060909.1 coordinate 880,458,239, forward strand.
GATTTATAAAGCACGTTTTGAATTGAAATCGACGAAGTATATATTATATATATTATATAATGGCCTAAATAGAATGCGCCGCGCCGCGGCAGTTCGCGAATTTCGACCATTGACTTCGAATGAATATTGTGGGAGATCCGACCGTCGGATTCTCCTAAAACCGGAACCGTTGGGTTCATATCGAAAAGAGCTTTCCAATGAATATTAGAAATTAGAAATCTAACAGTTGGATTTGGAATTATGTCCAAATCAAATTTGGAAAAGGTCGTTGTAAGTGTAGTTCGATGGCCGTTGATGGAAATTGACTGTACGGGCCTTGATAAAATTATTAAAAATAGTAATAATTTGTGTAAAATCATAAGAAATGATTTGGGAAGAATTGGGATGAAAAACTCCATGTTTGAAAAGATAAAAATAGATTTTTATCGAAATGAACTAGTTTTGAACTAGAATTATAATTCTATTTATTTTTAAATAAATAAATTGAATTTGAAAAGGGTTTTAAAAGTAACCAGAATTTCCAATAATTGAATTGGAATGGATTTGAATCGAAATTGTCTTTGGAGTATTTCGATGTTGGATTTCGTGATTATACATATATTGTTATGGGAATTTGAAAGATATATTAATATCGTTATTTCCAATACGATATCTGTTGATCGTAGAATTTGATATTGAATATAAGCCGATATATTTTCTATTCAGAGCCTTGTATTTAATATCAAATGTGATTTAGGTTTGTCGTGAACGGTGTCTTCATTAACACTGTTCTTAAGCCCAGTTGAGAAAAAGATTAAATCTTTTTATTTAGATTTAATGAAGTGTACCAATTAAATAATATTGAATTGGAATTGAATTGATATTGATTTTTGGGTTTATCGTGAACAGTGTTTTAAATAACACTTTTCTTTAACCCGATAATTAATGGAATGTGATTTTGGGTTGTCGTGAGCGGTATCTTCAATAATACTGTTCTTAGACCCAAAGGAGTTAAGAAAATCAGAAACTAACTGGACATTAGTTAAGTTGAATGGTTTCTGGGGTATTGATCTGATGTTGGTTTCGGCCTTCGGGGTTAATACTTAGGGAATTGCTCACTTGCTAATTTACGGTTAGGGACTGATTGAAATTGGAATGTGATTTTGGGTTTATCGTGAACCATGTTTTAAATGACACTGATTCTTTAACCCAGTCAAAGATTAAAACTAAGTGGAGTTTTAATGATCTTTAATTAGATTGAAAAGATCGAGAATGGAGTATCACCAGTTTTGCTCCAGGAGATAGTTAAATCTTTAATTAGATTTGAACGTGAAATGGTAATTAAATTTACCGATAACACCGTGGTGTTAGATATGAAGTATTACCAGTTTTACTTCATAGGATGAATAGGTTGGGCTTAGGAAATTAAAACAAATGATTACTTCGGTAAGGTTCGTTAATCCCGACTAGTTTGAATTGATATTCAAAAGAAGATTAAAGGATAAATTTAAAGGAATTTATCTCTGATAAAATTAATGGGAACCTTTCCCTAAGAATGTGAAATTTAGAAACTAACTGTATGTTGGCTAAGCAGAGTGATTTCCTGGGTATTGATCTGATGTTGGTTTCGGCCTTCGGGGTTAATATTTAGGGGATCATTCTCTTGATTAATTTACGGTTAGTGACTGATGAATTGGAATGAGGCGTATGTTGTGTTTGTGTAACACATGTTTATTATATACACGAGTTATTCGGGAAGACCGGGTTTATCCCATTCTGAATAACTGATACGACGATAAGTCGAAGATGAAGACGGTGGTCGAAGACCGGAGGTCTTCACGTCGTTTGGGTGATTACTGATGATCTTGATTGGGATGTACACCCAAGAAGATGGAAACAGTTGGTGATCGTCCAGACGTACTTGGAGATCGATGGATATGCGGGGTACTAGGTGCCTCCGGTTTTGTTCAGACCCAGAACGAACTTGTAAATGGACTGTGTGTCTGACATTGGATTTCAGTCGGTGTGGTTGATTTCTATTAAATATATATCCGTTTGGCAGCGGAGAATTTATTCTCTTGCTTAACGCCCTTCTCTAAGACGTACGACCTCAGGGGTTATATACTGGTGGATATCAAACGCATAGAGTGAATTGCCTGTGTGGCATGCCTAAGTAGTGAATGATCAAGGCTTTTGTTGAAAAGCAAAGTCTCGTGGTTGATGATCGAAGCACGACCTTTGTGGCATAGCTTTGTGTAACGTTTACTTCGCGAGTTTCACACCCGGTGTGAACCAGAAACGGGAGAGGACCTCAGGGAGGGCATGCGTTTCCTTCTAGTTAGAAGTGGCGTCAGTGGTTTTACACGCCCTGACGAGTTTGACTTATGTGGTTGTTGCTGTTGCGAGGCGCCTAGGATATATCGCCCGATCCGGGACCGATGGAGTAGTCATTCGTTGGCTTACTCATGCCCCAAAGGGCGAGGAAACGCATGTTCAGGCATTTTAATCCACTCCGTGTGGACCGGCCCTGACGATCCAAAGGCTTGACCGAGTACTTGCCTGAGGAGCGGACTAGAGCGTCTCGAATTCGGTGAGGACTATCTTTTGCCTCGGTTCACAGATGGAAATCCAATTTCCAAATACGTTGACTTTGCGATTTTTTTTGTAGAGCCTAGTATTGGCGACATGATATATGGTACCCATGCCGCCTATGATTGATGCTTTTAATTTGAAGTTGTTTTATGTACTATGCATTTATAATAGTATCAAATGATTTGTTTTAAAACGTACTAAGCATGTTTGGCTATTATAAGGGAAAACCCTATCCCCCGGCTTGTGTTGCATTGTGTGATAGGACCTGGGTCTTATAATAGCTTCATTTTTCCAAAAATCATTGCGCTGTTTTGTTATATGCACTGGTATTCTTGGGAGGAAACCCGTTCCGTGATATACGGTGTGGTCCCTTGATATATTTGATTTAATGTAAAGTTTTAAATAACTGTTTTAGTTCTCACACCAGTCCCATGACTGAACTGGAGTTTATTGTTTTAACCTAAACTCTGGGTGCCCTTATTTTGACACGGGCAGCTAGTAGTTTTGGTTTTGCAAATTTATATTCACAGGATCCTGGTTTACAGTTGGAACGATATCCGGAAAGCTTTGTATCTGTATATCTCCTTCAGTTGTATTTTGTATTATTTTCCACTGCTATGTATATTATTTGTTTATACTCTATATATTCTTGTATTCTGATGAATTGTTGTAATATACAATGAAATGTTCTTCCGTCTGCGTTCTTCTGTGACTTGTTCTCGAACTATCCGCGCTTTCCTCACCGGGGAAGTTACGGGTCCTTACATATATCCATTATCTCAAATCGAATATCCTCAAGTTTCCATTTAAATTTCAAGATTTCAATTTGATCTCTTTATCAAATCAGATATTTGATATCTTTCAAACTCAAACTTATGAATCAATTGGTTATAAACCAAAATCTCTTTAATTTTCCCATTACCAAGTTCAGAGCCTTCTTCAAATTTTTACACTCTCAAAATTTCAAAAAAATTCTTCTTGTCCCAAATTTTCCTTCACACATTATCTCTTCTTCACATTCACATCCTTTGACCGTAAATTTGCAAGCGAACAATTCCCTAAGTATCAATCTCGAAGGCCGAAACCAACATCAGATCAACACTCAGGAAATTATTCACTTAACTAACCTCTAGTCAGTTTCTAAATTCCTTAACTCCATTTCTTAATTTCTATCAAAACATTTCCACCGAAATCTCGGATTCAATTTACAATTCTACTTCTTTAACGTTATGTCGCCCTTCGTACGACTTTTTGTTCTTTAGTTCTTGCCATTTATCAAAACCCGCTAGCCACTCATGGTTCTTTGAAAACATCTCCAATTATCATATTCATTTTCTCAATTCTTAGAAAATCATTTATTATTGATGAAAAATATTTCCATTTAGTTACAAATCTTTATTTTTTGTAGAAAATATATTTTATTCATCCTGGGTATATTTCTAAATTCGTTATTTGGATCAAACAGATATTAAATAAAACACCGCTATTTTCACTTAACTGCCGATGCTCATTTACTTACTTGAACCACCCTTCCTCTCAAACCTTAACCATTCCTTAATCAGCAATGAAGTCGGTCAAGTTGGGGTATATTTACTTCTCAGACCTTAACCGAGCAATATTATTGACTTCGAAATAGATAAAATTCAACTTCAAATACCAAACAAACATCCATTCTTGTAGCTTCCGAATTCCAGGTAAGAATTCACTTCTTTTATGGAAACTGTGGATTATAACGATAATTTACGCTTAAAAATATATATATTTATTTATTATTATATATATATATAGCATACTTCTATTAATCTGAATACCAAGACAATTAATTAATAATTTATTAAATTTTGATTAAAACAAAAAGTAAATAGTATTTTCCTGATACTCGACTTAATTAACTTCCACGAATAACTTTCTCCCGAATAATTTCTTATTCGATAATATATATTCTGAACTTTGGAAGAATCTCATCTGCTTTATATTCTGAACTTCAAAATAATTTCACTATGTTGGTCATCTCCGTTTCCTTTATTCCAATTCCATTTGCAGCATTTTTGTTTTCGACTATTATCCACTTCTAACCAGTGAATATTATTCCTTTTATCGAATCCTGAACTCGTCGTATCCAGTTAATTTTGATTTCATAGGTACACATTTCTTTAACATCTTCATTCATATTTCACTTCATCTTATTTACGATTCCCTTCATTTATAGCTCTCATTTACCATTCGTATCTTGTTAACAAGTTTATAACTAATTATTGAATTCATATATTCGATTATACATTATTGGTTTGAAAACCAATTTTAATTTATCTTGCCAAGTTCTGAATAATACAATTTTGACCTAATCGATTTCCAATTAAAACCCTTTGAATTTTATTTATTTATTTATATTTCAAATATCGGATAATATTCACCTTTTCACCTTTGAAGTGATTTCAATTTCCCTTTTCCATTCAAATTCCCATCTACATTCTTATTCCAATAACTTCCAGCTATTTTTGATTGCTAAAACATGCGATTAGAGAAATTGATTCGTTGATTCTCTCATACTTAATTTCTTTCGATACCATTCATTGATGGACTCGAGATTTAAGTCTAAGGGGATTCTATTGAAGAATAGCTCCGGAAAATCCGACTTCGAAGGCTGGGGATTCCGAAATTTTTTAAATTTCAAAATAAATTATTATTTCCGCTGTATTATTTTCAAAATGCTAGTTTTCAAAATATATAATATTTCCAAAATATTTTTCCTTTCAAATTTATTTTAAAATTATTTACACTTTTCAGAATCATATTTTGAAATCTTCTTATTTTAAAAATCCGCTTTTCCAGTGTCGATTCTATTTCAAACTCGATAAGCTATGCTTTGAATAAACCAAAGCTCTGATACCACCTGTAACATCCCGCCATTTTGACCGCTTCAAATTGGTAATTAAACCAATTAAAAACATTTCAAAACGATGGATCGTTATTTAGCTTACAGAGTTTAAAAATAGAATGAACACAAAAAAATACACAATAAATTAATAACAAGTATTGAACAGTAAAAGTAGCATTTGTATATATGATCAGATTTTTCGAATACAATAATATTTCTCTATACAGTGGAATTTAAAACAATTTAAATAGAATAAAAATCTATACTGTTTAAAACATCAGAGTGCATCGTCCTTGGAATCCCCAGCTTTGCAAATCTTCAGATCCTGAGCTGTGATATATAAATCTGAAATGCTCGTGTCTGACCCGAGTATTTCATGTAAAACACAAAATATTCGAGTCAGGATTAATCATATGTTCAAGTAAATTAACTTCAATATAAACTAAAATATAATAGTTAATTTTATCATCGATGTCATATAAATAAACAGTTGCAGTATCTGTTCATATCGGATCTATCTATTTCCCAAGGACGAAAGGTCTCAGGCGTTTGCCAGTGTATGCATGTATATAAAATACATGTATACATCGCCTCAACGTCCAAGCCGAATATAAATAATAGCATAAGTGATCCTGGGATCTTGCATATACACGTGCGTGTATATGTACACCCATGTGTATTGCCCCAACATCCCAGAAATCAGCAATAACAAATGCAATCCAAGGTCACATAGTCGGGTAAAATACATATAGCCAGTAACTTGTCAAGGTTGTGTAAACAAAATGTGCATCATTGCACGGAATTGGTAATAAGCCAGAAAACATGATTTTGGTAAATATGTAACAGGGATAAATACCAAGGCAACTAGAGAGTGTGTATGTATGAGTACAACATAGGGAAGTAAGGCTAAAAGAACAACCATTTTGAGACTAAAAAGGGTTATTCATGATATCGGAAATCATACTGTACTGTCAAATTGGGACATCAATACATATCCGTATTTAAACAGGGCTGAATGCTTCCAAGTTACATAAAATATCCATATGTATATGCAGTTATTTCAAAAATCCATGAATAAATGGGAACCAAAAACATGGTCAGTGCAGAATTGTACAAAAATGTAGTTAATTCTTTTGTTTAATATTTTTTTTAATGATATAGAAGGCAAAACAACATGTTATAGCTCATGACCACAACCAGAATGAACTGTTCATATCATGAAAAAGTAAATACAATTATTTAATGCCAAATGTTTCGGTTTAAAAACATGAAGCCAACCGACAAAACTATCAGAAACAGGGACCTAACATGTAAGACAGAAGTCAACATGGGTCTCAACAACTTCACAGCGTAAGTTCAGCGAAAAACAAGGAAATAACCGAAAATGGCAACGTATAGCATGGTAAACTGGGAGGGTAACAACCCATTGGGAACTGAACAGCTTGCTTTACGGTTGAGGTGGCGAATATTGGTCTATTCTATACATCTAAGAACAGTAAAAAGAGGCAGTCTAAAGTAGCACAGAATGCACAGCATACATATGATTTGAATCTATAGGAGTTAAATATCAACAGTATAATCTTTTCCTTCTTTCTTTCTAAAACATGTATTTTCACCACATCTAACAAATGCTATAAAGGTCCTCCATTTTTACATAATGAAATAAACATTTACGGAAAAGAAAATAGGGTAAGCATTAGTAAACAAAGTATGCTTCCAACATTTCCAGGTTATAAATTTGTGTTCCCAAACTTCTGTAGTAGCATTTAATTTCAACACACTGAAATAACAAACATAACAAATGCAGTAGCAATAAAGAAGTCAAAAAGTGCAGCAAATACTATCGGTTTTGGTTCGGGTTCAAGTAAAACAGGGGTTTATGCCTCTAAGCAAGTGCATGTTTTAAAGTATAAAATTTTCAGTTTTGATGTAAACAATTGCAGTAGTGTCTTATTGAACATGGGCATGAATAACACATCAAATATCAAATGCAGTGGTGTCTTATTATATACGAAACCATAATATGCATTCAAAGTATCCTATAATTTCATTTTTACCGTGCCAAGATATGCTCAATGTCGGCGAATTATCGAGCTACTGGAATCTAATTTGATATTAGAAGTTATATTCCATTTCAAGTAACAGTTATCTCAAAAAAAGGTGTAGGTATTATTTCCCAAGCTTGTCCGAAACCCCATCATAATCAAAACAGCAAAGGACACAAACCAAGCAGTTTCTATCGATTTCCAATTTTAAAACAAAACCATATGTAATCTTTCCATAACATGAAGGGTCACGCATATGCATTAATATTCATTTAGTCTTTTTTTCCTTCTTTTTCTTCTTCTTTATTTCCTTCACAAAATATATTGTCTGTTGAGTCTAAATGCAATATGGCAAACTACCCCTTTTAATAAGTCTGGACTTACAAACTGACAAAGGCGAAGGCTTTCCATAATATACTTATCCCATGTAACAAATTCAAATGAAATATAGGTATATATATATATATATTCAGGTTACTGATCATATGGGTACATATGTAGTAGTGTATATTTCTTTCATATCAACATAGCATGCCATGTATATTTACGAAGACAAGCGTTTTATGGGGTGAAACTAAACCAGAAACCAATTCGTATATTTGTAAAGAACATCAAGGTGTTTCGGCCATAACTTCAAAACAGGGAATTTCAAAATGCATGTCTGGAGTTTATAATTGTCATATATGACAAGGTATATGTGAAATGATCAAGTGCAGGAAAGTTTCAACTAAGACACCATTACATCAGAACATCAGAAACAGCTTTAGGCAACCATCATGCAAGCAAATCCCAACCCAGATCATATTATTATATTTAATTTATATTGAAATCAACTACTTGAAAACATGATTAATCATGAGCGAGATAACTCACCGAAACAACATAACGGAGACGCAGCAGTGAAAGCTCGATCTGAAGCTCACAACAAGGTTTCGAGCTGCAATGCTGTTGAGCAGGCACAATCGATTTGGAGCAGAAAGTGGATTCGATTCCAGGTCACGTCAAAGGCAAGCGAGAATGGTGTCTGGTATGCTTCAACAATGGTTAGGTGATTTCGGTGGGTAACACGAGTGAAGGCACGACTTCAATTTGGCTTCGAACTGGGAACAATGATTTCGATTAGGGTTAGGCGATGGCAACTAAATTTGAAGAGGAGGGCCGAACGATGATTTAGGGGAAGATGGATAATTCGGCAAATATATTTGGGGAAAGTAATGAATTTTAGGGAAAGATGAAATTATGAATTTTGGGAGCAGAATAGAATTGACCTTCGACCATTAAAAAATGGAAAAGGGGCAAAGCTTTCAACTGAAGGGATTTGGGGAAGATTGCTAGATTTTATAGAAGAAAAATATTGAAGATATAAACGACGTTTTTTCGTAGGCTTTTAGGGTAGAGTTGCGCATCAGAAGTTGGTCGGCGTGTATTTAATTGGGGGAGGTTCATTTGATTTAAACTAATATTAATCCCTACCGCGAATTACTCGGTAATGCTCTGAATACGCATTGCTAACGAAATCACTAAATGCAACAAAATTTATATGCACCCCTTCGTTTTTGCGTTCTGAATACAATAAAATTCATTCGGTCGAAATCTGATACCATTTACGCAACATTATTATTTTAAATTTAATTTGTTCGTCGATTCATATTCAAATTACGCATCCCACCAAAATAACTTCAGTTGGTTCCAATTTCGAAATATAGCAACAATTAATTATACGTATTGAAATAAAATTTGTTTCATTATCAACCGGGGTTGTTTAAAAGTTAGTTACTTATAAGACTTATATTTTACTGACATAATATCTATAATTCGAATAAATAAAATTTTCGATAACGTTTATTTTAAATTCGACCATTTATATTTTCCCGTCAAATTTCAGATCAAAATCCAATATTCAACCAGATTCAATTCAACAATAAATATCTAATTCCTAACCAACCATCTGTTCTGAATTAAACATTGAATTCAATTCAAACTCAAAATCATATATTCGATTTTTAATCATGTATCAATATAAAATTGATTATTAATAGTTAAATCTTCAATTAATTCTAATTTTAGTTGTCGAAATTTCTGGGATGTTACATTATCATTATTAACGATGATCGTCCAATGTGAGTAAATCTCACTAACTCTGATCAGTTTATATTTTATAACGTATTTTTAGAACTAAAATATTGGTTGATTGTTGTGTGTTGATTTGGTTGATTGAACTGCTAGTCAATTAGTTGAAATTTCATATATATTATATTATATTATATTATATATATAAACCGTTAAATATATGTATTGGTTCTGTTTATAAGAATAATTCAAACTGAACTGAAATTGATGTTGACTATATTGTGTAACATCTGTGGATGCAGGGAAACAGGTTGGAGGGATCCAACTGGATTCCTCAATATTTATAATACTGTTCTGTTCATATATTGTAATATTGATGTGATATATAATTTGTTGTGGATTATGTGTGTTTGAATGATATCGATCATTGTTGTATGGTATTTTAAATACTGTAAGAAATACTGGGATGTGAAAAGGGGGGTTTTCAAAGTATATTTGAAAATAAATTATTTATATAAAATCATTGGATTTTATATTTAAAAGGAAAAGGATTTTATAAAAGAAAATAATTATAAATTCAAAGAAATATAAAGAAAAATATTTGTATAACAAATATAAAGGAGATTATTTGCAAAACAAATATAAAGGAGATTATTTGTAAAACAAATATAAAGGACATTATTTTTTAAAACAAATATAAAGGAAAATATTTGTGAAAAAAAAATATAAAGGAAAATATTTGTAAAACAAATAGAAAGAGAAATATTTGTAAAACATTTACAAATAAAATAGAAAGGGGAATATATGTAAAACATTTACAAATAGAATAGTAAAGATTTATTTAGAAAATAAATAGAATTATAAAATGGAAATATTTATTTAGAAAATAAATAGAGTTATAAAAGGAATTTATTGGGAAATGAAAAGAATGTTATAAAAGGGATTTTTGGAAAATGAATAGAATTATCAAAAAGGCTATTTCCAATTATAAAGGAATTATGAATTGATTTATTTAAAATAGATATTAAATAAAAATGTGTTTTAACAAATGAATTGAGAAGAAAAATTTATTAATAATATTTTATAAATTAAGTAAATATTTATCATTTGGATAAAGGGAATAAATAAGTCAAGACTTATATAAAGAATTAAGAATCAATTTCAATATCGATATTTGAAACCGAATATGGAAGTGAGTTAATCAAGAGAGTTAGTCAAAAGAAGTTAGTCGAGGAGTTAAATCAAATTGAGTTAGTCAAAGCAGGTTAATCAAATTGAGTTATTCAAAACGAGTAAATCAAGTTAAGTTAGTCAAAACGAATTAATCAAATTGAGTTAATCAGTTAGAGTTAAAGGATAGAGTTAACTGAATAGAGTTAATTGAATAGAGTTATCGATAAGAGTTAATTGAATAATGTTAATCAATTAGAGTTATCAATTAGAGTTATCGATTAAAGTTAAATCGAATAAGAGTTAATCGAATTTAAATATTTGAAAGAGTTAATCGAATTTAGATATTCGAAAGAGTTAATCGAATGTAGTTATTCGAAAGAAGGAGTTATCGAATATTAGTTTATTCTAAAGGAGTTATCGAATGTTAGTTTATTCGAAAGGAGTTATCGAATATTAATTATTCGAAAGTGAGTTAATTGAATATCGTTTATTCGAAAAGGAGTAATCGAATGTAGTTATTCGAAAGAAAGAGTTATCGAATGTAGTTTATTCGAAAGAAGGAGTTATCGAATATTAGTTATTCGAAAGAGAGTTAAATCGAAATATAACTTATTCGAAGAGAGATAATCGAATATTAGTTATTCGAAGAGAGATAATCGAGTATTAGTTATTCGAAGTGAATTAATCGAATATTAGTTATTCGAAGAGAGTTAATAGACGAATTCGATTATATCGAATTCGGGAAAGTACTTATACTTTCCGGTGTTTAAATCAAGATTTATTTATTTATAAATTAGGTGTTTATTTATTTATACAAATTAAAGAATAAAAGTTAGATTTGAAGTTAGGTATTTCGAAAGTAGGGATTATAACGTTGTCGTTATAACCAATGTTTTTATAAAATAGTGGATTCGTAAATAGAATCCATGAGGTTCGCAGGGAAGTTGTTAAAGGTTTAAAAAGATGAACTTTGTCTGTTCCGAAGTTAAAACGTTGTTCAGTTAAGGTCTAAGATTTAATTATACCCTTACTTGATTGACTTCCTTCTCAACTAAGGAATGGTTGAAGTTTGATAGTAAAGGTATGTTAAGTGAATTTAGTTACTGAGCGTAATGGTTTGTATTGGCATAGTGATGTTTATTTAAACATCAATTTAAATCAAATGAAGGAGTTTTGGAAATGTTTTCCAAATAAGAATCAGAAATGTTTTCTGATAATAGAAAATAAGAAATGGGAATAAATATGGAAACGTTTTCCAGTGATCAATAACGTATATTTTCTAAGTTTAGAAAATAAGGATTACGAATATATAAAAATGGAAAATAAGGAAATGAATAAATTAATGATAAATTAGTTTAAAGGGATAAATGTTGAATGTTGATTGATCGATAAAATTTCCATTTGGAAATAATATCGTTGTTTGCACACGAATTTTCTTTTGATAGTTAAATCACAGACTATCAAAGTTTTGATCATTTTTCCGTCGTCAATACGGAGAGACCAGTTGGGTTATTATCTGACAACCACTCCGTATGGGCGTTAGCGTTTCAAATCAAATAGATCGAAGACAAATTGAAGATGGAGTTATGCAAGGGCTATCCTGTTTACAGACTAGTGCCTTCGGTTTGTCAGTCCCAGGACAACCTGTATGGAAGAATGTTTGACAGAGTATATCTGGTGGATCACGTGAGTTGATCGTTTCAAACATATTTACGTTGGTGGCAGAGGAATTCGTTTCTCTTAGCTTATACCCGTGGTATTTTTGGGGAAATCAATTTGTGATTTGATAGGTATGATGATGTGCCATTCAAAGTAATTAAAGGGGTGATCTGTTAAAAGATACATTATAACCTCAAGCCTCATCAACTGGGAAATGACAGAAATCGGGCAGGCAGCATGGCTAAGTGGGTCGCACCCAAGTAGGGTATATTGTCACCATCTTGAGAATATTCATATTTGTTACTTCTTTCAATTCAGTATCTCCCGGTAATGGTTATGTTGGTTTACCAACTGCAAGGTGACAATATATTCGATACATTCAAGCGAAATGAGTGGTCGGTCATGTGTGGCCGAGTTGCAAGATGTTCTTGTTGAACTCCAGTGTATCGCTTCTAAAGTACACTAATCGGAAGGTGGATCCATACCTTGTCATAGTTGGAATCCATTCCCCAAATAAGAGCCCGCGGTTTTGATTGTATATTATATATGTTGAACGTTAGATGCAAGGGTTTCTGCTAGACTTCTATTTAATTGATTTAGACATTATTATAATATCAGACTAGTATCGTTTTAGAAATATTTTGGGTTATCGTAAGGTAAAGGCCATCCGTGTTTATGTGTGGACCGGTCTTACGATTATCCTTTGTTTCAAAAGGATTTTGAAAAGTTAAACAAATGATTTGAGTTTACTAACACCAGTCACATGACTGACCCAGAGTTTATTTTGTTTTGTTTTCCCTAAACTCTTGGGCGCCCATTTTTGTACGGGCAGTCAAGTAGTCGTGATTTACAAATACTTGAAGAGCCGGAGCAGGAGGCTTTAGGATATATATAGCTATTGTTATTTCCGCTGTGTTGTAAGTGTTGTACTATGATAATGTTACTGTATTCATATACTGATTTTATTTCAAAGATTTGTTATCTATTATATGTTGTTCGTTCCGCTGTGAGATTCATGTTACTCTGATGTTGTATGTTCTTCTTCTTCTTCTTCTTATATTCTAAGTTTCTATCTTATTTATTCTCACCCTCTAATTTCTTTCATGGACTATCCGGTAAATTTTCGAGTCTTGAATGATCGGCATGGTTTTGTATGTCGAATTTTCTAGGTCAAAAATTTTTCGGGTCATTACAAAAGTGTCTTGCTCCAAGCTTCTTTAGATAGATCTGAAAAATCCTGAACTACTTGACTGCCCGTACAAATTTGGTACCCAAGAGTTTAGGTAAAACAAAACAAAATAAACTTTGGGTTAGTCATGGGACTGGTACAAGTAAACGATTTAAAATAATTTGAGAAAATAAACGATATCTCATAAGACTACATCATATAACACGGACAGGTTTTTCCCTTATGAGAATCCAAAATACTTGATTTAACTTTCAAAATCCTATTGAAAGAAATGATAATCTTTATATCAAAACTCTTTTGATATTACAATAGTGTCTAAATCAAATAAATATAAATCTAGTGGAACGCTTTCATCTCACGCTCCATGTACATAATATATAATCAAAACCACAGGCACTTATTTGGTAATGAATTTCCAACTATGACAAGGTAAGGAGTCACCTTCCAATAATGTATCTATAGAGGAGAATACACTGCGTTCAACAAGAACATCTTGTAACCCAACCACACATGACCGACCACTCATTTCGCCTGAGTATATCGAATGTATATCACCAACGGTTGGGATCTGCAACCGTTTTCCCGAATGGGACAACATCGAATAGAATAAAGAATGAAATGAATTTCTCTAGATAGGTGATAATACACCCTAATTGGGAGCTACCCACTTGGCCATGTTGCCTGCCCGATTTTTGTCATTTCATAGTTGTTGAGGCCTAAGGCTACGCTTACTACTTTTCATTGATAGCATAATCACTTTGAACACCACATTGTCAGTTCGATTAATCATTAATTGATTTGTACAAATATATTCTGGATATTATGCTAAGTGAATTAATTCTCCGCCACCATATATATATTTATACAGACCAAAGTCTGCGATCATTGAAAATACTCTGTCAGACATTCGTCCATATACGTTCGTTCTGGGACTGAATGAAACCAAAGGCACAATTTCCATAAATCCATCTTAGGAAATTTCTACCTAGGATTAACGGAAAAAAGCCCTTGCACTTTATTCCGTCTTCGATTATCTTCATATAATCTGATTCGCAACGCTACTGTCAATACAGAGTGGTTTTCGGATAATAATCCAACTGAACTCTCCATATTGACAACGATATTGGCAAATACTTCGATAGTGGGTTATTTAACTATCGAAGAAAAACAAACAAACAAACATTCATCCTTAACACCAAACAATCACTGGGCACGTTAATTAATATTTCATTAATTAAATCACTTCTTCATTTCCTCATCAACATTTGTCATCCCAAATATTTTCAATAATAAACTTGGCCTCTTACACTATTTGGAAAAGGTTTCCATATATCGCCATCTTTTATTTTCTATAATTAGAAAATATATTCTATTTATAATTGGAAAACATTCCAATTATTTGTCTCTTTCCCAAACTCGGTTATTTTTATACTTCGGAAATATTTATGATATATTTCCAAAATTCCACTTACTCAGGTTAAAACGAATGTTGTGTAAAACATCGTTACAACAACCCAAGATATTTCATTCATAAATTTCTTTAAACATTTATCTTCGAGACTGAATCCTCCTATTTATCGGTTAATAATTAAACTAATCAAGATGGGGTATAATTACCACTCAGATACCTTGACTGGAGTCATCATTAACTTCAAAATAGACAAGACCACTTGCCTCGAATAATCAACACCATACAAATCAATTATTCATTTTTAAACTCATATATGTTTCTCTTTCTAATTTTACCAGATTTAATTATAGATTTCCTTTTTGTTTATAATATTCTATTTTTATGTTCGTTTACTTATCAAATTCTATACATATCGATACATTGATTTCTAACTATCAAAATTTCTTAAAAATATTTTAACACCTTAAATTTTCAGAAACTTTCGCCATAACCTCCTTTGTAAGGGTCACTCGGTGCAACTACAAAATGCCTCTTTTGGCCCTTTCCATTCAAAAAAATTAAAAAGCTAAGCGGCTGCCGATTCGGCGCATAAAATCTCATATGGAATTTAAATGTGTACCTTTTGTTGGACATTAAATTTATAAACTTCGTTCTCTTCATTCCATATCTGTTTAACACACATACATCCATTTCAAATTTATTCCAACTCAATCTGGTCATTTTAACTCAATTCGTTAATTTATTCTTTAATTAGCTCTTTTGCCCATTTCATTTTCTATTTGAACATATCAGTTCAATATAAATATTTACTTTCTTATAAACCAATTGAATTCCATTTTCAATTGAAATTTCATATTCGGTTTCGAATATGAATTCACTCATTCAATTTACTTAACCAAAACCTAATTTCATATCGAAACTCGATTAACTAATTATTATTCAAATTAGTTAATTTTATTCAATAATTAAAAACCTGATTTTTCTTTCAAAAATCAGCTCAATTACTCCGCTTGAGTTCCTGTCTCAAGTCTGGATTTTTCTAATGGAAATTCGGATTTTGTTTACCTAAAATCCTTCTATTTATTTAAATAAACCGTTATGGTTTTATAATGGTTATGGCGCTGTTTTTCTAAAAATTTGATTTTGACATAACTCAAAATCTTTACGACGAAATCTAGATTTTTCTCTTCCATTAGAAAACTATTATCAAATCGGTCATGACGGTTCTTGTTTCAAAGAATTACGACTTAAATTGAGTTCTATATACTCACTTGAAATTCGAAATTCCAAACTATGAATTACCACGCCGCGGTGAGTTCGTTTTAATTATATTTAATATATAAACATTTTAAATTTTGTTTACGTATAAATTTT
This sequence comes from Allium sativum, assembly GCA_030737875.1. Classification (NCBI taxonomy): domain Eukaryota; kingdom Viridiplantae; phylum Streptophyta; class Magnoliopsida; order Asparagales; family Amaryllidaceae; genus Allium; species Allium sativum. The sequence goes on from CM060909.1 coordinate 880,474,609, forward strand.
AACTTCATTCTAATATATATTAAACCAATTTTCCAGATACAACTTAATATTTCTGATTTTCCTTAACCGTCGATTATTTTACAATTTAGTTAAAATTTATTTATAATTAAATATTCTATACAGAATTCAAATTGTAAATAAATTATTTATAAAATTCGATATAATCGAATTCTAATTTTAAATCCTTAGATTTATCTCAGTTCCGTTTATATTTCCAATTCCCGAATAAAATTTATCATTCTCTTTTTGAAATGATTTCCAATTCACTTTTAAATTCATATTTGAATTTAAACTTATAAATTATCTAATGATAATTTATTTCACTATAGTTATAAACATCGTTATAAATAAATTTTCTTGTTTTATAAAATAAAAAAAAGCTTAACTTTCAAATATCTATTTGAAACCCAATTCGTTTTATGTTCCGAGTCCTGGAATATAACCCGTCGTTCTCCTTTTCAAAAAATGATTAAAAAAACCTATTTTCAATATCACACTTTAATTTAATATTTTAAATTATCTCTTGATAATTAATTCATTATATTTATAAACACTGTTTATAAATTTCTTGTTTTATAAATTCCAATAAGTTCCATTTCGAAATATATTTAAAACCAAAATCTTATTTGGAATATTTTATTTATTATAACTTATCTATATAATATATAATTTATTTACATATTTAAAATTAACTTGTATTTAATAAAATCCTAATATTTTTCTAGACATATTTTATTTAAATAAATTCAAACTAATTAAATTCAAATCATATATCCTTACAGATTTATTTTAGTTCAATTTTTTTTCTGAACATCAAAATAAATTTCATCGCTTACTTCTTTAAAACGATTCCTCATTTCTATTTTTAAATTTATAGTTGAATTTAAATATTTAAACTATCAAATGATAATTTTTCCACTTCATTTAAAAACACTGTTTTTAAATTCATTTCAATTCCCTGATCAGTACTTCAATTTCTTGTATATTTTGATTTATAAAAATCATTTATAAATTCAATACTTGTTTTATTTATCCAAAATAAGTTAATATTTCTATAGCTCATTAAAAATTCAAATTCTATTTTAAAAAAATAGATTTCCCCTTTTAAATCTCAAATATCCTTTTCATGATATTTTTATATATCAACATTTTAGTCTCCAGTGATATTTAAGCACCCCAAAACACTCATTTATTAATAATGGTGTAACGAACCGGGATTTTCGACTCCGAAAATCAACATCAAACTACCATGTTGACCATTCAGACATCGAACATTCCAGATCATTATTAGAAAGAAGTTAGAGGGTGAGAATAGATAAGATAGAAATATTAGAATAGAAGAAGAAGAAGAAAGTAACACCACACAGAGTCTCACATCGCAGCGGAACAAAATATAATACAGAAATAACCTTTATTGAAAACTTTTGAAATACTTACAATATCAGAGTACACATCTGGACAGTGATACTAATCTGTCCTCATATAACACACAGCGGAATAGTAATATCATACGTCTGGACTCTTCCAGCTCGTCTCTTCACAGCAGTCGATAACCTGAACCTGTACAACCCGGTCTAACCCGAGCATTTACAAAACACCGGGTCAGTCTGGTGAACCAGAGTGAGATAAACTCGCACAGTAATAAGGGTGAATCATCCAATCATGATTTTAGAGTTCAAAAATCTTTTCAAAAGAAAAGGATAATCGTAAGACCAAATCCACACATAAACACGGACGGTTTTTACCTTACGATAACCCAAAACATTTTTGAAACCAATATCTTGTCTGATATTATAATAATGTCTAAATACAAGTAAATAGCAATCTAGTGGAACGCTTGCATCTCACGTTCCACATATATAGTATATAATCAAAACCCGCAGGCGCTTATTGGAGGTTGGATTCCAACTTGACAAGGTATGGGTCCACCTTCCGATAGTGTATCTCTAGAGACGAATACACTGGGTTCAACAAGAACTTCTTGCAACCCGGCCCTCACATGACCGACCACTCATTTCGCTTGAGTGTATCGAATGTATATCACCGACGGTTGGGATCAGCAACCGTCTCCCGACAAGGGACAGCATCGAAACATAGATTTAAGAAACAAATAGGATTTCCTCTAGATAGGTGATTCTACACCCTAATGGGAGCGACCCACATAGCCATGCTGCCTGCCCGATTTTTGTCATTTCCCGGTTGATGAGGCTTGAGGCCAGAATTAACTCTTGACATCTGGTCGCCATTCACTTTGAATGCCACATCGTCAGATCCGTCAGATATCACTAATTGACGTCCACAAAAATACTCTAGCAGTTAAGCTAAGAGAACGGCAATTCCCTGCCAACAACTATCGTACGTTTGAAGAAATCAACGTACGTGACCCTTTGGAAATACTCTGTCAGACATTCGTCCATACACGTCATCCAGGAACAGGATGAACCGAAGGCATTCTCCTACCGCATCCATATAGGAATCACCCCACGGATCGGTAGCGAGAAGTCCTTGCAACCCGTAGATTCCAACTACGACAGAATCACAGCTTTCCTCTGCTTGCCAGGCAGAGAATATTAGTGGTTCTTCCGTTTGTGAAAATCCACGGTCTTCAATGCTCCATCTCGATCATCTTCTGATATCTTCACGTATTTGTTGGTCGGAATGGTTTTCGAATATAAATTCGATCCCGGTCTTTCCATACCAACAATCGTATTGGATAGATTTGATAGTCGGTGTTTTAACTATCAAAATATACAGTGTTTCAAACATGACACTCCAATGAGTTCACTGATTCAGTATTTAGCATCACTTGGCCTTTGACAACCTAATTTCCTTTTTGTTAAATTGAAACTTCCAATTCTTTTAATATTCAAAAATACGATATTTGAATAACTCTAATTGATTAATTAACATTCGTTTTAACTCCATTCGCTTGACTCTAGATCACAGCGATCACAATGGTTACGCCTGATTCCCTCAGGAAACATCCGACCGCCGTAGGCTATCTGCAGCCCTGCGAATTACGCTAGCAGTCGTACGAAATGGCAACTTAGCCGAATAATTATGTTTGGCTAATTCTATCTCGAATAGCTATATTCAATTTTCCACTTAATTCTTCCGTCAAATCATCTTTTAGATTCGGAAATCCATTAGTTTTAACAAGGAAAATTTATAGCACATATGTTATAACAATAGCGTTATAATTATTATTTAGATCTACAAAACAACAGCGCTATAATCGCTGTTTAGGTTTACAATCCATTTACTATAGCAAAAGCGCTACAATCGCTATATTAGATTTACAAAACATATATTATAACAACAGCGCTAAAATCGCTGTTTAGATTTCAAAACATATCCACTAACGTCTCTTACGATTACCAACTAATACTATCTTCAGATAATCCCGACGTTGTTCAAGTTGGGGTATTTTAATTACCTCTCAGACCTTGATCAACAACGTTCTTATCCTCCGATAAACATAAGTTGTAATCAATATTTCATGCTAGTCTCAAACAAATTCCATTTAACTATTGGATTTGGTTTTACAACTCTATAACCTAGTTCTTTAACCAGATTCGCTTATTTCCAATCTCCTTTGATTTCATTTCACTTCAATTACTTTTGAAAAGTAATTGTCTAAATTATTATTAATTAAAATAATAATTTATTTCAATCATTAACTACATGAGTAGTTAATTTCTTTAATAACACATTAAATGGTAAATCCCTTTTTAAAACCCTATTTAAATTTAAACAATAGTTATTAAACTATTCAAATTAAAACACATCAATTTTGATAATCAAATTCCAATTCAAACGGTCGATTTAATTAACCCAAAACTCGATTATCTCGTTAATCGATTCCAATTAATCCTCACTTTAAATTAATTAAAAATATAATTAATTTAAATAATCTCATTAATTGTTTTCTTTACAAAACAATTATCAAAGTTTAATCCTTCGATTCATTACCTATTCTCATTCTTTGTAAATCTGATTAACATCAGAATTTACTTTATAAAATAAATTACTAACAAATCAAATCTTAAATAAATAAAATATTATTTAATTCTCTTTAATAACTTTTGTTCAAAATAATACATTTTTTTTCCAAAATCTAACTCCAGTTATAAAGTAAATTTTATAACTTCAACTCTATCGATTCACCTGACGGTGAATCACTGTCTATAACCCGATTGATTTTAAAGGCCATACTCTGCCAAACACTTAACCAATATCACCTATTGGTTCAAACCAAACAGATGTTGAATATTCAATTAATAATCAACCATCAAATCAATCACACAGACAGATCAGTTCATACATGATAATATGAAAATAAATAATACATTTGAGGGATCCGGTTGGGTCCCTCCAACCTGTTCTTCCCTGTATTCAAATGGTTATCTTAAATCAGACCATTCAGTTTTGTTTAACTGATAACACTAAATAGCAACCATTCAACATCAACCACAAGCAATTCAAACAATTCAACCATTTAACCACGTTTATAAATAAACGTGACCAACTAAGGTGAGTCACCTTTATTGGAACCAATCGTTAAAAGTAACGATTTGGTATTTCACTGAAATTAAACACAGTTTAATTTCATCGGTTAAATCAACAGATAAATAGATGACTAGCAAAACAGTCAACCATTGGCAAGCAGAGCATACAAAATAAAAACACCCAATTTATATAAAATATAAAAAGGGTAACTGAGTGAGTTTAACTCACTTGATTCGTTCGTCGTTGAACGGTTCGATTCAGTAGCATTTAACTTTGTCTAAACAGCTCCGCAATGTCGTGCACACTGATGTTGTTCCACCGTGACCGACCTTGTCAAATTCTGGTAATAACGACGTGTTGATTTAAATGGAACAAATAAAATCCAAACTACGTATTTAATTAATTAACTAATTTCATGCTGATTATATTATTCTATTAACCGGCTTATAATAAGATTAGGCACCCTCTACCCTCCTTCTAACTACGGTTACACAGTATTGGTTGCTCCATAAAAAGGTGGTTTTAATCATGTAAATGTAGTATTTGCTGTTTCAAATATAAGTCATAACGGTCAGGCACGGTTTCTACTGGTAACCTAATATATATATAAATTATGAAACCTTAACTTATGGTTGGTGCAAATTGTGACCAGGGACGTTAATTATATATGTTGTAAATAGGCCACGTTAGTCATGAACTGTTGCCATGCCTTTGATAACTAGGCATGTACGTTCCCAGTAAATGCTTATGTGTAAATGTGGTTAGGGATAGTAAAAGGATTTGGTCACCTTTAGGTTACTTAAAATATACCCAGGTGTTGCCATTGTTAAGGCATGTTTAAGTTCGGACCAGGCAAATTCACAGGGGTTAGGCGTAGTAAACTGGTTTAGGTATCACTAACCAACTTAAGTGTATATGGGTGTTACTGATCATTACTTAATTAAATGATTTGTGCTTAACTAAATTAGTTCATTACGTTAAATATAAATCACGTTGGCCAGTCACCTTTATTCACACTCTTCTTCCTACAAACGTTCTCATTATAATAATTAATAATTAAGCCTTAATTATAAATTTACTATGTTAAGCAACGTGCTTGCATTAAAACCAAACCACTGTTCATTACCTTGTGCCATTCGAAACCGTATGTTGTCTCCTTCATGATGCACGAAAACTCCTCCACTCCTTTGATTCCCTCACGCCCTCAACCCATCTCCATTTACACAGTCGCTTCGAACTGCCTGCACGCAAGGAACCCAACTCCACAGCACCGTTCCCACATCATCCAGGCTACACCACTGATACCATGCTCCATTCGGAACATGACTGTCGTACACGCTTGGGGAGCCGCATATGAAGCTCGCACCCCCTCCTGCTGTTGAGTCCAACCACCAGTTCGCATTTCCAAGTGGGTTGAAGGCTTCGTACTCGTTTACAGAAGGTTGTTACCTTTTTCTAAGGTGCGGTTTAAACATAGAAGGAGGTGGAGATCTGAAACATGAAGTGGAGCTCGCCTTTTTCTCTATATAAGGGAAAACTGTGGTTTTACTCTAAATAGAAAGAACTTGGGTGTTTCGCCATTACCGGGGAAGAGAGGATTGAATGGAGCGAGATATTTATACAGGAGAGTGAACGTGGTCGCCAAGTCGTTTTTAGCATAGGGGTGCAGAAAAACGTAGGTAGCTGTATTCATAGATGTGACTTGTCATAACGTGGATGTACGGTAGGGAGATAGATTGGCAGGCACGAAAAATGGTTGTTTGGCACGCAAGGAATTGGATTTAGCTTGCCTAGAAAGGGAATTTGATATTATATTATTATTATTATATATTTTTCTTCTTCCGCGAAACTTATACCTTAAGTATTTGATTAAAACCGCTACACATGCTTTCTGTCTACTGATAACAAATCTATTCTTGATGTAAAACGGTATTCTGGATCCAATGGAACAAGTTTCGTCGAAATCCGATTTCGTTTGAAAAAAATTCCCTTATGAAACCAGAAATAAACACGCTTTTTAATTTACCCCGATCACCAGATAAATCAAATGAACTTGAAACTGTGAACACTGGCAATAACTTTTCGATACGAACCCAACGGCACTAATTTCGTCGCATTCTGAGACCGTTTGCCCGATAGGCTGTTTTTTACCCCGAACCGCCCTACCCTTTTTAACGCCAAATTTCTCGATCTCTAAAAATAACAAACTATATACATATTCTGACTCTAATCGACGATACGAACTCAACGGAACTGGTTTCGTCGAAAACAGAGTTCGTTTGCAAAACGGCTACTTTAAAGGCCTATAATTTAATAACGATTTTCCATAGCGACTATTTAAAAATTTGATTTAGCCATAACTTGCAATCTTTAACACGAAATCTGGATTTTTGTTTTTCATATGAAAATTATCGTCAATACGGTTCCAACGTGTCTTGTTTCACAGAAATCCGACTTATATCGAATCCTGTATGTCCAGTTGAAGTTCAAAACTCCAATTTACGAACTGCACGCCATTTTCAAGCTCGAATTTATATTATATATAAATATATAATGTTTAACTTCGTTTCAATAACGAATTAAATATTAAATTCCATTAATATTCCCAATATAATATTTAAATTAGATAAATTAAATTAAATATTTGACGGGCAAAAACACGGGTTGTTACATTCTTCCCCCCTTAAAATAATTTCGTCCTCGAAATTGCTAAGGTAAGAAAGAACGTTATAAACTCATTAATTTCAAATCTAATTTTATATTAAATTAGAAACCAATTCAATACTGTGAATAAATATTTTAAAAATATCGAAAATTTTCTAACACCTTAAATTTTCGAAAAATTTCGCCAGCACCTCCTTTGTACGGCTCAATCGGCACAACCACAACTCGCCCTTTCTAGGCCTTCTCCAATCCAAAAGAAAACAAAACAGCCAAGCGGCTTGCCAAACAGGCTCATAAATCACCAAACCCATATAGAAATAAACGTGTACCTTTTTGTCGGGCATATCCTTATATCCTCTCCATCTGCTACCCTGTCAGCATATAGAAATGCAATCCCAAACAAAATTCCACTTTTATCCTCAAAACCAATTCTTCACGCATCCAATCCAAATTCCATTCTTAACTCAATCATCATCCATCATCAATTCCAACTCTTAACTTACCAGTCCAATACCATTTCCGATTCCTGTCTTACAATTCAAATCTAATTCAACCTGATATATTATACCCCGATTAATTTCCAGTTAATTGGTTTCAATTCATTTCATATTTGCTTCCCACATTTCTATTTAATTTTACTTTTGTTCAAACAATCTCCCTGGGAGTTTTTAAACAGTTCAGCTCTTTCAAAATCAAATCTTTCTTTACAGAATTCAAAACCACTTGTTTTTCTCAAAGCAATTCAAACAAGATTTTTGGTAGTAATCCGTCACTTAGAACTCGGAAATGAACACTGATCATGTGGCCAGCATCCTCAGAGTTATTTCCCAGCTATCGAAGTGAGTTCAATACTATAGCACTTGTCAAAACTGTATTCAAACATTTTCATTTTGAAATCTATTTCAAAATACCCACCTCAAAGTTTGTAAAACAAATTTAAAATCTCCCAGGGTCTTAAATTTCTCATATATTCAATCCAAGTTCATTTGCAGTCACCTTTCCCACTTTTGGGAATTTTAATTCAAATTCTGATTTTAATTGAGATTTAATTCATCTGACTGATTTATTACATTTCCACTAATCCTGATTAGTTATTTATAACCATCTTGATTATAATCTGATTCAATTATATTAACAATTTAACACAACCAATATATACATTATAATAATTTTAATATATATACCTTGTTTATATCAAAATATATTTCGGGTAAAAATTTCCATTTACCCTCTTTCAAAAACATACTGTGTCGAATTATTCTGTTCAAGAGTTTAGAAACACTTATCGACACAGTTTGCATTACTGTATCGACCAGAATTCATAAACTACTCGACAAACCAACCAACACAATATAAACAGTTTTTATATCAATTTACAAATACGCGCTCATATATATACACTCAAACTCAATCTAGGGTATTACTAACCCCATCTCTACTGAGTCACGCCACAGAGCCAAGGTAATCACTTAACCAATAGCTCCGATACCACTGTAACGAACCGGGATTTTCGACTCCGAAAATCAACATCAAACTACCATGTTGACCATTCAGACATCGAACATTCCAGATCATTATTAGAAAGAAGTTAGAGGGTGAGAATAGATAAGATAGAAATATTAGAATAGAAGAAGAAGAAGAAAGTAACACCACACAGAGTCTCACATCGCAGCGGAACAAAATATAATACAGAAATAACCTTTATTGAAAACTTTTGAAATACTTACAATATCAGAGTACACATCTGGACAGTGATACTAATCTGTCCTCATATAACACACAGCGGAATAGTAATATCATACGTCTGGACTCTTCCAGCTCGTCTCTTCACAGCAGTCGATAACCTGAACCTGTACAACCCGGTCTAACCCGAGCATTTACAAAACACCGGGTCAGTCTGGTGAACCAGAGTGAGATAAACTCGCACAGTAATAAGGGTGAATCATCCAATCATGATTTTAGAGTTCAAAAATCTTTTCAAAAGAAAAGGATAATCGTAAGACCAAATCCACACATAAACACGGACGGTTTTTACCTTACGATAACCCAAAACATTTTTGAAACCAATATCTTGTCTGATATTATAATAATGTCTAAATACAAGTAAATAGCAATCTAGTGGAACGCTTGCATCTCACGTTCCACATATATAGTATATAATCAAAACCCGCAGGCGCTTATTGGAGGTTGGATTCCAACTTGACAAGGTATGGGTCCACCTTCCGATAGTGTATCTCTAGAGACGAATACACTGGGTTCAACAAGAACTTCTTGCAACCCGGCCCTCACATGACCGACCACTCATTTCGCTTGAGTGTATCGAATGTATATCACCGACGGTTGGGATCAGCAACCGTCTCCCGACAAGGGACAGCATCGAAACATAGATTTAAGAAACAAATAGGATTTCCTCTAGATAGGTGATTCTACACCCTAATGGGAGCGACCCACATAGCCATGCTGCCTGCCCGATTTTTGTCATTTCCCGGTTGATGAGGCTTGAGGCCAGAATTAACTCTTGACATCTGGTCGCCATTCACTTTGAATGCCACATCGTCAGATCCGTCAGATATCACTAATTGACGTCCACAAAAATACTCTAGCAGTTAAGCTAAGAGAACGGCAATTCCCTGCCAACAACTATCGTACGTTTGAAGAAATCAACGTACGTGACCCTTTGGAAATACTCTGTCAGACATTCGTCCATACACGTCATCCAGGAACAGGATGAACCGAAGGCATTCTCCTACCGCATCCATATAGGAATCACCCCACGGATCGGTAGCGAGAAGTCCTTGCAACCCGTAGATTCCAACTACGACAGAATCACAGCTTTCCTCTGCTTGCCAGGCAGAGAATATTAGTGGTTCTTCCGTTTGTGAAAATCCACGGTCTTCAATGCTCCATCTCGATCATCTTCTGATATCTTCACGTATTTGTTGGTCGGAATGGTTTTCGAATATAAATTCGATCCCGGTCTTTCCATACCAACAATCGTATTGGATAGATTTGATAGTCGGTGTTTTAACTATCAAAATATACAGTGTTTCAAACATGACACTCCAATGAGTTCACTGATTCAGTATTTAGCATCACTTGGCCTTTGACAACCTAATTTCCTTTTTGTTAAATTGAAACTTCCAATTCTTTTAATATTCAAAAATACGATATTTGAATAACTCTAATTGATTAATTAACATTCGTTTTAACTCCATTCGCTTGACTCTAGATCACAGCGATCACAATGGTTACGCCTGATTCCCTCAGGAAACATCCGACCGCCGTAGGCTATCTGCAGCCCTGCGAATTACGCTAGCAGTCGTACGAAATGGCAACTTAGCCGAATAATTATGTTTGGCTAATTCTATCTCGAATAGCTATATTCAATTTTCCACTTAATTCTTCCGTCAAATCATCTTTTAGATTCGGAAATCCATTAGTTTTAACAAGGAAAATTTATAGCACATATGTTATAACAATAGCGTTATAATTATTATTTAGATCTACAAAACAACAGCGCTATAATCGCTGTTTAGGTTTACAATCCATTTACTATAGCAAAAGCGCTACAATCGCTATATTAGATTTACAAAACATATATTATAACAACAGCGCTAAAATCGCTGTTTAGATTTCAAAACATATCCACTAACGTCTCTTACGATTACCAACTAATACTATCTTCAGATAATCCCGACGTTGTTCAAGTTGGGGTATTTTAATTACCTCTCAGACCTTGATCAACAACGTTCTTATCCTCCGATAAACATAAGTTGTAATCAATATTTCATGCTAGTCTCAAACAAATTCCATTTAACTATTGGATTTGGTTTTACAACTCTATAACCTAGTTCTTTAACCAGATTCGCTTATTTCCAATCTCCTTTGATTTCATTTCACTTCAATTACTTTTGAAAAGTAATTGTCTAAATTATTATTAATTAAAATAATAATTTATTTCAATCATTAACTACATGAGTAGTTAATTTCTTTAATAACACATTAAATGGTAAATCCCTTTTTAAAACCCTATTTAAATTTAAACAATAGTTATTAAACTATTCAAATCAAAACACATCAATTTTGATAATCAAATTCCAATTCAAACGGTCGATTTAATTAACCCAAAACTCGATTATCTCGTTAATCGATTCCAATTAATCCTCACTTTAAATTAATTAAAAATATAATTAATTTAAATAATCTCATTAATTGTTTTCTTTACAAAACAATTATCAAAGTTTAATCCTTCGATTCATTACCTATTCTCATTCTTTGTAAATCTGATTAACATCAGAATTTACTTTATAAAATAAATTACTAACAAATCAAATCTTAAATAAATAAAATATTATTTAATTCTCTTTAATAACTTTTGTTCAAAATAATACATTTTTTTTCCAAAATCTAACTCCAGTTATAAAGTAAATTTTATAACTTCAACTCTATCGATTCACCTGACGGTGAATCACTGTCTATAACCCGATTGATTTTAAAGGCCATACTCTGCCAAACACTTAACCAATATCACCTATTGGTTCAAACCAAACAGATGTTGAATATTCAATTAATAATCAACCATCAAATCAATCACACAGACAGATCAGTTCATACATGATAATATGAAAATAAATAATACATTTGAGGGATCCGGTTGGGTCCCTCCAACCTGTTCTTCCCTGTATTCAAATGGTTATCTTAAATCAGACCATTCAGTTTTGTTTAACTGATAACACTAAATAGCAACCATTCAACATCAACCACAAGCAATTCAAACAATTCAACCATTTAACCACGTTTATAAATAAACGTGACCAACTAAGGTGAGTCACCTTTATTGGAACCAATCGTTAAAAGTAACGATTTGGTATTTCACTGAAATTAAACACAGTTTAATTTCATCGGTTAAATCAACAGATAAATAGATGACTAGCAAAACAGTCAACCATTGGCAAGCAGAGCATACAAAATAAAAACACCCAATTTATATAAAATATAAAAAGGGTAACTGAGTGAGTTTAACTCACTTGATTCGTTCGTCGTTGAACGGTTCGATTCAGTAGCATTTAACTTTGTCTAAACAGCTCCGCAATGTCGTGCACACTGATGTTGTTCCACCGTGACCGACCTTGTCAAATTCTGGTAATAACGACGTGTTGATTTAAATGGAACAAATAAAATCCAAACTACGTATTTAATTAATTAACTAATTTCATGCTGATTATATTATTCTATTAACCGGCTTATAATAAGATTAGGCACCCTCTACCCTCCTTCTAACTACGGTTACACAGTATTGGTTGCTCCATAAAAAGGTGGTTTTAATCATGTAAATGTAGTATTTGCTGTTTCAAATATAAGTCATAACGGTCAGGCACGATTTCTACTGGTAACCTAATATATATATAAATTATGAAACCTTAACTTATGGTTGGTGCAAATTGTGACCAGGGACGTTAATTATATATGTTGTAAATAGGCCACGTTAGTCATGAACTGTTGCCATGCCTTTGATAACTAGGCATGTACGTTCCCAGTAAATGCTTATGTGTAAATGTGGTTAGGGATAGTAAAAGGATTTGGTCACCTTTAGGTTACTTAAAATATACCCAGGTGTTGCCATTGTTAAGGCGTGTTTAAGTTCGGACCAGGCAAATTCACAGGGGTTAGGCGTAGTAAACTGGTTTAGGTATCACTAACCAACTTAAGTGTATATGGGTGTTACTGATCATTACTTAATTAAATGATTTGTGCTTAACTAAATTAGTTCATTACGTTAAATATAAATCACGTTGGCCAGTCACCTTTATTCACACTCTTCTTCCTACAAACGTTCTCATTATAATAATTAATAATTAAGCCTTAATTATAAATTTACTATGTTAAGCAACGTGCTTGCATTAAAAGCAAACCACTGTTCATTACCTTGTGCCATTCGAAACCGTATGTTGTCTCCTTCATGATGCACGAAAACTCCTCCACTCCTTTGATTCCCTCACGCCCTCAACCCATCTCCATTTACACAGCCGCTTCGAACTGCCTGCACGCAAGGAACCCAACTCCACAGCACCGTTCCCACATCATCCAGGCTACACCACTGATACCATGCTCCATTCGGAACATGACTGTCGTACACGCTTGGGGAGCCGCATATGAAGCTCGCACCCCCTCCTGCTGTTGAGTCCAACCACCAGTTCGCATTTCCAAGTGGGTTGAAGGCTTCGTACTCGTTTACAGAAGGTTGTTACCTTTTTCTAAGGTGCGGTTTAAACATAGAAGGAGGTGGAGATCTGAAACATGAAGTGGAGCTCGCCTTTTTCTCTATATAAGGGAAAACTGTGGTTTTACTCTAAATAGAAAGAACTTGGGTGTTTCGCCATTACCGGGGAAGAGAGGATTGAATGGAGCGAGATATTTATACAGGAGAGTGAACGTGGTCGCCAAGTCGTTTTTAGCATAGGGGTGCAGAAAAACGTAGGTAGCTGTATTCATAGATGTGACTTGTCATAACGTGGATGTACGGTAGGGAGATAGATTGGCAGGCACGAAAAATGGTTGTTTGGCACGCAAGGAATTGGATTTAGCTTGCCTAGAAAGGGAATTTGATATTATATTATTATTATATATTTTTCTTCTTCCGCGAAACTTATACCTTAAGTATTTGATTAAAACCGCTACACATGCTTTCTGTCTACTGATAACAAATCTATTCTTGATGTAAAACGGTATTCTGGATCCAATGGAACAAGTTTCGTCGAAATCCGATTTCGTTTGAAAAAAATTCCCTTATGAAACCAGAAATAAACACGCTTTTTAATTTACCCCGATCACCAGATAAATCAAATGAACTTGAAACTGCGAACACTGGCAATAACTTTTCGATACGAACCCAACGGCACTAATTTCGTCGCATTCTGAGACCGTTTGCCCGATAGGCTGTTTTTTACCCCGAACCGCCCTACCCTTTTTAACGCCAAATTTCTCGATCTCTAAAAATAACAAACTATATACATATTCTGACTCTAATCGACGATACGAACTCAACGGAACTGGTTTCGTCGAAAACAGAGTTCGTTTGCAAAACGGCTACTTTAAAGGCCTATAATTTAATAACGATTTTCCATAGCGACTATTTAAAAATTTGATTTAGCCATAACTTGCAATCTTTAACACGAAATCTGGATTTTTGTTTTTCATATGAAAATTATCGTCAATACGGTTCCAACGTGTCTTGTTTCACAGAAATCCGACTTATATCGAATCCTGTATGTCCAGTTGAAGTTCAAAACTCCAATTTACGAACTGCACGCCATTTTCAAGCTCGAATTTATATTATATATAAATATATAATGTTTAACTTCGTTTCAATAACGAATTAAATATTAAATTCCATTAATATTCCCAATATAATATTTAAATTAGATAAATTAAATTAAATATTTGACGGGCAAAAACACGGGTTGTTACAAATGTTTTTTTTTAACACATCATGTATGATAATATATATGAAACAAACAAATAATAATATTTTTGAGGATTCCGTTTTGATCCCTCCTACCTGATTTCCTGCATCTACAGATGTTAGCCAACATAAATAATACCCAACCTGCTTCGAGGCAAGATATTGCGGTATAGAAGGTCATCCACTAACATAGCATGGGGCGCATAGGGTTATCCGCTAATGATACTACGGGCATCCGCTAATGGTACTGCGGGAACTATCCAATCACCAATATATATATATATATATATATATAATAACCACAAACAATGATCCTAAGTAACTAATATATATTTAATAATAGCCACAGTAATATTTTAATGCAACCAACAACCATCAATTGTTTTTAACGACTAAAAATAAATTCTAAATAATAAATTGAGTGAGATTTACTCACCTAAACTTTCCCTTCACTGAATATCCATTTTATTTCCATATTGTCGGCTACGAACTTATCAAGCACCTATGATAATTTATTTAATTTAACGATTAACAATTTTTTAAATTAATCTAACATATAAATAAGTTAATTATTCTATATAACTTGAATTTTGGAAAAATGAATACCTTATCGATATCGACCAACTATGAAGCCACTCAAAAATCATAGACTTTCATTAGCCCAAAATTGACTCATCCCTCTTCGGTATTTCACTAAATGTTTCATAGACAACAATCATCTAGTTGTTATCTCCTATACCCATTTCTGAACTGCTGCTACACCACAAATAAACAACCCCAACATCACTGCAATTCCTCACTCCATCAGCCCCTCCCTGCATATATTTTAATTTAATGATTTACTGCCTATTTATTTTAATTAACCGTTTCATCTAATCATTACTTAAAAATTAAATAACTAAATTTACCATATTACCAAATTATCATCTCATAACATAACCATTGTAACCAAGATTTGCTTTTGGTCTTCAAATCTGAACATAAACATTGCCTCACAACAAATTTTCCACTATAATTTACAAATCCAAACTATGAATTGAGTTCCATCCAACCTTCACTGCTCCAGAAACCTATCACCTCAACTGCCACTTACAATAGTGACTATCAGTAGATGGTACCCCTACACTTCCTCTTTGGAAAGCATCTGACCATCCCAAAATCAAACACCCCGAAAGTAACGCAACTGCACCATTGTCTAATACTCCAAATCCCGTTCACACCTCTACTCCAGTCACCGTGACTACATCGTGCACCTCCCAATACATCTCATCCCAAACTTGAGTTCCAGAAATCGCAGCATTTGTTTCCCCCTCTTGCACTTCAACTAAGATAAAATCCGCCTCAGAAAACAGTGGTAAACCCACAACAATTCCCTTTAACCCCTCGCCTTACCCCTGACGCAAGTATCACAGTCTCGTTGTCGACCTTCAAGGTACTTAGTGATCTTCAATTTCAAATTTGAAACCTCCCATTTTTATGCATCGCGAGCACCTTCACCACGTCGTCGAGCTCCAGGGTTTCCATACATTTCGATTGAGATTTGGATTTCAATTTAATTCCCCTTTTTTTCTTTGGAGGACTGATTTCGATTACTGGAAACAAATGGAATGACCTTGATTTTAAACGTTAAAGAAGGAATAAGGAGAAACAGAAAGGGTTTCGATTTTAGGATAAGGCTTCGAAGTTTTTAAGTATTAGGCCATTTCAGTAATGACACAGATTTCGCCCAGACCTAACTGATTGGTAAATCGACCAAGACTGTTCGAATCCTGCATACGCTAACTTTGGGCATACAACACATCGGAACAAATTACAGAAGACTTTTATAAACATTATAATAACGTCACATTAAAATGCAGAATACCAAAGTACATAAAATGTAATATAACGGAAGATAATTTACAATAAATTTGATACAATGCAGCGGAAGATTATCAATGCTCTGGACACAGCTTTAATCTTCAATCCAGAATCCTGCTTAATAAACAAATATCTGCAAAACAAGCCACTCGATTGCCCGTATGGAAAATAAAGGCACCCAAGTTTGCAGGCGAAACAAACTAAAAGTCAGTCATAGGACTGGTATGAGAAATCTTACTTAACTTATCTAATAATAAGGCTAATCACAGGACCACGCCGCTAACGCGGAACGGGTTTACTCCACATGAATGTCGATGCACAAACAAAAATCAAAAATAATAGTCATATGGATCTACAATGCATCATACAACATGCAATTTTTTTCCAATCTACCCATTTAGGCTTAATCCCTAAACTTAGATTTCAAAATTCAATTCTCTTTCCAGAAATTATTCCTTTGGACTTAATTTCCCAAATACTTATTTCAAATCATTTGAAATACATATCTAGCTTTTGTATCAAAGTAGATTTCACTTTGGAATCTCAAAACAAAATCTATGGAAATATGAATTCCAAAACAAATGCACAAAAAGTAAATATGCAACCAAATATCGGGCTCCCCTTAGACAAGGTTATAGGACTCACCTCGCTAACTCGATATATATATGTGCACCTCTCATCTAGGAGCAGGCTACACTGACGATGCACCATCCCATACTATCGGGGAAGACATACATCACCCTCATCCACCACCATCCCCTGTGTTTTAGTCGTCCGGCTCACCCGCGTCTTTAGCCACATACTAAATCATTTCATATCCCGAAGTATGGAAAATCATTTCACAACATAATAATCACAAGTACTTTCAGATCTATAGTACTACACAATAGCAATTCACACATATGATCAGTCACTATTAATCTCATAACCTTTGAGCTCGAACGTCTCAAAGAAGCGTGTTAAGCAAGAGAATAAATTCCCTGCCACCAAATAGATATATCATCAATAGCAATTAATCGGTTACGCAATGAACCACAAGGTAAAACACATAATACTTTTCTAAATCATTTCGGAATTATCGGGTTTAGTCCTCGAAATCCTTTCTGTTTTATAAAACATTTTTATAAAACATTCCCTGTCCAAAATCGGAAATAACATTTCTTTTCACTTAAGAAAAACACATTTCAAAAATCATTCATTAATTTTGAAATGAAACAAACAACATCGTGAAACACCTTATAGTCAAATCGTGAAGTGTTTCACAAGGTGTTAGCACATAGATATTTTTACCCGACCCAATGCTAAATGTAAAAGCATATTTTGCTCACAAACTGGTCGAGCATAATCCAAACGATCAATCAGTCACAATCCATATCAATAACCAAGTATATTTGGTTCAATCACATTTCATGTTACAATAAAAGAGTATTTTATTGTCTACACATTTTCTGCATTTCATGTTACAATAAAAAAGAGTATTTTATTGCCTACGCATCCTATGTTTAACATGACAAATAAAAAGAAGAAATTTTTATTTGCATAACAATTTCTATGTTTCTAGTGACGAATAAAAAGAAAATTTATTTGCACACCAATTCCAATATTTTTAATGACAAATAAAAAGAATATATTATTTGCATAACAATTCCAATGTTTTTAATGATAAATAAAAAGAATATTTTATTTACATAACAATTCCAATGTTTTTAATGACAAGTAAAAAGGAATATTTTATTTGTCTACTTGTTTTCTACTTTTCTAATGACAAATAAAAAGAGTATTTTGTCTACATAACATGTTCTATATTTCTAATGACAAAATAAAAAGAGAATTTTGTCTACTTAACATGTTCTATATTTCTAATGACAAAATAAAAAGAGAATTTTGTCTACATGTTTTTTGCATTGCATATGACAAATAAAAAGAGAATTTTATTTGTCTACATGTTCCATATTACCTATGTATAAATAAAAAGAGTTTTTGTTTGTATAACAACTTCTATATTCAACATGACAAATAAAAAAGGAATATTTTTATTTGCATAAAATTTCAAACTTCAACATGACAAATAAAAAGAAATATTTTTTATTTGTATACAATTTTCAATTTCAACATGACAGATAAAAAGAAATATTTTTATTTGCATACAATTTCTAATTTTAACATGACAGATAAAAAGAAATATTTTTATTTGTATACAATTCTATTTTTAACATGACAAACAAAATGAAATATTTTTATTTTCATAACATGTTCCATATTGCTAATGACAAATAAAAAGAATAATTTATTTGTCTACCTGTTTTCAACATTTCTAATGTATAAATAAAAAGAAGAATTTATGTTTGCATAACATGTTCTATATTTCTAATGTCAAATAAAAAGAAGTATTTATTTGTCTACATGTTTTCTACATTTCTAATGTATAAATAAAAAGAAGTATTTATTTGTCTACAATTTCAATATTTAACATGACAAATAAAAATCAATATTTTTATTTTCATACAATTTCAATATTTAACATGGCAAATAAAAATGAATATTTTTATTTGCATACAATTCTATTTCAAGCATAGCAAATAAAAAGAAATATTTTTATTTGCATATAATTCTAATGTTTACATGACAAATAATAAAGATATTTTTATTTGTATACAATTCTAATGTTTACATGACAAATAAAAAAGATATTTTTATTTGTATACAATTCTATTGTTTACATGACAAATAAAAAGATATATTTTTATTTGTATAATTCTAATGTTTACATGACAAATAAAAAGATGTATTTTTATTTTTATACAATTTCAATATTTAACATGACAAATAAAAATGAATATTTTTATTTGTGTACAATTTCAATTTCAACATGACAAATAAAAAGGATATTTTTATTTTACACAAATTTCTATATTAACATGACAAATAAAAAAGAGCATTTTTATTTGACAACAATTTCTATCTTAACATGACAAATAAAAAGGACATTTTTATTTGTATACAAATTTTCAACAATTCCATTGTATTCATCGGATCACCACAAACAACATCAGCTAATTCAAATCAAATCACGTACCACAAACAATATGAATCTTAACAGCGAATAAATAAAGATTTCCAACGCATAACAATTTATTTTAATTTTAATTTTTAAATAAGAAATTTCACATATAAGCTAAAAATAATATATTTTTTTAGCGAACAACTATTTGTGATGATCAAATACAGATAAAAATCATGGCAATTTGTGTGCAATAGATAACTGTACAAGAAAATTTTAGTGAGCGAGTTCTCACCTTGATTGGTTTCAGAAATTGATAAAATGATTGTTTTTAACAAAATTAAACGGACGTTTAATTTTATCAAAAATCCAAATGGCCTCTATTTCAGTTTTGTTCTGCTTCATATTGTAGTGCTCATCAAGAGGTTTCCAACGCACTTCGTTTTTCTGAATTTCGTTGTCAAATTCAAGTTATGGCCTTTTATACATTGTATACACTTTTAAATTAAATTAACATAATTAAATAATATTAGTTACATTGTTAAGGAGGCAAATCCTTCTTCCTCCGTCGTTCGCTATTGGTTCCAGCCGAACCCATGCTTCAAATTTAGGGTCTCAAACCGCACCAAATCTGAAGTACCAGACCCCGATCTGAGAAACCATGACCTCGCCCTCGACGTGAGCTTCCTCTACTCACCACATAGTCCAACTCGCAGCCTCCTTCCTCTCCAAAAACCGCTGCGAACGCAGCGAATACAAGGGAGAAATTCTCCTAATCCAAGCAGTTAGAAACGATCTCCACCATTCATATTAACGAACACACTTAGCTCTTCAATTTGGTATTTGGAATTCTCGAAATCATTGAGGGAATGAGGAGATAGAAGGGGAAGAAGAACGGGACAATTCTGAGCGTTCATGGAAGAGTGGCGGTGGCTGTTCAAATAGAATTAGGGTTTCTATTTGAGATAAAGGTCTATATATAATATATTAAATAATATTAAATAAAATTTAATAATTGTTTATCTTATTTTTTTCTTTCTTGTATTTATAAAAGGTATAAAATATGGCATATATGTATATGAGAGGAAGAGAGAGAACATAAAAGAATTGAAGGATATGAATGAAACGCATGCAGAAATTATTGTTATCATTATCATTATGTTTTTTTCCCTTTTTTCGCAATGAACGACACGTCTTCAATTTCCATTGAATATGATTTCAAATTTTATTTATTTTGTGAAGGAAGCGACTTTCCTTTTTTTTTCTTATGATTTTATTCACTAGTATGATAATAGTGATGCTTTTGTCTAACAAAATATATTTTTAACTAACTAATGAATACTTCATTTCATGACCATTTTATATATCGCATATATGTATGTTCATATATCGTATATGTATATTTTCATACAACACCTATACATATTTTCATATAATATCTATATATATTTTCTATACGGTCTACATACGTTAAAAATCATTTTTTTTAACGAACTAGTAATTTCTTTCTTAGCATAACTATTTTTTTATATATCATATTTACGTTAAAAGAACTCATATTTTAACGATCTAATGATTTTTCTATGACAAGTCTATATTATATGACTCATGTATATGTCAAGGAATATATTTTTAACTAGCATTTATTTCATTTCCCTGGTGTATCTCATCACATATAGCTGGTTACAAAAGAATTAAATTAGCTGACTAGGCATGATGTACAATATTTGTTTTTCATCCAAATTTCAAAAGTAAATTATAATGAGAGAGAGAGAGGGAGAGAATAAACAGAAAGAGATGAATGCTAGATTAATTATTTAATGCTAATTATTAGAAAGTTTGCAACCTTTCAAATTTATAAACATATAGTATTAAATATCATGTGTTATTACATAGATAACATTAAAAGTTTTACGGTATTATTTTATTTTTGTTTGCTTTTGAATATAAACAACATAATAAAAAAATAAGGGAATACATATATTTAACAAAATGGGGAAAGTAGATTTAAAGGGATGTAAATTTAAGAGATGAGAACACAAGTTAAGATACATGTAAATAGAATGTAGGGAAGGAAATAAACGAATGTTGCATTAAGGAAACAATGAAGAGGGGGAGGCACTGAAAACGAATGCAGCCATTAACAATTTAAAATTTATTAATTAATGATCTTTAAACTTTGGATAGTCAAGGACAGTATTAAAGATGACATTTTTTCCAACAATGACAAATATACAAAATGACATTTTTCTCTAACAATGCCTAACATAACGACATTTTGTCATAATTTATTACATTTAGAATCTACATATTATTTTAAATCAACTTATCATCATATATTAATAAATATCATTAATAACATCATAATTATATTTAAAAACTTTTTGTTCCACTTTTTCTTCAATAATTTAATTTAATAATGGAATTTTTAAATTCTAACGCATTTTCTAACAAAATTTCCTGAAATAAATTTTTTAAATTGGTTCTAATTTTCTGGGTTATTACAGTTTCGATGTAAAAAAATATGATATCGAGAAGAAGGCTACGGCCATTTTATTTGTTATCGATTTGCTGAAGTTTGCGCGAGTTTCATTTCTGAACAGAAAAGAAAATAAGGGAAAAAGGTCACGTTTATATAGGCAATGAGGTAACAAAATGTACCAATGCCATTAAATCTGGTTTTACTTTGTAGTGAAGGAATGCAAAAATATGGACATGAAAAGAAGGAAGAGATAGCTATATAGTGTCCTTTGTTTACTTAAGGAGGAAGGAATTTATTCTTTTATAATTACTTTTATTCTATTTTATTTTTTTAAAATTAAAACTGGTATCCTTTAATTTTAAATTATCATGTTGATTTCAACTCTTATTTGAGCCCAACAACAGGCCTTCTTAGGGTTTAACCACCATTCTGAACCCATTGGGACATGTTTCAAAGCCTTATTCGATCATCTAGAGAATATATTAATTTAAATAGATATAATATAGATTAAAAACAATTAATCCTTTGAAAATAAATTAATATTATTATTCTAGTTCAAACAGAAGTTTGTATTGATCTTCTGAACTATTTTCAATTCAGTTTTAAATTTTGAATTCAATTAAATTGATTTTCATATTAAATTGATTATATATATTCGAAATAAATCGTATCTCGACTACTAAATCGAAAACTTAACATAAAAACCGATTTATATTATGAGCGCAACATTTAAATCCATATTAAATATTTAAAATAAATTATTTGAAAATACGGGTCATTACAAGATAACTAATATATAATAGCCACAAAAATATTTTAGTGCAACCAAACAACCATCAATTATTTTTAACGACTAAAAATAATTCTACATAATAAATTGAGTGAAATTTACTCACCGTGATTTCATTTGCTGATCGACTTATTCTGAATATAAAATCCAAAGCTACTCCAAAACCAACTCTAGTTCGTAGCTCTTGCAGCTTTAAAATCCGCTCAACTTGGTTTATGATTTTTCTTGCCCCCGTCCACATTTTATATTGTAGTATAAATTAACTTGATTATATAAAAAAATTATGATTTTGAATATAAATTAAACTAATTAAATTTTAAATAAGAAAACCACTATAAACTAATTTTAATTAAATTACCTGCTTTTAACTAACTAAATAAATTAAATAATTTACCTTAATCCTACTCTTCATTTTTGCGCCTAGAGGAAAAACAATAACCCCTTCTCATATGAATATCACGGTTTAACCTCTCCAAGTTCTCATGGTTTCAAAATTTCAGCATTAAAACTTTAACAACCAGACTTCCCCGATCATGGAAGAGACGGAGGAGCCTGGATTGCTTTGAGAACACGATGCATCAGAACACAAACACTAGAACATTTCATTGTTATTACAAAAATTTACATCAGAGTACAAGAATAAATCAGAGTATTAATAAATATTACATAATGGAAAATATCAAAGATTTAATATACATAGCAGCATAAATAAAATGTATAAATACAATGCGTACCGTAAATAAATCAACTGACATAACTGAAAGACATAGACGGATACAAAGCTTTCCGAATATAGCTCCAGCTGTAACCTAGGATCCTATGAAAACCAAAACTACTAGCTGCCCGTGTGGAAAATATGGGCACCCAGAGTTTAGGTTAAAACAATAAATTCTGAGTCAGTCATGGGACTGGTGTGAGAACTAAGACAATTATTTAAAACTTTACTTTTAAAGTGGAAAATTTATGGGATCATGCCGTATGACATGGAACGGGTTTACCCCGCATGAATAATAGTTTAAAACATAAAACAACGCAATGTTTTTTTGAAAAATGAAGCTATTGTAAGACTCATGTCCCATCACATAATGCAACACAAGCCGGAGGATAAAGTTTACCTTATGATAGCCAAACATGCTTGGTATGTTGTAAAACAAATCATTTTGATGTTACTATAAGTGCACAGTGTCAAAAACAACTTCAAATGTAAATGTATCAATCATAGACGACATGAGCGCCCTATCCCACTATGTCGCCATATAGGTTTAAAACTAAAACTGAAAAGTCATGTATTGGAAACTGGATTTCCATCATGAACCAAGGCAAGAGATCTTCCTTCTGATTCGAGACACTCTAGCTCGTGCCCCAGGATTCAGCCACAACTGCACTTTGGAGCGGCAGGGCCGATCCACACTTACTTTAGTGGATTAGTTATTCCTGAACAATACGTTTTCCCGTCCTATGGGGCATAAAATCTGGTCAGTATGTCGACTATATCAAGAGCCACTAGGGACTCAAATCCGAGGTACCTCGCTTTCCAATATCCACATAACTAAAATGTATGGCCTCCATACCCTGACATCACTCCTAACTAGAAAGAAATGCATGCCCTCCCTGTGGTCTCTCATCCTGTTTCTGGTTCACACCAAGGTGTGAAGCTCGCGATTTAACGTTATACACAAAGCTATGCTACTTAAAGTCGTGCTTTGGTCATCATCCACAAGACTCTGCTTTTCAAAAAAAGCCTTGATCATTTGCATCTTATCTTAGCATGCCACATTGACAATTCATGCCATACAACTGATGCCTATCAATATATTACCTCTAAGTTCGTACGTCCCAGAGAAGGGTGTTAAGCAAGAGAATAAATTCTCCGCCACCAAACAGATATACATTTAATAGAAATCAATCTACATAGAATGAAATCCAATGTCAGACATACATCCATTTACAAGTCTCTTCTAGGTCTGAACGAAACCGGAGGCACCTTATTCCTCGTCCCATATGTCTAATATAGGAGAGAGGTCCTCGCATATCACGTCGAACTCCAAGTACGTCTGGACGATCACCACTTATTACCTTGTCTTGGGTGTAACGCCCAATCAAGACATCGGTAATCATCCAAACGATATGAAGATCTCCAGTCTTCAACCACCGTCTTCATTGTCGACTTTTAGTTGCGGTATTAGTTACTCAGAATGGGATAAACCCAGTCTTTCCGAATAATTCGCGTATTTTATAATCAATAATCAAGTGCTATAAAAACACATCATATGCCTCATTCCATTTAGAATATTCTTTTATTCAAATATTCACATCTTTAGGGAAAGTGACCCATTAATTTTATCAAAGATAAACTCTTTTAAATTTTCTCTTTACTCCTACTTTTTGATATCATTTTCAAAAGATTTTACATTATCCTTTAATAATTCTATACCAAATTAAGGTTTATAAAACTAATCGGGATTATCGAGCCTTACCGACGTAATCATTTATTTATCTTTCCAATCCCAACCTATTCATCCCGTGGAGCAAAACTGGTAGTACTCCATATCTAACACCCACTGTGTTATCGATAAAATTAATTACCATTTCCCATTCAAATCTAATTAAAGATTTAACTATCACCTGGAGTAAAACTGGTGGTACTCCATTCTCGATCATTTCATGGATTCGATAAATTTAGTTATCACATTCTCATTCTAATCTACTTAACAATTTACTAAAAATCCACTTGGTTTTAATCTTCCAAAAAATCCTTATTTAATGATTATTCAACTTTAGGAAATCAATCCTGTCTTTATTTGGGTTAAAGAACCAATGTCACATAAAACACAGTTCACGATAAAACCCAAAATTCTATTCCATCAAAATGGAATCTTCACGGAAATCAGATCAATCAAAATCAATATGAATTTCCATATTAGACTAATAATATAAATGGAATAACGACGAAGCCTTTTTAAATTCCATATATAGTAACGGTCTTCCTTCACGGAAGCTGATCTCGGTTATTACCAAATCGAATTCCATTCAATTCCAATTTAATATATTAAATTGGAAAACTCTGGAAATTTTCAATTAAATCTTAATAAAAAGATTTATAAATTCCAAATCATAACTTCACTGTTAATTGTGTTAAAGAACAGTGTCATTCAAAACACCATTCACGGTAAACCCAAAAATCCAATTTCAATTCAATTCCAATTAAATATTAATTAGTTTATAAGCTTCTCTAAATCTTAATTAAAAGATTTATTCTTTTCTCGACTTTGTTTAAGAACAGTGTTACAAAAGACACCATTCACGACAAACCCAAAATCCAATTTGATATTAAATACAAGGCTCTAAATAGAAATTATATCGGCTTATATTCATTATCAAATTCTGAAACTAACGGATATTGTATTAGGAATAACGATATCTGTATCCTCCAAATTCCTCAACAATATCCGTATAATTACGGAATCCAATAACGAAATATTCCGAAGATTATTTCCACTCAAATCCATTCCAATTCATTCATTGGAAATTCTGATTATACCCAAACCCATTTACCAATCCAAATTATTTATTGAAAACATTGGATTATTATTCTAGTTAATAACTAGTTCATTTCGATAAAATATATTTTTATCTTTTCAAACTTAGAATTTTTCATCCAAAATCTTTTCAAGTTATATGGATTTCATACACCGCGTGTATTCAACAATAATGATAAATTATCATTAACCATTCAAACATCATCCAGATTGCAATTTACCACTGTATAAGCATTAAAATAAATAAATAACGCTTACAACAGTCTGTCCATCAATTGATCGACATAAAACTAAGTAATGGGATTAGAGTATGTCAAATATCATCCCAATACCTGTGTGGGGTTCTCAAACAACAATAGTCTATTTAAAATAATCATTGGTTAATAAATTTAACCAGTTCTAATTCGATTTGAATTACTTTTCTAATTAACCAATTTTCACTATTTAAATTATAAATGGATATTTATAATTTAATTTCAACTACTACATTAATGTTAACATTATTTTCAATTGTTAAACATTTCAGCATCACAATCAAAACACAATACAACCAATTAAATCGTTCATTGTTTTTAGATGAGGGAGGTGAGCTACCAAGCACCGTATACAATTTATAATGATTAAAACTAATAAAAATTTACACTGGCAATTCTATATATTTTTATACATGAATACAATAACATGATAAAATAATTTTGAGTGAGAAGGAGTCCCAGATTGGTTTCCACTCCACCATTCTTAATCTGGAGATTTTAATACCGTTCGAGTTCAAATTTGTCTCAAACTCTAATTTGCTCCATTTCCGTTCTGGTCAGTCTCATCGCGTAGTGCTCGCTGATACGATTCTGACAGAGTTGATGTCATTCAATTCTGTTTCTGTTTGCACGAGATATGATATTATGAACGTTTAATCACTTAAGCTACAAATAATAACTTAATTAATTTTCTTAATTAATTCACTAATCCTTCTCTCCCATCGCCTCTTTTAACTTGTCTGGACCGTAAATCAAAAGGTCGAGCTAGCAACTAGGGTTTGAAACCCTCCTCACCACAATGCGCCGAAGTCAGATCGACCATCGTCACTCAAGACGACGCGACACCCTCCACCGTCGCTTGGAGGCTCCTCGAACTCGGTGGCCTCCAGATCCGGGAAAACGCGATCGAACTCAGCCACTTCATTACCAAAAACCGAACAGCATACTCCACCATACTCGATCAACTTCATATGAAATTGAAGAGCTCCTAATGCTCTTGATTTTTGCTTCAAAATACTTTTCGAATTGATTAAGGGATTTAATGAATTTTAGAAGAGAAGGGCCGAAAATTTCGGCCTTTGAAATTGTGAATGACAGCGCATTTGATTTAGGAAATAGGGTTTCTGGATTTTAACCTTTTATAAGAATTATTTTATTAATTATTTAAATCTTATATTATTTGTTAATTGCTCCGAACTCCAAATCAAACCCAACGACTGTCGCCCCTAGCTAAATACCCCCATTCTGGACATAATAGGATATTCGATCAGTTTTCGTCAAAATTAAAATATAAATCATTATATATCAAATTCAAACGTACATTTTAATTTACCGTGGCCACATACTGACTCCAAAAATTACAGAAAAATAAATCTAGCTATGTTTTGACGAATATGGTCCTAACAAAACTAATTTCATCGAATTTGGAGGCCATTCAAAAATTTTCCTTTTTTCCAGTCGATTAAATTAAAATTGAAATTACAAAACATGTTTAAATTTACCACGCTCACATATTAATTCCAAAAATTATGAAATTTGAAACTTAACAATAATTTGATATTCCGGATCCAACAAAAATGGTTTCATCAAAGACGAAAGTCATTTGCAAAATGGCTATTTTTAAGGGCTATATATTATATTAAAATATATATTAATTCCACAGCAACTATTATAAATTTTAAACTAGACATAACTATCAATTTATAAAGTGAAATTTCAGTTTCTTACATTCATTGGGAAAATATAATTAAATAGATTTCAACATTTCTTATTTTATTGAAATCCAATTTATATTGAATTCTGTACATTCATTTGAAATTTAAAACCGAATTTTCAAACTACCACGCCATTTCAGGCTCGTTATATAATTAAAATAAATTTATACTTTCTAACTACCTTTAAAATAAATTTCTGTTCATTATTATTTAAAATAGACCATCTTAAATAATCAAAATACATTAAAAAAGCTAAAATAAATTTTTTAAATTGGTTTAGAAATCTCGGGTTGTTACAATCTCCCCCACTTAAAATCTTTTCATCCTTGAATAGGAACAAAGCTGAAAATTGTTTAACTAACCAATTCAACTTTCATTCTAGCTTTAGTTCTTCAATTTTTCAGTTTCTAAGAACTTTCTAATTTCTCAAAAATTTGGCTAACACCCTAAGTTTTCAAACAATTTCACCATAACCTCCTTTGTACGGGTTGATCGGTAAAACCACAATTTGCCTCACAGGGCCCTCATCAATGAAAAAGAAAAAGAAACGGCCAAGGGGCTTGCCATTCGACTTATAAATCATCAAAACCCAGTAAATACAGTAAATATGTACCTATTTGTCGGGCATACAATTTTATTCCTCTTATTAGCTTCCATGCTATGACTTGTTCACACATATATATTTACATGTATGCAATTCGAACAAATTTTCAATTTAGTTCATTATTTGATTCAATTTGGCTAAATTTACCTTTCATTTTCATATTGGTTTTGTTTTGGTTCAATTTAACTTTTCATTCTCATATTGGATTTATTATTCCAATATTTTTATTATTTAAACTAATAATCATACAACGCAACCAGCAATTAGTTGATTAATTAGCTTTTCAAAAATATATAACTTTTATATATACTCAAAATCAAATTTTCAGTGTCAAATCACAAACAATATAATCTAACTAAGTTTTGGTTCTCACACCAGTTAATTGGAAATATATAGACATCTCACTTTCGAAACTCGAACATAGATCCTGATGATGCAATCGCTATCATCAATATCATCTCCGGCTGACTAGAGTGTGATTCTACATCTATCCAGTATATTTGAGGCTTCGTATATATGCTAGCTAGACGTATATGTAAAATATTCATATCCGTGATAGTCCAAATTCAATATAAAATAAAATACCTAAATACGTATAATAAGATATAATTTTCAAAACCAAATTCGCTTTTTTTTAAATAATAGTCTTCAAACTTATTCTAGGGCATTAATAACCCTATCTCCAATGAGTTATTCTTGTAGGACATTACTAATCCAATCTCTGATGAATTCTTTTGTTTGGTTATAATGTGTTTTGTTCTCTAGCTTTGTAAACCAAAGCTCTGATACCAACTTTAACAACCTAGACTTCCCTGATCCTGGAAGAGACAAAGGAGCCCGGATTGCTTTGAGAACACGATCCATCAGAACACAAACACTAGAACATGTCATTACTATTACAACAATTTACATCACAGTACAAGAATAAATCAGAGTATTAGTAAATATTACACAACGGAAAATATCAGAGATTTAAAATACGTAGCAGCAGAAATAAAATGTACAAATACAATGCGTAGCGGAAATACATCAACTGACATAACTGAAAGACATAGACGGATACAAAGCTTTGCGAATATAGCTCCAATTGTAATCCAGGATCCTATGAAAAGAAACAACGGCAACAACCAAAACTATTAGCTATCCTTGTGGAAAATATGGGCACCCAAAGTTTAGGTTAAAACAAAAAACTCTGAGTCAGTCATGGGACTGGTGTGAAAACTAAAATAGTTATTTAAAACTTTACTTTTAAAGTGGAAAATTCATGGGACCATGCCTTAAGACACGGAATAGGTTTACTCCACATGAATACTAGTTTAAAACATAAAACAGCGCAATGCTTTTTGAAAAATGAAGCTATTATAAGACTCAGGTCCCATCACATAATGCAATGCAAGCCAGAGGATAGAGTTTTACCTTATGAAAGCCAAACATGCGTGGTACATTTTAAAAAAATCATTTTGATGTTATTATAAGTGAATAGAGTCAAAAACAACTTCAAATATAAATGAAACGACCTAAATCCCCCTACCCCCTTACGGAAAGCGCAGATTGAATTAGGAGCACGACAAATCAGAACGCAAACAGAAGAACATTTCATTGCTGTTACAACAATTTACATCAGAGTACAAGGATATAAAAGAGTATAAATAAATTATATACATTTGATAAATATCATAGATTCAAATTATAAAGCAGCGGAAAAATAATACATAATACAGCTTAAAGAAATACACGGATACTGTGCATTCCGAATATAGCTCCTGCTGTAAATCCAGAATCCTGTGAAAATAATATCTACAAAAACCTAACTACTAGCTGCCCATGTGGAAAATAGGGGCACCCAGAGTTTAGGTTAAAACAATAAACTCCAGGTCAAACATGTGACTGGTGTGAGAACTAAAACTATTATTTAAAACTTTACTTCAAAAATAGAGTAAATCAAGGGACAACGCCGTATAACACGGAACGGGTTTTATCCTAAGAATACCAGTGCATATAACAAACAGCGCAATGCTAAATAAAGAAAAATGAAGCTATTATAAGACTCATGTCCCATCACACAATGCAACACATGCCAGAGGATAGAGGTTTACCTTATAATAGCCAAATATGCTTAGTACGCGAAATTTATCTTTTATTATTTGTATAAGTGAAGAAATCAACTTCAAATATAAATGTATCAATCATAGATGCCATGAGCGCCCCATCCTACTATGTTGCCATATAGGTATACAATCAAAACCGAAACATGACCTATTTGGAAGTTTGATTTCCATACTGATGGCTCCTGATTCGAAAGATCTATCGCATAGTACAATACCCTACGGCTTACGTCATGTGCATGGGAAAACGCCGTAATGCACATCTGCACTATATTCAGGAAACAAGTTACCGTGGCTTACGTCCAAGCATTGGAAAACACCGCTAACTCTATCCATCTGGGAATCGAGGGGTGTGCATTATCCCTACTGGTGTGGGGAGACCACACCCAGAATCATTTTGGTCGACCGAATCCATGACAACTCGTAGGATGTCTATCCTCATCTCTAAAATATACTGATCTAACCATTGGTTTACCACCATACCGGTGTGTGAGGATCACAAATTAAAGCTATACAAAGCTGTGCTATTTAAAGATGTGCTTTGATCATCATCCACCAAGCTCTGCTTTACAACAACAGCTTAGATCATTGCATCTCAGCATGCCACACTATCAATCCATGCTGAACCATTGATCCTGCCGATATATAACCTCTAAGCTCTTATGTCCCAGAGAAGGGTGTTAAGCAAGAGAATAAATTCTCCGCCACCAAACAGATATATATTTAGCAGAGATCAACGAATACAGCATAAATGAATTCAATGTCAGACACACCATCCATATACAAGTTCGTTTTGGGTCTGAATGAAACTGGAGGTACCTTATTCCTAGTCCCGTATGTCCAATACAGGAGAGAGGCCCTCGCATACCCGAAAAATCAACTAGTACGTCCGAACAGCTACCACTGCAGCCCTTTCAAGGTAGCTACACCAATCATGGGCATCAGTAGAAACCCATCCATTCGATGTGAAGATCGTCGGTCTTGCACCGTGTGACGAGAAGGAATTTCGCTCGGTCCGAACCAGTCGCTAAACCGACCCAGACCGTTCAAAACGCCCTATCGTTTGAGAACACGACAAAGTAGAACGCATACAGAAGAACATTTCATTGTATATTACAACAATGCATCAGATTACAAGAATATACAGAGTAAAAATGAATAAATATTACACAGAAATATCAGAGATTTAAATTACATTTAAATACATAGCAGCGGAAAATAATACAATACACAACTAGAAGTAGATATACGGATACAAAGCTTTCCGGATATCGTTCCAGCTGTAAACCAGGATCCTGTGAATATAAATCTGCAAAACCAGAACTACTAGCTGCCCGTGTCAAAATAAGGGCACCCAGAGTTTAGGTTAAAACAATAAACTCCAGGTCAGTCATGGGACTGGTGTGAGAACTAAAACAGTTATTAATCTTTATTTGAAAGTTAGGTAAATCAAGGGACCACGCCGTATAACACGGAACGGGTTTCCTCCCAAGAATACCAGTGCATGAAACAACAGCGCAATGCTAAATAAAGAAAAATGAAGCTGTTATAAGACCCAGGTCCCATCACACAATGCAGCGCAGCCGAGGATAGGGTTTTCCCTTATAACAGCCAAAGAATGCTTGATACGTTTAAAACAAATCATTTGATACTACAGTAAGTGCATAGTGTATAAAACAACTTCACATCATAAGTATCAATCATAGGCGGCATGAATGCCCCATCCCACTATGTCGCCATACTAGGCTCTACAAATAAAACCGCAAATGTCACGTATTGGGAAATTGGATTTCCGTTTATGAACCGAGGCAAAAGATAGTCCTCAACCGATTCGAGACGCTCTAGCCCGTGTCTCAGGCAAGTACTCAGTCAAGCCTTGGATCCTCAGGGCCAGTCCACCAATGTGGATTAAACTTAAACCCTGAACATGCGTTTCCCCGCCCTATGGGGCGTAGGTGAGCCAACTAAATGACTCCATCGGTTCGAGAACGACCGATCAATCCGAGGCGCCTCGCAACAGCAACAACCACATAAGTCAAACTCATCAGGGCGTGTAAAACCACTGACGCCACTTCTAGCTAGAAAGAAACGCATGCCCTCCCTGACGTCCTCTCCCGTTTTTGGTTCATACCGGGTGTGAAACTCGCGAAGCAAACGTTACACAAAGCTACGCCACAAAGGCCGTGCTTTGATCATCAACCACAAGACTTTGCTTTTCAACAGAAGCCTTGATCATTTGCCACTTAGGCATGCCACACAGGCAATTCACTCCATGCGTTTGATATCCATCAATATATAACCCCTGAGCTCGTACGTCTCAGAGAAGGGCGTTAAGCAAGAGAATAAATTCTCCGCCGCCAAACAGATATATATTTAATAGAGATCAATCACACGGACTAAAATCCAATGTCAGACACACAGTCCATTTAAAAGTCCGTTCTGGGTCTGAACGAAACCGGAGGCACCTAGTACCCCGCATATCCATCGATCTCCAAGTACGTCTGGACGATCACCAACTGTTTCCATCTTCTTGGGTGTACAACCCAATCAAGATCATCAGTAATCACCCAAACGACGTGAAGACTTCCGGTCTTCGACCATCGTCTTCATCTTCGACACCACGTCGAATCAGTTATTCAGAATGGGATAAACCCGGTCTTTCTGAATAACTCGCGTATATATTATAAAAGTGTTACACAAACACAACATACGCCTCATTCCAATTCAGAATATTCTTTTATTCAAATATTCCTATACTTTGGGAAAAGTTCCCATTAATTTTATCCAAGATAAATTCTTTAAATTTATTCTTTAATCTCCTTTGAATATCAATTCAAACTAATCGGGATTAGCGAACCACACCGAAGAAATCATTTATTTTATTTCCCAATCCCAACCTATTCATCCCATGAAGTAAAACTGGTTATACTTCATATCTAACACCACGGTGTTATCGGTAAATTCAATTACCATTTCACGTTCAAATCTAATTAAAGATTTAACTATCGCCTGAAGTAAAACTGGTGATACTCCATTCTCGATCTTTTCAATCTAATTAAAGATTCATTAAAACTCCACTTAGTTTTAATCTTTGACTGGGTTAAAGAATCAGTTTCATTTAAAACACAGTTCACGATAAACCCAAAGTCACATTCCATTGATTATCGGGTTAAAGAACGAGTGTTATTTAAAACACTGTCCACGATAAACCCAAAAATCAATATCAATTCAATTCCAATTAAATATTCTTTAATTGGTACACTTCATTAAATCTAAATAAAAAGATTTAACCTTTTCTCAACTGGGTTCAAGAACAGTGTTAGTGAAGACACCACTCACGACAAACCCAAATCACATTCGATATTCAATACAAGGCTCTGAATAGAAAATATATCGGCTTATATTCAATATCGAATTCTACGACTAACAAATGTCGTATTGGAAATAACGATATAAATATATATCTTTCAAATTTCCATAACAACCCCTGTATAATCACGAATTCCAACATCGAAATATTCCGAAGACGATTTCGATTCAAATCCACTCCAATGCAATCATTGGATATTCTGGTTATTTTTAAAACCCTGTTTAAATTCAATTTATTTATTTAAAAATAAATAGAATTATAATTCTAGTTCAAAACCAGGTCATTTCGATAAAAATCTATTTTTATCTTTTCAAATATGGAGTTTTTCATCCCAATCCTTCCTAAATCATTTCTTATGATTTTACACAAATTATTACTATTTTTAATAATTTTATCAAGGCCCGTACAGTCGATTTCCATCAATGGCCATCGAACTGCACTTACACCGACCTTTTTCAAATTTGATTTGGACGTAACTCCAAATCCAACCGTTAGATTTCAAATTTCTAATATTCGTTAGAAATCTCTTTTCGATACGAACCCAATGGTTCCAGTTTTAGGAGAATCCGACGGTCGGATCTCCCGTAATGTCCGTTTGAAATAAATGGTCGAAATTCACGAACTGCCGCGGCGCGGCGCGTTCTATTCAGGCCATTATATTATATATATAATATATATAATATATACTTCGTCGATTTTCTATTCAAAACGAATTATATAAATAGTTTTAAAATTCGTTTCAAAATCTATTTCAACTTCCATTTCAATTCAAAGCAAAATTGAATTCTTCTTTATAAATTCGTTTCAAAGTTCATTTTTATTCAATTCAAATTTCAATTCAATTTGAATTCAATTCAATTCGCTTTCAATTCAATTTGAATTCGTTTTCAATTCAATTCATTTCGAAATCGTTTTCAATTCAATTCATTTCGAAATCGTTTTCAATTCAATTCATTTCGAAATCGTTTTCAATTCAATTCATTTTGAAATCGTTTTCAATTCAATTCATTTCGAAATCGTTTTCAATTCAATTCATTTCGAAATCGTTTTCAATTCAATTCATTTCGAAATCGTTTTCAATTCAATTCATTTCGAAATCGTTTTCAATTCAATTCATTTCGAAATCGTTTAAAATCGATATAAATATCGTTTACGTCAAAATGGCGTCAATCTAATCAACACGGCTTCATAAATTTCTATTTTCAAATATTCTATTTCAAATATTTCTTTTTCAAAATAGTTGTTATTATCAAAATATTTCGTTCAACACATGACCAATCTCAATGGATGAGTACTGTCAACACATGAACCTTTATTTTATATTATTCTTTATTTTTCAAATTGGAATGAGGCCCAATCAATCACCATATAATGTTAATTATATGGATTTTCATACATTACACACATATAATAGCATTGAAAAATAATCAACCATCAACCAAAGTGCACTACACTGTATAAGCATCAAATATAGATATCTAACGCTTATAGCAGCCTGTCAATCAATCGATCGACATATTTAATCAATCAGGATGAGTGAACTTCAAATTTCATCCCAACACCCGTGTGGGGTTTCAAACAATCAAACACAGATTTTATTCGTGCTGTTGGGCGATGTGTAAAATTTATCGACCCGATCAATGTCCTTCAAATAGGTGTACATAAACAAACCGTCTGGTTTGTAAATGAATATTTATTTATTCACATTCACGTTAAAAATTATATTTTTAACGACAAAACATTTTATTTCGACATATGAATTCTTATTCAATTCATTTATTCTATAAAATGATATTGTTATTTTTCTAACTTATTTTAGAAAATTTCGGCGGCATAACGGCACGATACTAGAAACGGGACGAGGCCTAGCCTTATCCCCGGTCTAGTGAAGGCCCACGCCATTCACACATCAATCAAATTCATTCAATTCACCCAAACAATTCAATTTCAATCAAATAATCTAACTTATTTTTGCAATCAAACAAACAAGTCCATGGTCTGTGGACGATTGTGTCGGGTGCTACTAAGCACCGTCTGCATCCTAGTATATATATAACTAGAAAAAGAGAATCGAAAGGTGAGGAATTCTCACAAATTGCTATCCTAGCTCCACGGCACTTCCTTGATAGAAATCTTCACTGTTCCCGCCGATATCACTTTCTTTGCCCGTAGCCACTACATATGTAAAAATCGAATTTTTACTTCGTTATTCAATATATAAAAATCACATTTTTACTTCGATGTTCAATATATAAAAATCAATTTTTTACATTTTCAAAACAAAGTATATTTTTCTATTTTCAAAACAAAGTATATTTTTCTATTTTCAAAACAAAGTATATTTTTCTATTTTCAAAACAAAGTATATTTTTCTATTTTCAAAACAAAGTATATTTTTCTATTTTCAAAACAAAGTATATTTTCTATTTTCAAAACAAAGTATATTTTCTATTTTCAAAACAAAGTATATTTTTCTATTTTCAAAACAAAGTATATTTTTCTATTTTCAAAACAAAGTATATTTTTCTATTTTCAAAACAAAGTATATTTTTCTATTTTCAAAACAAAGTATATTTTTCTATTTTCAAAACAAAGTATATTTTCCTATTTTCAAAACAATTTTAAACTGAATTTCAAAACAATTTTAAACTGAATTTCAAAACAATTTTAAACTGAATTTCAAAACAATTTTAAACTGAATTTCAAAACAATTTTAAACTGAATTTCAACTGTTTTTAAAAACTGATTTTAAAAACTTAAGAAGAATAAA
Organism: Allium sativum; assembly: GCA_030737875.1. Lineage (NCBI taxonomy): Eukaryota > Viridiplantae > Streptophyta > Magnoliopsida > Asparagales > Amaryllidaceae > Allium > Allium sativum. The sequence continues at coordinate 880,511,734 of CM060909.1, forward strand.
TAAATAAAAAAAAAAAAGACCTTTTCTCTGTGCTTCAGGCCGTCGAATAGAACCCACCCATTTATCAATCGTCGCCTTGGAATTGCGCGCCACCTGGATCGTCGGACCCCCATCAACCATCACCACTCCGACCAGCTTCGACTCCCCCCCCATGCCATGAACGGCTCCGAACTCGAACTTCGGCAGGGCCTCAAAATCAAGCTCAAACGGTGGGTTCAGGTGTTCGATAATGGGAGGAGGAGAGAGCGGAGGGTTGAGGGGGGGGGGGGGAAGGGATCGTCGGCGCTGGGGCCAATAGGGTGTCGGTGGTCGAGGGCTGGGGGTGGCGCTCTGGAACGAGGGGGCGACGGGAATTGCAAAGGAGGCTTCGCGTTTTTTTTTTTTTTTTGACCAAAGGGGATGTTTGACTTAGGTTAGAGGAGGATAAGTTTATATATTTTTATTTTAATTATATTTTATTCCTAAAAGTAACTTTTTATTTCGAATTCAAAATCGAACCCACCAACTGTCGTCCATAGCGTTTTACCCCCATTCCGAACACAATGGGATATGTATCGTAAGCTGATTCGGTTGTTTCGATCAGTTTCAGTTGAATTTTCATTCAAATCATTATATTGAATTTTAAACGTACATTTCAAATTACCGGGGTTGCATACGAACTTTAAAAATTCCCGAAAAATATTTTCTAGCTTCGTATTGACGATACGGTCCTAACAAAACTAGTTTCGTCGAATTCCGAGACCGTTTGAAAAATGGCCAATTCCCAGTCGATTAAAATCAACTGAAACTGGTCAAACGCGTTTTCCCTTGCCACGCTCACATATTGAATCGAAAAATTATGAAATTTGGAATCTAACAATAACTTGACATCACGGACCCAACAAAAGTGGTTTCGTCGAAATCCGAGATCGTTTGCAAAATGTCCATTTTTAAGGGCCTGAATTCCATAGCGACTATTCAGAATTTTCAACTGGACATATCTTTTGATTCCCGCTATGAAATCTTGATTTTTCAGATTCGCTGGAAAGATATTCTCTACTAGATCCCAACGTTTTTGGTTTCACTAAAATCCGGATTGTTTTGCACCCGGTACATTCAATTGAAGTTTGAAATCGAATTATCGAACTACCGCGCCATTTTCAATTCCTTTTTTAATTTATATATAAATATTTATATTCTAACGACGGCGTATATAATATATACGTTCTAATTCTATATTCAAAATAAATTTTCGTCGATATTATTTAAAATAATTCATTTTAAATAATCAAAATTCGCTAAAATTGCCAAAATAAAAATTTTAAACTGGCCCAGATTTTCGGGTTGTTACAATCTCCCCCACTTAAAACTTTTCATCCCCGAAAAGAACAAAGTCGAAAGTGGTTTGATTAATCAACTCTACGTTCGATCTGGCTTCCATTCTCCAACTTATCAGTTTCTGAGAATTTTCTAATTCTTCAAAAATTTGGCTAACACCCTAGATTTTCGAAAAATTTCGCCATAACCTCCCCTGCACCGGGAGCATCGGGGAATTTCAAATTGCTTCCCCGGTCCTTCAGATCTCAAAAAGAAAAAGAAAAAGCCAAGCGGCTAGCCAATAGGCTCATAAAATCATCATCACCCAAACAAAACAGTAAATTATGTAGTAAACATGTACCTATTTGTCGGGCAAACAAATTTTATTCTCTGCTCTAGCCTCCTTGCTATGACCTGTTCAATGATATATATGTATATGCAAGCAAATGCGACCAATTTTCAATATAATTCAATATTCGGTTCAATTAGGCATAATGGTTCAAAATTATCAAACAACTAAACAAACAACACAAACATCAATCAATTAGTGAATTAGAGTTTCAAATTCATAATTTTGATACATATACAAAAATCATGTTTTTGATGCCAAATCACAACAATAGGCCCTATCTAATTTTTGGTTCTCACACCAGTCAATAGGAAATATATAGAAATCTCACTTTCGTCACTCGAATATAAACACTGATGATGAGGCCTCATCATCTGAATCATCTCCGGCCGACTAGAGTGTGATTCTATATCTATCCAGTATATTAAAATTTCGAATACACGCGGATCAGACGTATACGAAAAATCTATATATACTGGATTGTCCACATCAATATAAATAGATAATCAAATACGAATAATTGATTTAAATTTTCAAAACAAAAATTGTTTTCACTTTTATTTTAAAAAAATTTACTCTTCACACTCGTTCTAGGATACTACTGATCCTATCTCTAACGAGTCATTCTAATTGGATATTACTAATCCAATATCAGATGAATCCTTTCGTAAGGTTCTAATGTGTCTTGTTCTCTGCTTTGTAAACCAAAGCTCTGATACCAAATGTGACGAGAAGGAATTTCGCTCGGTCCGAACCAGTCGCTAAACCGACCCAGACCGTTCGAAACGCCCTATCGTTTGAGAACACGACAAAGTAGAACGCATACAGAAGAACATTTCATTGTATATTACAACAATGCATCAGATTACAAGAATATACAGAGTAAAAATGAATAAATATTACACAGAAATATCAGAGATTTAAATTACATTTAAATACATAGCAGCGGAAAATAATACAATACACAACTAGAAGTAGATATACGGATACAAAGCTTTCTGGATATCGTTCCAGCTGTAAACCAGGATCCTGTGAATATAAATCTGCAAAACCAAAACTACTAGCTGCCCATGTCAAAATAAGGGCACCCAGAGTTTAGGTTAAAACAATAAACTCCAGGTCAGTCATGGGACTGGTGTGAGAACTAAAACAGTTATTAATCTTTATTTGAAAGTTAGGTAAATCAAGGGACCACGCCGTATAACACGGAACGGGTTTCCTCCCAAGAATACCAGTGCATGAAACAACAGCGCAATGCTAAATAAAGAAAAATGAAGCTGTTATAAGACCCAGGTCCCATCACACAATGCAGCGCAGCCGAGGATAGGGTTTTCCCTTATAACAGCCAAAGAATGCTTGATACGTTTAAAACAAATCATTTGATACTACAGTAAGTGCATAGTGTATAAAACAACTTCACATCATAAGTATCAATCATAGGCGGCATGAATGCCCCATCCCACTATGTCGCCATACTAGGCTCTACAAATAAAACCGCAAATGTCACGTATTGGTAAATTGGATTTCCGTCTATGAACCGAGGCAAAAGATAGTCCTCAACCGATTCGAGACGCTCTAGCCCGTGTCTCAGGCAAGTACTCAGTCAAGCCTTGGATCCTCAGGGCCAGTCCACCGATGTGGATTAAACTTAAACCCTGAACATGCGTTTCCCCGCCCTATGGGGCGTAGGTGAGCCAACTAAATGACTCCATCGGTTCGAGAACGACCGATCAATCCGAGGCGCCTCGCAACAGCAACAACCACATAAGTCAAACTCGTCAGGGCGTGTAAAACCACTGACGCCACTTCTAGCTAGAAAGAAACGCATGCCCTCCCTGACGTCCTCTCCCGTTTTTGGTTCATACCAGGTGAGAAACTCGCGAAGAAAACGTTACACAAAGCTACGCCACAAAGGCCGTGCTTTGATCATCAACCACAAGACTTTGCTTTTCAACAGAAGCATTGATCATTTGCCACTTAGGCATGCCACACAGGCAATTCACTCCATGCGTTTGATTTCCATCAATATATAACCCCTGAGCTCGTACGTCTCAGAGAAGGGCGTTAAGCAAGAGAATAAATTCTCCGCCGCCAAACAGATATATATTTAATAGAGATCAATCACACGGACTAAAATCCAATGTCAGACACACAGTCCATTTACAAGTCCGTTCTGGGTCTGAACGAAACCGGAGGCACCTAGTACCCCGCATATCCATCGATCTCCAAGTACGTCTGGACGATCACCAACTGTTTCCATCTTCTTGGGTGTACAGCCCAATCAAGATCATCAGTAATCACCCAAACGACGTGAAGACTTCCGGTCTTCGACCATCGTCTTCATCTTCGACACCACGTCGAATCAGTTATTCAGAATGGGATAAACCCGGTCTTTCTGAATAACTCGCGTATATATTATAAAAGTGTTACACAAACACAACATACGCCTCATTCCAATTCAGAATATTCTTTTATTCAAATATTCCTATACTTTGGGAAAAGTTCCCATTAATTTTATCCAAGATAAATTCTTTAAATTTATTCTTTAATCTCCTTTGAATATCAATTCAAACTAGTCGGGATTAGCGAACCACACCGAAGAAATCATTTATTTTATTTCCCAATCCCAACCTATTCATCCCATGAAGTAAAACTGGTTATACTTCATATCTAACACCACGGTGTTATCGGTAAATTCAATTACCATTTCACGTTCAAATCTAATTAAAGATTTAACTATCGCCTGAAGTAAAACTGGTGATACTCCATTCTCGATCTTTTCAATCTAATTAAAGATTCATTAAAACTCCACTTAGTTTTAATCTTTGACTGGGTTAAAGAATCAGTTTCATTTAAAACACAGTTCACGATAACCCCAAAGTCACATTCCATTGATTATCGGGTTAAAGAACGAGTGTTATTTAAAACACTGTCCACGATAAACCCAAAAATCAATATCAATTCAATTCCAATTAAATATTCTTTAATTGGTACACTTCATTAAATCTAAATAAAAAGATTTAACCTTTTCTCAACTGGGTTCAAGAACAGTGTTAGTGAAGACACCACTCACGACAAACCCAAATCACATTCGATATTCAATACAAGGCTCTGAATAGAAAATATATCGACTTATATTCAATATCGAATTCTACGACTAACAAATGTCGTATTGGAAATAACGATATAAATATATATCTTTCAAATTTCCATAACAACCCCTGTATAATCACGAATTCCAACATCGAAATATTCCGAAGACGATTTCGATTCAAATCCACTCCAATGCAATCATTGGATATTCTGGTTATTTTTAGAACCCTTTTTAAATTCAATTTATTTATTTAAAAATAAATAGAATTATAATTCTAGTTCAAAACCAGTTCATTTCGATAAAAATCTATTTTTATCTTTTCAAATATGGAGTTTTTCATCCCAATCCTTCCTAAATCATTTCTTATGATTTTACACAAATTATTACTATTTTTAATAATTTTATCAAGGCCCGTTCAGTCGATTTCCATCAATGGCCATCGAACTGCACTTACAACGACCTTTTTCAAATTTGATTTGGACGTAACTCCAAATCCAACCGTTAGATTTCAAATTTATAATATTCGTTAGAAAGCTCTTTTCGATACGAACCCAACGGTTCCAGTTTTAGGAGAATCCGACGGTCGGATCTCCCGTAATGTCCGTTTGAAATAAATGGTCGAAATTCACGAACTGCCGCGGCGCGGCGCGTTCTATTCAGGCCATTATATTATATATATAATATATACTTCGTCGATTTTCTATTCAAAACGAATTATATAAATAGTTTTAAAATTCGTTTCAAAATCTATTTCAACTTCCATTTCAATTCAAAGCAAAATTGAATTCTTCTTTATAAATTCGTTTCAAAGTTCATTTCTATTCAATTCAAATTTCAATTCAATTTGAATTCAATTCAATTCGATTTCAATTCAATTTGAATTCGTTTTCAATTCAATTCATTTCGAAATCGTTTTCAATTCAATTCATTTCGAAATCGTTTTCAATTCAATTCATTTCGAAATTCTTTTCAATTCAATTCATTTCGAAATCGTTTTCAATTCAATTCATTTCGAAATCGTTTTCAATTCAATTCATTTCGAAATCGTTTTCAATTCAATTCATTTCGAAATCGTTTTCAATTCAATTCATTTCGAAATCGTTTTCAATTCAATTCATTTCGAAATCGTTTAAAATCGATATAAATATCGTTTACGTCAAAATGGCGTCAATCTAATCAACACGGCTTCATAAATTTCTATTTTCAAATATTCTATTTCAAATATTTCTTTTTCAAAATAGTTGTTATTATCAAAATATTTCGTTCAACACATGACCAATCTCAATGGATGAGTACTGTCAACACATGAACCTTTATTTTATATTATTCTTTATTTTTCAAATTGGAATGAGGCCCAATCAATCACCATATAATGTTAATTATATGGATTTTCATACATTACACACATATAATAGCATTGAAAAATAATCAACCATCAACCAAAGTGAACTACACTGTATAAGCATCAAATATAGATATCTAACGCTTATAGCAGCCTGTCAATCAATCGATCGACATATTTAATCAATCAGGATGAGTGAACTTCAAATTTCATCCCAACACCCGTGTGGGGTTTCAAACAATCAAACACAGATTTTATTCGTGCAGTTGGGCGATGTGTAAAATTTATCGACCCGATCAATGTCCTTCAAATAGGTGTACATAAACAAACCGTCTGGTTTGTAAATGAATATTTATTTATTCACATTCACGTTAAAAATTATATTTTTAACGACAAAACATTTTATTTCGACATATGAATTCTTATTCAATTCATTTATTCTATAAAATGATATTGTTATTTTTCTAACTTATTTTAGAAAATTTCGGCGGCATAACGGCACGATACCAGAAACGGGACGAGGCCTAGCCTTATCCCCGGTCTAGTGAAGGCCCACGCCATTCACACATCAATCAAATTCATTCAATTCACCCAAACAATTCAATTTCAATCAAATAATCTAACTTATTTTTGCAATCAAACAAACAAGTCCATGGTCTGTGGACGATTGTGTCGGGTGCTACTAAGCACCGTCTGCATCCTAGTATATATATAACTAGAAAAAGAGAATCGAAAGGTGAGGAATTCTCACAAATTGCTATCCTAGCTCCACGGCACTTCCTTGATAGAAATCTTCACTGTTCCCGCCGATATCACTTTCTTTGCCCGTAGCCACTACATATGTAAAAATCGAATTTTTACTTCGTTATTCAATATATAAAAATCACATTTTTACTTCGATGTTCAATATATAAAAATCAAATTTTTACATTTTCAAAACAAAGTATATTTTTCTATTTTCAAAACAAAGTATATTTTTCTATTTTCAAAACAAAGTATATTTTTCTATTTTCAAAACAAAGTATATTTTTCTATTTTCAAAACAAAGTATATTTTCTATTTTCAAAACAAAGTATATTTTTCTATTTTCAAAACAAAGTATATTTTTCTATTTTCAAAACAAAGTATATTTTTCTATTTTCAAAACAAAGTATATTTTTCTATTTTCAAAACAAAGTATATTTTTCTATTTTCAAAACAAAGTATATTTTCCTATTTTCAAAACAATTTTAAACTGAATTTCAAAACAATTTCAAACTGAATTTCAAAACAATTTTAAACTGAATTTCAAAACAATTTTAAACTGAATTTCAAAACAATTTTAAACTGAATTTCAAAACAATTTTAAACTGAATTTCAACTGTTTTTAAAAACTGATTTTAAAAACTTAAGAAGAATAAATAAATAAATTAATTAAAAAAAAGACCTTTTCTCTGTGCTTCTGGCCGTCGAATAGAACCCACCCATTTATCAATCGTCGCCTTGGAATTGCGCGCCACCTGGATCGTCGGACCCCCATCAACCATCACCACTCCGACCAGCTTCGACTCCCCCCCCCCATGCCATGAACGGCTCCGAACTCGAACTTCGGCAGGGCCTCAAAATCAAGCTCAAACGGTGGGTTCAGGGGTTCGATAATGGGAGGAGGAGAGAGCGGAGGGTTGAGGGGGGGGTGAAGGGATCGTCGGCGCTGGGGCCAATAGGGTGTCGGTGGTCGAGGGCTGGGGGTGGCGCTCTGGAACGAGGGGGCGACGGGAATTGCAAAGGAGGCTGCGCGTTTTTTTTTTTGACCAAAGGGGATGTTTGACTTAGGTTAGAGGAGGATAGGTTTATATATTTTTATTTTAATTATATTTTATTCCTAAAAGTAACTTTTTATTTCGAATTCAAAATCGAACCCACCAACTGTCATCCATAGCGTTTTACCCCCATTCCGAACACAATGGGATATGTATCGTAAGCTGATTCGGTTGTTTCGATCAGTTTCAGTTGAATTTTCATTCAAATCATTATATTGAATTTTAAATGTACATTTCAAATTACCGGGGTTGCATACGAACTTTAAAAATTCCCGAAAAATATTTTCTAGCTTCGTATTGACGATACGGTCCTAACAAAACTAGTTTCGTCAAATTCCGAGACCGTTTGAAAAATGGCCAATTCCCAGTCGATTAAAATCAACTGAAACTGGTCAAACGCGTTTTCCCTTGCCACGCTCACATATTGAATCGAAAAATTATGAAATTTGGAATCTAACAATAACTTGACATCACGGACCCAACAAAAGTGGTTTCGTCGAAATCCGAGTTCGTTTGCAAAATGTCCATTTTTAAGGGCCTGAATTCCATAGCGACTATTCAGAATTTTCAACTGGACATATCTTTTGATTCCCGCTATGTAATCTTGATTTTTCAGATTCGCTGGAAAGATATTCTCTACTAGATCCCAACGTTTTTGGTTTCACTAAAATCCGAATTGTTTTGCACCCGGTACATTCAATTGAAGTTTGAAATCGAATTATCGAACTACCGCGCCATTTTCAATTCCTTTTTTAATTTATATATATATATTTATATTCTAACGACGGCGTATATAATATATACGTTCTAATTCTATATTCAAAATAAATTTTCGTCGATATTATTTAAAATAATTCATTTTAAATAATCAAAATTCGCTAAAATTGCCAAAATAAAAATTTTAAACTGGCCCAGATTTTCGGGTTGTTACACACCGCGTCTTCAATCTCTTCGACTTTTCGTCATATCAGCTATTCAGAATGGGTTAAACCCGGTCTTTCCGAATAACTCGCGTATCTTATAATCAAGTGTTATAACAACACATCGTATGCCTCATTCCAATCCAGAATATTCTTTTATTCAAATACTCTTTTCAAAATATAAAACAAATTAAGGTTTTCCAAACTAGTCGGGATTAGCGCACCTTACAGAAGTAATCATTTGTTTTATTTCCCAATCCCAACCTATTCATCCTATGGAGTAAAACTGGTAATACTCCATGTCTAAAACCACGGTGTTATTGGTAAAAACTAGTTACCATTTCATGTTCAAATCTAATTAAAGATTTAACTATCGCTTGGAGCAGAACTGGTGATACTCCATTCTCGATCATTTCCCAAATTTGATAATTTAAATTATCACATTCACGTTTCAATCTAATTAAAAATCCATTAAAAAACCACTTATTTTTAATCTTCCCAAAAATTATTATTAATGATTATTTAACTTTGGAAACACAAACATGTCACATCGACAATCTACACCGTACCACTGATTTATGCCAATATATAACCTCTGAGCTCGTACGTCACAAAGAAGGGTGTTAAGCAAGAGAATAAATTCTCCGCCACCATACAAATATATATTTAGCAGAGACCAACAAATACGGTTTGAAATACAATGTCAGACATGTAATCCTATCTTTAACTAGGTTAAAGAACCAATGTCATTTAAAACATGGTACACGATAAACCCAAAATCACATTCCATTAACCATGGAATCTTCACGGAAAACAGATCAACATATAATCGATATCAATTTCCGTATCCGACTAGTAATATAAATGGAATAATGGCAAAGCCTTTTAAATTCCATATATATTAACAGTCTTCCTTTACATAAGCTCATCTCGATTATTACCAAATCGAATCCCATTCAATTCCAATTTATTATATTAAATTGGAAATCTTTACTTTAGAAAATTCCACTAATCTTAATTAAAAGATTATAAATTCCAAATCATATTCTTCACTATTAACTAGGTTAAAGAACAAGTGTTATTTAAAATACCATTCACGATAAACCCAAAAATCCAATTCTTTTATTTAATTCCAATTATCGGAAAACTTCACAAAATCTTAATTTAAAGATTTATTATTTTCTAAACTAGGTTTAAGAACAGTGTTAATGTAGACACCGTTCACGACAAACCCAAAATCCAACTTGATGTCAAATACAAGGCTCTGAATAGAAATTATATTGGCTTATATTCAATATCAAATTCTGAAACCAACAAATATGGTATTGGGAATAACGATATATATACCTTCCAAATTCCTCAACAATATCCGTATAATCACGAAATCCAATGTCGAAATATTCCAAAGATTATTTCCATTCCGAATCCATTCCAATTTATTCTTTGGAAAATTCTGGTTATTTTAAAACCATTTTCAAATCCAATTTATTTATTTCTAAAAATAATCAAATTATTATTCTAGTTAATAACTAGTTCATTTCGATAAAAATATATTTTTATCTTTTCAAAACTAGAATTTTTCATACAAAATCTTTCCTAATCATTTATTATGATTTTACATAATTTTTCATATTTTTAATAATTTTATTATTGCCTGTACAGTCGGTTTCCAATATCGGCCACCGAACTACATCCGTAGCGGCCTTTTCTGAAATTGATTTGGACATATCTTAAAATGCAACTGTTAGATTTCAAATCTCTTGTATTCATTGGAAAGGTCTTTTCGATACGAACCCAACAGTTCCGGTTTTAGGAGAATCCGACGGTCGGATCTCCCGTAACACCCATTTGAAGTTAATGATTGAAATTCGCGAATAGTCGCTGCGCGACGCGTTCTATTCAGGCCATTATAATATATATATATATATATATATAACATATATCATCGATTTCCGTTTAAAACGAATTTTACAAATCATTTTAAATTCGTTTTAAAAACGATTTCCACTTCCATTTCAATTTTAAATCAAAACTGAACATTACATTATAAATTCGTTTTAAATTCATTTTAAAACGATTTCCATTTCATTTTCAAATTTTAAATCAAAATTGAATATTCCATACCATTATAATATTAAAATGATAATATTTTTAAAATATCAGATTTTGAAATCACTTTTCGATATTCATTATAAAATAAATAAAATCGACAGAAAATCCTGTTCGTGTTAAAATGGCATTTAACTACTTAACTCGGCTTCACATTTCATTATTTACTGAATATTATTTTAAAATATTTGTTAATTCCGAACTGGAATCAGACTCAATCAATTACCATATAATTTTAGTTATATGGATTTCATACATTGCATGTATACAATAATAACGATAAAAAAAACACTAAAAATTTATACAACATCCAGAGTACATTTTACAACTGTATAAGCATTAAAATAAATAAATAAGGCTTATACAGTCTGTCAACCCATCGATTGACATACCATAATTATTGGGATCAGTGTATGTCAAATATTATCCCAATACCCGTGTGGGGTTTTCAAACAACAAATACTGTTTATTATTTGTGCAGTTAGGCGATGTGTAAAAATTATCGTCCCAATCAATATCAGATAAATAGGTGTACATAAACAAACCATCTTGATTTGTAAACGAGTATTTGTTCTAATTTCATTTCATGATAATTTTATGTCATTCATATACATATTAAAAATAATATTTTTAATGGTAAACTGTTTATTTAACCCACATGCGTATTTTATATATTTCTATTACACATTAAATATGATATTTTTAATGATTACACATTTTATTTAATCATGAATATTTTATATAATTCATTTATATCGTTCTAATGTTTTATTCAATACAATACAATCAACAACCACAATATAGTCATTCAATCAAAACAAATAACCATGGTTCGTACAATAAATAGTGTCAGGGGCTTTTAAGCCCCATTTGCATCCTAGTATATACGGTAATTAATTTGAGTGAGAGAGGGTTCTCACTTTCGTTTTCCACTCCATTAGTTTTAATTTTTGAATTTCTGAACTGTTCGGATTTAATTCTGCCCTAAATTCTAACAAGCTCCAAAATTGACCCGGTTAGTCTTGTTGTGAAGTTCATGTCCCCACGATCGCAAAGGATCATGTTTCACGCGATTTGGAGTTAGTATGAGAAAGATATGATCGCATAAAAGTTAATGACATTTAAAGGATAATTAAATAAATAAATAATAAACCTCTTCTTCAATTAACTTCAGGCCGACGTTAGGACCCACTGCTCGAAACCTAGGTCCTGATTTTTCTTCAAATCCATAGCACTTGAAGGCGATCGTAGTGTTTCACGATGTCGGCCTTCGAACGAGCTCTTCGGCGATGGATTAACGTCGAGCTCGAAGTCCAGGTGATGGCTGGAAAACGGTGCGATGCGGCGAACTTCAGGGGCATGATTCTCGAAAATTATGGCGCCAGGGAAGATCTCACCATATGGATCTGGAGATTATTCGATTCTCTTCTATTTTCTCTTAAGAACTACCTTGAATTGATCAGCGGATGAAGAGATTTTAAGGGATAAAGGTTGGAACGATTTATCGCGTTCAACCAGAAGGAGCGGCGACTTCCAGAAAATAGAATTATGTTTTTTTAATTTTTCATTGGCTAGAAAATATATATATATATATATATATATATATATAATTTTTAATTTCTAAAAATACCCTTGTATTGATACGAATCCCAACGACTCTCGCCCCTAGCTATATACCCCCATTCCGAACACAATGGGATATGTCCCGTAAGCCAATTCTAATATTTTGAACAATTTTTCTTTAAATTAAAATATAATTAAATATATATTTAATTTAAACATACATTTTAATTTACCGAGGCCATATACTGACTCCAAAAATTCCAGAAAAGTAAATCTAGCTATGTTTTGATGATACAGTCCTAACAAAACTAATTTCGTCGAATTTGGAGACCGTTTGAAAATTTTCCATTTTCTGGTCGATCCAATTCAAATTTAAATTGACCAAAACATGTTTAAATTTATTGCGCTCACATATTAAATCCAAAAATAATGAAATTTGAAACCTAGCAATAATTTGACATTACAGATCCAACAAAAGTGGTTTCGTTGAAAACGGAGGTCGTTTGCAAAATAGCTATTTATTATATTATTTTAAATTCCATAGTGACTATTCTGAATTTTAAATTGGACATAACTTTCAATTCCCGTTATGAAATCTGGATTTTTCACATTTGTTAGAAAGATATAATTAAACAGATTCAAATATTTCTTGTTTTACTGAAGTCCGATTTATTTTGAATTCTGTACATTCATTTGAAATTTAAAATCGCATTTTCAAATTGTCGCGCCATTTCAGGCTCGTTTTATAATTAAAATAAATTTATACATTCTAACTTCGATAAAAATAAATTTTTATCGTTATTATTTAAAATAATCATTTTAAATTTTCAAAATACAATAAAATTGCTAAAATAAAAAATTTAAATTGGTTCTGAAAATCCGGGTTGTTACAATCTCCCCCACTTAAGATCTTTTCAACCTCGAAAAGGAATGGAGCTGAAAGTTGTTTAACTAACCAACTCAACTTTCATTCTGGCTTTCATTCTTTAACTTTTCAATTTCTAAGGATTTTCAAATTCTTCAAAAATTTGGCTAACACCCTAAATTTTAGAAAATTTTCGCCATAACCTCCGTTATATGGGGAGACCTTTAAAACCACAATTAGCCTCACAGGGGCCTCACCAATCAAAAAGAAAAAGAAAAAGAAAAAGCCAAGAGGCTAGCCAATTAGCTCATAAAATCATCAAAACCCAATAAATTAGTAAACATGTACCTATTTGTCGGGCATACAATTTTATTCCTCTTCTTAGCTTCCATGCCATGAACTGTTCATTATATAAACATGTGCATATATGCAATTCTAATAAATTTCCAATTCAGTTCAATATTCAATGCTAAATTTGACTTAGTTCAACATTTTCTTACATTAGTTATATTATACAATACCGATATATTTTTAAAATAAAAGGCATACATACGTTCATACAAGCATCATACGTATACATACATATATATATATATATATATCCAAAATCCTACTTCATTACATTAAAACCCAACTTTCTAGGAAGTCGTGCCTTCTTGCATAATTTTCAAAGTAGATAGCTCCTTTCCTTTGGATTTCTTATCACCCTTCTTTAACAGGAAATCTTGGGCTAGGTGCCCTACTTGTTTGCATCGGAAGCATTTCTTTTCTTTTCCTAAAAATTCTAGATTTTTTCTTTACATTTGGACACTTATGTATAAAATGTCCCATCTATTTGCATTTGAAACAGACTACGTCCACTCTTATCTGTTTCTCTTTCTTCTTGTTTTTCTCAGGACACACAATTGCAAACTGGCCTTTTTCTGCATTTACGACAATAAACAACCTTGTGTGCTCCTAAGTTCAACTCTCTTTCTTTTTCTGCTTTCTGGTGAGCTTTCCTTGCTTGTTTCGGATCATCCAGAATTCAGTATGAGATAAGCCATAGTCGTCCATGTCCTATATTATATTTTATGATTTCAACAAGAGGGAAAATATTTTTTTCACTTAACAAATATCTTGATTTGTGCTTTATTTATCATTCCAGTATTTTTATTAGTTGGATCAATAATCAAACATCACAGCCAGCAATCAATTTGTTGATTAAATTTTCAAATGTACACTTATATATATATTCAAAATTCATATTTTTAGTGTCAAGTCACAAACAGTAAATTCTAGCTTAGTTTTGGTTCTCACACCAGTCAATTGGAAATTATATAGATATTCACTTTCGAAACTCAAACATTGACTCTAATGATGAGGCCTCATCATCAGAATCATCGCCGAGTGACTAGAGTGTAATTCTATATCCACCCAGTATATTTGAGACTTCGAATACGCATATATTCAAAATCTTCATATACTCGATAGTCCAAATTCAATATAAAATAAAATATTCAAATATGTATAATAATTTATAAATTTTTAAAATAAAATTCGCTTACATTTTTATCTTAAAAACAACACTCCTTGAAACTCATTCTAGGATACTATTGATCCCATCTCTAATGAGTCATTCTTATTGGATATTACTAATCGAATCTTTGATGAATTTTTTTGTTTGGTTCTAATGTGTCTTGCTCTTGAGCTCTGTAAACCAAAGATCTGGTACCATGATGAAACGACCCAAACCCACCCTTACGGGAAAGCCTGGATTGAATTGAGAACACGACAAATCAGAACGCAAACAGAAGAACATTTCATTGCTGTTACAACAATTTACATCAGAGTACAAGAATATAACAGAGTATAAATAAATTATATACACATGATAAATATCATAGATTCAAATTACAAAGCAGCGGAAAAATAATACATAACACAACTTAAAGAAATTCATGGATACAGAGCGTTCTGAATATAGCTCCAGCTGTAAATCCAGGATCCTGTGAAAATAATATTTGCATAAACCTAACTACTAGCTGCCCGTGTGGAAAATAGGGGCACCCAAAGTTTAGGTTAAAAGAATAAACAACAGGTCAGTCATGTGACTGGTGTGAGAACTAAAACTATTATTTAAAACTTACTTCAAAAATGAATAAATCAAGCGACCATGCCGTACAACACGGAACGGATTTCCTCCCAAGAATACCGGTGCATATAACAAACAACGCAATGCTAAATAAAGAAAAATGAAGCTATTACAACACTCAGGTCCCATCATACAATACAACACACGCCGGAGGATAGAGTTTTACCTTATAATAGCCAAATATGCTTGGTATGCGAAATTTATCTTTTATTATTTGTATAAGTGAAGAAATCAACATCAAATATAAATGCTTCAATAATAGATGGCATGAGCGCCCCTCCCACTATGTCGCCATATAGGTATACAATCAAAACAAAAAAATGTCGTATTTGGAAGTTGGATTTCCATACTGATGGCTCCTGATTCGAAAGATCTATCGCGTGGTGCAATACCCGATGGCTTATGTCCTATGCATAAGAAAACGTCGTAATGCGCATTCGCACAATATCCAGGAAACAAGTTACCGTGCCTTATGTCCAAGCATTGGAAAACACCACTAACTCTATCCATATGAGAATCGGGGGTTGTGCCCAATCCCTACTGGTGTGGGGCAACCACACCCAGTATCACCTCGGTCGATCGAATCCATGACAACCCGTAGGATGTCTATCCACATCTCTAAAGTATACTGATTTAACCATCAATTTACCACCATACCGATGGGTGAGGCTCACGAACTAACGCTACACACAGTTGTACTATTTAAAGTTGTGCTTTGATCATCATCCACCAAGCTTTGCTTTTCAACAATAGCATGGATCACTGCATCTCAGCATGCCACACTATCAATCCATGCCGTACCATTGATTTCTGCCGATATATAACCTCTAAGCTCATACTTCTTAGAGAAGGGTGTTAAGCAAGAGAATAAATTCTCCGCCACCAAACAAATATATATTTAGCAGAGATCAACGAATACAGCATAAAGGAATACAATGCACGACACACCATGAACGACCCAAACTCGCCCTTTCGGGAAAGCCAGGATTGAGTTGAGAACACAATAAATCAGAACGCAAGCAGTAGAACATTTCATTGTTTATTACAACAATTTACATCACAGTACAAGAATATACAGAGTATGAATAATCTATACATTGTAAAATATCAAAGATTAAAATACATTATATAGTAGCGGAAAATAATACAAAACACAACTGAAAGAGATAAACAGATATAGATATTTCTGAATATCATTACAGCTAGTATCGAGCTTTGGTTAACTCAAATCTTTGGGGTACAACTCATTTGAAAATAATAAAAGACTCATCAGAGGTAGGATTAGTAATATCCTACAGAAGAATCCTCATTAGAGATAGAATCGGTAGCATTCTAGAATGAGTGACTCATTAGAGATGGGGTTAGAAATGCCCTAGAATGAGTTGAGAGTGATAAGTTTATAATTAACGTATTTGTGACTATATATATAATCGGATCTTAGAAAATATGATTCTTGAATATATAAAAATTATATATATTTGAAAGTTTAATCAACAAATTGATTGATGGTTGTGATGTGTGATTATTGGTTCGATTAATAAAAATATTGAAATAAGAAAACCAATATGAAAATGAAAGCTAATTTAGCCAAATTTTATCAAATGTTGAACTGACTTGAAAATTGATTGCAATTGCATGCATATACATGTGTATACATTGAACAGGTCATAGCAAGGAGGCTAGAGAAGAGGAATAAAATTATATGCCCGACAATAGGCACATGTTTACTAATTTTTTGGGTTTGGATGATTTTATGAGCCGATTGGCTAGCCACTTGGCTTTTTCTTTTTCTTTTTGGATGATGAGGGCCACAAAACCCAGTATCACCTCGGTCGACCAAATCCATGACAACCCGTAGGATGTCTATCCTCATCTCTAAAGTATACCGATCTAACCATCAGTTTACCACCATACTAGTATGTTAGGCTCGTGAACTAACGCTACACAAAGTTGTGCTATATTAAAGTTGTGCTTTGATCATCATCCACCAAACTTTGCTTTTCAACAAAGGTTTGGATCACTGCATCTCAGCATGCCACACTATCAATCCATACTGTATCACTGATTTCTGCCGATATATAACCTCTGAGCTCGTATGTCTCAGAGAAGGGTATTAAGCAAGAGAATAAATTCTCCGCCACCAGACAGATATATATATATATATATATTTAACGGAGATAAACGAATACAGTATAAAGGAATACAATGTCGACACATCATCCATTTACAAGTCCGTTCCAGGTTTGAACGAAACCGGAGGCACCTTATTCCTCGTCCCGTATGTCCAATTCAGAAGAGAGACACTCGCATATCCGAGCAATAAACAAGTACGTCCGGACGACTACCACTGTAGCCCCTTCAAGGTAGCTACTCTAATCATGAGCATCAGTATCAATCTCTTCGACTTTTCGTCGTATTAGTTATTCAAAATGGGCTAAACCCGGTCTTTCTGAATAACTCGCGTATCTTATAATCAAGTGTTATAATAACACAT
Source organism: Allium sativum (assembly GCA_030737875.1). Lineage (NCBI taxonomy): Eukaryota > Viridiplantae > Streptophyta > Magnoliopsida > Asparagales > Amaryllidaceae > Allium > Allium sativum. The sequence goes on from CM060909.1 coordinate 880,529,699, forward strand.
CATACGCCTCATTCCAATTCAGAATATTTTTTTATTCAATTATTCTTTTCACAATTTAAACCAAATTAAGGTTTTCCAAACTAGCCGGGATTAGGGAACCTTACCGAGGTAATCATTTGTTTCTTTCCCAATCCCAACCTATTCATCCCATGGAGTAAACTGGTAATACTCCATATCTAACACCACGATGTTATTGGTAAAATTAATTACCATTTCACGTTCCAATCTAATTAAATATTAACTATTGCTTGGAGCAAAACTGGTGATACTCCATTATCGATCATTTTATTGAATTGATAATTTTAATTATCATATTCACTTTTCAATCTAATTAAAGATTCATTAAAACTCCGCTAAGTTTTAATCTTCCCAAAAATCAATATTAATGATTATTTAACTTTGGGAAATACAAACATGACGCATTGACAATCTACATCGTACCATTGATTTCTTCCAATATATACCCTCTGAGCTCGTACGTCTCAGAGAAGGGTGTTAAGCAAGATAATAAATTCTCCGCCACCAAACAGATATATATTTAGCAGAGATCAACGAATACAGTATCGAAATACAATGTTAGACATGTAATCATGTCTTTACCTGGGTTAAAGAACCAATGTCATTTAAAACATGGTTCACGATAAACCCAAAATCACATTCCATTAACCATGGAATAATTGATACCAATTTCCGTATCCGACTAATAACATAAATGGAATAACAACAAAACCTTTTAAATTCCATATGCATTAACAGTCTTCCCCCAAAGAAACTCACTTCGATTATTACCAAATCAAATTCCATTCAATTCCAATTTAGTATATTAAATTGGAGATCTTTACTTTGGAAAATTCCATTAATCTTAATTAAAAGATTATAAATTCCAAATCATATTCTTCACTGTTATTTGGGTTAAAGAACAAGTGTTAAAACAACGTTGACGATAAAACCGAAAAATCCAATTTTTTTATTCAGTTCCAATTAAATATTAATTAATTGGAAAACTTCACTAAATCTTAATTAAAAGATTTATTCTTTTCTCAACGGGGTTTAAGAACAGTGTTAATGAAGACACCATTCACAACAAACCCAAAATCCAAATTTGATATCAAATACAAGGCTCTGAATAGAAAATATATCGGCTTATATTCAATATCAAATTCTGAAACCAATAAATATCGTATTGGGAATAACGATATATATATATATATATCTTCCAAATTCCTCAACAATATCTGTATAATCACGGAATCCTATATCGAAATACTCCGAAGATTGTTTCCATTCAAATCCATTCCAATTTATTCATTAGAAAAGTTCTGGTTATTTTAAAACCATTTTTCAAATCTAATTTATTTATTTCTAATATTAATTGGATTAATATTTTAGTTAATAACTAGTTCATTTCGATAAAATATATATTTACCTTTTCAAAACTGGAATATTATGATTTTACATAATTTTTCCATATTTTTAATAATTTTATTATTGCCCGTACTATCGGTTTCCAATAACGGCCGCCGAACTGCATCCGTAGCAATCTTTTTTGAAATTGATTTGGAATATAAGGGATTTGAAATCTAACGGTTGGATTTGGAATTGTGTCCAAATCAAATTTGGAAAAGGTCGCTGTAAGTGCAGTTCGATTACCGTTTATGGAAATCAACTGTATGGGTCTTGATAAAATTATTTAAAATATCGATAATTTGTGTAAAATCATAATAAATGATTTGGAAAGAATTAGGATGAAAAATTCCACGTTTGTAAAGATAAAAATATATTTTTACCAAAGTGAACTAGTTATGAACTAGAATTATAAATCCAATATCTTTAATTAAATAAATTGGATTTGAAATAGATTTAAAAATAACCAGAATTTCCAATATATGAATTGGAATGGATTTGAATCGAAATTATCATTGGAATATTTCGATACTGGATTTCATGATTATACGGATATTGTGGAGGAATTTGGAAGATATATATATATATATCGTTATTCCCAATACGATATTTGTTGATTTCAGAATTTGATATTGAATATAAGCCGATATAATTACTATTCAGAGCCTTGTATTTAATATTGAATTGGATTCGGGTTTATCGTGAATGGTGCCTTAAATAACACCGTTCTTAAACCCCGTGTGAAAAGAATAAATCTTTTAATTAAGATTATTAGAGTTTTTAGTTAATTAACATTTAACTGGAATAAAATGGGATGTGAATTGGGTTTATTGTGAACTGTGTTTTTAAGGACATTCGTTCTTTAACTCGATTTACAGTGAAATATGATTTGAAATTTATAAATCTTTTTACTAAGATTTAATGGAAAATTTCCAAAGTAATTTTTTCCAATTTAATATATTAAATTGTAATTGAATGGAATTGGAATTGAATGGAATTCGATTTGATAAGAATCGAAATGAGCTTTTGTGGAGGAAGATTGTTAATATATATGGAATTTAAAAGGCTTTGTCGTTATTCCATTTATATTATTAGTCGTATATGGAAATTGATATTGATTATATATTGATCTATTTTCCGTGAAGATTCCATAATTAATGGAATGTGATTTGGGTATATTGTGAACTGTGTTTTAAATGACATTAGTTCTTTAACCCAGTTAAAGACAGGATTACATGTCTAACATTGTATTTCAAACTGTATTGTTGATCTCTGCTAAATATATTTTTGTTTGGTGGCGGAGAATTTATTCTCTTGCTTAACACCCTTCTCTAAGACGTATTAGCTTAGAGGTTAAATATCGGCAGAAATCAATAGTACGGTGTAGATTGTCGATGCGACATGTTAGTGTTTCCAAAGTTAAATAATCATTAATATTGATTTATGGGAAGATGAAAATTAAGTGGAGTTTTAATGGATCTTTAATTAGATTGAAAAGAGAATGTGATAATTTAAATTATCAAATTTGGGAAATGATCGAGAATGGAGTAGCACCAGTTTTGCTCCAAGCGATAGTTAAATCTTTAATTAGATTTGAACGGGAAACGGTAATTAATTTTACCGATGACACCGTGGTGTTAATTATAGAGTAATACCAGTTTTGATCCATGGGATGAATAGGTTGGGATTAGGAAATTAAATAAATGATTACTTCAGTAAGGTGCATTAATCCCGACTAGTTTGGAAAACCTTAATATGGTTTGAATGATATCCAAAAGAAGATTAAAGAATAAATTTTAAAGAATTTATCTTTGATAAAATTAATGGGAACATATCCCTAAGGATGTGAATATTTGAATAAGAGAATATTCTAAATTGGAATGAGGCATATGTTGTGTTTTTATAGCACTTGTTTATTATATACGCGAGTTATTCGGAAAGTCCAGGTTTATACCGATTCTGAATAACTGATTCGACGAGATGTCAACGATGAAGACGGTGGTTGAAGATAAGAGGTCTTCACATCGTTTGGATGATTATTAATGTCTTGATTGGGCTGTACACCCAAGACAAGGTAATAAGTGGTGATCGTTCCAGACGTACTTGGAGATCGACAGGATATGCGAGGACCTCTATCCTGTACTGGACATATGGGAAGAGGAAAAAGGTGCCTCCGGTTTCGCTCAGACCCAGAACGAACTTGTAAAATGGATGTGTGTTTGACATTGGATTTTATTCTGTGTTGATTGATCTCTATTAAATATATATCTGTTTGGCAGTGGAGAATTTATTCTCTTGCTTAACGCCCTTCTCTGAGATGCACGAGCTCAGAGGTTATATATCGATAGACATCAGTCGCATGACGTGAATTGCCTGTGTGGCATGCTGAGATGCAAAGGATCAAGGCTTCTGTTGAAAAGAAGAGTCTTGTGGTTGATGATCAAAGCACGACTTTAATATAGCATAGCTTTGTGTGTAGCGCTAATTCGCGAGCCTCACACCTCGGTATGAGCTAAAAACGGGATACAGGACCCAAGGAGGACATGACGTTTCTTTCTAGCTATGGGTGGTGTCACGGTTTTGCAAGCCCTGACATTTTTATATTTTTACTTATGCGGTTGTTGGATTGCGAGGTACCTCAGATATATCGATCTCTACGGAGCCGATGGATATTGAGTCATCTGGCTCATGGACGCTCGATAGGGCGGGGAAACTTAAGAGAGGACCGGCCTTGGAGGATCCAGGGGTTGCCAAGAGTGTGTAGCCCCGAGGAATTTGCTAGAGTGTCTCGAAGCAGTTAGGAGTACATCCCTTGCCTAGACTCTTGACGGAAATCCAATTTCCAATACATGATATTCGGTTTTATTTGTAGAGCCTAGTATGGCAACATAATGGGATGGGGCACTATGCCGTCTATGATTGATACATTTATATTTGAAGTTGTTTTCATACACTTTAAACTATAATAGTATCAAAATGATATGTTTTAAACGTACCAAACATGTTTGGCTATTATATGGGAAAACTCAATCATCAGGCTTGCGTTGCATTGTGTGATGGGACCTGAGTCTTATAATAGCTTCATTTTCCAAAAAGCGCCGCGTTGTTTGTTTTATGTTCTGGTATTCTTGGGAGAAATCTCGTTCCGTGTTATATGGCATGGTCCCTTGTTATACTATATTTTAAATTAAAGTTTTAAATAACTGTTTTAGTTCTCACATCAGTCATATGACTGACCTGGAGTTTATTGTTTTAACCTAAAATCCAGGTGCCTCTATTTTCCACACTAACAGCTAGTAGTTTTGGTTTTGTAGATTTATATTCATAGGATCTTGGTTTACAGGTGGAACGATATTCGGAAAGCTCTGTATCCGTTTATCTCTTTCAGTTGTGTTTTGTGTTATTTTCCACTGCTATGTAATGTACTTTAATCTCTGATATTTTACAATGTATGAATTATTCATACTCTGTATATTCTTGTACTCTGATGTAAATTGTTGTAATAAGCAATGAAATGTTGTTCTATTTGTGTTCTGATTTGTCTTGTTCTCAGACAATCCAGGATTTCCTTTACGGGGATGTTCGGGTCGTCACAGTTGGTATCAGAGCTTTGGTTTTCAGAGCTTGAGAACAAGGCACATTAGAACCAAACGAAAGAATTCATCTGAGATTGGATTTTGTAATGACCCGCAAATTCGAGCCCTTTGAGTCGACCAAATACAATACAAGTCCGACCCAAATGGCACGGAAATACGAATCATTAATAGAAAGAAATTAGAGGATGAGATAGAAAAGATAGAATTAATAGAATAGAAGAAGAAGAACACAACTGAACAAAATCAGAGTAAACACGAATCTCACAACGGAATGAATAAAATATATTATATAACATAACTTTGAAATACAAATCTGTTTGTATATCCATACCATTATCAGAGTACAGTACATCATCTCACAGCGGAAATAATCTCTAAATACTAACGACGAAGCCTTCTGCTTCCAGTTCCTCCAAGTGTATCTGTAAAAGCCTGAAACACTTGACTGCCCGTACAAATTTGGGCACCCAAGAGTTTAGGGAAAACAAGCAAAATAAACTCTGGGTCAGTCATGGGACTGGTGTGAGTAATTCCAACCATACAGTTTAACTTTGAAATCCTTTTAAAAGAAAAGATAATAGTAAGACCAGCCCACACATAAACATGGACGGTTTTTGCCTTACTATAACCCAAAACATTTTGATATCAAAATCCAGTGATATTATAATAATGTCTAATCAAGTAAATAACCAAATAGAAGAACGCTTGCATCTCACGCTCTACATACCTAGTATAAAATCAAAAACCGCAGGGCGATTATTGGAGATTGGATTCCAACTATGACAAGGTATGGGTCCACCTACCGACAGTGTATCTCTAGAGGCGAATACACGGGGTTCAACAAGAACGTCTTGCAACCCGGCCCACACATGACCGACCACTCATTTCGCTTGAGTGTATCGAACGTATATCACCAACGGTTGGGCTCAAACCACCGTTTCCTGAAAAGGGACAGCATCGAACTAGATTAAGAAGTAATAGGAATTTCTCTAGATAGGTGATTATACATCCTAATGGGAGCGACCCACATAGCCATGTTGCCTGCCCGATTTTTGTCATTTCCCGGTTGTGAAGCTTGAGGCTACGTCTATCTTTTAGAACATCTGGCCACCATACACTTTGAATGCCACATCGTCAAACCCGTCAAATCACTAGTTGATCTTCCCAAAAAAATATTACGGGTATAAAAGCTAAGAGAAACGAATTTCTCCGCCACCAGACGTAATACCTTGAAAAGATCGTCTTATGTGACCGTTAGGAATACTCTGTCAGACATTCGTCCATACAAGTTGTCCTGGGACTGGACAAACAGAAAACACCATTCTGGAACAGAACGACCCTTGCATTTCACTCCGTCTTCAATTTTCTTCAGCATAATCAAATTCGCAGCGCTTATGCCGATACGGAGTGGTTTCCGGATAATATATCCAACCGGTCTCTCTGTATTGACAACGATGGTCAAAACACTTCGATAGTCGGTTATTTAACTATCGAAGTAAAAACAACATCCATTCAAATGTATAACTACACATCACACAATCACGGGCACTTTTATTTAACATTCGTTTCTATTATTCGAATTCCCATATCTTACCAGATATTTCTTAAATCTCGTTTTAGCACTTTCACACTTCTTGGAAAATATTCTCAGTTATTATAACTCTTATTCTTATATTTCTTTGGACAACATCGTTGCTTATTACTTTAGAATAAGTGGATTTTAAACCAAATTGTTTTCATTCCCTAGGGAGTAGTGCTATATATAAAAATCACGCTTAAGCTTGGCCAACAGTGTTAATTTAACGTTATAGTTCAAAACTTGTCATACGCTGTAATTTTCCTCTTATAACTAATCTCGACATAACAGTCACACTTAAGTTTAGTCAACAGCGTTATTTTATCGCTATAGTTCTAGGACTTGTCATACGTTGTAATATTCTCTTTATAACTAATCTTGACATCCCTTTCCGTTACAAAAATCTTGACATCTCTTTCCATTACAAAAATCTTGACATCTCTTTCCGTTACAAAAGTCTTGACATCTCTTTCCGTTACAAACAAATACCATCCTTCGATAATAGTGAAGTCGTTCAAGTTGGGGTATTTTAATTACCTCTCAGACCTTGATCAACAACATTCTTATCTTAGAATAGATCTAAATTCGTAACTCTAAACCCTTATACTTTAAAATCCGTAAACGTGCTTCTTGCTATATTTTAAATATGGTTTTATGAAGCCCTATCCTTATTTTGAAAACTCAGTTATTTAGCTTATACAAATCCATTTTTAAACATTTCTCTCCGCTTCATCTTTCTTAGACAAATCCCTTATTGGACATTCCTCTTCGCTTTGTATTCTTTAAACAAATCCCTTATACTTTAAAATCTTATTTAAACTAAATCAACTATTCATTAATTTATTACATTAGACTAATCAGCCTAATCTAATTTAATTAAATAACCAATTATTGATCAAAACAGTTTGCTTGGTAAATATTTAGCCATGATTAACCCATTAATCAATTCTAACAAATCTTTTCATTTTGAATAAATATCATTAATTAATCCAAATAATTTCACTCGTATCGATTACTATAAAAATAATAATTTATTTCTAAATAATCTCATCTACTATTAAATAAACAATAATCGATTCTAACTAATCTTACTTAATATGAAATCAACCATAATCTATTTGTAAATATCTCATTAAATTGTTCTTAAAACAATAAATTCTTGTTATTAATCATCAAGTTAATCTCCGCCTACTTACTTATTAATCTTATTAATATAAGAATCCACTTTACCAAATCATTTAGTAAGTATGGTGAAACACGTGCTTCGCACACCGTGGGATTTTGGTAAAACAATATCGGTTAAAACAAATGATACATTTATGGTTGGTTGTTGCCACTTTCTTAATCGATATCATCTATTGATTAAATCAAAATAACGTTTGAATTTCCATTCTACGCTAATATCAACACAAGGTTTCAAAAGTCGTTTGGGTTTAAACAGTGCATTTATACCAAACAAACAGTACATGTAAATATTGAGGAATCCGGTTGGATTCCTCCAACCGGTTTCCTGCATCCACCGATGTTAGTCAACAATTAACACTGATTCCATACCAGGAAATATTAAAATCGATGGAATCAGTCCAACCAATGATGTATATATATGCAACGACATATAATTCAACTAATTTAATTGTAATCTACCGAAGCGACCATCACACAACGTTCAACCAATATTTAAAATATAATTATAATAATTTAAAATAGAAAAGAGTTAGTGAATTTACTCACCTTGGCGCGTTAAACGTTAAATAACGATTTGCGTCAGTTGATTTTAATCATGGAATTCCAATAGCTCTGTCCTCCGCGAAATCAGTCACAAAATGTAGATCTTGCCGTTATGATTCCAATGTAATTGGTTACGTGAAATTGTTTAATGACCGATCCTTCCTCACGTCTTCGAATAAAAGTCCTTAAACCTTCACCAAGGCCAACACCGTACATCGGACTCTCGCCTTTTACATCCACCGCTAGCGCCCCGACTATCCCTGTTGATCACTATACTTTCGATCCAAACCCCTCAGTGTATACATAAATCAGTACTCACGCCCTTTTACTCTATCCACAGATTTCTGACAAACATCACCCCTCGACCCCAATGTCTCTCTCATTTTATATTGAACCGTGCTTCTCATGCACATGTGCCCAATGTCATGTACCCCCATCCTTCTTCCCATGAACAAATGTAAATGCTCCAGTACTAAAAAAAACACTATAGCCGAGAACCCCTCCCTCTCACCATTCACGAAATGATCCCCACTGGTCCGAACAACCATGAACGTCCACCGCTACTGTTGCCAAACACTCTGCATTCCTTAAATCAGCCCACCTCCACCCTTCATAACTCACGCTCCACCCTGTTCCATCCCTTGTATCTCCTTCCACAACGTTTATTGCTTTTAACACACCTGAGTTTTGTTCTTGGTTTGTTTAAATTACATAAGTTAACGTTAAATAATAAAACCACTTCTACCTTAACTTTAGCTTCTCACTCACGCTATGGAAAAACTCCTCAGTAAACACCACGTCCCCCATCTGTTCATGAAACCCCACCCACCATTGTCTGCTCCACTCATCATGACACCGAACCAAAAGTACCTTGCTGCTCTTCATGTTAACCTAGTCTTTCCCTTTCTATTTTTAAAGACCAAGCCCCTGTATAATTATTTCTCCACACATCACACGCAACCCACTTAGTGTTGCTCGACGCTGCAAGAACTCGAGCAGCCTTAGCCCAGTCAGTCTCGTGACCCATGACCACCCACCGTGTTGTCTTCCATACACCACAAAAACTCCCCTGACTCCCCCGTGTTTTCGACAGTCGTGCCACTGCCGAGAGTCACCGCCTCAACCACCATGTCATTGACCTACTTCCATACTCTGACTTGTTGTCCCGGACCACTTCTCCGACGCCGGACTTCTTGTTGTCGCCATGGTTGGGCTTTCGGGCATACGGTCTCGCCTTCAATTAGAACAGTTTGGTATGCTTTATGTATATTTTATTTATTTTAGTTATACTGAGGAGAAATGAATTCAAAGCCATATTAAACGTTCGGTTTTTGTGAAGAAAAACAGAGTGGAGGCAGGTGTGTATTTATACCATGGGTTACTTCGTTGCCAAGGAGTTTACAGTGGAGCTAGGTCCTTAGGCATGTGGCATTTAAAACCATAGCCTGCGTTGTGCTCTTATTTTTTTGATACTTCATTAATTTGATGTGAGAATACATATAGGGTAGGATATGACATTGATATTTCATAGCTTGTGCTTTTTCTTCTCGGGTAGGCTGGACTTGAAAACATGGCAGGAGAAAAATGTAGCGTAAGTTTAGAGTATGATTTGCTTTTGATTTGAAAATACATGTTGTTCATTTAAGTTTTAGGTCTGCTATGTGTTGTCAAAACTAGTTTAGGGGTAGGTTGTAGTACAATGGCATATGTTCTAGTTATAGGTAGCTTTTCCAACCATGTAGCTGTGTGAAATGATGCGTGAAATGAGGCATGAGGCAGCTTGTATTCTTTGGACGTGAAGTACGTAGGGAAGCATTCTGTAAATGTACAAGTAGGCATCAGGTTGGGTAGGTAGGATTCAACATGAAGCAATAGGTCTTATTATATTTAAATTTTCTTTTTAGTTTTAATTGTTTTAAGGATTGGTTTACCTCAGTTCATAAAATTACACTTACGTATGGATAGACGTAATAGTACAGTCGTGCTCAACGAGGCGTCACGATCCCAGAAATATAATAATACCGGTGCTTTAACGCATATTGTGAAACCCCAAAATACTGTCACAGGGTGCACAATACTCCAGATAAAAAGTTTCTTATTTAATTAATTAAAAATTACAGTAAAATTCTAAAAATTAAATTATCACTACGTCTCAAAAGAACCTTGTCCAAATTCGAAGCCGATATTTAAATATATTTAAATAACTGTTACGGTCATGGCGCTGCTTTTCTGTATATTTACTCTGGACATAACTTACAATATATATTCCGAAATCTCGATTTTCCACTTCTGTTAGAAAGATATAGTTTAACGGATTCCAACGTTCCTTGTTTTGAGGAAATCCGATTTATAACGAACCCTAATAGTCGTTTGAAGTTCAGATTTTAAATTACGAACTGCAGCGTCGTTATGAGCTCGATTATATTAAATAAATATTTTTCTGTGTTCTACTTCGTTTTAATCATATATAAATCCACTTATATTACGAATTCAATATTCAACTGATTTAAATATTCAAATACAAACCGATAAAAAATGCGGGACGTTATAGATTTCTAATATCCAATGGGAATGACTCGTTAGAGGTAGGATCAGTAAAATCCTAGAACGAGTGTGAAGAGTAGTGTTTTGTTTTAAAAATAAAAATGAAAACAAATTTTGTTTTGAAAAATTCAATTTAATTATATGTATTTGATTATATTATTTTATATTGAATTTGGATAATCCAGTATATAAAGATTTTGCATATACGCCTTGCAAACGTATATTCGAAATTTTAATATACTGGATAGATATAGAATCACACTCTAGTCGCCCGGAGATGACACTGATGATAGCAGTTACATCATCAGTATATATATTCGAGTTTCGAAAATGGGATATCCATATATTTCCAACTGGCTGGTGTGACAACCAAAACTAGATAGGGTTGTTGTTGTAAATTGTCATTAAAAACATAATGTTATATATACATATATATATATATATATATCAAAGTTATGAATTTGAACATTTAACCAACTAATTGATTACTGTTGTGTTGTTTGATTAATTAAAATTTTGAACCATTAAGCTAAATTGAATCAAATGTTGAACTGACTTGAAAATTGATTGAAACTGCATACATGTACATGCATATAAATTGGATAAGTCATAACAAGGAGGCTAGAGAAGAGGAATAAAATTGAATGCCCGACAAATAGGTACATGTTTACTAATTTATTGGGTTTGGATGATTTTATGAGCCGATTGGCTAGCCGCTTGGCTTTTTCTTTTTCTTTTTGGATGGTGAGAGCCCTGCACGGCTAGTTGAGGTTTTAAATGTTTCCTCGTACAAAGGAGGTTATGGCGAAAATTTTCAAAAATTTAGGGTATTAGCCAAATTTTTGAAAAATTGGAAAATTCTTAGAAACTAAAAAGTTAAAGAATGAAAGCCAAACTGAAAGTTGAGTTGGTTAGTTAAACAACTTTCAGCTCCGTTCCATTTCGAGGACAAAAAGATTTAAGTGGGGGAGATTGTAACAACCGAAAAATCAGAACCAATTTAAAAATTGTATTTTGGCAATTTTAATGAATTTTGAATACTTAAAATGAATTATTATAAATAATAACGACTATAAATTTATTTTGAATAAAATTAGAACGTATAAATTTATTTAAATTGAAATTAAAATACAAATATTTATTTAATTATAAAAGGAATTGGAAATGGCATGGCAGTTTAAAAATTCGATTTCAAATTTCAAATAAATGTACAGGATTCAAAATAAACCGGATTTTAGTGGAACTAGAAATATTTGAATCCAATTGAAAATATCTTCCCAACGAATTTGAAAAATCCAAATTTCATAGCGGGAATAAAAAGTTATGTCCGGTTGAAAATTCAGAATAGTCGCTATAGAATTTATATAATATATATCCCTTAAAAATAGCGATTTTGCGAATGACCTCTGTTTTTTATGAGACCACTTTTGTTAGATTCAGAATGTCAAATTATTGCTAGACTCCAAAATTCATAATTTTTGGAATTAATATGTGAGCGTGTGAATTTAAACGTGCTTGGTCAATTCAATTTGAATTTTATCGACTAAAAAATGACTATTTTTCAAATGGTCTCCAAATTCGGCGAAATTGGTTTTGTTAGGACTGTATCTTCAAAACTTAGCTAGATTTATTTTTTGGGAATTTTTGAAGTCAACATGTGGCTCCGGTAAATTAAAATGTGCGTTTGAATTTAAAATATGATGATTTATATTTTAAATTTAATGAAAACTGATCGTAACGATGGAATTGGCTTATGGGACAAATCTCATTATGTCAGGAATGAGGGTAATTAGCTAGGGATGTTAGGTGGTGGGTTCGATTTGGAGTTCGAATTTAAAAGTAACTTGTTGGATAATAATAAATTAAATATAAAAATATATCTCCCCTTACACCCCCTTCCCTTGTGTTCATTTCAGTCAAACGAAACAAAATTAAAAAAACCGCTTCACCATTCTCGACGCCGCTTCCTCCCTGGCGCCGCCGCGCCCGCCGTCACACCTCCCTCTCAGGCCGCCGGTCTTCCTCCCTCCGATCCCCTTCTTCCTCCTCTCCTTCTCCCATAATTAAACCGCGCCCCTGGAACCCTAGCCTTGAACCGCCGTTGCCCCCTTCCAGAGCCGCCTCGGACCAACCACCGCCACCTCCCAGATGAACCGCGACCACCAACCCCCCCCCCCCCCCCAATGAAAAAAAAATGTAAGTCTTCTTATTTATTTTTATTTTCTTTTAGATCTGATTTTTTTTATTAAACCATTGTTTAAAAATATTATTTATATATAAAGCAATAATATTATTTATGTACATAAAGTTAGGATTTATTTATATATAAAGTTATGATTTGTTTATATATAAAATTAGGAAAAGATTTGTTTTTATATCTGAAATAAAAATGTTAGAACGATAAAAATACCATTTTTATTGTATAAACGAACTGTATAAAATATTCATGAGATGAAATAAATATTTTATACTTAAAAATATAGTTTTTAATGTGTATATGAATAAAATAAGTATTCATTTACAAATCGGATGATTTGTTTATGTACACACATTTGACTGATATTGATTGGGACGATATATTCTACACATTGCCCAACTGCATAAATAATAATCAGTGTTTGTTGTTTGAAAATTCCACATGGGTATTGGGATGATATTGGACATACACTAATCCCAATATTTAGATGTATGTCAATCGATGGTTGACAGACTATTATAAGCGTTAATTATTTATATTTAACGCTTATGCAGTTGCGTAATGCACTCTGGATGATGGTTGACTGTGTTTGATTATTGTTGTGTACATGTGTGTATGAAATCCATATAAATAAAATTATATGTTAATTGACTGTGTCTGATTCCAATTCGTAAAGAACGAATATTTTAAATTAAAGAATATTTTAAAATGACGAGTAATGAATAGTTTAAAATAACTAATATTTTAAAATAATATTCAGTAATTGATCAAAATATGATTTTGGTGCCTGATTTGGGATGGACAAGAAAATATTTAAATATATAAAGTCGTGTTGATTAGATTAACGCCATTTTGACATGAACGATATTTATATCGACTTTATTCATTTTTATAATGAATATCGAAAAGGAAGTGATTTCAAAATCTAGTGCTTTGAAAATATTATCGTTTATATATTAATGACATGGAATATTCAATTTTGATTTAAAATTGAATATGAAGTTGGAATCGTTTTGTAAACAAATTTAAAATGATTTATAAAGTACGTTTTAAATGGAAATCAATGAAATATATAATATATATATTATATATATTTAATGGCCTGAATAGAATGTGCCGCGCCGCGGTAGTTCGCGAATTTCGATCATTGACTTCGAATGGACAATACGGGAGGTCCGACCGTCGGATTCTCCTAAAACCGGAACCGTTGGGTTCGTATCGAAAAGAGCTTTCCAACAAATATATGAAGTAGCGATAAAAATTTGATTTATATATATATATATAAAGTAGCAATAAAAATTCGATTTTTATATATATGAAGTAGCAATAAAAATTCGATTTTTATATATATGAAGTAGCGATAAAAATTCGATTTAAATATGTATAAAGTAGCGATAAAATTCGATTTTATATATATGAAGTAGAATAAAAATATGATTTTTATTTATACAATAGCAATGTAAAAATGTGATTTTAAATATATAATCATCATAATAAAAATATGATTTTTAAATATATGAAGCATTATTAAAAATATGATTTTTAATATAAATTTGGTTAAACACATTGCGTTGGAATCAGAACAGCGAATCTGAGAGACAATAAAGAATGGAGGAGTGGATCCCAAAGGTGAGAACTTTTTACTTTAATTTATTTTCTAGTTAAAAATATACACTAGGATGCAGACGGTGCTTAGTAGCACCCGATAACTTTGTTTAAACCCATGTTTGTTTGGTTGTGTGGTTGATTGGATTATTTGTTTGATTAAATAAAATTTTGAACTATTAATATAAATTGAATCAAATGTTGAACTGACTTGAAAATTGATTGAAAATGCATACATGTACATGCATATATATTGGACAGGTCATAGCAAGGAGGCTAGAGAAGAGGAATAAAATTGTATGCCCAACAAATAGGTACATGTTTACTAATTTATTGGGTTTGGATGATTTTATGAGCCGATTGGCTTTTTCATTTTCTTTTTTGATGGTGAGGGCCCTGCGTGGCTAGTTGAAGTTTTAAATGTCTCCCCGTACAAAGGAGGTTATGGCCAAATTTTTCAAAAATTTAGGGTGTTAGCCAAATTTTTGAAGAATTGGAAAATTCTTAGAAACTGAAAAGATGAAGAATGAAAGCCAAACTGAAAGTTGAATTGGTTAGTTAAGCAACTTTCAGTCCCATTCCTTTTCGAGGACGAAAAGATTTAACCACCGCCGCAACCATGAAGGACCATCGCCGCCTACAGCCCCATCCGCCACCACCGCCCCGTCCATCGACCGTCGTGAGCCCCGTTTCAACCCAAAAACCCCCTTTTCTTCGATAGATGTGAGTTTTTCTGATTTTCCTTTAAATTCTTTAATCTAAAATAGTGTAGCAAGAAAGGAGATTTTAGTTTATAAAGAAATATAATTTTTGTTCATAGAAATATAATTTTTATTTATAGAAAAAAGTTACGATTTTATTCATCAAAAATTATGATATTTTATTCATATAAACATTTGATTTTATGATATGAACATCGCTATAAAAATATGATTTTTATCCATATAACTTTGAAATAAAATTGTGATTTTTATACATAAAGGGAGATAATAAAAATGAGATTTCTATTATGAAGTTAGCGAATTAAAAATGTAATCTTTATATGAAATACCTTAGAATAAAAATCGTATTTTTATATATATGTAGAGTTAATAAAAATAGAATTTTTATATATGAAGAGATATAAAAATGTGATTTTTATCCATTTAGCTTGCTATAAAAATATGATTTTTATATATGTAGTAGTGTTGTTAAAAATGTGATTTTTAATACAAATGCGTGAAACAGACTGCGTTGGAAGCACGGTAAAGAACGCTACCCATTGGAAATAATCCAAACCGTTCAGAAATAAAGAATGGAGGAGTGGGTCCCAAAGGTGAGAACTTCTCACTCTAATTTTAGTTTCTAGTTAAATATATACTAGGATGCAGAAGGTGCTTATCGGCACCCGACACCGTCGTCCACAGACCATGGACGACTTGTTTGATTATAATGTGTTATGGAAATTGATTGTGATATGGAATAGAATGTAGAATATTCATGTGTTAAAATAAATATTCTATAGTTAAAAATATAATTTTAACATGTATATGAATAAAATAAATATTCATTTACAAATCAGATGATTTGTTTATGTGCACCCATTTATCAAATATTGATTGGGACAATAAACTTTACACATCGCCCAACTGCACAAATAAAATATGTGTTTGTTGATTGAAACCCCACACGGGTATTGGGATGATATTTGGAGTACACTAATCCCAATTGTTTAGTTGTACGTCGATCGATTGGTTGACAGACTGTTGTAAGCGTTAATTATTTATATTTAATTCTTATGCAGTTGTGTGATGCACTTTAGATGATGGATGATTGTTTATCATTGTTATTATATACATGTGTTGTATGGAATCCATATAAATAACATTATATGGTAATTGATTGGGTCTCATTCCAATTGAGAAAATAAAGAATATTTTAAAATAATATTTAGAAAATGATTAAATATATCCATGTGCTGAATAAAATAAAATAACAAATATTTTATAATAATGAATATTTTAAAATAGTATTCAGTAAATAATCAAAATGTGATTTTGATGTCCGATTTTGGATGGATACGAAAATATTAAATTATATGAAGCTGTGTTGATTAGATTTGCGTCATTTTGACGCGAACGATATTTATATCTATTTTATTCATTTTTATAATAAATATTGAAAAAGAAGTGATTTCAAAATCTCATGTTTTGAAAGTATTATCATTTGTATATTAATGATATGGAATATTCAATTTTGATTTAAAATTGAAAATGAAGTTGAAATCATTTTTAAAACGAATTATAAAATACGTTTTAAATAATAATTAATTATAAAATAAACCCCCCTTTACTTTCTCCCCCACTGTAACGATACAGATTTCGCTCGGAATCAACCGATCACTAAACCGACCAAGACCGTTCGAATCCCGCATACGCTAACTCTGGGCATACAACACATCAGAACAAATAACAAAAGACTTTTATAAACATCATAATAATGTTACATCAGAGTACAGAATATCAGAGAACATTGAAAAATAATAATACAACGGAAGATTAATTTACAACAAATGTAATACAATGCAGCGGAAACAAATAAAATAACACAACGGAAGACTATCAATACTCTGGACACAGCTTTTCGCTTCGATCTAGAATCCTGCTTATATATCTGCAAAATAAACTACTTGACTGCCCATGTGGAAAATAGGGGCAACCGAGTTTGTGAGGGAAAAGCAAACTACGAGTCAATCATGGGACTGGTGTGAGAAAGTCTACAATTAAAATTAACTTATATAAATGATAAGGCAAATCACAGGACCACGCCGCTAACGCGGAACGGGTTTCCTACCAAGAACGCCAGTGTGTACACAACAATCAATAATAGAGATATGGATCTACTATGCATCAGTCAACATGAAATATCCCAATCTACCCATTTAGATTAATCACCACACTTAGATTTTCCAGATCCAATTCAATTTACAGAAATTATTCCTTTGGACTTTATTTCCCGATTTCTATTTCAGATCGTTTAAAATACATATCTAACTTTTATATCAAATTAGATTTCACTTCGGGATCTCAAACCAAATCGTTTGGAAATATGAATTCCAAAACATAACAGTGCATACAAACAAGTATGCAATCAAATATCGGGAACCTTCTCTCAGACAAGGCAGTAAGCGCCCCTCCAACTCGATATATATATTTGCACCTCTCACGCATGGAACAGGCTACACTACTGACCACTCACCCTAAGGCACTGGATCCAGCCCATACTTTTTGTCAATCTCGGGTCACCCGATCTTTAGCCACACACTAAACCATTTTGTATCCCCAAGTAGGCAAAATCATTTCACAATATAATAATCACAAGTACTTTCAACTATAGTACTTCACATCAGCAATTCACATATATGATCAGTCACCATTAATCACATAACTGTTGAGCTCGTACGTCTCAAAGAAGGGTGTTAAGCAAGAGAATAAATTCTCCGCCACCAAACAGATACATCATTAATAGCAACTAATTGAATATGTGATGAACTACAATGTAAGACCATAATACATTTCCAAAACATTTCAAAATCATCGGGTTTTAGCCTTCAAAATCCTTTCTGTTTTATCAAACATTCCCTGTCCAAAATCGGGAATACATTTCTTTTCACTTAAGAAAAATATCATTTCAAAATCATTCATTAAATTTGAAATGAACTCCACATCGCTAACACATCATAGTCAAATCGTGAAGTGTTTCACAAGGCGTTAGCATACAAATATATCTACCCAACCCAAATGCTAAATGTAAAAGCATGTCTTGCTCATAAACTGGTCGAGCACAATCCAAACAATCAATCAATCACAATCATGAATACCAACAACCAAATAAATTTGGTTTAATCACATCACGTGTTTTGGTAAATTCAATTACCATTTATTCATTCACAATCTAGTTTAAGATTTATTCAAACTCCAATTGGGTTTAATCCCAAAAATCATTTCTTATTGATTGTCCAACTTTCTGGAAATTAATCCTGCTTTTACTCGGGTTAAAGAACTAATGCCATTTAAACACAGTTCATGACAAACCCAAAATTCAATTTCAATTCCAATTAAATACTAACTATTTGGTAAACTTCATTAAATCTTAATTAAAAGATTTAATCTTTTCTCAATTTGGGTTTAAGAACAGTGTTAATGAAGAAACCATTCACGACAAACCCGAAATCCAATTTGATATTAAATAAAGGCTCTGAATAGAAATTATATTGGCTTATATTCAATATCAAATTCCGAAATCAACAAATATCGTATTGGGAATAATGATATATATATCTTCCAAAATCCTTCACAATATCCGTATAATCACGGAATCCAATATCGAGATATTCCGAAGATAATTTCGATTCAAATCCATACCAATTCATATACTGGAAATTCTGGGTATTTTTAAAACCAATCACAAACCCAATTTATTTTATTTAAAAATTATTGGATTTAAATCTAGTTAATAAGTAGTTCATTTCGATAAAAATATATCTTTATATTTACAAACATGGAATTTTCATCCCAATTCTTCCCAAATGATTTATTATGATTTTACACAAATTATTAATATTTTTAATAATTTTACCAAGGCCCGTACAGTCGGTTTCCAATAACGGCCACCGAACTGCACTTATAACGACCTTTTCCAAATTTGATTTGGACATAATTCCAAATCCATCGTTAGATTTTAAATCTCTTACATCCGTTGGAAAGATCTTTTCGATACGAACCCAATGGTCGGATCTCCCGTTACATCCATTTGAAGTTAA
This sequence comes from Allium sativum, assembly GCA_030737875.1. NCBI lineage: Eukaryota > Viridiplantae > Streptophyta > Magnoliopsida > Asparagales > Amaryllidaceae > Allium > Allium sativum. The sequence continues at coordinate 880,549,150 of CM060909.1, forward strand.
TGGTCGAAATTCGCGAACGGTCGTTGCGCGGCGCATTCTATTCAGGCCATTATAATATATATAGTATATATTGTCGATTTCCATTTAAAACGGATTTTATAAATCGTTTTAAATTCGTTTTAAAAACAATTTCCACTTCCATTTCAGTTTCAAATCAAAACTAAATATTCCTTTATAATTTCATTTTAAATTAATTTTAAAACGATTTCAATTTGATTTTCAAATTAAATCAAAATTGAATATTCCTTTTAAATTCACTTTATAACGATTTCAATTTCATTTTCAAATTCATATCAAAATTGAATATTCCATTACATGAAAATTTTATACATCCCATATATATGTTAAAATTAATATTTTTAAGCAGCCAATATTTATTTCATTCACACTTCATATATATATTATTCACATTTCATATATATATATATATATTATTCATATTTCATATATATATATATATATATTATTCACTACGCATATATATATATATATATTATTCACTATGCATATATATATATATCCCATTTCATATATATTTTTTATTTCCATTTCATATATATATTATTTCCATTTTAGATATATATTATTTTCACTTCTTATATATATAATTCATTTCATATATATGCATTATTTTTCATTTCATGTTTATATATATATATATATATATATATATATATATTTCGTTTCATGTATATATTATTATTCCATTTCATACATATATATATATATATTATTTCTATTTCATATATATATATATATATTATTTTCGTTTCATATATATTATTTTTCATTTCATATATATATTTTTCACATTTCATATATATAATATTTTCTTTTCATATATATATTATTTTCATTTCATATATATATTATTTTCATTTCGTATTTATATTATTCATTTGATATATATATATATATATTATTCATTTCATATTTATATTATTTTCATTTCATATATATATATATTATTCATTTCATATATATATTATTTTTCACTTCATATATATATAATTCATTTCATATATATATTTATTTATTTTTTTCATTCCATATATATATAATTCATTTCATATATATATATTTATTTTTTGTTTCATTTTTTTCATTTCATATATATATATATATATATATTATTCCATTTCATATATATATATATATATATTTCATATATATATTATTTTTATTTTATATATATATATAATATTTTCTTTTCATATATATATATTATTTTCATTTCATATATATATATTATTTCTCACATTTCACATATATAATATTTTCTTTTCATATATATATTATTTTCATTTCAGATATATATTATTTTCACTTCTTATATATGTGTATATATATATAATTTTCACATCGTGTGTGTATATATATATACACACATCACAATCACAATCACAACACAATCAAATAAATCGTCAATGGTCCGTGGACGACAGGGAGTAGTTCATATATGCAGTTATAAAATAAGTTAAATAACTGTACAAAAATTTATAGTGAGAGAAGTTCTCACATGGGTTGGTTCGAAACCATTGATAACGATTGTTTTTAACTGAATTAAACTCTGCATTTAATTCAATCAAAATTCCTGACGGCTTCTGAATTTGTCCTGGTCTATTTCATTGTGTAGATCAGGCCAAGACGGTTCCGACGGATCCAAAATCGTTGAATTCTGTGCTGGTTTGAGAAAGATACGAATGTTCAAATGTTAATTACACTAACAATGTACTTAAGATAATTAAGATTTTAAATTAACTAAATTAATACCATCTTTTCCCTAATCCCCAACGTTAACTATTCCTCTTTGTTCACGATGGTTACTGGAGCGAAACAGAACCCAACCTCGCACTCAAATCATCACCGCCGCACTCAAATCGAGGCGCCGGAACCCCAATCGCCCTCCACCATACTAACCGACGAAGAACCCTCCTCCACCGCCGCCAACTACAGGGAACTCGATCCCCCCTCGTCGCAAAAACCCTGACCAAAACCCAGAACGTTGAGCGCCGAAATCTCTCAAATTTGGAACCAGAAACAATCCTAACCGTTGATCGCGACAAGCTCACGTAGATGAATATTTTTTTCTTTTGAAAACCCTTTATAAAATTGCATGGATCATTAGAAAAGGAGGGATTTGTTTGGGAGCAGTTCATCTGTTGTTTTGAGCGGTAGCCACGCTGAAACATAATGAGGAACTAAATTAGGGTTTGACCCATTTTTTTTCTATTTATAATATTTTAAAAAAATTAATATTTAATTCAATTCTTTTTCATAAATGAAATTTTCGTCTGAACTCCAAATCAAACCCAATGACTATCGCCCCTAGCCAATTACCCCCATTCCGAACGCAATGGGATATGTCCAGTAATCCAATTCTATCGTTTCAATTAGTTTTCCTTAAAATTAAAATATAAATTAATTTAACGTTCAAAATTGATTTCGACATATGTTTAAATTTACCGGGGCCACATACGGACTCCGAAAATTCCAGAAAAATAAATCTGGCTATGTTTTGACGATACGGCCTTAACAAAACTAATTTCATTGAATTTGGAGGCCGTTTGAAAAACGGTCATTTTCCAATCGATCAAATTCAAACTAAATTGACCACACCCGTTTAAATTTACCACGCTCACGTATTGATTCCAAAAATTATGAAAACTGGAATCTAGTAATAATTTGATATTCTGGATTCAACAAAAGTAGTCTCATCGAAAACGGAGGTCATTTGCAAAATTGCTACTTTTTAGGGCTATATATTATATAAAATTCCATAGCGACTATCCTGAATTTTCAGCTGGATATAACTTTTTATTCCCATTATGAAATCTGTATTTTTCACATTTGTTGGCAAGATATTTTCAAATAGATTCAAATATTTCTGGTTTTACTAAAATCCGGTTTATTTTGAATCCTGTACATTCATTTGAAATTTGAAATCGAATTTTCAAACTATTGCGCCATTTACAATTCCTTTTATACTTAAAATAAATATTTATATTCTAACTTTGATTTAAATAAATTTATACGTTCTAATTCTATTCAAAAAAAATTTCTAGCCGTTATTATTTAAAATTCATTAAAATAGCCAAAAAAAATTGGTTATGATTTTCTGGGTTGTTACACACCATCCATATACAAGTCCGTTCCGAGTCTGAATGAAACCGGAGGCACCTTATTCCTCGTCCCGTATATCCAATACAGAAGAGAGGCCCTCACATACCCAAACAATCAACAAGTACGTCCGGAAAGCTACCACTCTAGCCCCTTTAAGGTAGCTACTACAATCATGGGCATCAGTAGCAACCCATCCATTCGATGTGAAGATTGTCGGTCTTGCACCATCTTCAATCTTTTCGACTTTTCGTCATATCAGTTATTCAGAATGGGTTAAACCCGGTCTTTCCGAATAACTCACGTATCTTATAATCAAGTGCTATAACAACACATCATACGCCTCATTCCAATCCAGAATATTCTTTTATTCAAATATTCTTTTCACAATTTAAACCAAATTAAAGTTTTCAAAACTAGTCGGGATTAGCGCACCTTACCGAAGTAATTATTTTTTTATTTCCCAGTCCCAACCTATTCATCCCATGGAGAAAAACTGGTAATACTCCATATCTAACACCACGGTGTTATCGGTAAAAATTAATTACCATTTCACGTTCAAATCTAATTGAAGATTTAACTATCGCTTGGAGCAGAACTGTGATATTCCATTCTCGATCATTTCCCGAAGTTGATAATTTAAATTATCACATTCACGTTTCAATCTAATTAAAGATTCATTAAAACTCTACTTAGTTTTAATCTTCCCAAAAATAATTAATAATGATTATTTAACTTTGGAAACACAAACATGTCACATCGACAGTCTACACCGTACCACTGATTTCTGCCAATATATAACCTCTGAGCTCGTACAACTCAGAGAACGGTGTTAAGCAAGAGAATAAATTCTCTGCTACCAAACAGATATATATATTTAACAGAGATTAACAAATACAATTTTAGACTTGTAATCCTGTCTTTAATTGGGTTAAAGAACCAATGTCATTTAAAACACGGTTCACGATAAACCCAAAATCACAATCCATTAACCATGGAATCTTTAAGGAAAATAGATCAATACATAATCGATATCAATTTCTGTATCCGACTAATAATATAAATGGTATAACAACAAAGCCTTTTAAATTCTATATATATATTAATAGTCTTCCTTCACAGAAGCTCATCTCGATTATTACCAAATTGAGACCCATTCAATTCCAATTTAATATATTAAATTGGAAATATTTACTTTGGAAAATTCCATTAATCTTAATTAAAAGATTATAAATTCTGAATCATATTCTTCGCTGTTAATAGAGTTTAAGAACAAGTGTTATTTAAAATACCGTTCACGATAAACCCAAAAATCGAATTCTTTTATTCAGTTCCAATTAAATATTAATTAATTGGAAAACTTCACTAAATTTTAATTTAAAGATTTATTCTTTTCTAAACTGGGTTTAAGAATAATGTTAATGAAGACAACGTTCACGACAAACCCAAAATCCAATTTGATATCAAATACAAGGCTCTGAATCGAAATTATTTTGGCTTATATTCAATATCAAATTCTGAAACCAACAAATATGGTATTGGGAATAATGATATATATATCTTTCAAAATACTCAAAAATATCCATATAATCACAAAATCCAATATCGAAATATTCCGAAGATTATTTCCATTCCAAATCCATTCCAATTTATTTTTTGGAAAATTCAGGTTATTTTAAAACTATTTTCAAATCCCATTTATTTATTTCTAAAAATAATTAAATTATTATTCTAGTTAATAACTAGTCCATTTCGATAAAAATAAATTTTTATCTTTTCAAAACTGGATTTTTTCATCCAAATTCTTTCCAAATCATTTATTATGATTTTACATAATTTTTCCATATTTTTGATAATTTTATTATCGTCCGTACAGTCGGCTTCCAATATCGGCCACCGAACTACATCCATAGCCACCTTTTCTGAAATTTATTTGGACATATCTTAAAATCCATTCATTAGATTTCAAATCTCTTTTATCCTTTGGAAAGCTCTTTTTTGATACGAACCCGATGGTTCTGGTTTTAGGAGAATCCAACGGTCGAATCTCCCGTAAAATCCATTTGATGTTAATGGTCGAAATTCGCGAACGGTCGCTGCGGGGTACGTTCTACTCAGGCCACTATAATATACGTATATATAATATATATCGTTGATTTCCATTTAAAATGAATTTAAATTCATTTTAAAAATGATTTCCACTTCCATTTCAATTTTGAATCAAAATTAAATATTCCATTATAAATTCGTTTTAAATTCATTTTAAAACGACTTCCGTTTCATTTTCAAATGTTAAATCGAAATTGAATATTCCATACCATTATAATATTAAAATGATAATATTTTAAAAATATCATATTTTGAAATCACTTTTCGATATTCATTATAAAATGGTTGAAATTGATAGAAAATCTCGTTCGTGTTAAAATGGCATTTAACTACTTAACACGGCTTCACATTTCAATATTTACTGAATATTATTTTAAAATATTCGTTAATTCCAAACTGGAATCATACTCAATCAATTACCATATAATTTTAGTTATATGGATTTCATACATCGCATGTATACAATAGTAACGATAAAAAAAATTATTAAAAATTCATACGACATCCGAATGCATTTTACAACTACGTAAGCAGTAAAATAAATAAATAACGCTTATACAGTCTGTCAACCCATCGATTGACATACCACTAGTTATTGGGATTAGTGTATGTCAAATATTATCCCAATACCCGTGTGGGGTTTCCAAACAACAAATATTGTTTATAATTTGTGCAGTTGGGCGATGTGTAAAAATTATCATCTCAATCCTATCAGATAAATAGGTGTACATAAACAAAGCGTCTTGATTTGTAAATGAATATTTATTCTATTTTCATTTCATGATGATTTTATGTCGTTCATATATATGTTAAAAATTATATTTTTAACGATAAACTATTTATTTCAACACATGCATATTTTATATATTTCTATTACACATTAAATATGATATTTTTAATGATTACATAAATTATTCAACACATGAATATTTTATATAATTCATTTAGACAATAAAAATGATATTTTTATCGTTCTAACATTTTATTCAATACAATATAGTCAACAACCACATTACAGTCCATTCAATCCAAATAAACAACCATGGTTTGTACAATAAATAGTGTCGGAGGCTTCTAAGCCCCGTCTGCATCCTAGTATATAATAACTATAATTAATTTAAGCGAGAGAGAGTTCTCACTTTGGTTTTCCACTCCATTAGTTTTAATTTTTGAATTTTTGAATTGTTCGGATTTAGTTCTACCTTAAATTCTAACAAGCTCCAAATTTGACTCGGTTAGTCTTGTTGTGAAGCTCACGTCCCAACGATCGCAATAGATCCTGTTTCACGTGATTTGGAGTTCATATGAGAAAGATAAGATCATATAAAGGTTAATGACATTTAAAAGATAATTAAATAATTAAATAATAAACCTCTTCTTCTTCAATTAACTTCAGGACGACGTTAGAACCCACTGCTCGAAACCTAGTCTTGATTTTTCTTCAAATCCATAGCACTTGTAGGCAATCGGAGTGTTTCACGATGCCAGCCTTCGAACGAGCTCTCCGGTGATGGCTCGACATCGAGCTTGAAGTCCAGGTGACGGCGGGAAAACGCTGCAACGCGGCGAACTTCAAGGGCACGATTATCAAAAATTACAGCGCCAGGGAAGATCTCACCGTATGGATCTGAAGATTATTCGATTATCTTCTAATTTTTTTAAGAACTACCTTGAATCGATCAGCGGATAAAGAGATTTTAAGGGAGAAAAGTTGGAATGATTTATCGCGTTCAACTAGATAGAGCGGCGAGTCCTAGAAAATAAAATTAGGTTTTTCTAAATTTTCATTGGCCCGAAAAAATATATATATATATAATTTTTAATTTCAAAAAATACCCTTATATTGATACAAATTCCAAACCAATCCCAATGACTGTCGCCCCTAGCTAAGCATCCCCATTCCGAACACAATGGAATATGTCCCATAAGCCAATTCTAATGTTTTGATCAGTTTTTCTTTTAACTAAAATATAAATCAATATAAATTTAATTTAAACGTACATTATAATTTACTTGGGCCATATACTGACTCCAAAAATTCCAAAAAATAAATCTAGCTATGTTTTGATGATGCAGTCCTAACAAAACTAATTTAGTTGAATTGGGAGACCGTTTGAAAGATGGCCATTTTTTGTCGATCCAATTCAAATTTAAATTGACCAAAACACGTTTAAATTTATTGCGCTGACATATTAAATCCAAAAATTAGGAAATTTTAAACCTAGCAGTAATTTGACATTCCGAATCCAACAAAAGTGGTTTCGTCAAAAACGGAGGTGTTTGTAAAATGGCTATTTGTTATATTGTATTAAATTCCATAGCGACTATTTTGAATTTTAAACTGGACATAACGTTCAATTCCCATTATGAAATCTGGATTTTTCACATTTGTTAGAAAGATATAATTAAACAGATTCAAATATTTCTTGTTTTACTGAAATTCGATTTATTTTGAATTCTGCACATTCATTTGAAATTTAAAATCGCATTTTCAAACTACCGCGCCATTTCAGGCTTGTTTTATAATTAAAATAAATTTATACATTTTAACTTCGATAAAAATAAATTTTTAGTCATTATTATTTAAAATCATTTTATATTTTCAAAATACATTAAAATTTCTAAAGCAAATTTTTTAAATTGGTTCTGAAAAACCGGGTTGTTACAATAAATGTATCAATCATAGACGGCATGAGCGCCCCATCCCACTAGTCGCCATATAGGTTTACAACTAAAACTGAAAAGTCATGTATTGAAAATTGGATTTCCATCATGAATCAAGGCAAGATATCTTTCTTCCGATTCGAGACACTCTAGCCCGTGCCTTAGGATTTAGCCGCAACTGCACTAGGGAGCGGCAAGGCTGGTCCACATTTACTATAGTGGATTAGTTATTCCTGAACAATACGTTTCCCTGCCCTATGGGGCATAAAATCTAGCAATATGTCGACCATATCAAGAGCCACTATGTATTCAAATCCGAGGTACCTCGCTTTCCAACATCCACATAAGTAAAATGTTTGGGCTCCATACCTTGACATCACTCCTAAATAGAAAGAAACGCATGCCCTCCCTGCGGTCCCTCATCCCGTTTCTGGCTCATACCGGGGTGTGAAGCTCGCGAATTAACGCTATACACAAAGCTATGCTACTTACAGCCATGTTTTGATCATCATCGACGAGACTCCGCTTTTCAACAAAAGCCTTGATCATTTGCATCTTAGCATGCCACATTGATAATTCACGCCATACAACTGATGTCTATCAATATATAACCTCTAAGCTCGTATGTCTCAGAGAAGGGTGTTAAGCAAGAGAATAAATTCTCCACCACCAAATAGATATATATTTAATGGAAATCAATCAACACAGAATGAAATCCAATGTTAGACACATATCCATTTACAAGTCCGTTATGGGTCTGAACGAAACCGGAGGTACCTTATTCCTCATCCCATATGTCCAATACAGGACAGAGGTCCTCGCATATCTGGTCGATCTCCAAGTACGTCTGGATGATCACCACTTATTACCTTGTCTAGGGTGTACCGCCCAATCAATACATCCGTAATCATCCAAACGATGTGAAGATCTCCGGTCTTCAACTACCATCTTCATCGTCGACTTTTAGTCGCCATATCAGTTATTCAAAATGGGATAAACCCGGTCTTTCCGAATAACTCGTGTATTTTATAATCAATAATCAAGTGCTACAAAAACACATCATACACCTCATTCCAATTCAGAATATTCTTTTATTCAAATATTCACATCTTTAGGGAAAGGTTCCCGATAATTTTATCAAAGATAAATTCTTTTAAATTTTCTCTTTAATCTTCCTTTTTAATATCGTTTTCAAAAGATTTTACTTTATATTTTAATAATTCTAAACCAAATTAAGGTTTATGAAACTAGTTGGGAATATTGAGCCTTACCGACGTAATCATTTATTTTATCTTCCCAATCCCAACCTTTTCATGCCATAGAGAAAAAATGGTAGTACTCCATATCTAACACCCACTGTGTTATCGGTAAAATTAATTAACATTTCCCATTCAAATCTAATTAAATATTTGACTATCTCCTAGAGTAGAACTGGTGGTACTCCATTCTCGATCATTTCATGAATTCGATAAATTTAATTATCCCATTCTCATTCCGATCTGATTAAAGAGTTATTAAAAATCCACTTTGTTTTAATCTTCCTAAACCATTATTTAATGATTATTCAACTTTAGGAAATCAATCCTGCCTTTAATTAGGTTAAAGAACCAATGTCACAACAAATACAGTTCACGATAAACCCCAAAATTATATTCCATCAAAATGGAATCTTCATGGAAATCAGATCAGTCAAAATCAATATGAATTTCTATATTCGAATAATAATATAAACGGAATAAAGGCGAAGCCTTTTTAAATTCTATATATAGTAATGGTCTTCCTTCACAGAAGCTCATCTCGATTATTACCAAATCGAATTCCACTCGATTCCAATTTAATATATTAAGTTGGAAAACTTTACTTTGGAAAATTTCCATTAAATCTTAATAAAAAGTTTTATAAATTCCAAATCATAACTTCACTGTTAATTAGGTTAAAGAAAAATGTTATTTAAAACACCATTCATGATAAACCCAAAAATCCAATTTCAATACAATTCCAATTAAATATTAATTGGTAAGCTTCTCTAAATCTTAATTAAAAGATTTATTCTTTTCTTAACTTGGTTTAATAACAGTGTTACTAAAGACACCATTTATAACATACCCAAAATCCAATTTGATATTAAATACAAGGCTCTAAATAGAAATTATGTCGGCTTATATTCAATATCAAATTTTGAAACTAACGGATATCGTTTTGGGAATAACGATATATGTATCCTCCAAATTCCTCAACAATATCCATATAATTATGGAATCAATTAACAAAATATTCCGAAGATTATTTCCACTCAAATCCATTCCAATTCATTCATTGGAAAATTGTGGTTATACCCAAACCTATTTACGAATCCAATTTATTTAATTGAAAACATTGGATTATTATTCTAGTTAATAACTTGTTCATTTCGATAAAAATATATTTTTATCTTTTCAAACTTGGAATTTTTCATCCAACATCTTTTAAAATCATTTATTATGATTTTACATAATTTTTCCATATTTTTAATAATTTTATTAAGGCCCTTTCAGTCGATTTCCAATATCGGTCATCGAACTACATCCATAGCGACCTTTTCCATAACAGATTTGGACATATCTTGCAATCTAACCGTTAGATTTCAAATCTCTTATTATCATTCGAAATCTCTTTTCGATATGAATCCAACGGTTCCGGTTTTAGGAGAATCCGATGGTCGGATCTCTTGCTATGTCAATTCGAAGTTAATGGTCGAAATTCACGAATGGTCGCTGCTCGGCGCTTTCTATTCAAGCCATTTAATATATATAATATATATATCATCGATTTCCATTCAAAACATATTTTATAAATCGTTTATAAACTCATTTAAAAATGATTTCAACTTCATTTTCAAATTTTAACCAAATTTGAATACTCCATATCACTGTAATACTGAAATGATAATATTTTCAAAATATCAGATTTTGAAATCCATTTCTTTTTCATATTCATTATAAAATGAATAAAACAGATAGAAAAATCGATTCGAGTAAAAATGGCATTTACCTACTTACTCGGCTTCATATATTCCAATATTTTCGTATCCATCCAAAATCGGACATCAAAATCATATTTTAATTCTTCACTGAATATTCTTTTAAAATATTCGTTATTTTCTGAATCGTAATGCGACTCAATCAATTACCATATAATTTTAGTTATATGGATTTCATACACTGCGTGTGTTCAACAATAATGATAAATAATCATTAACCGTTCAAACATCATCTAGAGTGCAATTTACCACTGTATAAGCATTAAAATAAATAAATAACGCTTATACAGTATGTCCATTAATCGATCGACATACAACTAAATATTGGGATTAGTGTATGTCAAATATCATCCCAATACCCGTGTGGGGTTTTCAAACAACAACAATCTATTTTAAATAATCATTGGTTAATAAATTTAACCAGTTCTAATTCAATTTGAATTATTTTTCTAATTAACCAATTTTCACTGTTTAAATTATAAATGGATATTTATAATTTAATTTCAACTACCACATTAATGTTAACATTATTTTCAATATGTTAAACATTTCAGCATCACAATCAAAACACAATACAGCTAATTAAATTGACCATGGTTTGTGGACGAGGGAGGTGAGCTAACAGGCACATTATACAATTTATAATGATTAAAACTGATAAAAATCTACACTGGCAATTCTATATATTTTTGTACATGAATACAATAACATAATAAACTAATTTTGAGTGAGAAGGAGTTCGCACATTGGTTTCCACTCCACCATTCTTTATCTAAAGATTTTAATACAGTTCGAGTTCAAATTTGTCTCAAACTCTAATTTGCTCCATTTTCGTTTTCGTCAGTCTTTTCGCGTAGTGCTCACTTATACGATTCCAACGGAGTTGATTTCGTTCAATTACGTTTCTGTTTGCACGAGATATGATATTACAAACATTTAATCACTTAAACTACAAATAAAAAATTAATTAACTTAATTAATTTTCTTAACTAATTCACTAATCCTTCTCTCCCTTCATCTCTTTTAATTTGTCTAGACTGTGAATCAAAAAGTCGAGCTCGCAACTAGGGATTGAAACCCTCCTCACCACAACGCGCCGAAGTCAGATTGACCACCGTCACTCAAGGCAGCGCGGCACCCTCCACCCTCGCTTGGTAGCTCCTCGAACTCGGTGGCCACCAGATCTGGGAAAACGCGATCGAACTCAACCAATTCATCGCCAAAAACCAAACAGCATACTCCACCATACTCGATCAACTTCATATGAAATAGAAGAACACCTAATGCTCTTGATTTTTGGTTCAGAATATTTTTCGAATTGATTAAGGGATTTCGCGAAATTTAGAGGAGAAGGACCAAAAATATCGGCCTTTGAAATTGTGAACGGCGGTGCATCTGATTTAGTAAATAGGGTTCCCGAATTTTTCCCTTTTATAATAATTATTTTATTAATCATTTAATTCTCATATTATTCGTTTATAGCTCCGAACTCCAAATCGAACCCAACGACTGTCGCCCTAGCTAAATAACCCCATTCCGGACAAAATGGGATATGTTATGTAAGCCAATTCAGTTGTTTTGATCAGTTTTCGTCAGAATAAAAATATAAATCAATATATATTGAATTCAAATGTACATTTTAATTTACTAGGGCAACATATTGACTCCAAAAATTACAGAATAATAAATCTAGCTATGTTTTGACGATACTGTCCTAACAAAACTAATTTCAATGAATTTGGAGGCCATTTGAAAAATAGCCTTTTTTTAGTTGATTAAATTTAAACTGAAATTACAAAAAACGTTTAAATTTACCACACTCACATATTAATTCCAAAAATTATGAAATTTGAAACCTAACAATAATTTGACATTCCAGATCCAACAAAAGTGGTTTCGTTGAAAACGGAGATCGTTTGCAAAATGGCTATTTTTAAGGGATATATATTATATTAATATATATATTCCATGGCGACTATTCTAAATTTTGAACTGGACATAACCATCAATTTATAAAGTGAAATCTCAGTTTCTTACATTCGTTAGAAAGATACAATTAAATAGATTCCATCATTTCTTGATTTACTGAAATCCTATTTATATTGAATTCTGTACATTCACTTGAAATTTAAAATCAAATTTTCAAACTGTCGCGCCATTTCAGGCTTGTTATATAATTAGAATAAATTTATATGTTCTAACTACCTTTAAAATAATTTTTTGGTCGTTGTTATTTAAAATAAATCATTTTAAGTAATCAAAATACATTAACAAAAAAAAAAAAAATTAAATTGGTTCAGAAATTCCTGGTTGTTACAAAAACTAAGGCTTCAATCCTAACCAAATCCTTGTCGCAGTTCAACTGTGGAATCTCTACTAATTGGTACTCATAACGAACAAGCTCCACCTTTCCCTGCGTTAATTCCCCTACCCTTTTTCAACCTCGCAACCTTCATCTTGCAAAGCATGGCATAATCAAACCCACTGATCATACTTTCTTTCAATTCACACCGTCTCCAATTCACCAGATCGCTACAGGCTTTCCCCCAAATTCACCGCGAGTTTTGACATCCTGATTTGCAAATCACGACTTCTCCAATCACCTCCACAATCTGTTTACTTCAAAAATCAACTCGCAGCTTCTTCACATAATCACAACTTCGGTTTCCTCCACTCATTCGCGATTTCAACTCCAAACAATCACGTTTCCTGCTAGAGGCATCGAACCTTTGGTTCGAATTTCCTTCAATCCTCTCAACATCCAACAACTTCGACTCCCCCACTGTCGATAAACCATGCCCTAGCCGTTGCGAATCCCTTAAGGGCTTTGCCTAAATCCACGTCGAGCTCCATATATTTGCATCGCACCCCTCGTATTTGTTATCAGAATCGATGTCGACCCTTCTGAAATCGAACTAAGGCTTGCAATTTTTATTTATTTGAATTATAAGAACGGCAGCCATTTTAATTGTTCGAAGCTTTCTGGCTTTTTTATTGAGGAACTAAAATGAAATAAGGCAAACAGGTGTATCGTGATTTGTAGAAGATGATCGCTTAACTATTAAGGAATTTGTCTGTGAAAAGTACCAAGGTAGAGTGCGAGAATTAATACATAGGTTGTACGTAATTTAAATACTTAAGATAGAAGGAAACCCTTTTTATAAATTATTAATTTATTTATTTTAGTTTTGAATTAACCTATACGATATAAATTAATTAAATTATCCTGCTGATTTCGAATGAATGCAACAACCGACATTCCTAGGGTTGTACCACTATTCTCAACACACTGGAAAAGGCTTTGAAACCCCATTTTATCGTCTGGAGTAAATATTAGTTTAAATCGATATAAATTGAAATTCAAAACAATTTAATTCCTGGATAATAAATTATTATTATCATTATATATATCCAAATAAAATTTCTATAAATTATTTGAATCAAGTGGGCTTAGTTTTAAATTTCGTTTAGATCACGTATTATGATTATTATATATATCAAAATAAATCGTATCTCGATTATTAAATCGATAACTCAATGTAAAAATCGATTTATATTATCAAATCAATATTTAAAACCATGTTAAATATTTTAAAATAAATCGATAAAAATACGGATCGTTACATCCCCCCCTTAAAAAAATTTCATCCCCGAAATTACTATGGTAGGAAAAATGTTATAAACCCGTCACTTTTCCAAAACCCACTTATGTGAAATTCAAAATTTCTCATTTGCACAATTTTATTTCTACCAAAACCTTTGGTTTTCATTTATTACACATCATATACTCAAATTCGTTTTGAATGATTCACAATCAATTCATATTCCATTCAAATTGATTTTGATCAATTTATTCACTTAGATCCATTTAACTTGCTTAAGTTAAATTTAAATTCTCGAATTTTCATTTCAAATTCTTTTGAAATCACATAAATATATACATATATTTATCATCTTTCCAAATTCAAAACATTTGAATTTTTCAAATCAACTCGTTTTCTTTTAAACAAATATCTATCAAAACTTTTCTAATGTAGTAATCCATCACTTAGAAACTCGAAAATGAACACTGATGATGTCATGATCATTATCAGAATTATTTCCCAGCCACTGAAGTGAGTTCAGTGCTTTATCACTTTCAAAATCCATTCAAAACTATTTTGTTCAAAAATCCTTCCAAAACAAAGCTACATTATTCTAATATACTAGAAAATATTTTCAAACTTCCCAGGATTTAATTTTCAAATTTATGGTTCGAATTTAGTTTTAGTTAATCTCATTTGTATATCTTAGTCATATACAAATTGTATTTGGTTATATGTAACCATTCCAATTTCTTTATTATCTCATTTGATTATAATAATAACAACCAACACATCCATATATTATAATAATTTCAAAAAAAAAAAATTTCTATATCAAAATAGAATTTTGGGTAAAATTATTTCATTTACCCACTTTAAGACAATATTGTGTCCAATTGCTCTGCTTAAGTGTTTAGAAATTCCTATCGACTACGTGGCGTCCCACGATTCGATCAGAATTCATAAACCACTCAATAGACAAACCAACACAATATAAAACAACTTTTATATCAAATAACAAATACTCGCTCTCGTATATACACTCAACTCATTCTAGGATCCTACTGACCCTATCTCTAATAAGCACAACCTCACCAAAGCCTAGGTGATCGCTTAACCTAATCTCTGATACCAACTATAATGGCCTGCAAATCCGTGCTATTTGAGTTGACTACATACACCATACGTCCAACCCAAAATGCATAGAAATACGAATCGATATGAAATAAGAAGAAAAAGATAGAAGAAGAACAGATACTATAACACAGAATCTCACAACGCAGCAGAATAAAATATAATATATAATAGCTTTTGGAATACAAAATTTTCTGTATACATGTCATAATCAGAGTACAACACTCACAACACAGTGGAAAGACAATAACTAAATAATGCTGAAGCCTCCTACTCCAAGCTCCTTTAGATAAATCTGTAAAATCCTGAACTACTTGACTACCGTACAAATTTGGGCTCCCAAGAGTTTAGGGAAAACATAGAAAAATAAACTTCGGGTCAGTCATGGGACTGGTATGAGTAAACAATTTAAAACAGTTTAAGAAAATGAATGATATCTCATAAGACCACGCCGTATAACACGGAACAGGTTATTCTCCTTATGAGAATCCAAAACACTTGATTCAACTTTCAAAATCCTTTTGAAATAAACGATAATCTTTATATTAAAACTCTTTTGATATTATAATAGTGTCTAAATCAAATAAATAACAATCTAGTGGAACGTTTGCATCTCATATTCCCCATATATAATATACAATCAAAACCACGAGCAATTATTGGGTAATTAATTTCCAACTATGAAAAGGTATGTATCCACCTTCTGATAGTGTATCTCTAGAGAGGAATACATTGGGATCAACAAGAACATCTTGTAACCCGACCACACATGACCAATCACTCATTTCGTTTGAGTTTATCGAATGTATCTCACCAACATTTGGGATTAGCAACCTTTTCCCGAAAGGGATAGCATCGAATAGAACAAAGAATGAAATTAATTTCTCTAGATAAGTTATAATACACTCTAAGCTATCCACTTAGCCATGCTTTCTGCCCGATTTTTGTCATTTCCTGGTTGTTGAGGCCTGAAGCTACGATTACTTACCATTCCTTGATAGCACAATCACTTTAAATGCCACTTTGTCAGATCCGTTAATCATTAATTGATTTGCACCAATATATTAAGGATATTATGCTAAGAGAATAAATTCTAAAACACCATATATATCTATACAGACCAACATATGTGATTATTGGAAATACTCTGTCAGACACTCGTCCATATATGTTCGTTTTGGGACTGAACGAAACCGATGGCATAATTTTCATTAATCCATCTTAGGCAATTTATACCTAAGATTAACAGAAAAAGCCCTTGCACTTTACTCCGTCTTCGATTATCTTCATAAAATCCGATTCGCAGCGCTACCACCAATACAGAGTGGCTCTTGGATAATAATCCAACTGGTCTCCCCATATTAACAACGATATTGGCAAATACTTTGATAGTCGGTTATTTAACTATCAAAGAAAAACAAACATCCATTCAAAGCATCAAACAATCAGTGGGCCCCTTAATTAATTTTTCACTAATTAAATCACTTCTCCATTTCCTTATAAATATTAGTTAACCAAATATTTTCAACAATCATCTTGGCCTCTTACGCTATTTGGAAAACATTTACATATATTGCCTTCTTTTATTTTCTATACTTGGAAAATATCTTCTATTTATAATTGGAAACATTCCAATTATTTATCTCTTCCACGACCGTACATTTCTACACGCAGGAAATACTATATTTCCAAAATTCCATTTATTTGGATTAAAATGTGTAACAACCCGGAAAATCGGAACCAATTTAAAAAATTTATTTTGGCAATTTTAATGAATTTTGAATATTTAAAATGATTTATTTTAAATAATAACGACTAGAAATTTATTTTGAAAAGAATTAGAATGTATAAATTTATTTAAATCGAAGTTATAATATAAATATTAATTTTAATTATAAAAGGAATTCGAAATGGCCCGGTTGTTTGAAGATTCGATTTCAAATTTCAAATGAATGTACAGGATTCAAAATAAATCGGATTTTGGTAAAACCAGAAATATTTGAATCTGTTTGAAAATATCTTTCTAATGGATGTGAAAAATCCAGATTTAATAACGGGAATATAAAGTTACGCCCAGTTGAAAATTCAGAATAGTCACTATGGAATTTTATATAAAATATAGCCCTTAAAAGTAGCGATTTTGCAAACGACCTCCGTTTTCGACGAACCAGTTTTTTTGGATCCGGAATGTCAAATTATTGCTAGATTCCAATTTTCATAATTTTTGGAATCAACATGTGAGCGTGGTGAATTTAAACGTGTTTGCTAATTTCAGTTTGAATTTAATCGACTGGAAAATGACAGTTTTTCAAATGGTCTCCAAATTCGATGAAATTAGTTTTGTTAGGAGAGTATCGTCAAAACATAGCTACATTTATTTTTCGGGAATTTTTGGAGTCAGTATGTGACCCCAGTAAATTAAAATGTGCATTAGAATTTAAAATATAATGATTTATATTTTAAATTTAGCGGAAACTGATAGTAATAGCCGAACTGGGTTACGAAACATATCCCACTGTGTTCGGAATGGGGGTAGTTAGTTACGGGCGACAGTCATTAGGATTCGTTTGGAGTTCATGGTGTTAAACAACTAATTGATGAATTAAAATATTATTGAATTATAAAATATAATATATATTATACCCCCTTTCTTTTTCTCTCAGAACCAAGACCTCCTCCCCCTCCCCTCCCCCCCCCCCCCCCGGTCGTTCCCAAATTCGCACCCCTTTCCTCGAGAAACCGCCGCCCTCTCTTCCACACCGTCGTGCCACCTCCCCGCGACCACCAGGCCACGGCGAGACCCCCTATCTCCGACGCCCTCTCTCCTCTTTCCCCCTCCTGAAACCACAAACCTCCTCAACCAAATAGAGCCGCCGCCGCCAGAAAGGGACCGCCGGAGCCAACGCGCCACGCCGGAGAAGCGCTGCCACACCTTGGACGACGCGCAAACCTTCCCCCTACAAACAAAAACTGAAAAGCAAAGGTGAGTTTTTTTGTTTAATAAAATTCTGTTTTTTATATGAAATAACATTGTTTGTAAAAAGAATTGAAATTTATATATATTTTTGATTGTTTAAAGATTTAATTTTTAAAAATAGAAAAGATTTGATTTTTATAAATGGAAAACATTGATTTTTTTAAAATAGAAAAGATTTGATTTTAAAAATAGGAAAGATAAGATTTTTAAAATAGAAAGGATTAGATTTTTATTTGTTTGAATAGAGATTAAAAATATTATTCTTATTTGTTTGAATATGAAAAGATATGATTTTTGAAAATATAAAGATATGACTTTTGAAAATATAAAGATATGATTTTTGAAAATATAAAGATATGATTTTTGAAAATATAAAAATATGATTTTTATTATGAAGATAGTGAAAAGAAAATGTGATTTTTGCTTAAACATTAACAATATAAAAATATGATTTTTATATATATAGCAAAATAAAATTGTGATTTTTAAATATAGAAACATCATATTAAAAATGTGATTTTTTACTATGAACAGCGTGGAAAAGTATGCGTTGGAATTTCGGGCAAATCCAAACGGTTCAGAAATTTAGAAATAACACTGGAGGAGTGGATGCCAAAGGTGAGAACTTCTCACTTTAATTTATTTTCTTGTTAAATATATATACTAGGATGCAGACGGTGCTTAGTAGCACCCGACATCTTTGTTTGAAACCATGTTTGTTTGTTTGGTTGGTGATTGGTTTATTTGTTTGAATTTGGTTTGGGAATTAAACTAAATTGATTAAAATTTGGTTTGTGTATGGCGCGAGCCAGTATTAGGCGAGGGATAAGGTTAGACCTTATTCCGTTTCTAGTATTGTACCGTTATGCTGCCGAAATTCTCTAAAAATGTTAGAACAATAAAAATATCATTTTTATTGTATAAATGAACTATATAAAATATTCATGTGTTTAAATAAATATTTTATAGTTAAAAATATAATTTTTAACGTGTACATGATTAAAATAAATATTCATTTACAAATCGGATGATTTGTTTATGTACACAAATTTAACTGATATTGATTGGGATGATATATTTTACACATCGCCCAACTAAATAAATAATAATCAGTGTCTGTTGTTTGAAAACCCCACACGGGTATTGGGATGATATTGGAAATACACTAATACCAAAATTTGGTTGTATGTCAATCGATGGGTTGACAGACTGTTGTAAGCGTTAATTATTTATATTTAACACTATGCAGTTGTGTAATGCACTCTGGATGATGGTTGACTGTGTTAGATTATTGTTGTGTACATGTGTGTATGGAATCCATATAAGTAAAATTATATGGTAATTGACTTTGTCTGATTCCAATTCAGAAAGAATGAATATTTTAAATTAATGAATGTTTTAAAATGAGGAATAATGAATATTTTAAAATAATATTCAGTAATGGATCAAAATATAATTTGGATGTTCGATTTGGGATGGACATGAAAATATTGAAATATATGAAGACGTGTCGATTAGATTAACGCCATTTTGACGTGAACGATATTTATATCGATATTATTCATTTTTATAATGAATATCGAAAAGGAAATCATTTCAAAATCTGATATTTTAAAAATATTATCATTTATATATTATAATGATAAGAAAAATTCAATTTTGATTTAAAATTGAAAATGACGTTAGAATCGTTTTAAAACGAATTTATAAAATACATTTTACATGGAAATCGATGAAATATATATAATATATATTATATGTATTTATTGGCCTGAATAGAACGCGCCGGGGCAGTTCGCGAATTTCGACCATTGACTTCGAATGGACATTACGGGAGATCCAACCGTCGGATTCTCCTAAAACTAGAACCATTGGTTTGTATCGAAAAGAGCTTTCCAACGAATATAATAGATTTGAAATCTAACGGTTGGATTTGGAATTATGTCCAAATCAAATTTGGAAAAGGTCGTTGTAAGTGCAGTTCGATGACCGTTTATGGAAATCGACAGAAAGAGCCTTAATAAAATTATTAAAAATATTGATAATTTGTGTAAAATCATAATAATTTGAAAAGAATTAGGATGAAAAATTCCATGTTTGTAAAGATAAAAGTATATTTTTACCAAAATGAACTAGTTATTAACTGGATTTGAAATCCAATAATTTTTAAATAAATAAATTGGATTTGAAATGGTTTTAAAAATAACCAGAATTTCCAATATATGAATTGGAATGGATTCGAATCGAAATTATCTGCAGAATATTTCGATATTGGATTCCGTGATTATACAAATATTATGGAGGAATTTGGAAGATATATATATCGTTATTCCCAAAACGATATTCGTTGATTTCAGAATTTGATATTGAATATAAGCCGATATAATTTCTATTCAGAGCCTTGTATTTGATATCGAATGGGATTTCGGGTTTGTCGTGAATGGTGTCGTCATTAACACTGTTCTTAAACCCAATTGAGAAAAGAATAAATCTTTTAATTAAGATTTAGTGAAGTTTTCCAATCAATTAAGATTTAATTGGAATTGAACAAAAGAATTGGATTTGGGTTTGTCGTGAATGGTGTCTAAAATAAAACTGTTCTTAAACCCCGTGTGAAAAGAATAAATCTTTTAATTAAGATTATTAGATTTTCCAGTTAATTAACATTTAATTGGAATAAAATGGGATGTGAATTGGGTTTATTGTGAACTGTGTTTTAAACAACATTCGTTCTTTAACCCGATTTACTGTGGAATGTGATTTGGAATTTATAAATCTTTTTATAAAGATTTAATGGAAAATTTTCAAAGTAAAATTTTCCTATTTAATATATTAAATTGGAATTGAATGGAATTCGATTTGGTAATAATCGAAGTGAGCATCTGTGGAGGAAGACTGTTTATATATATATATATATATATATATATATATATATATGGAATTTAAAAGGCTTTGTCGTTATGCCATTTATATTATTAGTCAGATACGGAAATTGATATCGATTATATATTGATCTATTTTCCATGAAGATTCCATAATTAATGAAATGTGATTTGGGTTTATCGTGAACTGTGTTTGAAATGACATTAGTTCTTTAACCCAGTTAACGATAGTATTACATGTCTAACATTGTATTTCGAAATGTATGGTTAATCTCTGCTAAATATATATATTTTTGGTGGTGTAGAATTTATTCTCTTGCTTAACACCCTTCTCTAAGACGTACGAGCTTAGAGGTTATATATAGGCAGAAATCAACAGTACTGTGTAGATTGTCGATGCGGCATGCTTGATTTTCCAAAATTAAATAATTATTAATATAGATTTTTGGGTAGATTAAAATCAAGTGGAGTTTTAACGAATCTTTAATTAGATTGAAATGCGAATGTGATAATTTAAATTATCAATTTGAAAAATGATCGAGGGTGGACTATCACCAGTTTTGCTCCAAGCGATAGTTAAATCTTTAATTAGATTTGAACGGGAAATGTTAATTAATTTTACCGATAACACCGTGGCGTCAGATATGAAGTATTACCAGTTTTGCTTCATGGGATGAATAGGTTGGGATTGGGAATCAAAATAAAAGATTACTTTGGTAAGGTGCGCTAATCCCGACTAGTTTGGATAAACCTTAATTTGGTTTGAACTAATATCCAAAGAAAGATTAAAGAATAAATTTAAAGAATTTATCTTTGACAAAATTAACGGGAACCTTTCCCAAAGGATATGAATATTTAAATAAAAGAATATTTAGAATTAGAATGAGGCGTGTGTTGTGTTTTATAGCACTTGTTTATAATATACGCGAATTATTTGGAAAAGTTGGGTTTATACCCATTATGAATAACTGATTCGACGATAAGTCGACGATGAAGACGGTGGTTGAAGACCAGAGGTCTTCACATCGTTTGGATGATTACTGATGTCTTGATTGGGCTTTACACCCAAGACAAGGTAATAAGTGGTGATCGTCCTGATGTACTTGGAGATCGACCGGATATGCGTGGACCTTTCTCCTGTATTGAATATATGGGACAAGGAATAAGGTGCCTCCGGTTTCGTTCAGACCCAGAGCAAACTTGTAAATGGACGTGTGTCTGACATTGGATTTTATTCTGTGTTGATTGATCTCTTTTAAATATATATCTGTTTGGCGGCGGAGAATTTATTCTCTTGCTTAACACCCTTCTCTGAGATGTACGAGTTCAGAGGTTATATATCGATGAACATCAGTCATATGGTGTGAATTGCCGGTGTGGCATGTTGAGATGCAAATGATTAAGGCTTCTGTTGAAAAGCAGAGTCTTGTGGTTGATGATCAAAGCACGGCTTTAATATAGCATAGCTTTGTGTATAGCGTTAATTCGCGAGCCTCACACCTCGGTATGAGTGAAAAATGGGATAAGGGACAACAGGGAGTGCATGACGTTTCTTCCTGGCTATGGGTGGTATTTTGGTATGGAGCCCAGACATTTATTTATTTTTACCTATGTGGATGATGGATAGCGAGGCGCCTCAGATATATCGGTTACTACGGAGCCAAAGGATATAGGTCCTATAGGACAGGGAAACGTGTGTTCAGCAATTGCCAATCCTCAAACGTAAGAGAGGACCGACCCTGTAAGATCCAGGGGCTGCCCAGAGTGTGCAGTCCCGAGGCATTTGCGAGAGTATCTCGAAGCGGTTAGGTGTACATCCTTGCCTCGACTCATGTCGGAAATCCAATTTCCATTATGTAGCTTTCAGTTTTGATTGTAGAGCTTAGTATGGCGACATGATATATGGTACCCATGTCGTCTATGATTGATACATTTATATTTGAAGTTGTTTTATACATTATGCACTTGTAATAGTATCAAATGATTTGTTTTAAACGTACTAAGCATATTTGGCTATTATAAGGGAAAACTCTATCCTCTGGCTTACGTTGCATTTTGTGATGGGACCTGAGTCTTATAATAGATTTATTTTCCAAAAAGCATTGCGCTCTTTATTCTATGCACTGGTATTTTTGGGAGGAAAACAATTCCATGTTATACGTCGTGGTCCCTTGATTTACTTTATGTGGAAATTAGGCTAAGGTCCCTATTTTGAAACTTAATTAGGCTCAGGTCCGGTCATAAACTTATTGTAAATTAGGTCCCTATTTTTCTATTTAGAAAAATTGCATATATTTATGCAACAATTCATCAACGTTAGTTCAACTTTATTTGCATACATGTATGAAACAATTTAGAATATTTCGTTCAGAATAGTTGCATACATATATGCAAAAATTCACAATATTTGCATACATGTATACAAATATTCGTTCAGAATAGTTGAATACATGTATGTAAATATTTTGAATAGTTGCATACATGTATGCAAAAATTTAGAATATTTGCATACATGTATGCAAGTATTCGTTCAGAATATTTGCATACACGTATGCAAATATTCATCAGAATAGTTGCATACATGTATGCAAAAATTCAAAATATTTTCATACATGTATCCAAATATTCATTCAGAATAGTTGCATACATGTATGCAATTTTTTTGAATATTTGCATACATGTATGCAAATATTCGTTCAGAATAGTTGCATACATGTATGCAACTATTTTGAATATTTGCATACATGTATGCAACTATTCTGAATATTTGCATACACGTATGCAAATATTCATTCAGAGTATTTGCATACATGTATGAAAATATTATGAATAATACGTAAAAATGAAAACAGGGACTAAATTTACAATAAGTTTATGACTGGATGTGAGCCTAATTTTGAAACTTAATAGGGACCTGTAGAAAACGCACCCTTACTTTATTTTAATGTAAAGTGTTAAATAACTGTTTTAGTTCTCGCACCAATCACATGACTTACCTGGAGTTTATTGTTTTAACTTAAACTCTTGGTGCCCCTATTTTCCCCATGGGCAACTATTAGTTTTGGTTTTGGAGATATTATATTCACAGGATCCTGGTTTATAGCTGGAGCTATATTTGGAACGCTCTTTATCCATGTATTTCTTTCAGTTGTGTTTTGTATTATTTTCCGCTGCATTATAATTTGTAAATCACTGACATTTATCAAATGTATATTATTTGTTCATACTCTTTATATTCTTGTACTTTGATGTAAGTTGTTGTAATAAGCAATGAAATGTTCTTTTGTTTGTGTTCTAATTTTTCGTGTTCTCAACTCAATCCGGCCTTTCCCGTAAGGGCGAGTTTGGGTCGTTACATTTGGTATCAGAGCTTTGGTTTTACAGAGCTCGAGAACAAGACACATTAGAACCAAACGAAAGAATTCATCAGAGATTGGATTAGTAATATCCAATGAGAATGACTCGTTAGAGATGGGATCAGTAGTATCCTGGAATGAGTTGAAAGAGTGTTATTTTTAAAATAAAAGTGACAACAAATTTTGTTTTGAAATTTAAATCTTGTTAAATGTATTTTATTATTTATTTTATATTGAATTTGGACAATCTAGTATATGAAAATTTTGCATATATGCCTTGCAAACGTGTATAAGAAGCCTCAAATATGCTGGATAGATATAGAATCACACTCTAATCGCCCAGAGATGATCCTGTTGATTAACCGGTTATCGTCAGTATTTATGTTCGAGTTTCGAAAGTGTGATATCTATACATTTCCAATTGACTGGTGTGAGAACCAAAACTAGATAGTGTATATTGTTGTGACTTGGCATCAAAAATGGATTTTTATATATATAAAAGTTATGAATTTGAAACGATAATCAACTAATTGATTGTCGATTGTGTTGTTTGATTATTGGTTTGATTAATTAAAATTCTTGAACCATTAAGCCAAATTGAGTCAAATATTGAACTAAATTGAAAATTGATTGAAATTACATGCATGCACATGTATATGTATTGAACATGACATATCAAGGAAGTTAAGCAAAGGAATAAAATTGTTTGCCCGACAAATAGGTACATGTTTACTAACTTATTGGGTTTGGATGATTTTATGAGTCGATTGGCTAGTCACTTGGCTTTTTCTTTTTCTTTTTGGATGATGAGGGCACTGCGTGGCTAGTTGTGGTCTTAAATGACTCCCCGTACAAAGGAGGTTATGGCAAAAAAATTAAAAAATTTAGGGTGTTAGCCAAATTTTTGAAAAGTTATAAAATTCTTAGAAACTGAAAAGTTGAAGAATGAAAGCCAGAATGAAAGTTGAGTTGACTGTTAAACAACTTTCAGCTCCGTTCCTTTTCGAGGACGAAAAGGTTTTAAGTGGGGGAGATTGTAACAACCCGGAAAATCGAAACCAATCCAAATTTTTTATTTTGGCAATTTTAATGAATTTTGAATATTTAAAATGATTTATTTTAAATAATAACGACAAGAAATTTATTTTGAATAGAATTAGAATGTATTGATTTATTTAAATCGAAGTTAGAATATAAATATTTATCTTAATTATAAAAGGAATTGGAAATGGCGCGGTAGTTTGAAAATTCGATTTCAAATTTCAAATGAATGTACAGGATTCAAAATAAACCAAATTTTGGTAAAACCAGAAATATTTTAATCTGTTTGAAAATATCTTTCCAACGGATGTGAAAAATCCAGATTTCATAATGAGAACAAAAGGTTATATCCAGTTGAAAATTCAGAATAGTCGCTATGAAATTTTATATAAAATATAGCTCTTAAAAGTAGCTATTGTGCAAACGACCTTCGTATTCAACGAGACCACTTTTGTTGGATCTGGAATGTAAAATTATTTCTAGATTCCAATTTTTATAATTTTTTGAATCAATATATGAGCGTAGTGAATTTAAACGTGTTTGGTAATTTCAGTTTGAATTTAATCGACTGGAAAATGACTGTTTTTCAAACCGTCTCCAAATTCGACGAAATTAGTTTTGTTAGGAACGCATCGTCAAAACATAGCTAGATTTATTTTTTTGCGAATTTTTGGAGTCAGTATGTGGCCCTAGTAAATTAAAATGTGCGTTAGAATTTGAAATATAATGATTTATATTTTAAATTTAGTGGAAACTGATCGTAACAGCTAAATTGGGTTACAAAACATATCCCATTGTGTTCGGAATTAGGGTAATTAGCTATGGGGGACCGTCGTTGGGATTCATTTGGAGTTCGTGGTGTTAAACAACTAATTGATAAATTAAAATATTACAAAATTATAAAATATAATATATATTATACCCCTTTTGTTTTCTCTTAGAACCAAGCTCTCCCCCCCACCCCACGTCATTCCCAAATCCGCACTCCCCTTCCTCGAGAAACCGCCGCCCCCCCTTCCAGACTGTCGTGCCATCTCCCCACGACCACCAGACCACGGCAAGACCTCCCTCTCTCCTCTTTCCCCCTCCTGAAACCGCAAACCCCTCAACTAAATAGAGCCACCGCCGCCAGAAAGGGACTGCCGGAGCCACCGCGTCACGCCGGAGAAGCGCCGCCACCCCATGGCCGACTCGCAAACCTTCCCTCTGCAAACAAAAACTGAAAAGCAAAGGTGAGTTTTTTTTATTTATTATTTTGTTTAATAAATTTCTTTTTTATATGAAATAGCATTGTTTATAAAAAGAATTGAAATTTATATATATATATATATATTTATTTATTTGTTTGTTTAAAGATTTGATTTTTAAAAAATAGAAAAGATTTTATTTTTAAAAATAGAAAAGATTTGATTTTTTAAAACAGAAAAGGTTAAATTTTTAAAAATAGGAAAGATAAGATTTTTAAAAATGGAAAGGATTAGATTTTTATTTGTTTGAATACCGATTAAAAATATAATTTTTATTTGTTTGAATATGAAAAATTATGATTTTTGAAAATATAAAGATATGATTTTTGAAAATATAAAGATATGATTTTTGAAAATATAAAGATATGGTTTTTGAAAATATAAAAATATGATTTTTGTTATGAAGATAGTGAAAAGAAAAT
Organism: Allium sativum; assembly: GCA_030737875.1. Classification (NCBI taxonomy): domain Eukaryota; kingdom Viridiplantae; phylum Streptophyta; class Magnoliopsida; order Asparagales; family Amaryllidaceae; genus Allium; species Allium sativum. Next base: position 880,576,705 of record CM060909.1, read on the forward strand.
GTGATTTTTGTTTATACATTAGCAATATAAAAATATGGTTTATATATATAGCAAAACAAAAACGGGATTTTTAAATATATAAACATCATATTAAAAATGTGATTTTTACTATGAACAGCGTGGAAAAGTATGCATTGGAATTTCGGGCAAATCCAAATGGTTCAAAAATTCAGAAATAAAACTGTAGGAGTGGATCCCAAAGGTGAGAACTGTAACGACCCAAATTTCTGGTTGATTGATTTTAAAATATTTAATATGGTTTTAAATATTGAATTGATAATGTAACATCCCTTCTTTTTGACCGCTTCAAATTGGAAATTTAGCCAACTTAAAGCGTTCAATCGATGGATCGTTATTTAGCTTATAGAGTGTAAAACAGAATCAACATAGAAAATACAGGATAAATAATTAACACAGTATTGAACAGCGAATTGAACTTTTATTTATAAATCAGAATTTTTAATACAATATTTCTCTATACAGTGGAATTTGAAAACAACATGAATACCAGATAAATATTACTGTTTTTTTTTTGAAACTTCAGAGTGCGCATCTTCGAAATCCCCCAGCTTCACTAATCTTTGAATCCTGAGCTATAATCCTTGAATCTGTAATGCTCAGGGTCTGACACGAGCATTCCATGCAAAAACATAAAACACTCGAGTAAGGATTAATCACAGTTCAAGTAAATTAATTTCAATATAAACTGAAATATAACAGTTAACCCTATCATTGATAAATTAAACAGTTATGGTATCTATTCATATCATTTCTATTTATTTATGGAGACGAGCGGTATCCGGTGTTTGCGAGTGTACACGTATATATAATATACACGTGTACACCGCCTCAACATCCAAACGGAATATAAATGGAAGCATAAGCGATCCTGGAAGTTTGCATATACACGTGCGTGTGTATACACACACGTGTATTGCCTCCGCATTTCAGCAACTCGGCAAATATGCTTACAAGAGCAAGTATGAATCAACTAGCCACAATTTGTAAAGATCATTACATGTGCTTAAAATTTGAAACAAGCAAAGGTGCAGAACTAACAATATTTCGGATTTGCCAAATCATAGTATATAAAGACAATATATGACCAACTGAACATGCACACTGCTTTGGATAGTTCAGTCATGAATATGTGTTCCAAAGATGAATAAAAGTGCTTTACGGTTCAAGGCTATAGGGGCTAATATGTATGGCACCACAACATTTACATAGGTGCAGGTCACTAATATACAAGTATGAGTGACATAAATTCAACCTAACAACATTCATCACATAAATATAAAGGTTACCACATGGATAGGTGTTACTGCATGTAGCATAACATGAATGATTTATATGTAGAACAAGTGGTATAGCACCGTAATGTGATCAAGCTAAGTATCATTTCATATTAGTGTCTAAATGGAAACAAATTCATATAGCAAACTAGTGAATCAAGTCAAGTATGGCATAGTATCAGTTTTTATCTGCTCATATCAAGTAATTGATTGCAGAGAGGCAAAAGTTTAACAGACATCACAAGCAAAAGTTGGGTATATATCGGCATAGTATCAGGTTCTTCAGGTTATAACAAAGAAGTGGGAAGACAGGCAAGTGCCAGTAAAAAGGGTCAAGCTCAAACTTTATTAATAGCAGTTCAGAACAAAGCTTCTACAATTACCAGTTTATCATAGGTGACATAGAGGGATCATGCATAGCATCTGTTCAAATCATTTATAATAAAAGCCAAACATAAATGAACATATCACCTATCATCAAGGCAACCGTTATTATCATGGATAGGATTGTCTTAATCAATCTGTTCTAAATGCAGGTGCAGCAGCAGCCAAACTCAAAAGTATGCAGGTTATAGCCCTAAATAATGTAGGTAGCAATTCACTAAATATGATGAGACTGAAATGCCTCATGTTTACAAAATATGGCAGGTAACAGACTGAAATATAGTTGGTGAAAACAACAAAATGTTTTACTGTCACAAGTGTAGTTGGCAAAAACAAAAAATTTTACTGTCACAAGTGTAGTTGGCAAAAACAATATGTTTTACTGTCATAAGTGTAGTAAACTTCAAGGCAAGCACATATACCCATTCAATTCAAAATCGACGGTTATATCTTCCATGCAACTTAGCGTACAAGCGCATGTCTATCATATTTATACATGTCAAGCCAACATATGTATAGGGTCAAAATATGTTCCAGATATTTTTTTTTAAAAAAAAAACTTATTCCAGCTTCCAGATCATCATAAAACATAGTGCGCATAAGTGCATATTTCACAAGTATCCAAACAATCGTGATATGTTTCTCGTTCATAATTTATCAAGTAACAAAAAGGGATACTTGCAAGCCTACATATACAAATTTGTGGACTCATATGTCACTTTTAAAAGAATATAAATGTGAACATAAAATTTCAGGTTACCCTTAAGGCCCAGGGGTATACTTAAAGATGGCAACTAATCAAACAACCATTTAAGTATTTGTATAGGTGTTGACTCAAATAAAACATGGCCAGTCTCAAACAGTAGTCTTCAGGTTTAGATATTGTGAACTAGTGTTTCCTCCCATCTTTTCTAATCTAGCAAATGCCAAGTACACATATTAAAATAATTGGGCATCACTACATATATAACATAACAGGACATGACAATACCAAGGAACTAGCCATAACTATGCCAAGGCGGTAGGAATATACCTTGGTACGCATGTATGTATATATAAATATGCACATATGTTAACCCAAAATTACTACATATATACACACTTGGTGATGTGTATATACATATATATGATTGAATAAACTAGTGCCCCAACTTGGTGTATTTCAAAATGCAACCAGTTCGAACAAACTAAAGTGTCTCGACTAAAAACAAGGTGGACAAATCAACAGCATCATCTGGTTATTAGTTTATCCACATGGGTAGCACCAATTTTTATCAAGGCAACGTATATCAAGCCCAAAACGAAATTTCGAAGTAACAAGGCAACCTACAACAAAAAAATAAGGGAAAACTATCAAATTCAGTATGCGTTGAAATTAAATTACTTGAATATAAGATCCATCGTGAGTCGAAACTCACCTTAACACGCAACTCAGTCGACGGATTTGGCCACTTAAGTTCATCAGAAAACTGCGACGAGGGTGACTGCTTCGAGTTCGAGCAGAGAAGCGGACTTCGAGTCTGGACTGCTTGGCTTTAGTGAAGGAGCAGCAGCAGGCTCCAGGTGAGCTTAGGCAACACTTGCCGACCATTTGATGCCTTAGCTTGCATCAGTAGGAGGCTAGCTTGGAGGCGGCGCGAGATGTAATTAAAATCAAACGCGCCTCGATTAGAAGTGATGGAGAACAATTAGGGTAAAGATTTGATTCAGGGAGGACAAGGGATTTCAATCGGAGGCCATTAACGAAAATTTGGAGAGGACGAAACCATTTAGGGATTAAATTTTGGAATTTGGGGCTTTTGTCTTTTGCTAAAGAAACTTGGGAGATGCGTGATTCTTTTACAAAGGCAAAAAAATGTGGGTGCCACGTTTCCGTGGTGGCTAAGGCAAACATAGTTTGCGTAATTTTATCCGAGGAAGGAAAAACAGGATATGTGATAACTGTTATATTTTAGTTACATCGCGAAATATCATCCAATGTTCTATATACGTGCCATCGATGCTATAACAAAATTTGACGTATTACCACGTTTCAATGTTTTATATCCAATAAAATTAGCTTGGTTATAATCCGACTCCGTTCGATTTCAAATTTGAGATGTTAAATTTAATGTCTTTAGATACACTAATATACACACATATCCAAGCCAACTATATGTATTTTAACAAATAAGACCTTAAATTCGTTTAACGTCAATAACGTTTGTTCTTATTTTAATTTTACATCCAACCATTTTAATTGTTTACTCGAACGTCCAATTAAATTCAATATCAATTCAAATATTCGACTAACTATTCTAAATTAAATATGGAATTCAATCCGTACACAATACAATATATTTAACTTTGAATTTCTTAACTCCAGCATCCATACAAATTGATTATTCCTAATTAAATCGTTAATTAATTCCATATTCCAGTTATCGAAGTTTCTGGGTCGTTACAATCTTCCCCCTTAAAACTTTTCGTCCTCGAAATGGAGAGGTCGTTATAGTTATACCAATTTATACTTCAAAATTTCATATTTGTGTAATTCTTCCACAATTAATTTAAATATCGATATTTAAATCATCGATCACCGTTGTTTATCTATCACATTCAATTAACTCGGGAAAATCAATTTCCTTTTCTTATACCTGGAGACCAACTTTAATCAAACCCGATTTTCTCCGTCTTCTGAATCGATCTTTATTTATTTCATGCTTTTTGAAATCATATTCAATCTTCCTCCAATCAATTTCTATCTCCAATTATTTTGAGATACCTCCCAATTTTTCATTCTTTTAATCTTCCAAGAGATTCAATCATATGATTTCCTTTCACAACCAATCTCCTTTTTAAATTTCAATTCCTACATAAGTTGGATTCACGCATTCCCAAATTATTCCAAATTCAACCAAATCTCCTTAGATTCAATTTGTTTAATCTTTTCCAACACCCATCGAAGAATGTAAATAACATTCAAGTCACAAATTATTGACTTGAAATTTTCCAAAAACCCGAAATCTTTAAAACCCCATTACATGTATACGATATTTATGTAAAAATATTTGTATTTTTATTTCAAAATTATCAGTTAGAAAATAGTCCAAAATCCTCTTTCTTAACTTATTATGTCATGTTAATTTCAAATTATTGGTTTGAAAATATTTGATAACTCGAAGTCTGACAAGTCTATTGTCGTTCTTACAGATGTTAGACATACGCTGGCCAGGCGTATGACTGAAATCTCCAAGTACTGAATATCCTTGTTTCAACTCCCAGTAAAAATATTTCAAAAATTCCTTTTAAAAACAGATATGGAAAGTACCATTGCGATATTGATGTGTTGATTGTTCATAAATCGCAGATACACAACGGTTTCATCTAGATCCCCAGAAAACATCTGTATCCGTAGGAATTCACTTCCCTGCGAATTTCGTCATGGACAGATCAACGGATGATATTTAAGAATCGAAAGATGTCTGAGGTCACTGAGCGTTAACGGCTCTATCTCAGAGTCGCAAAACAAGTTATGAAAATAAGGACTAATCAAGTTACGAAGACAAGTCAAGTCACGAAGCCAAATCTAGTTACAAAGACAAACTGTTGCATTTACAGGTGGCTCACTATCATTAAGATATCTCAAATACTGTAGACCACAGGTACACAATGGTTACGCCTGGGTCCCCCAGGAAACACCCATACCCATAAGCTTTCATAGCTCTATGGATTACGCCCTTACAATTTGATTGTAGATCGCAGCAGTCACAATGGTTACGCTTGGTTCCCCCAAGAAACATCCGTCTGTCATAGGCTATCTGCAGCCCTGCGAATTTCGCTACACGGTCGAATTCCAACGACTCTAGATCGCAACGATCACAATGGTTTCGCCTGATTCCCTCAGGAAATATCCGACCGCCGTAGGCTATCTGCAGCCCTGAGAATTACGCTAGCAGTCATGCTCAACGACAACTCATGAGTTTTATGTCCGGACAACCTACTGCCACCAGCAGCACATTTCAGCTAAGCTCGAAATTCAAAGGAGAAGTAATATACTTTCCTTATTTTGTTTTGAAAACATATAATATTATATATATAGTACTTCAATTCATACTCCTCATAAATTACATTTATGATTTTCTTTCCACATCGCATTCCCAATTATCTCATTCTTAAAAATTCGGTCATATCAGATTTCATTTCAATCTACTACCTTCCAGATAATAGCTTTCAAATTCGCTATATTTCCCATAGAAGCTTCGAAACTTTTATATCAAATATTTAAAATTGAAAATCCTCAAATTCCATTTAAATATTAAAATTTCAGTATTGATTTCTAAATCAATTCAGATATTTCATATCCTTTTAAACTCAAATTTATAAATCTATTGGTTACAAATCAAATTTCCTTCCAAATTTCTAATTATTTAATTCATCACTTCATTCACAACTTTATTCTCTCAAAATTTCAGAAATCTTATAAATTCTTCCTCATCCACCCATTATTACCATTCCACATTCACATCCTTCGATCGTAAATTAACAAGCGAACAACTTCCTAAGTATCAACCCCGAAGGCCGAAACCAACATTAGATCAATACCCGGGAAATTATTCAACTTAACTAATTTCCGGTCAGTCGCTAATTTTCCTTAACTCTATTTCTAATTTCTTATTAAATTATCGCTTACAAAATTCTCGAATTCAAATTACAATTTCATTTTTCTTACTTTCTGCCGCCCTTTGTTTTCGACGTGCGGCTCTTTATTCTTCAGTTCTCACCATTCTGATTTGTCAAAACCCAGTAACTTCTCATCACCCTTGAAAAACAATTCATATTCATTTTCTATAATTCCAATAAATCTCTTATTACCATTGGAAAACATTTCCATATATTTGCAAATCTTTAATCTCAATAGAAAATATACTTCATTCTCCGGGGGGGGAATATTTCTAAATTCGTTATTTGGGCTAAAACAGATATTAAATACACACCACTATTTTCACTTAATTGCTAACTCTCATTTCTTACTCCGTTTAACCACTTTGACAATCGAACTTTAACCATTTCTTAGTCAACAATGAAGCCAATCAAGTTGGGGTATATTTACCTCTCAGACCTTAACTGAATAACATTATTAACTTCGAAACAGATAAAATTCATCACTTCAAACACCAACAAACATCTATTCTCAAAATTTCTGTTTTTAGTTAAGAATTTATTTCCTTTACAATAATCGTTGATTATAACAACAATTCACGCCTTTGAAATATTTAACTTTAAAATAAACTTTATTCTTTAATATGAATCTATAAATAATCAATCAAAAATAAATTAAATTAAAAATAGAAAGTAAATGGTACTTTCCTAAAGTTCAACATAATTTTTCCTGTAAATAACTCCTTTCTAAATGATCTCTTTTCCGATAATATTTTCCGAACCTAAAAAAAAATCTCGTTGGATTTACATTCTGAACTTCAGAATAATTTCACTATACTGGTCCACTCCATTTCTCTTATCCCATTTTCATTTACAATATATTTTCTTTCAAATGTTATTTACTTCTAAAAAGTAAATATTATTCCCTTTTGTAGTAATTCGGGCTCGTCGCATACAATTTTGATTCCCTTAAATACAGGTTCATATCTATTAAAAATTTCCATTTATATTTCACTCCACTTACAATTCTCGTTTACCATTCACTTCTTGTTAATAAATTAGCATGTTTACAACTTTTTGTTGGATGTATATATTCGATCATATATTATTGGTTTGAAACCAATTATATTATATCTTGTCAGGTTCTGAATCAAATTAGAGACAATCAAATTTCAATAATAACCTTCTTTATTTTATTCTTTGATTTATTTTGCATTTGTTTATATTCCGAATATAATTCATCCTTTCATTTTTGCAATGATTTCAAATTTTCTTTTTTCTTTTTTTTCATTCAAATCCTCGTCTGAATTATTATTTCAACAAATTTTAATCGTCTTAGATTGCTAACAAACACGATTAGAAAGATTGATTCGATGATTTTCTTATACTTATCTTCTTTTAGCATCATTCGATGATGGATTCGGGATTCATATCTAAGGGGACTTACCGAAGATTAGTTCTGGCAAATTCTGGGTTCGAAGACTGGGGGTTTCGGAAATTTTTAAATCTCAAAATTCTTTTTCTGCTGCATTAGTTTCAAAATAATATTTTTTTTTCAAAATAAGTTTTCTATCAAAATCTATATTAAAAATTATTTATACCTTCAAAATTGTATTTCTCAAAATCTTTTTGTTCCAAAATCTATTTTTAAACCCAATAAGCTAAGTTTGAATAAACCAAAGCTCTGATACCACTTGTAACGCCCCGCCTTTTTGACCACTTCAAATTGGAAATTTAGCCAACTTAAAGCATTCAATCGACAGATCGTTATTTAGCTTATAGAGTGTAAAACAGAATCAACATGGAAAATACAGGATAAATAATTAACACAGTATTGAACAGCGAATTGAACTTTTATTTATAAATCAGAATTTTTAATACAATATTTCTCTATACAGCGGAATTTGAAAACAACATGAATACAAGATAGATTTTACTATTATTTTTTTAACTTCAGAGTGCGTGTCTTCAAAATCCCCCAGCTTCACTAATCTTGAGCTGTAATCCTTAAATCTGTAATGCTCAGGGTCTGACCCGAGCATTACATGCAAACACATAAAACACTCGAGTCGGAATTAATCATAGTTCATGTAAATTAATTTCAATATAAACTGAAATATAATAGTTAAACCTATCATTGATAAATTAAACATTTCTGGTATCTATTCATATCATTTCTATTTATTTCCGGAGACGAGCGGTATCCGGTGTTTGCGAGTGTACACGCATATATATATACACGTGTACACCGCCTCAACATCCGAATGGAATATAAATGGCAGCATAAGTGATCCTGGAAGTTTGCATATACACGTGCATGTGTATACATACACGTATATTGCCTCCGCATTCCAGCAACTCGGCAAATATGCTTGCAAGAGCAAGTACGAATCAACTAGGGACAATTTGTAAATATCATTACATGTGCTTAAAATTTGAAACAAGCAAAGGTGCAGAACTAACAATATTTCGGATTTGCCAAACCATATATATAAAGACAATGTATGATCAACTGAGCATGCACACTGCTTTGGATAGTTCAGTCCTGAATACGTGTTCCAAAGATGAATAAAAGTGCTTTACGGTTCAAGGCTACAGGTGCTAATATGTATGGCACCACAACATTTACATAGGTGCAGGTCGCTAATATACAAGTATGAGTGACATAATTTCAACCTAACAACATTCAGCGCATAAATATAAAGGTTACCACATGGACAGGCGCTACTGCATATAGCATAACATGAATGATTTACATGTAGAAAAAGTGGTATAGCACCGTAATGTGATCAAGCTAAGTATCATTTCATATCAGTATCTAAATGGAAACAAATTCATATAGCAAACCAATGAATCAAGTCAAGTATGGCATAGTATCAATTTTTATCTGCTCATATCAAGTAATTCATTGCAGAGAGGCAAAAGTTTTACAGACATCACAAGCAAAAGTTGGGTATATATCGACATAGTATCAAGTTCTTCAGGTTATAACAAAGAAATGGGAAGACAGGCAAGTGCCAGTAAAAAGGGTCAAGCTCAAACTTTATTCATAGCAGTTCAAAACAAAGCTTCTACAATTACCAGGTTTATCATAAGTGACAGAGAGTGATCATGCGTAGTATCTGTTCACATCATTTATAACAAAAGCCAAACATAAATGAACTTATCACCAGTCATCAAGGCAACCGTTATTATCATGGATAGGACCGGCTTAATCAGTATGTTACAAATGCAAGTGCAGGAGCAGCCAAACTCAAAAGTATGCAGGTTATAGCCCTAAATAGTGTAGGTAGCAATTTATTAAATATGATGAGACTGAAATGCCTCACGTTTACAAAATATGGCAGGTAACAAACTGAAATATAGTTGGTGAAAACAACAAAATGTTTTACTGTCACAAGTGTAGTTAGCAAAAACAAAATGTTTTACTGTCACAAGTGTAGTTGGCAAAAACAAAATGTTTTACTGTCACAAGTTAGTAAACTTCAAGGCAAGCACATATACCCATTCAGTTCAAAATCAACTGTTATATCTTCCATGCAACTTAGCGTACAAGCGCATGTCTATCACATTTATACATGTCAAGCCAACATATGTATAGGGTCAAAATATGTTCCAGAGATAATTTTTTTTAAAAAAAAAACTTATTCCAGCTTCCAGATCATCATAAAACATAGTGCGCATAAGTGCATATTTCAAGTATCCAAATAATCGTGATATGTTTCTCGTTCATAATTTATCAAGTAACAAAAAGGGATACTTGCAAGCCTACATATATAAATTGGTGGACTCATATGTCACTTTTAAAAGAATATATATGTGAACATAAATTTTAGGTTACCCTTAAGACCCAGGGGTATACTTAAAGATGGCAACTAATTAAACAACCATTTAAGTATTTGTATAGGTGTTGACTCAAATAAAACATGGCCAGTATCAAACAGTAGTCTTCAGGTTTAGATATTGTGAACAAGTGTTTCCTCCCATCTTTTCTAATCTGGCAAATGCCGAGTATACATATTAAAATAATTGGGCAGCACTACATATATAACATAACAGGACATGACAATACCAAGGAACTAGCCATAACTATGCCAAGGCAGTAGGAATATACCTGGGTACGCATGTATATGTATATAAATATGCACATATGTTAACCCAAAATTACTACATATATACAAACTTGGTGATGTGTATACACATATATATGATTGAATAAACTAGTGCCACAACTTGGTGTATTTCAAAATGTAACCAGTTCGAACAAACCCAAGTGTCTCGACTAAAAACAAGGTGGACAAATCAACTGCATCATCTGGTTATTAGTTTATCCACATGGGTAGCACCAATTTTTATCAAGGCAACATATATCAAGCCCAAAACGAAATTTCAAAGTAACAAGGCAACCCACAACAAAAAAATAAGGGAAAACTATCAAATTCAGTATGCGTTGAAATTAAATTACTTGAATATAAGATCCATCGTGAGTTGAAACTCACCTTGACACGCAACTCAGTCGATGGATTTGGCCACTTGAGTTCATCAGAAAACAGCGACGAGGGTGACTGCTTCGAGTTCGAACAGAGAAACGGACTTCAAGTCTGGACTGCTTGGCTTTAGTGAAGGAGCAGCAGCAGGCTCCAGGCGAGCTTAGGCAACACTTGCCGACCATTTGATGCCTTCGCTTGCATCAATAGGAGGCTAGCTTGGAGGCGGCGCGAGATGGAATTAAAATCAAACGCGCCTTGATTAGAAGTGATGGAGAATGATTAGGGTAAAGATTTTATTCAGGAAGGACAAGGGATTTCAATCGGAGGCCATTAACGAGAATTTTGAGAGGACGAAACCATTTAGGGATGAAATTTTGGAATTTGGGGCTTTTGTCTTTTGCTGAAGAAACTTGGGAGATGCGTGATTCTTTTATAAAGGCAAAAAAACGTGGGTGCCACGTTTTCGTGATGGCCAAGGCAAACATAGTTTGCGTAATTTTATCCGAGGAAGGAAAAACGGGATAGGTGATAACTGTTATATTTTAGTTACACCGCGAAATATCATCCAATTTTCTATATACGTGCCATCAATGCTATAATGAAATTTGACGTATTACCACATTTCAATGTTTTATATCCAATAAAATTAGCTCGGTTATAATCCTACTCCGTTCGATTTCAAATTCGAGATGTTAAATTTAATATCTTTAGATACACTAATATACACACATATCCAAGCCAACTATATATATATATGTATATATATATATATATACATATTTTTTAACAGATAAGACCTTAAATTCGTTTAACGTCAATAACGTTTATTCTTATTCTAATTTTACATCCAACCATTTAAATTGTTTAATCGAACGTCCAATTCAATTCAATATCAATTTAAATATTCGACTAACTATTCTAAATTAAATATTGAATTCAAACCGTATACAAAACAATATATTTAACTTTGAATTTCTTAACTCCAGCATCCAGACAAATTGATTATTCCTAATTAAATCATCAATTAATTCCATATTCCAGTTATCGAAATTTCTGGGTCGTTACAGATAATATAAATGAATTTTTATATCAAGTTATCGATTTAAAAATCAATTTCGATTTAATATCGAATATATTAAATTATCGTAATACGAAATATAATGGAAATCAAAATTTAAAAACTGAATCAAAATGATTCAGATGATGTATAGGAATTTTATTTGACGACAACGATAATAATAATATATTATCGAGAAATTGATTTATTTCTGAATTTAAATTATTTTATATCGATTTAATATGATTATTCTATATACGTTCAAATTAAATATTAGAATATATTCAATTCAGTTCAGAATAGCATTATAATATTGGAATGACGGTCGGTACGCTAAAATAGTGGTTCACGATTTTTATTATGGACCCCGAGATATTTAATTGTGGATAGGATCAAAATCAAATCGGTATCTATTTAAAATGAATAAAAATCTTTTTAAATCAAATCAGAATTTAATGGAATGTACTTCGGCCTATAACCTATATGTACCATCGGCAGACTATAATTCCTTAACGACTAAGTTTCATCTTCTATAAATCGCTCCTCATTCTTGCTGAAATTCGAAACTATTTTGAATTGTATACCCTTAAATAAACACTCGAATTCCCTTTATTTCATTTCTTCTAGTAGTTCCAGTAAAGGAAAATCAATCCTAGAGTTCCTCTACCAAATATTCTTCAATAAATCAAAGTAAAGAAAAGGGGCATTGTTCTTTTGGTTCAAATCAGAATTCGATGGCGAATTTTCCATTGCGACAGTGAGTTCAGGAAGTTTGATCTCGATCCCGACCGTTTCCCCATTTCAAAACATAAATTGCGACTTCACTTCTGGTTCGATAGCAGCAGACGCGTATGGGATTTTGGAAGCTCGGCACTTGCTCGCAGTGTTCGAGGTCTTCGATTAGTCGTCATTTGAAGTTGCGATGAGGTCTGTTGGGTTCGATGATGAAATCGAAGGGGATTATGTCCTTTAACGGAGATGCACGACTTGTATTAGTCACTCTGTTCTAGAAGGATTCAATGCAGTTTTTGTTGAATTGTTTGGCATTTGACAGTGGGGATTCGAGGAGTCCGGAACGGTGATTGGAGGAGATGTTTTTTTGTGGAAGGAGGAGGACGATGTATTTGTTGCGACTTGGTGGAGTTTATTCTAAGTTTTTCAGAGGGGGGGTTCGATAGTGGGGCAGAATGAGGGCTGTAAATGGAAAAATGGTCTTTTTTTTGATCGATAATGAATATAGACAGTGAAGCAGGAGCAGTGAGAGCTGATGGTTGTATTGAGGACAGTTTATGGTTGATGAACGAAAGGTTTTCGATGAATTGCTGTAATGGATGATGGAAGTGTCTGGAGGTTGATTTCAGTTTAGGCTGTTGGAAGTTTTGCTCCGTTGGTAGGTCGGGTTTAACGAGGTATATATTTTCGTAATTTAAAATTTCATAGAATCATTTTTATTTATTGTTCTTGATTTATGAAATTAATATATAGCTAATTTAAAAAAGTAAGTTTGGTTAATCGAAAATAAAATTAAAATTTTTGTAGGTGCAAAATAAACATATTCGAGATGATTCGAGTTAATCTGTAGTTGCGACAATTTGGCATCTAGTCGGATATTCGGCAAATAAAATTCAAAGTGAGTATTCTCACTCAAGAATTTTATTTAAATTATTTTTATCGTTAAAAATAATTTGTTGGTTGTTTGGTTGCAAATATTACTGTGGCTATTATACATATATATTAGTTATATAGGATTGATGTTTGTGGCTATTATATATATATATATATATATATATATATATATATATATATATATATTGGTGATTGGATAGTTCCCGCAGTACCATTAGTGGATGCCCGCAGTATCATTAGCGGATGACCCTATACGCCCCACGCTATGATAGTGGATGACCTTCTATACCGCGATATCCGGCCTCGAAGCAGGATGGGTATTATTTATGTTGGCTAAAGTCTGTGGATGCAGGAAAAATAGGTTGGAAGAATCCAACTGGATTCCTCAAAAATATTATTATTTGTTGTTCTCATATATATTATCATATATGATGTGTTAGAAAACCTACGATTGATAATTGTGTATTAAGTGTTTTAATTTGGTTAGAAAATATTATTATTTGTTGTCAATATGGAGAGACCGGTTGGATTATTATCCGAGAACCACTCTGTATTGGCAGTAGCGTTGCGAATCATATTATATGAAGATAATCGAAAACGGAGTAAACTGCAAGGGATTTTTCTATTAATAGAAATTGTGCCTTCGGTTTCGTTCAATCACATTATGAACGTATATGGACAAATGTCTGACAGAGTATTTCCAATGATCGCATATGTTGGTCTATATAGATATATATATGGTGACTGAGAATTTATTCTCTTAGCATAATATCCAAAATATATTTGTGCAAATCAATTAATGATTTACGGATCTGACAATGTGGCATTCAAAGTGATTGTGATATCAATGAATGATAAGAAATCGTAGCCTCAGGCCTCAACAACCGGGAAATGACAAAAATCGGGCAGGCAGCATGGCTATGTGGGTCTCTCCCATTAGGTTGTATTATCACCTATCTAGAGAAGTTCCATTTGCTTCTTTAATATATCGATGTTGTCCCTTTTTGGGAAACGGTTGCCGATCCCAACCGTTGGTGATATGCATTCGATACACTCAAGCGAAATGAGTGGTCGGTCATGTGTGGGCCGGGTTGCAAGATGTTCTTGTTGAACCCAGTGTATTCCCCTCTAGAGATACACTATCGGAAGGTGGTTCCATACCTTGTCATAGTCGGAATCCAATCTCCAATAAGCGCCCTGTGGTTTTTTTATTTTATATTATATATGGAGCGTGAGATGCAAGCATTCCGCTAGATTGTTATTTATTTGATTTAGACACTATTATAATATCACTGGATTTTTGTATCAAAGTGTTTTGGGTTATAGTAAGGTAAAAACCATCCATGTTTATGTGTGGGCTGGTCTTATTATTATCATTTCTTTCGAAAGGATTTTGAAAGTTAAACAAATGGTTGGAGTTTACTCATACCAGTCCCATGACTGACCCAGAGTTTATTTTGTTTGTTTTCCCTAAACTCTTGGGTGCCCAAATTTGTATGGGCAGTCAAGTAGTCGGGATTTTACAGATTCACTTGGAGGAGTTGGAAGCAGGAGGCTTCACCAGTTAGCTATAGACTATCATATTTCCGTTGTGTACTATGTTGTATCTGGAAACATGTGTTTATAACTGTTGTGCTCTGATAACGGTATGTATATACAGTTACTAATTTTTATTTCAAAGTTATGTTATTTAATATATTTTAATCGTTCCGCTGTGATTTGTGATCTTCATTTTCTTCTATTCAAATATTTCTTTCTTTTATTTCTCATCCTTTAAATTCTTTCTAATAATGATTCATATTTTTATGCAATTTGGGTTGGGCGTGTGGTGTTATTAGTCAATTCAGATAGTACGGATTTGCGGGCTGTTACAAGAACTTCTCACTTTAATTTATTTTCTAGTTAAATATATATACTAGATGCAGACGGCGCTTAGTAGCACCCGACACCTTTGTTTGAAACCATGTTTGTTTGGTTAGTTGGTTGATTGGTTTATTTTGAATTTGGTTCGGGAATTGAATTGATTAGAATTTGGTTTGTATATGGAACGAGCCACTATTAGGCGAGGGATAAGGTTAGACCTTATTCTGGTTCTAGTATCACACCTTTATGCTGCTGAAATTTTCTAAAAATATTAGAACAATAGAAATATCATTTTTATTGTATAAATGAACTGTATAAAATATTCATGTGTTGAAATAAATATTTTATAGTTAAAAAATATAATTTTTAACATGTAAATGAATAAAATAAATATTCGTTAACAAATCAGACGATTTGTTTATGTACACACATTTAACTGATATGGATTGGTACGATATATTTTACACATCGCCCAAATGCACAAATAATAATCAGTGTTTTTGTTTGAAAACCCCATAAGGGTATTGGGATGATATTGGACATACACTAATCCCAATATTTAGTTGTATGTCAATCGATGGGTTGATAGACTGTTGTAAGCGTTAATTATTTATATTTAACGCTAATGCAGTTGTGTAATGCACTCTGGATGATGGTTGACTGTGTTTGATTATTGTTGTGTACATGTGTGTATGAAATCCATATAAATTAAATTATATGGTAACTGACTGTGTCTGATTCCGATTCAAAAAGAATGAATATTTTAAATTAACAAATATTTTAAAATGAGGAATAATGAATATTTTGAAATAACTAATATCTTAAAATAATATACAGCAATGGATCAAAATATGATTTTGATGTCCAAATTGGGATGGACACAAAAATATTGAAATATATGAAGCCGTGTTGCTTAGATTAACGCCATTTTGAAGTGAACGATGTTATATTGATATTATTCATTTTTATAATGAATATCGAAAAGGAAATGATTTCAAAATCTGATATTTTGAAAATATTATCATTTATATATTATAATGATAAGGAAAATTCAATTTTGATTTAAAATTGAAAATGAAATTAGAATCGTTTTAAAACAAATTTATAAAATACGATTTAAATGGAAATTTACTAAATATATATTATATATATTTAATGGCCTGAATAAAACGTGCCGCGACAGTTCGCGAATTTCAACCATTAACTTCGAATGGACATTACGGGAGATCCGACCGTCGGATTCTCCTAAAACTGGAACCATTGGGTTCGTATCGAAAAGAGCTTTCCAACTAACATAAGAGATTTGAAATCTTATTGTTGGATTTGGAATTATGACCAAATCAAATTTGGAAAAGGTCGCTGTAAGTGCAATTAGTTGACCGTTTATGGAAATCGACTGAAAGGGCCTTAATAAAATTATTAAAAATATTGATAATTTATGTAAAATCATAATAAATGATTTGGAAAGTATTGGGATGAAAAATTCTACGTTTGTAAAGATAAAAGTATATTTTTATCAAAATGAACTAGTTATTAACTAGATTTGAAATCCAATAATTTTTAAATAAATAAATTGGATTTGAAATGGCTTTAAAAATAACCAGAATTTCTAATATATGAATTGGAATGTATTTGAATCGAAATTATCTTCGGAATATTTCGATATTGGATTCGGTGATTATACGGATATTGTGGAGGAATTTGGAAGATATATATATCGTTATTCCCAGTACGATAATTGTTGATCTCAGAATTTGATATTGAATATAAGCCGATATAATTTCTATTCAGAGCCTTGTATTTGACATCGAATGGGATTTTGAGTTTGTCGTGAATGGTATCTTCATTAACACTGTTCTTAAACCCAGTTGAGAAAAGAATAAATCTTTTAATTAAGATTTAGTGAAGTTTTCCAACCAATTAAGATTTTATTGGAATTGAACAAAATAATTGGATTTTGGGTTTATCGTGAATGGTGTCTTAAATAACACTGTTCTTAAACTCCATGTGAAAAGAATAAATCTTTTAATTAAGATTATTAGAGTTTCCAGTTAATTAACATTCAATTGGAATAAAATAGGATGTGAATTGAGTTTATTGTGAACTGTGTTTTTAACGACATTCATTCTTTAACCCGATTTACAGTGAAATGGGATTTGGAATTTATAAATCTTTTTATTAAGATTTAATGGAAAATTTTCAAAGTAAAATTTTCCAATTTAATATATTAAATTGGAATTGAATGGAATTTGATTTGGTAATAATCAAAGTGAGCTTCTGTGGAGGAAGACTGTTAATATATATGGAATTTAAAAGGCTTTGTCGTTATTCCATTTATATTATTAGTCGGATACGGAAATTGATATCGATTATATATTGATCTATTTTCCGTGAAGATTCCATAATTAACGGAATGTGATTTGGGTTTGTCGCGAACTGTGTTTTAAATGACATTAATTCTTTAACCCAGTTAAAGAGACGATTACATGCCTAACATTGTATTTCGAACTGTATGGTGGATCTATGCTAAATATATATATCTGTTTAGTGGCGGAGAATTTATTCTCTTGCTTAAAGCCCTTCTCTAAAACGTACGAGCTTAGAGGTTATTTATAGGCAAAAATCAATAGTACTATGTAGATTATCGATGCGACATGTTTGATTTTCCAAAGTTAAATAATCATTAATATTGATTTTTGGGAAAATTAAAACAAAGTGGAGTTTTAATGAATCTTTAATTAGATTGAAATGCGAATGTGATAATTTAAATTATCAATTTGGGAAATGATCGAGGGTGGAGTATCACTAGTTGAACGGGTTTACCGATAACACCGTGGTGCTAGATATGAAGTATTACCAGTTTTGCTTCATGGGATAAATAGGTTGGGGTTGGGAAATAAAATAAATGATTACTTCGATAAGGTGCGCTAATCCTGGCTAGTTTGGATAAACCTTTATTTGGTTTGAATTAATATCCAAAGGAAGATTAAAGAATAAATTTAAAGAATTTATCTTTGATAAAATTAATGGGAACCTTTCCCAAAGGATATGAATATTTAAATAAAATAATATTCAGAATTGGAATGAGGCGTATGTTGTGTTTTATAACACTTGTTTATAATATACATGAGTTATTCTGAAAGACCAGGTTTATACCCATTCTAAATAACTGATTCGATGATAAGTCAACGATGAAGACGATGGTTGAAGACCGAAGGTCTTCATATTGTTTGGATGATTACTGATGTCTTGATTGGACTGTACATCCAAAACAAGGTAATAAGTGGTGATCGTCCAGACGTACTTGGAGATCGACCGGATATGCGAGGACGTCCCTCCTGTATTGGACATATGGGATGAGGAATAAGGTGCCTTCGATTTCGTTCAGACTCGGAACGAACTTGTAAATGGATGTGTGTATGGCGTTGGATTTTATTCTGTGTTGGTTGATTTCTATTAAATAAATATCTGTTTGGCGGCGGAGAATTTATTCTCTTGCTTAATGCCCTTCTCTGAGACGTACGAGCTCAGAGGTTATATATCGATGGACATCAGTCGCATGGCATGAATTGCCGATGTGGCATGCTGAGATGCAAATGATCAAGGCTTCTGCTGAAAAGTAGAGTCTTGTGGTTGATAATCAAAGCACGGCTTTAATATAGCATAGCATTGTGTATAACGTGAATTCGCGAGCCTCACAGCTCGGTATGAGTCAAAAACGGGATAAGGGACAACAGGGAGTGCATGACGTTTCTTTTTAGCTATGGACAGTGTCATGGTATGGAGCCCAGTCATTTATTTATTTTTACCTATGTGGATGATAGATAGTGAGGCAGCTCGGATATATTGGTTACGATGGAGCCGATGGATATAGGTCCTATAGGACCGAGAAACGTGTGTTCAGGAATTGCCAATCCTCAAACGTAAGAGAGGACCGACCCTGCAAGTTCCAAGGGTTTCCCATAATGTGCAGTCCGGAGGCATTTGCTAGAGTTTCTCGAAGTGGTTAGGAGTACATCCCTTGCCTCGACTCATGACGGAAATCCAATTTCCAATACGTGACATTTCGGTTTTGATTATAGAGCCTAGTATGGCGACATGATATATGGTATCCATGCCGTCTACGATTGGTACATTTATATTTGAAGTTGTTTTATACACTATGAACTTATAATAGTATCAAATGATTTGTTTTAAACGTACCAAGCGTGTTTGGCTGTTATAAGGGAAAACTGTATCCTTCAGCTTGCGTTGCATTGTGTGATGGGACCTGAGTCTTATAATAGCTTCATTTTCCAAAAAGCATTGCACTGTTTTTTCTATGCACTGGTATTCTTGGGAGGAAACCCGTTCCATGTTATATGGCGTGGTCCTTTGATTTACTTTATTTTAAAGTAAAGTGTTAAATAACTGTTTTAGTTCTCACATCAGTCACATGACTGACCTGGAGTGTATTGTTTTAACCTAAACTCTGGGTGCTCCTATTTTCCACACGAGCAGCTAGTAGTTTTGGTTTTGTAGATATTATATTCACAGGATCCTAGTTTACAGCTGGAGCTTTATTCAGAACGCTCTGTATCCGTGTATTTCTTTCAGTTGTGTTTTGTATTATTATCCGCTGCATTATAATTTGTAAATCTCTGACATTTATCAAATGTATTTATTTGTTCATACTCTGTAGATTCTTGTCCTCTGATGTAAGTTATTGTAATAAGCAATGAAATGTTCTTCTGTTTGTGTTCTAATTTGTTGTGCTCTCAACTCAATCCTGGCATTCCCGTAAGGGCGAATTTGGGTCGTTACAAAATGAATGTTGTATAAAACATTGTTACAACAACCCAAAATATTTCATTCAACTAAATTTCTTTAAACATTTATCTCCGAGACTGAATCTTTCTATTTATCGATTAATAATTAAACCAATTGAGTTGGGGTATAATTACCTCTCAGACCTTGACTGAAAACATCATTAACTTCAAAACAGACAAAACCACTTGTCTCGAATAATCGACACTATAAAAATCAACTACTCATTTTTAAACTTGTGTACGTTTCTCTTTCTAATTTTACCCGATTTAATTATAGATTTTCTTTTTGTTTATAATATTCTATTTTTAGTTTCGTTTCCTTATCGAGATGTATCGATACACTGAATTCTAACTATCAAATTTTCTTAAAAATATTCTAGCTCCTTAAATTTTCGAAAATTTCGCCAACACCCCCTTTGTACCGGTCAAAAGCTCAAACTCCAAATCGCCTCTCTAGGCCCTTTCCATTCAAAAAGAAAATCAAAAAAACTAAGTGGCTTGCCGATTCAGCGCATAAAATCTCATATGGAATTTAAACACGTACCTTATTAGCGGGCACACAAATTATAATCTTCATACAATTCATTTTATACATGTCTAACCCATATACATCCATTCCTAATTTTTTTCAACTCGATTGGCCATTTTTAACTTAATTTGCTAATTTATCTCTAATCAGCTCTTTTCCCATTCCATCTTTTTAATTGAACATATCACTTTAGGATATGTTTTTATTTTACTTAAAAACCAATCTAATTCCATTTTCAACCCGAGTTTCATATTCGATTTCAAATATAAACTTATAAACCCCATTCACTTATCCAACGTCCAATTTCGATCCAAAAGACGATTAACTAATTATTCTTCAAATTAGTAAATTCTATTCGAAAACTAAAAATATGATTTTATTTCCAAAAATCATTTCATTTACAAGACTTGAGTTCATATTTATTTTACAACTCAAATCTTGATTTTTAAATTAAAAATCCATATTTTATTAACTTAATATACTTTGAATTTTAATTAATAAATCATTATGGTTTTTGTAATGGTTATGGTGCTGCTTTTCTGAAAATCTAAATTTGACATTTCTCAAAATCTATAAGACGAAATTCATATTTTTCTCTTCCACTAGAAAAGTATTATTCAACGGGTCCTGACGATTCTTGTTCCAAAGAATTTCGATTTAAATTGAGTTCTGTATACTCAATGAAGTTCCAAACACCAATTTATGAATTGCCGTGACGCGGCGAGTTTGTTTTAATTATATTTAAATATAATGTTTTACTTTCGTTTAATTTAAATTCTCACTTCATTCTAATACATTTTTAATATATATTAAACCAATTTTCCAAATTCAACTTAATAATCATAATTACCCCAAATCGCCAATTATTTTGTATCTCAGTTATATTTTATAAATTTGATATAAATTGAATATCAATTATAAATACTTTAAACTTATTTAAATTTAGTTTATATTCCAAATTCCCGAAATATAATCAATCATTCTATTTTTTAACACGTTTTCCAATTCACTTTTAAATTCATACTTGAATTTAAAATTTCAAATTACCCAATGATAATTATCTTACTTAATTTATAAACACTTTTATAAATTTAACTTCCTTGTTTTATAATTTAATACAAGTTTCTATTTCAAAATTCTATTTGAAACTCCATCCCTATTATATTCCGAATTTCTGGAATAAAAACCATCGTTCTCTTTTCGAAATGATTTCAACTTTCTTATTTTAAATTCAAACTTGAATTTAAAATCCCAAATTATCTCTGATAATTAATTTGCTATAATTATAACATAGTTTATAAATTTACTTGTTTTATATATTAAAAAAAGTTCCATTTAAATATCTATTTTTAAAACCAAAATTTTATTTTGGGATATTCTATTTATTTTAACTTATCCATATATAATATAGAATTTATTTTCATATTCAATTTTAGTTCTATCTAATACGACTCCAATACCTTTTCTGAAAAATATTTTATTTAAATATATTCGATCTAACCGGATTCAAATCATAAATCCATACGGATTTCTATTTTAGTTCAATTTACATTCTGAACATCAGAATAAATTTCATCGTTTACTTCTTTAAAACGATTCCCCATTTCTATTTTTAAATTCACATTTGAATTTAAATATTCAAATTTTCAAATGATAATTTTTCCACTTTGTTTATAAACATCGTTTATAAATTCATTTCAATTCCCTGATCATCCAATGAAAATCTTTCCATTTTTATTTATAAACACCGTTTATAAATTTACTTCAATTTCCTGTATTATTTAATTTATAAACATCAGTTATAAATTCAATACTTTTTTTATTTACTCAAAAAACTTTATATCTTTATAGCTCACTCGAAATTCAAATTCTATTTTTGAAAAATAGATTTTCCATTTTAAATCTCAAAATATCCTTTTCACGGTATTTTTGTAAATCAACATTTTGGCCCAATGATATTTAAACATTCAAAAACACACCATTATCAACCATAGGTATTTTAACACATCATACATGATAATATATATGTAAACGAACAAATAATAATATTTTTGAGGAATCCAGTTGGATCCCTCCAACCTGTTTTTCCTGCATACACAGACGTTAGCCAACATAAATAATACCCATCCTGCTTAAAGGTAGGATATCGCGGTATAGAAGGTCATCCACTATCATATTGTGGGGCGTATAGGGTATATGCTAATGATACTGCAAGAAATCGCTAATAGTACTGCGGGAACTATCCAATCACCAATATATATAATAGCCACAACTAAGCCTAGATAACTAATATATAATAGTCACAAAAACATTTTAATGCAACCAAACAACCATCAATTATTTTTAACGACTAAAAATAATTCTAAATAATAAATGGAGTGAGACTTAATCACCGTGATTTCATTTGTTGATCGACTTATTCTGAATATAAAATCCAAAGTTGTTCCAAAACCAACTCTAGTTCATATCTCTTGCAGCTACGAAATTCACTCAACTTGGTTTAAGAATTTTCTTTGCCCCTACCTACATTTTATATTGTATTATAAATTAACATGCTTATATAAAAAAATATGAGTTTGAAAATAAATTAAACTAATTAAATTTTAAATAAGAAAACCATTATAGACTAATTTTAATTAAATTACCTGCTTTTAACTAACTAAATAAATTAAATAATTTACCTTAATCCTTCTCTTCTTTTTTGTGCCTACAGGAAAAATAGCAACCCCTTCTCATATGAATACCATGATTTAACTTCTATAAGTTCTCATGGTTTCAAGATTTCAGCAGCAAAACCAAGGCTTTGATCCTAAACAAATCCTTGCCGCATTTCAACTGTGGAATCTCTACTGATTGGAGCTCACAACGAACAAACTCCACCTTTCCATGTGTTAATTTCTCTTCATTTTTCAAACTCACAATCTCCGTCTTGCAAAGCACTGCATAACCAAACCCACTCATCATACTTTCTTTCAATTCGCACCATCTCCAATTCACCAGATTGCAACAGGCTTTCCCCCAAATTCACCATGAGTTCTGACATCCTGATTTGCAAATCATGACTTCTTCAATCACCTCCATAATCTATTCACTTCAAAAATCAACTCGCAGCTCCTTCACCTAATAACGACTTTGGTTTCCTCCACTCCTTCGCGATTTCAACCCCAAACAATCACGTTGCCTTCTACAGGCATCGAACCTTTGGTTCGAAATTCCTTTAATCCTCTCAACAACCAACAACTTCGACTCCCCCACTATCGATAAACCTTGCCCTAGCCGTCGTGAATCCCTTCAGGGCTTTGCCCAAATCCACATCGAGCTCCAAATATTTGCATCGCACCCCTCGTATTTGTTATCAGAATCGATGTCGACCATTCTAAAATCGAACTAAGGTTTGCAATTGTTATTTCTTTGAATTATAAGAACAACGGCCATTTTAATTGTTCGAAGCTCTCTGGAGTTTTTTATTGAGGAACTAAAATGAAATAAGGCAAACAGGGGTATCGTGATTTATAGAAGATGATCGCTTAAACCATTAAGGAATTTGTCTATGAAAAGTGCCAAGGTAGAGTGCGAGAATTAATACATAGGTTGTACATAATTTAAATACTTAGGGTAGAAGGAAACCCTTTTTGTAAAAAGAAATATTTATTTATTTTATTTTTTAACTAACCGATACGATATAAATTAATTAAATTATCCCATTGATTTCGAACTCCTATTTGAACGCAACAACCGACATTCCTAGGGTTGTACCACTATCCAGAACACATTGGAACAGGTTTCGAAACCCCATTTGATCACTTGCAGAAGATATTAATTTAATCGGTATAAATTTAAATTCAAAACAATTTAATTCCTGGATAATAAATTATTATCATTATATATATATCCAAATAAAATTTCGGTAAATTATTTGAATCAATTGGGCTTAGTTTTGAATTTCGAATTCAATTAGTTCAGATTGTCGTATTACGATTATTACATATATTTGAAATAAATCGTATCCCGATTATTAAATCAATAACTCAATGTAAAAATCGATTTATATTATCAAATCAATATTTAAAACCATATTAAATATTTTAAAATAAATCGATAAAAATACGGGTCGTTACAATATTATATACATACATACATACATATAAATATATATATTATTAACCCTCTTTTTGGTAAAAGAAGCAGTGGGCCAAATCGAAGCTCAAACGCGCAACCAATCGAGTTAGACAGATCGCATTCCAGGAAGCACTGCAGAAGCTCGGCCCGAAGTAGCCGCATATCGTGCCAATCAAGTCGATATCTCACCCCGGAAGATTCGCTCTCCCAGTCAACCGAGAGAACCGCTCTCACACATGGCATATCGACCGATTATTTCAGATCTACATGAAATATCCAACTAAGTTGTTCAAATACTTGGCCCGAAACTCAAGGAAGAAAAAGCAGTCAACCATATCCAGACAAAGCTCTACTTTTGATATACCTCACCGTATATGCCACGTTGGCTACAAGTTCCGAGGATACTATTTATGAATAGTGGAATCAGTCTTCAGCAGCTATTCTAACCAAGTGATGGACTCCACGTGTCCGAGCTTTCCCGGAAAGGGCTGGCCACGTCACAACAGCCCAAGCTGCTATCCCCGCCTATAAATACCTCAAAGCTTAAGGAGGAGAAGGAGGATTTTTCTGACCTTTCTTTTTTGGCTCATACTTCTTCTTCTTCCCAGAAAAACATTATCTGGAAGAGAAAATAGTCGCCTTCACTCTTTTCTCCAAATAGAAAAAACATTGTACTTGTAATAAAAAGCAAAAGTAATATATATAAAGCGGACATAGGCACCGTCTTTGTCGAACAACTATAAAAATTCTGTGTGTTTTCCCCATTTCCTTTACTTTTCTCTGCATTTTATAACCAGTATTTGTGTGATATACACACGATTGGGGGTTGATCGTCACTAGTGACCAACTTTTGACATCAACACTTTGGCGGGCCAGGAAGGGGAAATTTGCTTTAATCCATGGCGAACAAACGAAAGAAAGATACAACATCCTCTCGTCCCACAAACACCGATGCAGTCAATACTAATGCTACAGAAGCCAGTCACGAAGTTTCCTCTCATGAAGATATGTCTCGATTTCTTACCCGGGATGACATGGATAAAATCATGGTTGAGTTCAGAGACCATATGACATCTCAGGATAAACTCCTCGAATGACAGCAGTAGTTGATGGATCACCTTCTCGGTCGACTAGAGACAGGATTGAATGCTTAAACATCAATTCCTCCACCGGCCAAGACTGGGGCAACAACTGATCTTTGGTCTACACAGAATCAGGCCACTGATCATGCTACACCTTTATTTCATCCTGGTTTGGTCCCATCAACCAATCGATCCCAGCTGGGAGTATCGCTTCCAGCGACAAGCGCAGCAGTAACAGCAGAATCACATGGGGCTCGCGATCAAGATCTAGATTGATCGAACACTTTGCCTCCACTCTTGGGAATAGCTCGACCTATCATACCAGTCGAGCAGCCATCGGGTCCCTCAGAATCAACGCCATTCCCATTACAACCCGGAATCTTACCACAGACCAGTCTAACCACTCTTCACCTTCAACAAAGAGCTGGTACGGCCTTCCCTTCGAACTAAGGAAGCCACCCCGCTATATGGGTCCTTATGGTGGCAGAAGAAAACGCTACCGTAGACCCTACCTACCTCGCTCCCACCAGGGGCACCTTCGAGCTCCGAACATCACATTCTATGCTAGATTAGCCTAGGCCCTCCGTTGCGGGTATGGCTCGACCCACTACTCCTCAGGTTCAAGAGGGGCCATTCTCCCCAAAACCACCTACCAGAGCTTACCTTCCCTTATACCTTCACTCAACTCTCGGAAGACAGGCCCAGCCAATGGCCGCCCTTCCAAGCATGCTTTTGCTAGATCCTCGCACTGAAGCTTCCTCGGATACTGAACTAAATTCCTGGCAATGACTCCTTGGAGATGGAAGTCAGCTTGCAAGCATCATCCGACACTTTACTCGGGGCACTTTGTTGTAGCAAGACATGGATAATGTCAATCGTAACCCTTTCACTAGGAAATCAAAAACTCCCGAAACCTTTTGAAATTCAAGTTCCCAGCTATCGATCCATACAACGGTCGCCTGATCCAACCATCCACCTCATGCGATACATGCAACATATGGAAGTACTCGGTGCATCGACCAACATCATGGCTAAGTGCTTCCCGCTCTTTCTCACTGATATAGTCGGAATGTGGTTTCGACAGATGACAACAGATTCGATCAGCAGTTGGAACACTCTGGTCACCTGCTTCATCGAGCAATTCAAAGTACATATCTCTCGATCGAAGAGCGTTATGTTCTTATCCACCATCAAGCAGCGATCAGGAGAAATGCTCAGATCCTTCCTCGAAAGGTTTAACGCGGTTGTAGCGACAGTCAATCGGCCCGAGCCATCGATGGTACTTATGGCCACCATTGCAGGAGTTTAGAACCGATCAGACTTCTCAATCTCTTTAACCAAAGATCCCCCCTCTTTTAATATGGTCAGCGCGAAATCCTACCGCTATATCTAAACACCTACTCCCCTATCCGAGTTTGGTATACTTCCTTAATACGAGTAGGATGGTACTCACCCCTTCTTTCTCTACACCGTGAGCTTCTACCGCTCGCTGGATACATTAATCTAACATGAGTCGAGCACGGAAAACGCTTTCCCTAAGCCGAGTATGGTTAATACTCGCCCCCTCTAAGCTGAGTATGGTTAATACTCGCCTTCTCTAAGACGAGTATGGTTAATACTCTCCCCCTCTAAGCCGAGTATGGTTAATACTCACCCTCTCTAAGCCGCGTATGGTTAATACTCGCCCACTCTAAGCCGAGAATGGTTAATACTCGCCATCTCTAAGCCGAGTATGGTTAATACTCGCCACTAAGACGAGTATGGTTAATACTCACCCTCTCTAAGCCGAGTATGGTTAATACTCGCCACTAAGCCGAGTATGGTTAATACTTGCCACTAAGCCAAGTATGGTTAATACTCGCCACCTCTTAAAGCAAGGTGAAATAAAATGCTCGACCAATTAGCCTTCTCCAAACCAAGAACGGTTTATTTTTGTCTTTGCAGGAACTAACTCTCATGAAGGCGATCATCATCTCGACCTTAGTACGGTTTCCGATAGTTGTTGGCTTTCCGACCTTAATACGACCCGGTTCGTTCATCAGTTTTCTGGCCTTAATACAACATCAGAACCGTCGGATTTCTGGCCTTAATATGGTCCTGCGCGACCATAGCTGCTCGAGCAATTATGCTTCGATTCATATTTCAGAACACACCTCCCTTTATCGAAGAAGGTGCATTCTGAGGGTTAAAGTGTTAATCCTCTTTTTGGTAAAAGAAACAGCGGGCCAAATCGAAGCCCAAACGCGTAACCAATCGAGTTAGACATATCGCATTCCAGGAAGTCCCGCAGAAGCTCGGCCCAAAGTAGCCGCATATCAGGCAAACAAGTCGATATCTCACCACGAAAGATTCGCTCTCCCAGTCAACCGAGAGAACCGCTCTCGCACAAGGCATATCGGCCGAGTATTTTGGATCTACATGAAATATCCAGCTAAGTTGTTCAAATACTTGGCCCGACTCTCAAGGAAGAAAAAGCGGTAAACCATATCCGGAAAAAGCTCTACTTTTGATATACCTCACCGTGGATGCCATGTTGGCCACAACTTCCGAGGATACTATTTATGAATAGTGGAATCAGTCTTCAGTCGCTATTCTAACCAAGTGATGGACTCCACGTGTCCGAGCTTCCCCGGAAAGGCCGGGCCACGCCACAACAGCCCAAGTTGTTATCCCTGCTTATAAATACCTCAAAGCTTAAGGAGGAGAAGGAGGATTTTTCTAACCTTTTTTTTCGGCTCATACTTCTTCTTATTCCCAGAAAAATATTATCTAGAATAGAAAATAGCCTCCTTTTCTCTTTTCTCCAAATAGAAAAAGCATTGTACTTGTAATCAAAAGCAAAAGTAATATATATAAAGTGGACGTAGGCACTGTTTTTGCCAAAGCACTAAAAAAATTTCTGTGTGTTTTCCTTGTTTCCTTTACTTTTCTTTGCATTTTATAATCAGTATTCGTCTGATCTACACACGATTGAGGGTTGATCGTCACTAGTGACCAACTTTTGAAGTCAACATATATATATATATATATATATATATACACACACCTAGATCCATAGGGGAACCTATTAAATAGAAGGAGTATATTATGGTAAGAATTGGGATGTATGTTATGTACACTAAAGGAATGAATATGGAAATCTGAGACCCTTAGATAATTTAGGTAGAAAGTGTACAATGTACTTTGTATGGAAGGAAGGTGAATCCCATATGATTAGTATTTTGGGTTAGTGGTTTTGGTAGTAAAACCTTATAAATTGGAAAAGGTTAAAAAGAGAAAAATGGATTAGGAATATATATATAGTTGAGAGAATTGACTTTGTGGGGGTGCATAGGAAAGCCTATTTAAGATTGGAAACCCACTTTGATTTTATCCCCATTGTTAACTTTTAAGAACTTGAAATTGTAAAAGTTTTGGAAAAATGGTGGTGTTTTCAAATTTTAATCTTAAAAGCTATAGCTTTAAAATATGTTAAGGACATATTTAAAAAGTACATATTGAGTTTTACTAGATGATTTCTTATGAAAATTTTGTCTAAAATAAAATTCTCTCAGTAAAAGGTACACACTATAGAGCTGGTATAGCTCGCTAGTTTTTTGTTATATAGTGTGAAAGGATTAAAAAGCAAAACATAGAAAATGTTGCATTCTGATGTGGCATTTTGTTAAAAACTAGAATTTTCAGTAAGGAAAGTTTTGAAATCTCTACTCTTTTGATAATCATTTCGATAATTGTTTCAAAGGAGAAAATTTTGTTGGGTGGACAAAATAAGCTGTAGAAATTAAGAATAGAGTAGATGTTTGCACCTTGTAGTAAGAAACTGAACTGACCTTATAGGCAAGAACAATCCATACACCTGATCGAGAAATAGTTGTCCTTATCTACACCAGTTTTTGTGATTTGAAAAAAAAATACTTTTTTTGAGATGACATGTTTTTATGGTTTGGAAAATGTAAGTTTTGATGAGGAAAATAAAGTTTTGACACTTCTAATTTTTAAAAGAAAATTTAATGAAAAGGTCAAACCGTGTTTTAAAAGTATGGAGTAGGTGAGGATTAATGCCTAGGGAAGATAGGAAAAGTTTTGAGGCTATGAAGTAGATAGCGAGAATTATCGTGGAATAAGGGTAAGTTCCCGTAGAATGCCTAACATTGAAAAGCCTAAGGTATTGCTTAAAAATTTCTATTAGTACACAGCAAGGACTAGTGGTGACTACTAGACAGTAGAGGGCAAGTAAGTGTTTACATCATGTTGTTTGAATTTTTCAGAGGGGGACATAGTCCTGAGTCCTTGGCCCTTAGTGGTAGCTGTGTAGAGCGTCTGTTTTCCTGTTTTACTTGAATAACAAGAAGGCTTATTTGAAATTAAACTTAGATCAAAGGACTAAATAAAATAAGCTAAGAAAAGAGTAAAGGCATAACTAAAAAGGAAACAACAAATTCAGTAAAGCAACAAACATGACAGTTAAAGAGAGATGGAAAAACTCTAAGAAAAAGGAGAATAAGAATAAATTTTTCCAAGATAAGTTGAAAAGGAAAATCTATAACAAAGAAAATTTTCTTATGTGGGTTGTGCTTGGATAGGAAAATAAGAAATCTTTAAAAAATAGTTTCATAAAATCCGAGTATGGTTGGAAAAAGGTCGAAAAAGAAAAACAAAAGATGTGAAATTTTCCGTTTTCACCTTTTGTAACATAAGAAATCGAATTTAGAAAATTAGATATTTTTTGAAATTCGAAAAATAAGTTGGTTGGTAGGGTTTTTGGATGCAAAAGTTGGATGAACTACGCTCTTGCTCAGTAAGAGTGTGAAAATTTTGGATGAAAAAGTATCTTGATCTTCAAAATATTGCATTCAAGTAGAACTGCAAGTATATTTAGGATGTGAGCATCATGTTTTAAAAGAATTTTAGAAAAAATTGCATACACATAGGAGGTACCGCTTAGGCATACATGTATTACTATATTGTATTACACTTTGCACAAATACACAATGTTTGCAAAAATTGGATGCACACATGATGGATGGATATTATGCGAGAGATTATCTATTTACCCTTATCAAATTTCGGGGATGAAATTTCCTAAGGGTGGGAGAATGTAACACCCCAAATTTTATGACAATTAAAATATTTAGTAGTGCATATGTGTATATATATGCATAGACATAAATATCTAAAAGAAGAGTAAAATAATGATAATATATGATTGCATGTAATAAATACATGTATTGAAAAAGAAGAAAAGATTAATGCAAATAAAAATGCAATGCATACGTTAAAATAAAGAAGAAATCAGTTGCATGCAGTATAAATATGTTGCATGCAATGATTTATAAATATTATGCATAATAATAAGAGAAAAATGAAAGAAAAAGAAGCATGCAAAATGACAAGGTTTCATTCAATGGTTTAAATAAATGATTAATAATGACCACCATTGTTCTACGTCTTGTTAACAATAGCCTAAGTAGTCCAGTTAGTTAGAGCATGTGGCTTTCATGCAAGAGGTATAGAATTCGATCCCCGCTGGCGCCATATTTTTGTTTTAAGGGAACGACTAAAATAACACATGTTCTAAAGAAAAAATATGTATAAACGTACATATAAGGAAAAGCATACATAGAAGGAAGTATAGAAAAATATATGTATATATGTGCAAAAATATACATATATAAGAGAAAAGTTCATAATAAGGTTGCCATTAAAGAAATATGGTAAGCATTAATAATGGCAAAAGCACCGTTTGGATTTTGAAATCGAAATAAAAATTATGCGTGTGTATATATATATACGCATAAAATAGGCATTAGAGGTTTGTATACATATAAGGAGATTATATGTAAATATAATATTTAAAAAATTCTAGAAATTCAAATGTTTAAAACAAAGTTATCAAATAAATTTTGTGCCGAAATAGCTCGCGGGACCCATAGGGGGTTGACCCACCTCAGATCCGACCAGATTCATTAATTAATCTGTACTATTTTCTTAACCAAATTCATTGCTGACTCAGCACTACGTGTACGATAAGATCCTGAACACCTATAAATAGGCTTGCATAGCCTAGCATAAATCTCGCATTTTCTAAGAAGACGCCTAAGCTCTGCCATTCTTCCTCCTCCTCAAATCTCTTCATAAAAATAGAATAATTAGTTAGGAAAATTATGATTCAAGATCTGGAAGAAAAGAATAAAGAAGGTGTTCAGAATCCTATTCGAAGTAAGGTAAATTCGTGGAATTGGTCAATTTAATTTTCTCCTCTTTCTTCCCTTTTTTTAGTTGAGAATTGTGGATCCATGGTTGTTTAGGTTCTAAATTCAGTTAGGAGAACCATGGAATGCTATATCTAGACCAGATTCAGAATTTGGAAAGCAATTAGATGAGCGGATTTAAAATATACTGTTTTGATAATGGTATATTTATCGTTTGACATTCCCCATTAGTTTGCAATGTAAATCTATTGGGACGATTAAAGTGTTGAAATGTTAATATGACATACTGAAACATTAATATGTTAAAATGTTTATATGTTGGAATATTCATATGTTGAAACGTTAATATGTTGAAATGTAAACTTGTTAAAAATGTGGAAACAATTATTGTTGTATACATGCATGTTTTAATTACATGTTAACCTGTGATCTATTATGTGCTTGGAACCATAACCATAGAAACTGGAATAATTACATGTTAAATTGTTAGATTAGAATAATTACATGATTGATAGTTACATGTTATTATTTTAGAATAGAGTTAATTGCATGTTAGAAAGAACATCTTACATGATTATAAGTTAAAATGGAATTAACATGATATTATGTGTGACATGTAAAAATAGAATTATAGTAAAATTTAGGAAGAATGGACACGCCTAAATTATATGGAAAATTTACAGAAATTAGGAAACTGTAACGCACTTAGACATGAGGTTAAATTCAACATAGTGGTAGAAGTTTGTCGGGAACCGCCCAGCAAATCTAGCATCCATAAGTTGTTGATTTAACATGAGGGGTCTAGTGCGTAAATATACATGTAACGGTGCTAAGACACGAGGTTAAATTCAATTTGTGGTAGAAGTTTGCCCGGAACCGCCCGGCGAATTCAGCATCCACAAGTTGTTAATTTAATGTGAGAGGTCTAGTGCATAAATATATATATATATATATATATATGAATATATGTATATAAAAGGATAGAAATAAATGGAACTAATTGTGATCAATGGAAATAAATAAGGAAATGAATGAAAGTTACAACAGTAAAAGAAGTGGAATGAACAGGGAATGATAATAACCTATTATAAATAAATTACATTAATGAGAATGATATATAATAGGTAGGCTTGTCCTAGGGACAAGTGGAAATTATAAATTAGGTTATAAGAAACGAGAAAGAAAATGGAATAACTTATGTAATGAGATAAGTTGTACTTAATTATAAATTAAGTTATCTATGAGAACGAGAATCTGAAATCTATTGATAAGGACAACATAAGTTATATTTACGGGAAGTATACTTATTAGTAAACCTTAGTTTAAAGAACTAAGTTAATAAGTAAACAACGATAAGTTGTAGTGATAGTGTAAGATGAAATTATGATTAAATAAGAAAGAATGAGGCAAACTTATGAAATGAAGTAAGTTACATTTAATCATAAATAATAAGTGATGTGTTAAACAGAAAACATGTGAATTGAGATATACTTAATTACATATTTAGTAGAACGTGTTATTGCAACTAGGGAATCAGACAATGAATAATATAAAGAGATTGTAGATTACAGACCTTGAGTTACAATCTAGAGAATAACACGTTATGGCTTATTGATAAACTTAATTGGGTTAAGTTATATGACTGAAATTAATAATGAAGAGGGGTCCATTCCTTAGAGATATAAGAGGCTCGGAAAGAACTTGGTAACCTGGATAAGAAGTTAATATGATTTGAGATAACCAAGTTAAACTGGAAGCCTGATGAGGTAGAGAAAGCGCATAATTGAATGTTTCGACATAGGGTCTAATAACACATTAAAATGAGGGCTTGGACCAGTCCGTACCTTTGAGGACGGATAACCCAACAGGGTATATCATTGTGGTGTCATGAGGCACGAGGGGAGCGCACGTCCATCTGTTTATTCTATTATTCTACTGATATTCTACTGGCTCCGAAGGACAGGAAGGGGAAGCATGTGGCTTCTTGGGACGCGGAGGATACTCCTGGTAGCCCTCTGTGCTGTGACAACGTTCTATTGTGCTCACAGAGGTTAGGCCTGCGCGTTTCTACCCAGTGAGTATGCCTTGATTTCCACGATAGTGCACAATCAGAGGACTGTAAGGAGGCATAGGTGATTTGACGATCTCGTTGCCTGACTTGGCTAGGTTACGACCACTATTGTGTGCTAACATGTTTAACCATTAGATAGCAGAGTCGTCGGGTACCTACCATCGATAGTCAGCTTGATACATGATGCGCAATGTGGAAAGGCGGAGAGCTATACTAATGGACCATAGACCTTTTGCTATCAAGGCTATGGGTGAGTACATGCCAATTAGGATTTGTTGTTTGTTGTTTGCTCTTGGGCCTGGCCATTAGTTCTCGAGCTTGTTCGTCTTTCATTAGTTGAAGGAGTGGTCATGTGGGACTATAGCCACTGAAAAATGCAGACCTTAGCATTTGTGTAAATAGATATCTGAAAAGCTCCCGACCGAGTTTCGTGTTCCTTGTACAGCCCTGCCACGGGACTCAGTGCACAGTAGAGGATATGTGTAGTTAAGGCATCAAATACAATTGACGATACCTATGTGGGAAAGTCTATATACATGCATGTCTACTTTGGGTGGTGTATTATAGACTCTAGGGAATTACTCTGTGATCTGATTCGAGCAAAGGTGGCAGTCTGTACATTTACGTAGCATGGCGATGGAAGTTCTATGCGGAACATAGCATTGTTATATAAAGATTCGTACATCACTCCGATGTAGGATGAGGGACTGTGTATATTTCTGAGGCGTTACGGAAAAGACTGTGCGAGTGGGGTACTATGGGGTGTACCTTAATATTGGGGGTAACTACATATATACTGTATAAGGTTAATCCATTAGGAAATTGATGGGTACAATGTGTGTGTAAGCCTGGAGTGTTGTTAACCCAAGTAACCTAATAAATAAGAATATGTAACTGAACGATGTATGTAGGATTATCCAAGATGTGTAGTTTAAATCCAGTCACCAGGACTTGTGTTCTGACCCCCTCCTCATAACATACTCGTAGATGGCTTTGTGGATGAGATATGATAGCTTTGGATATTGGTTAAGCAGTATTATTACTACGGTAAGGCTATATTTTGGTTATATTATATTTTAACCATTCCTCTGTGAGATATTTTCTAAGCTCTGATATATTTTATATCCCTGTCTTTTCTGCAGGATATTAGAGCAACCAACACAAGTTTCGATGGATTAGAATTTTTAGAAAAAAATTCGGTCTATCGGAAATCGATTTGTCACATCTTCTCTGCTAATGAGGATTTTAATACCACCCTAGTGGCTAACAAAGATATCTTAGACAACAATATCCAATTACAAAGCCCAGGCAAATAATTCTAACAATTAAATTCCATCAATCAAAGCAGCAAGACACATTCAAAATAGGTTCACCTGAAAGTTTTCATAGACTTTACAACAAGTTCAAGAAAAACAAATCATGATCCAAAATTCAAAGTAACGGTTTATTTGAAATCACTTGAAGGAATGTGAAAACTACAAGATTCAACGAATCGATCACACAAGGTTATTGATACCAAAGCCAAGGAGTGTGTGAGATTCAAGGTATTAACCAATATCAAATGATTTCAAACAAAATAATATCAAAGTAAGTAATCATGATTTCAGAATGAATTTCAGGATATAGCACAAGAAAGATTTTCAATTCAGAGCAGTTAAGCCACTTAGAAATTTTTTGACCCTTTTATCAGATCACCAAATGATACCTAAACAGGAAGTTATCTCAAAACATTTTCAAAGCAATTTCTTTTATCAGAGCAGCACAACAATCAATTTCAAAGCAGACTTATAAAGAGAATTTTTCAAAAATATTTTTGATAGTCACAAAATATGATTCATAACCCAAGATTTAAAATATAGTTTATTTTAAATCATTTGAAGGAATATAAAAACCTCAAGATTCAGTGAATCGATCACACCAGATTATAAGTTTCAAATCCAAGATATGTGTGAGATTCTCGAATTAATAATTTCAAATGATTTTAGATAAACAAATATTCAAATCAATTGATCATGAAATAACAGTGAGATTCAAGACCAGATTTTTAAAGAATTCATAATTATTTCTGACAAGCACAAGAGAACCTTTCAGAATATTTACATCAAGCTTGAGAGATATTCATAATCCAAAATTAAAAATAATTTATTTGAAATCACTTGAAATTTTTTTAATTCTGAGATACAATGAATCAATCACACAAGATTAATAAATTTAAATTTAAGGGGTGTGTGAGATTCAAAATATCAAAAATTTCAAATGATTTCAAACCATCAAATATCCAACTAAAAACGATCATGAGTAAAAGAATTTATTGGCTCCAATACTGTCAACCAAATGTTTTTCAAATCAGAAATATCCAAGCTAATCCAAAAGACAAATGAAATTATCACTATAGAAAATAGTAGTGTGCTGTAATGAGTATAGATTTTCAAGTCCTTCTGACATAAATTAGAGAAAACTCAAAACAGTGGAGATGTGTGAAATTTCATTAATTTTTTAGATCTTCAGAAAATTTAGAATTCAAAATAACAGTGTTCAAGATATAACAAGAATGCTTCAGCAACTTTAGGAATTTAGAAATCAGAAAAGAAATAAAGCTCAAAATAATTGCAGAAATTTACAATTTTGAATTCAAGATCTAGAAATGATTAAAATATTAGAGTTTTTTTCAAATAAAGCGAATTTCCAACAAACCATTAATTTTGCGAGTTTACTAAACTCAAAATAAAAGGAAAAAATAATATGGCAGTGTCAAATCAAATCAGAAATAGCCGAAAGGAAGAAATAAAAGAGGCAGAAGGAGGAATAAACAAAAATCGGAGAATATTAATAGAAACAAGTTTAGAGATCATATCTGTAATCAGTGTGAATCAAATGAATCTCTAACTTGACAAACTTGGCTAAGGAACTCTGAATGATACAGAAATATGAAATAGCTTGAATTCAAAACTCTTTTGCAAAGCAGTTCCTCAGCCTCCTCCGGTACCTACAGTTCAGTGGGTCGAGTGGTCTAACAAAATTTGTAAAACCACTCTGAAATGTGTTTACAACTTTAGGTACCCAAACCTGTTTGTATAACAATCCATCTGAATTTACCTTTGTACCCTTAGGGACCCAAATCTATTTGAATTTAGACGAAATCGTTTTATTTCCATTTGGGATCCAAAAAGAATTAGATAGATTGTTATCAGACAAATTCTTATCTCGTTTGTGATTCAAAAACCTTTTGGAATTTTCAAAATTACAATTTTCGTAATGACCCTTCTTGAAGCAATTTGAAGGATTTTTAAAATCACAAGAATTCAGTTTTCCAAAATCATTTGTTTTTCCAAAACCAAGACCATTTTTATTACCAGAAGAAAATTGATTTTTCAACAGCATATTCAAAGATTTTTCTTCGGTTGAAAAACGTTTTAAACACAATTCAAGATCATTGATTTTGGATCTAAGATCAGAATTTTCTTTCATCAGATTTGAACATCGATTAATGTTGATCTTTCTCCTTTCAGTATCATTTTGTTTCAAAATCAAATTTTCGTTTCCAAGCAGTTTGATTTTGGTCTTGGACTCAAAGATTTCAGATTCAAATTTAATTTGTTTTTCAAACTCAGTATTTTCAAAATTCTTGAATTTCACAATGTCACTTTCTAACTCTTTCATAATCAAATCAGTTTTAATAAGCTTTCTTTTTCAGCAATTTCAATTTTGGAATTTTTGGTAGTCTTAAAATTTTCAAATTTGTTTTGTAAAGAATTATTTGTATCATTTAACTCAATCTCATTATCTTTTAAAATCAGAATTTCCTCTTCAAGCTTTTGAATGTTTTCATTGAGATGAACGAGATCAATTTTCAATTTCAAACAATTTTTACAATCAGAATTTTCTAATTTCTTGATATTTGAATATTCTGATTTCAAACAGTTAATTTTGTTAGTCAACTCATTATTTTTAGATTCTAAAGATTTGTTTGTCCGGTGGAGATTATCAACTGTTTTTGTTAAATCAGCAAACATATAAACCAATTCTTCATATGAGAAGTTTTCAATCTCATTGTCTGTTGTGTCTCTATCGTCTGATCTACTTGAATTTTCGTTAGATTCTCCTTCTAAGCATAGATCTGAATCTGAGTTTACCTTCTGGGGTTTTGAGCTGTTGTTATCAATACTTCCATATATCGTATCAAGAGTATTCCAGATTTCCTGCGCAGTCAAACAATGGGAGATCAGCCTATATTGGACATCATCGACATAAGAATATAAAATATGAACAGCATGAAAATTAAAACCAATATCGTTCCTCTTAACCATATCATACCCATTTATAACTATATTCCAACATTTAATATCAATAGATTTTAAATAAGATTCCATTTCTGATTTCCAATTTAAAAAATCTGTACCATTAAAAATAATTGGAATACGACTAGACTGACTCTCTATGGACAGACAACTAGGGAACACCATTACTCTAGAGTTAATGAAAAATACCAAGCTCTAATACCACTTGTTAAATCTAGATTAACCCTAGAGGGGGTGAATAGGGTTTACTGAGTTAATTGGAAATATTAAAATATCATAGAATAGATTTGCAGCAGATAAATAAATAAATGCAAAGTAAATAACACGGTTTTTAACCAACTTCAGCAAACCCTGCCTACTGCTGCATTTCTGAGATTTTTACTAGATATTAAAATAAATCCCGCTTATAAACCCTGAAAACTCGCAAACCCTTCTTTTGTTTAATCCTACGCTCAAAAACCCTAAATTGATCTATATCCCCTAAATCAGATTTTCCCCTAGTTACAAACCCATACCTAGTAAACCCTAGTTATTACGAACACTAGAAATCAGCTAGTTAAAATCTAACTGGATCACCTAGATTGACAAACGCTAGAAAACTGAAGAGGGTTTACAAATGAAACTAAAAACAAAACAATAAATAAACTAAAACCCTAGCTCCTTAAACATCGAAGAAAACAGGTCGGCCTCTTTACTATTTTTTTCCCAAGTCCTCTCCTAAACAAAAAATGTCTGCTGATTGAAAACAATTTAGGGTTTTGCTGAAATTTCCAAATCTCGACTTCAAATTGATGATTTGATTCTCCCAGGCTTCGAATTTTTGTCCTTGGCTTTACAATAGATTTGGGCTTCTAGCGATCGAAATGGTGTGACTATCTCTTAATTGATTTCACTGGTTGTTCTTTCGAATTCGTTGTTTTTCTTTTCCATGGTCTGTCAATGATGATTTGGGTGAAATATATAGGTTATAGAAAATCTAAAATTGCTCTGATTTCCTTAAATGATTTGTCTGATTTCTAGTATGGCTTGATCAATTCCTTTCCCGTAATTCCCCATTTGGTTTCCATGATTTAAACCCGTGGATTGTGATTGATTTGTTGCAGTGGCTTGATTGAATCGGGTTAAATTAATTTGAATAATTCTTCAAAAACCATACTGTGTGATTTATGAGACGCCTTGTATATTGTAGTATGTTGAATTGATTTCGAACCTTGAAAAAACTTCCCAAAAATGTTCTTTGATTTGTTTCCAAAAATATATCTTCAAATTTGTTATTTGCAAGCTTGCGTGAATTCTGGTTTAATTCCTGGAAACATATAAATGTTTTCCTAATACCTTGCATGAAGAAAGAAAACTTTGCTTCGATTAAATTGGTTTTCTGGAAAGAAAAGAGTGGCTCCTTGGGAAGACAAATTGATTTCGTTATTGTCAAAAATGGCATAATTTCTAAACAGATTTAAATAGATTTCCCATTTTACATTCCGTGAATGTAAATTTGTTTTTATCTCAAAGAAAGATATATTCCAGAAAATGATTCGAAAATTTTCTTGAGACAATTGAAAAACCATAATTCATTTCTTTCCTAAAAAAAAATCTTTTTGCCTTTTGTTGATGTGTATACAAAAAAAACTTTGTATATTTGATGTTTGCCAAAAAGAAATAGATTTTTCCATGCCAATTTCTTTGTTGAGATATAATTTTGCCAAAAAGAACGTGGCAATGTTCTCGACCCAATTTTGTCCAAGTTCTTTGTTGAGTTATGTTGTTCATGTTCATTTGCTTTGTCACATGTTTGCACTTGCCAATGACGGTGAACACTTTTCAAAAATGTTGAATTGAATCTTAAATTGTTTCTCTGATTTTTTTATGTGCTGTTTGTAGCACTTACATGAGTTTTGTACCTAAACTGATATGGTTGCACCCTGACTATGAACCATTGGTCTTTGTTATTTGTTGCACCATTCATGTCACCATTCATGCATACTTGTGAAATCTGGAAACATTCTTGGCCCTTAAAAAAATTACTTGCTTGTTCATGTTGTGGCTACACTCTTGTGCTTAACTTGGCTATGCATCGTTTTGTATATGAGATTGCTTGATTCCTATTGTGCACACATGAGATGTTGGTCTGGTTCATGTGCATGACCATGCGGTTGTGACCACTCATACCCAGATTGAAACCAATCTTGCACCCTTTTGTACACTTGTGTAGTCTTGGTCGATCCTGACTTGGAATAGTACATCCAATTTGAAACTTCCCTTTTTGTTGAACTATTTTAGTGAACCATCTTGACATGTACTTAGCACTATGTATTTGATTTTGTTTGTGTTGACCCTTGTGTACATTTGGCATTTCTGAAATTGGTGTCACTTGGTTTTGTCGCATTGTATTTGTGGGATTGACTTTGCTGCTAGCTTTGCATGCCATATTTAAGTTGGTCATTGTCCATTTACCATTGTTGCTCGACCACTTGTTTTTGTCCATGCTCATGCACTTGCACTGGGTCGAGCTTGGTCTTCATGGCCGCTCCTTAGTGCATGTGTGTTCACGAATACCTGACTCATGCACTGTGCATGTGTGTCGGGCTCCACCTGAACACCATGTTGATATATTTGTCTAATGCTGATCATATTGCCCCTGCACAAAAATATGTGTATATACATACATATTTATATGTATACATGTATAGTGCACAATATGTATATATATGTATATATGTGATAACTACAGACGATGTCTATATAAATCAGATCAAGTCATGAAAAATGATGAGAAACACACCAAAATTCTGAGACAAATAAATTTTTAAAATAAAAATTAGATCTGCTAGAATTTAAAATAATTTCTATTCCAGATTACTTTATGTGTGTTTCTGTGACATGTAAGCAGAAGACTAGACTGACGGTGAAGTTTTGTAGAAGACAGAAGACGAGTGTGTATGCATGAAACTATATATATTTGTACAAACTTGAGTAAAAAGAATAGAGTATACTTTAGTGAGGCAACACTGTTTAGAGATGAGTGACTGTATAACAGAGTGTTGTGGTGAGGAAACAGTGTATATGAAATTGAGTATGAAATGAAATGTATTACATTGAGATATATAAATAGTGGAGTTATAAATTTGTACTGTTTGGAATGTTGAAATAAAATATTATATTGAATAAAATACTGTTTGAATATTTAAATTCTTGTGCAGTAGTATTCTATTAAATATAAATATTATATTCTGTCTGTGATGTAGTATAACAGTACAATTACAAACACCTTTATCATAATAAATATATGTTTGTTATTATCAAAGAAAAATCATAGAATTGTTAGATACAACAGTTACATGCCGACATATAATAGTACAAAAATTCAAATTTATTCAGATTTAGAAATTGCTTTAACCAACAAGTGTCTATTCAATTCTAAAGAATTTCAACCCTATTTATACCTATTTCTTCCCAAAAAAACTACTCTATTTATTCCTCCTACACTTCATTTCACTATTTCTTAATAAGTCCAAATTTATGGCTACTCAAATCCATAATATAAGTGAGAATCTTGGAGAAATCCTTAATTTTTTCAATAATATTCTCACTATCATTCTCCGAAATCAGCATCACTTAAGATTAAGTCAAATATAGATGAAAAAACAACAATAGAAGCATTTTGATGCAATTCCATGGATGATCGCTTCACTTTCAAAAGATGAAGACAACGACATTACTGGATCACTTCTCACCAAAGACAACGAAGACTGAGATGCTATAAAGACTAACCCAATCTTTGGTGGAGATGGTTGGGTAGAAGTTCCTTAAAATGTATGAATTTGTCT
Organism: Allium sativum; assembly: GCA_030737875.1. Classification (NCBI taxonomy): domain Eukaryota; kingdom Viridiplantae; phylum Streptophyta; class Magnoliopsida; order Asparagales; family Amaryllidaceae; genus Allium; species Allium sativum. The sequence continues at coordinate 880,619,007 of CM060909.1, forward strand.
TCATTTGTGTGGATTATTTAAAATCAAACTTGTAAATAAACAACTTTAAAGTGTGGCGTGATTTGGATTTGATTGATTCTATTAACATGTATTGCATTAGTTTGATTATAGTGTTTGGCTTGATTTAGATATATTGAAATTAGTTTATACTTAAATTTAGCTGTTATTATAGTTAAATTATTATTTTTGTATTATTTTTTGTTAGAATAGTATTGGTAAAATTAATTTAGTCTTAGTTCTTGAAATATGCCTTAGTTTTAGGGGGAGTATTGCAGTTTAGTTATAATTATTGTTTTTGTTTACGAAAAAGGGGGAGAATAATAAAATAGGGCTAAGTTTAAGAGGGAGTTAGTTACAGTTAGTTGTTTTTAAAAGAAGATATTGGAATAAGGGGGAGTACTGGGCAATCAAGATATCAGGTATGAATATTTTATAAACCAAGGTTGTCATCATCAAAAAGAGGGAGATTGTTAGAGACTGAGATGTTGATGGTGATGGTTTTGATAACAACAACCTTATTTCAGCTTTGTTTCAACTATTATTATTATAAAATACATAACAACACCGTTATCTAGAATATATATATATATATATATATATATATATATATGTATATACAGGAAATCTATGCATGTAATGATTATTGAAGACTGTACTGTTCAAAGAATAAAGATATTAAAGTAGAAGAGTTCAAGATTTAAGACTCAGGAATATCAAGAATTCAAGAGTTAAAGAGTTCAAGAATTACAGAGTAATTATATCTAGTTATCTTGTTAAAACTCTAGTTGGCACTGAATTCTGATTTCAAACTTCTTTTCAAATGATTTCAAAATTACTTCCTTGTTATTAAATATATTTTTCAAATGATTTCAAAATTACTTCCTTGCTTTTAAATTAATTTTTCAAATGATTTCAAAATTACTTCCTTATTTAAATATATACTTCTTTATTTTCAAAAATATTTTAACTCCTGAAATTTATTATAACTTATTTTTTTAAATTATACTTGATAAATTTTAACTCCTAATTTAAATAAGTTTTACTTATATATTTAATATTAATTTTATGATAGTTACTTATATTTTCAATTTCCTTATTTATGTTAAGTTTTAACATATTTCATAGTTCTATATTTATACTTTATATCATTTTATAGATAATTTTTAATCATTCTTCAAATCACATGCTTTTAAATATACTTTTACTCAATATACTCTATTTCAATATAAAGGAAAATAGTTTGTTTTAACTCAAGAATTACCATAATTTATTTAAATATTATCTGATTTAGTTTAAAAAAAACTGAAATTTTTCTAAGGGATGTCGACATATCACTTTGGTGATGTCGACATAGGAGCCGTTAGATTGTTTTTAAAAATTTGAAAAGTTGTGTCTTTTGAAATCAAATATTTTCTTAAAAGGATATGACTGTTGGAAAATTATATAAAGGCTTCAGAATTCGAATTTTTAATTACTTTTCATCTCCTTCTTCCTCTCTAATCATTCTACCATTATTGTTATTAATTTCTTAACTTTCTGCACTTATATTCTATCAATTTCCACAGAAATTATATCATTCTTCTTCTCTTTCAATTCTAAATTGAACTGTCTCTTAAATTCAAGTGATAATCAAGAGTTATAGGTAGTTTGTAATCAAAGAACACATGATCAAGTCCTATCGAGTCAATACTACAAAAATTGATAAGAGAACGGTATCGTAGTGTCCCATATAAATCTTCTGGGTGCGATTGTGTCCTTGAAATCGATTAGGTATGGACCGGAAATCAACTAAGTTTCACTATACTTGGAATAAGTTAGGGTGTGCCCTTGTAGCCCTGAAATCAAGGGTTGTAATTGGATTTGTTGAATAAAAATCCACATCAACCTAGCGTTATGTGGGACTGGATGTAGAGGAGTCCCGAACCAGTATAAAATCCAAACGTGTACTTTCTTTTACTGCTTTTTATTGTATTTTCTACATTTTTGATTGATTCTGTGATTTGTGATATCTGTGATTTGAGTAGCATTCTGTTTAAAATTAAAATATCTCAAGGAATTTAATAAAATCTATAAAACACTATTCATTCCTTCGAGTGTTTAATTTTCCTTAAAACCCTTAATATGCATCCCCAACAGAGGAAGGAGAAGGAGGGAATGGAGAGAGAGGAGACACTTGAGTCTGGATCGAGGAAGAAGGAGAAGGGTGCCCCTCTGGAGTAATCGTTATAAGTAGGTATCTTTTTGGTTATTGACCGATATTATATGCGAGTACGGCTTTTTCTTTTGGAGAAACATTCTGATTTTGATGTACATCGTGTCGTTAGAAAGAAAGATAGTTGTACTATGACTTGTGAATGAAAGTTAGTTTCCTTTTCTTATATCACATGTTGTCTTAAGCGTTCAAATGTTCTTTACATTTTTACAATATTGTACTTATGTAAATTAACTTGTCACTTAAGCTTATGTCATTTGAAACTTCACACTTGAGAATCTCAAGTCATGCGAAGTTCGAGTGTGTCGACTCCATTCTCGAGATTTCGTTTTAGTCACTGATTTCGAGTCGTTTGGACTCTTAGTATGTGAACTTTGCTCTCGAGACCTCCTTTTGATCATTGGTCCTGAGTCATATGGAGTCCGTGTTTAGTGACTCCACTCACAGAACCTCCTTGCGATCGTTGATTCTGAGTCATAAGTGTACGTCATTGTTTCGTCGTTTATTCTCTCACATCGTCTTGTTCAGGTTAGAGTTAAGGGGGACGTTGGTTCGTCGGTTTTTGTTCCTGGATCTGAACCCTAGGGCTCAGACGTTGCCAAGCAAGCGGTCGATATCTCACTTACTTGACTGGTGGGTTGCCCCTAAGTCCGAAGGCTAAGGGACGGAGTTGGACACTTATATTAATAAGCATCGTGAGTTATTTATACTGGGCCTCGTCGTTAGTTCAAGACTTGAGTTAATTTGTGAAGAACAAACCGCCCCACAAATTTTGAGTCTTGTTAAAGCCTCAAGATGGTGGATCATTGCCAAGATCTGAGGTGCCGATCAAATGTTTTGCGCTCGTGTATGCAAGTCTATGATTATCATAGCTCTAACATGCTACGTAGAAAGTAACACAACGAGAACATGGGAATTCGAACTTCTTTACTAATAACTACCAACTGTAATAGACTTTTCTTTACAATGCCTTGAACTTTAAAACAAAACATTTGTATAAAGCAGTAAATATGTGCAGTAAATCAAGTGAAGTAGCGGCGAATGTGCTCACTGTTCCATACCCTTCGTGCTTGGCATCATCAACAGTCGTTAGCTTGAAGGTACCATCTCCAAGCCTCCACTGAATGACGTACAGTCCTTCCCAGCGAGGACCGAGTAAATTCGGTGTAAGAAAGATTCACTTAAGGACAAGATCATCGATGTCGAAGAGCTTTGGATGAACTTTGGTGTTGTCATATTGGGCACCAGTTGGTGACGCGCAGTTGCACTGAATTATGACTCATCCCTTTTCTCTTCGAGTAAGTCAAGAGACTCCAGAAAGAGATCCCTATTGGTCATCAGATCGTAGTAAGTGACTCGATGAGATCGTAGTTCAAGCTCAATAGAAATTACGGCTTCGGATCCATATGAGAGAGCGAATGGAGTACCGGAATTCATTGACTATAGGTAGTCCGGTAAGGCCAAAGGGATAGAGGGAGTTCATCTGCCCACTTGCCTCTAACCTTTTCCAAATGCTTCTGGATGATCGACATGATGACTTTGTTAACAGCTTCGACTTGCTCGTTAGCTTGAAAATGAGCTACAGCCGAGAATCGTTTCTCAATATGGTGATGATCGCAGAATTCTTTGAACTCAGAACTATCGAATTGGTCCTATTATCAGAAACTATAGTCTTAGGAACTCCAAAACGACAGATAATGTTGCAAACGATGAATTTTATTACTGTACTGATTGTGGTTGTGTGAAAGCCTCAGCTTTGGCCCATTTGGTGAAGTAATCAACTACGATGATAACATATCGAGCACCACTTTTTTCCATCGGAAGAGTCCCGATAATATCGATCCCCACATTGCAATTGACCATGGATTGACCATCTGAGTAAGTTCTGCAAGAAGAGATGAGTGATCTTAGAAGGTTTATGGCACTTGTCTCATTTGCAGGTGTAATCTGCTACATTTTGCTCGAGAGTTGGCCAAAAATAGTTGTAGCGGAGAATCTTTTTTGCTAGAGTTTGCCCGTCTGTGTAGTCACATCACTCGCCTTCATGTATGTTTAGATCCACACGTTTGATGTTGTTGTAGGCTACACGCCGGAGTAAGGGAACATAGAATCATCTTCGGTAGAGCACCCCTTCTTGAATGATGCATCGTGATGCATTGCGAAGGAGTTCTTGTTTTCGTTGCGAGAGTCTGGGAGGATTCTATGTTGCAGATAGCCTTTGGTTGGTGTCATCCAGGACTCGGGTTCAGGCTCAGTTTCTGTCGTTGATATCGGGTCAGTCTTCATATGATCGATACTCATAAAGTCGAGCACTTCGACAGGGACAAGTCCCAAGAGTTGTGCATCCCCAGAACTTGCTAATTTGGCCAATGAATCATCTTTCTCATTTTTCTCTCGAGAGATGTGGGTAATGGCGCCGTAGTCAAAGTAGGTGAGCAGTTCACGAACTCGAGCTAGATTAGGGGCAAGTCGTGCCCTCTCTCCTTGATATCCCCTATGGACTTGGAAGACGATGAGTTGTGAATCTGAAATATTTGGAGACCCTTGTTGTTGAGTTTGATTGCAATTCCGAGTCCTGCAATCAAGGCTTCGTATTCTTGAGACCGAAGGGCATGACAGCATAGCAATATATCCCGAGATCGGTAATCGATGACGTGTGCTCCTAATCTGGAATATACATTAGAATTTGATTATATCCATAGTATACATCCATGAAGGAGAGAAGCTGGGCCCTGTAGTTGAGTCAACGAGTCAATCGGTCTTCAGAAGCAGGAAACTGTCCTTTGAGCACACTTTATTCAAGTCAGAATAATCGATGCATGTCCTCCATTTTTTGTTCAATTTCTTGAGAAAGTCTGGGTTGGAGACTCATTCTGGATAGAGTGCGTCACAAATAAAGTCGTTGTCGAGTAGCATATCCACCTCCCCTTTGTGTGTAGTCGATCTTTCAGATCCTAAGATTCGGTGTTTCTATTTGATGGGAAGATGGTTCAGGTCGATACCAAGCATGTGAAAAGTGATTCCTAGGTCGATGCTACACATTTCAGATTGGATCCAAGCGAATACAACAAGATTTAGCCGTAACAAGTCAACAAGCTCTTCCTTGGCTGCCGGATGAATATGCGATCCAACTTTCAAGACCCGCGATGGGTCGATTGGGTTAATTGCGACGTCAATGGTTGGTTCCATTGGAGTAGCTCACTCATATCGGGCTCTTCGTCCTTCCGAGGAACAAGATCCTAGGAGATACGCCTATGGCGTCTGGGCCAGGATTAAAACATTGGTGGTTGTTATACGTTGAGAGTCTTTGAGTATCATCTCTGCACCTTTTCCTTTCTCTTTGTTGATAGTGTCTTTCCACTCAGTAAGATAGCAGACTCTTGTCACGACTTGATCGCCTCAGATAAATCTGACTCCATTGTCAGTTGGGAACTTCATGAGGATGCACTAGGGCGCCATGAAATATGCAGAAATCCGAAAGGAAGGGTCATCTGAGAAAGACATTGTAGCGAGAGGGGACGTCGATAATGAAGAAAGTGAGGACCGAACTTAGCTTCGATCCCCATTCCATAGTTGCACCTACAACTTTACTAGACCGATTGGCCGGTTGGAAGCTCTGTTGAATCTTTGAATGGTGGCTTTACATGGTGTTAAATCTCCAGCCTCGAGTTTCTTCTGATCGTAGGTCGATTTGAAAATAATGTTGATAGAAGTCCCGTGTAGACTAGGACTTTCTTAACATAGGCTAGACCTGTGTAAAGTTGAGACAACAAGCGGATTCGTGGTGGGGATATCAATTCCTACGACATCCTTCTCTCATATGTCATCCTTTATAGTCTTATACAGCTTCACCGAAATAGATTTGTCTGTGGCGGCAGAGCACGCTTCCTGGTCAGCGTGCCTAATATAGTTGGTGTATCCTTGCATACACCGGAAGCTTTTATTCATCGGTGAGGTCCACTGCAAATATTGTTGATCATGATTCCTCTTTGAGGAGGTCCCGGATTGGACGACCCAAGTGTCACTTGGTTCTAAGGAGGAGTAAGTGTTAAAGGGCCCGCGACTGGTTTTTCGGAACAAGGCTCTGGATGTATTACTTAAGTCATTTCTCATAAATGAGTTTCTCGATAGCATCCTAGATATGTCGACAGTCATTCGTATCATGGTCGAGCATATCATGAAATCTGCAATACTTGTCGGAGTTCTGTTCTCGGTTGGTCGATTTTCAAGATGTCGGCTTCTTATAATGCATAGTGTTGTAGGTCACTAAATAGATTGTCTCCAACTTAGAGCTTAGAGGAGTGTAGATCTGGTAAGTTGGGAAGTGGTAAGTCAGGAAGTGATTGTGCTTCTTAGAGTCTTCTTTCAGATTGTGGCGACTCCCGGGCAAGCCATTGTCCAGCTTGGGCTTTGACTGAGCTTTGTCATTGTCAGAGCTTTCTCCGACTTGCTCCCCTCTAATGTTGTCTTATGCGGAAGGCTGCTGATGGTTGCTAGGGTGCCTAGCTCAAGTGTCCTTGTTCCTTCGCGCCCGTTCCTGGCACAGGAACTGATTCTCCTTTTCATAGAAAGCTTCGAGAGAGTTCGCCTATGTCCTATCGATCCAAAGCCTCGAACTCAGAATTAGGTAGTATACCCTTGCCAAGTTATACAAGTATGGTGCGCGGTTCGGGATCTTCGACCTTGGCTAAGGCATTGTTGAAACATTTGAGGTAGCTCTTAAGTGTTCCACATTGCCTTGGTATATGTTGGACGTAGATAGAGTGTCCTTCAATTTGGTGACATGCATTCAAAACTGCTTCACAAATTCAGTAGCTAGTTGGTCGAAGGTTGTGATGATTCTCGGCAAGAGTCGAGAGAACCAAAGCAGGGCCACGCTTTCGAGGAAGATGGGAAAGCACTTACACTTGACCATGTCAATGGCATGGCTCGAACCATGTGTCATTTTTAGCGGTTGGGGAAGTTTCGGGGATCGATCTTCCCAAACTAAGCAGTGAGTTGCGGGATATTGAAGCATCGAGGCTATACCTCCGCTGGATTTTAGCAGTCGTGGTCTGCCCTCGGGGGTTTGTGGCCTCGAGCACTTTCTTGGATAAACATCAGCATTATCCTTAGGTACGTCATCAATTTTAATTGCTTGGTTCTGTTGAGGTTGGTTAAGCGGAATTTAGGCTTGTTGCACAGTCGGCGGATTCAGCATGAAATTATGATTGACAGCAAGAGGAGGCTACCTTGTCGAGAGTTGAGCGCTAGTTCCAGTATCAATGCAAGGACCAAACTGGGAGTAGTCGGAGTGACAGGCTCCCTCTCGGATGGTAACCATTGTAATGCCATTACCGTTATTGCTGTCGTTGACTCTCCTCCTTTTTCTAGGGTTGCCAAGGTTGGTTTCTGAGGAAGATCTTTCTAAAAGGTTCTGAGTGGGGGGAGGTGTCCTATTGGCTTGTAAACGCTTCATATTCCTTTGAATACTCTGGTGCATCCATTGTGTCAAGTCAATACTATGCTTAATTTTTTCATTAAGCTATCGTTGGGTTTCCTCTAAATTTTTGATTAGTTCAAAGAGTTGTGTTGCGTGACTAGCGCATCGGGGTAGGAGGAAGTCACTATCCATATCGGTCGGGCCTTCGAGAGTTTAATGTTGCAGAGAGGTTTTCAGTTCGACAATAGATGGTGTGACAAGAAGTCGTTTTCCTTTCTTGTCCATTACGAGCAAACTTGGGAGGTAAGTTTAGGAGGACCTAAGTAGCACTTCCGAGTTTTGGATGAGGACGATAGGAAAGGCGAAGTCAAATTTTCTCAGTGAAAGCACCAGATGTTGATGCAAAAAATTGGCACAGCACCAAAAGATTTCCATGTTAATGAAAAATAATGTTTCGCGTAAGGAAAAGTAAGCCGAAAATAGCAAACACGGTATTTATAGTGGTTCGGTTCAGAATGAACCTACGTCCACTATGAAGATTTTGCTAATTTTATTCACTCTTGTCCGAATACAATGGTGGGCACCATGATTACAAGTTACAACAAAGACAATGGTGGAAAGCAAGTTCTATTGTGCCCAAAAATGGAGTTAAGTTCTTCTTCCCGATATCACTTTTCTCTCCAAGAGTGAAAATCCTTAAGAAGGAGGTGTATTTCTTCTCCCAAAGTCCCAAGGTGTTAATGATGTCCAAGAAGCAAGAATTCTTCCCAAAAGTGTCAAATCAGCAAGTTGTCAACACCTTTCATGAAGCATGTTAATGGGTATTTAGAGGCAGTAAAGCAGGTGGGAGCAGGTGAAATATGGGGCCTACAGCCCAATTTTCGTATCATTGGATCGGTACCGATCCCCGGATCTGTAGTATCCTGAGGTTTGACCCTTATCTTTTCTTTGCTTTGAATTCTTGAACCCTTTATGTTGCTGCATTTCGTATTCGGGGTTTTTCGTATTTGGGAAGTGGTTACATTTTTTGTATTCACATTTTTCCTATCTTGTCACTTGGTCATTTGGGGACACAAAGTGATGGGATACAAATTATGAGGGCGAGGCTGGGATACGGTTCTTATGAGTGATAGCCGGAGATACGAAATATTTCATGTGAGTGGGGTATGAAATGTTAGAATACGAAGAATGGGAGTTGTGGATTTTTGAAAGGTTGTCAAGGTCGGGTTATGAAATATTGAGAAATGGGGAATACAGATGCGGAGCATTTAATCATACCTGAGCAGATTTGGCATGCCAAGACGGCTTTACTTGTGCGACACCTTCTCGGTCTTGTTCCTAGGCATCTTGGCAACACATCAGGCTATTTCACCATGCGATGGACCGAGTCGTGTGAGCTTGGATTGCTTTTGGGAATCAGGGAAAAGGGCTTGTTAAAAATGGTAGAGCTGGGCATCGACTCAAATAAGTGCTCAAACTTCAGATCGATATAGTCGATTTGGATACAGATCGAATAAGTCTAGCCCTACAATGTCGAACCGGATATGACAATTAAAGCCTGGATTGGTATTTCCGATTCAGAGTTGGGGACTTAAGTTCTGTTCAACAATGTCAAATTGGAATTGGGTCAATCCGAAATCGAAGCAGTGGGATGCTTCCTTATGGTGGTGCATGGCATGACGTTTCGTCATCACGACGATCGAGCTCTTTTGAAGTCAAACCCCAAAACGATTAGCTTCAGCCAAGATGCGAAGAAAGTCTTAGTGGGGATTTACCAAAAAGGGTTTGGTTGGGAACCATCAGGGTGACTTCCGAGATAGACTTCGATGCGGATATGTAATGCAAGAAGGGATCGTTGATGCATAATACCTGCATGGATATTCTGATGGAGGGATGGCGAGTGTGCGGTCCATTTGGACTAGTGCGAGTCCTATTCACCCAGTGCAGGGAGATTTTTTTGGTGCGAAGAAACCGGGAGACCCACACTCAGACCTAGTGCGGGGTCATCATCTTGTGTTTTACTAATTGGTTTGCCTTAATTCCTAGCCCTTTAAGTGTCAACGATTGGAGAACCTTGTAGGCCGAACGTGATCGTATATCCAATGCAATGAGTAAGTTATTGGGAGGATGGGTGCTATGTATGGATGATTGTTATTGCTTTATCATGCATATTTCCATGTACACTCAATATTGTGATTACCATAGAGTAGAGTACATTATATGCACTAACTCTTTGGATGCAGGGACAGCTCAGGAATGATTCCTCATACCTATTGTGTTACCCCCATGTAGTGATTGGGATTACTATCGTGCACACTAGACTTTAACTTGGAGTTTTATGCATTTCTTCTTATTACTCTGGGTGCTCTTAAATGAGCAGACTAGAGAAAGGTTGATGTGCGGGAGTAGTTGGCAGGTAATGAGCAGGAGGCTACCACGTATTACATATATACTCTTATCCGTGTTTGTTCCCGTTGTTTACTGCTTTGGGCATATTAGTGTTTTTTTTAGAGACAGTTTTTTGGAGATGTATCTATGTACGATCCATTAAATACTATATTGTGATATGAATTGACTACTCTAATGTTTTTGGTACAGCTTTCAGCTTATATATGGTCTTTGCCTGTTTAATATCATGGCTTATGTTACTATTATTTTTTATTCCATGCGCAGTGAGATATATGAAAGATTGTATGGGTTTTCTTATTTCAACTTCGATGAATGCCTAGCACTAATCAAGCATCGTCACAGTGCAACTCATTGGGTGCTGGCTTGTATAGGGCATTCGTCACAAAAGTTGTACCAAAATCGTGAATATCAATAACTCCTCTGCACACATTCTCCGCAGCAGAATCCATCACTAAATTGTCAATAATACTCCTTGCTGAAGTCGGTCGACCAGTGGGTTATCCCTGGTGAACTACACTGTTGTGAAACCTTATGTACCGCCCTTCATGTCGTAACAACTACATATCATTCTATCCTCTTATGATAGTCGTCTTCGTACAACTTAACGTTGTCTATTCTACATATCAAAGAAAAGCAATCCATCGCAATAGCCTTGTTCCCCATCTTAGAATCACTTCCCTGAATGACGCATCACTGGATAAAAGCACTACATCCTCATCCCAGACCAAAATCACTAATTCAAGAGTCATTGCATCGAAATCACTATCGAACGAATCATCATATCCTGCTCCTGGAAATCGTACTATCATCCATGTCAAATTAGCCAAAGTGGCCAATAAAAATAGTAATCGTACTCGCATCCAAAGTGGCCAATAATGATTACTCAGATCACCTGTTTAACCCAGATTTGTTAAATATGCATCTAGATAAAAACATCCAGCATTCGTTGTAAACTACAGCTCATCACCAAGTCTGTCCTTTTCTTCAGATCGGCCATCAAGCTCCAATGTCGCTCCGTCTTTTAATCTGTCACTAGGCTCCAATGTTACTCCTTCGTCAAGTCCATCAATGCGCTCTGAAGCTCCTTTGAGTCTACCATCCTTATGCATTTAATCAATATACACCAACATATATATATTCGATCGATTAGCAACCCAAACTCTAACTAACGAAACATTTCCCAATACTTGATCACCTATGAACGATGTTCTAAGCTAAACTAAGCAAACAAGTCAATCATGCAACCAATAGTCGTAAAAATCCTCAACTCGCATCCAAACTTCCAAAATGACAGTAATAAATCAAATCTAAATTATCTACAACAATCAAGGTGAAATATTTGTCCAAATATTCTATATATAGCAATATGATCAAACCAATGCGCAATAGCGTGCAAACAGGTAAAAAGCGCTCACAATAGCACGCAACTAGGTAAATTATGATAATCAGGTTAAATCTACTTCAATCACTACACTATTTTATTTATTTTTTATTTACCATGTTCAATTATCCTAACAGTTATGTTTTATAATTAGAAAACAGCTTAAAATATCAAATCTATACTATACGGACAGAAACCTTATAATGAGAGATTATATCACTCACATTAGCCAAGTCAGCCCAAACAAGCTCTAAAGCATAGGGCTTGTCAGTACGAAACCATAGGAAGAAACAACATCCAATTTTGACCCCGCATGAGAAAGTTACGTGCATATAAATTTTATCTACAAAATCAACAAAAAAAAATAGCTAACTAACTAATGACTTAATTAATCCTTAATTACCTCTCACTTACTCTTTCTTCTCAAAACCATGCCCCTTGTATTTGTTTTGTGACACGACCGTGCACCTCCAATGAGTGATATGGAGATTCAATGCTCGAAACCACATTCTGATTGTTCCGATGCAATCTCCGACCAAATCCCTACTTGCCTATATCCGCGAGACCGACTCTGATGACCCTCAGAAAAGTCTGACACCCATAATTCCTCCGTGGTGGCTCTAGGTCACAAGCATCCATGGACTACTGAGTTGGCCAATATTATGGGGAAGGTGCGATTTTTGTTGAGAAGTCCAATGGTCCTTTTCCCAAAGCCTAATTAACTCCTCCTCTTTAGCCAATGGCATGCAACCCTAGTTCGGGATTGAAATTTTCAATTCCCCCAAAATTTGGATCGCACGTCTTGAAAGTGACATGAGTGCGTAGAGATTTGAATCACGATTCCAACGAGTATTTTCTCATGACTTTTAGTTGATTAAGTCGAATGATTTGATTTTTGGAATGGAAAGAAGAAATGTGACTGTTTTCTCTAAATAAAACAGTGAGAGAAGAAAGGGGAGAGAAACATGAATAGTGGCCTAGCCAATCTCGTTTTATGGTTAAGGATAAGGTTTATTATTTTATTCTTTAACTCTCAAATAAGGCTCGAAAACTCATAATTTTCAAACGACACGTGCCGCCGTCATCAATGTAAAAATCCTTCTGAGAACAATGAGACTATTCTTGAGTCCTAAATCTTTTTTATGTGAAAGACAACCCTTTTAAAAAACAAATTATACCATGCTGGTTTCTTAGAGAAATCGACACATGTTATATTTATGCACGACCAAAAGGTACGTCTGATCACTATGAAACTTGATGGCGAACAATTACTTATAATGATGATTGCAGATATATAAGTTTCATTGCAATCTGATGTTGTTCTCCCGAAACAACTATTTATGCGTATTTCGAGATTAATATAACCACCGACTGATCCGAATTCGAAATATAGCGCACATGTTCCGTGTAACGGATAATCCAAACTCAATGAAACTGGTTTTAAATCTTGATTTGATCGTTTGTGGAATCCCATTTTGGAGCTCTCAATCGATTAATTAACGATCCAATATTTAAATAAAATATTTAAATATCTAATTGTTAAAATACGGGTCATTACAATATTTGTTTGGAAGTTTTGATTCATTTATTTTATTTATCGAACATATATTTAATTTTCTAAAAACACAATTATACAATAAGAAAAATGTTTATCAAATATAATTGTTTATTATTTACAAACAAAAATCATAAAATCATTTATTCAACGATTTATTTATATGAAAATAAGGGAGGGGTCCCTAAAACCAAGCATTATACAAGTCGCGTACTTTCTCTAAATTTTCATGCAAAGTAGGCCCCTAAACCGTAGTAACATGGTTTCTATGATTTTTAGCTCTAGTGCTTCAAAAAAAATGAAAAATTGTATAGTTTAAACAAAGATTACTGAAAAAAATGTAGAAATTTTTGCACTTATCTTGAAAAAGTGCAGACATATCTGCAACTATTACCATAGTGTTTGGAGATATGTCTCAATATATCAAAAAACTACAGATATGTTTGAAATTTTTCTATAAAGTCATTTAGTTATCTACATTTTTTTGGAAACCGAACTATTTTCATTTGTACACAATTTAAATTATCATTTTTGATGATTTTTCAACAATAATGTGTCGTCGAATAAGCGTAGACATCAAATTTTGAATCATTCACCAAAATTTGACTAAAAGTATGCAATTAATGGTTATAATTGCGTTAATGTTGTAGCTTTTTGAAAAACTACAATTATTACTGCATTTTTTTTTGAGTAACTGTAATTATTACTGTATCTTCGTAAGCATTATGCAATTTTCTTAATATCCTTAAATGAATACAAAGATGATTATAAACTGAATCATGTTTTTGAAATTTAGTAGTTTTTTTACGTTAATTTTTTATTTTATTTTAGTGATTTTCTAGAAACGAAGGCTTAATTTTTATGTGTTTTCAATGGAAATGTTTTGTGTATTTTAAAATTTAATAGGAGGCTTAGTCGGTCTGTCTCTTTACTTATTTAACTAGTGTGTAACATGTGCCTTGCACACGATAATATTATAAAATACAGATTTTAAAATTTTAATGCTAAAATTGGAACTTTATCATACAACACACGATGAATTTAGCAAAATAAATATAATATAAATTATTATTTTTGTTGTTTTTGTTTATACATGATACGTGTTTGTAATTTATATTTCTTTGAAGGAAAATAATTATTATTATTCTTAGTATTATGAGAAAGTATTCTAGTTGAAATTGACATATTGTAATTATTTTATATGATTAACAAATATTATTTAACTTATTTCTTTTATATATGTTAAATTTGAAATTATGATATTAGTTAAAATATATTAACCAAAATAATTTGAATAAATTACGAAGAAATTCCAAAAAAAATTACAGAGATTTTAATGTGGAGTTATTTGTATTTAAAAACAGAATTTCTTAATGTTATATATGATAAATTTATTGTTTGTGTACACGAATGGTTGTAATTAATTTACAATTAACTTTTTTATTATTGATTGTGTACATATATGTATATATATGTATGTGTGTGTGTGCGCGTGTGTGTGTGTGTGTGTGTGTGTGTGTGTTTGTGTGATCTATATATGATATATTTATATAGTTAAACATAATTTTTTTGTTTTCGTTTTTATTAGTATGTGTATGTATACATATACAACTGATATATGGATTATTAAAAAACCTTAAATTTGAGATTTTGTAAGCAGTTAAATACATGGATCTAAACATGAAATATTAGAAAATAGTTGATGACGTTGTACATAATTATAAAAATACCAAAATATGAATATTTAAAGCTAAAAACATATTTCAACAATGCATATACATTTATTTAGATAAGTGAATAATAAATTAGTTTTGGTAATTTTATTTATGTAAAATATTTATAATATCTGAATTATATATCTTAATATTTAAATGAAAAATCTATTTAACTTCGTTTTTAACACTAACGTGATATAAAAACTGAAATCGTTACATTTGAGGATTTATTAGATGATTAATGAATATTTATTAATTAAATTAAAAAGAAAACTACATTACTGATTAAAAATAAATTAATGTAAATGAAAAAAATTATGTGACAATGAGGTGAGTTTTGTAAGCAATTGTAGAAATTTCAGA
Source organism: Allium sativum (assembly GCA_030737875.1). Taxonomy (NCBI): domain Eukaryota; kingdom Viridiplantae; phylum Streptophyta; class Magnoliopsida; order Asparagales; family Amaryllidaceae; genus Allium; species Allium sativum. Next base: position 880,634,064 of record CM060909.1, read on the forward strand.
ATGTAGGCACTTTATATAAAATAAAAATTGTACAATATAATACATCAATTATCGATATAGATGAATCATAAATTAAATTTACAATCAATGCTTGCATATATGATTATGATATCTGACTGATGTATTTGTACATATCCATATGAATTTTTATACCATTTTTGTTAATATGAATATTGAGCAAATACTGAAGTTTTCATATTTTTATGATTTATTTGATATATCAATAACTAATAGTTTACTAAGTTTGATGTCTTAAGATTCTTGATTAACTTTAATATATGAAGTAAAATGTAAAAGATTAGAAGAGAACTGATATAGTTCGATCGACAGGAGGTTGTAGGAATTTTAAGTTTTTCCTATAAAAAAACATAGTTTTGTAATGTAAGATGAATTTTATAGATACTTATTCTAATATTCTTTTGCTATTTTTTTATATCTATAATTAAATTTGCACTTAATTTCACATTTCTACAAGCTATTTTCCTTTGAATTTTCTTTGCTAAAGAGTTTATTTTTAATGCAGAATTTTTTTTTTACTACAGTTAATTACAAGTTGAGTGGTACTAAAAGTAATAATGTCTCTTAAACAAATTTTTAAGAAATAAAATATGCATATTTCGAAATATATAGAGGGCATTTTACAAAAGTTATTGTTTGTGTTATACGACATATCATATAACTTATGTGTTTTAGTTCAATGAAAATGCAATTTTATCATATTTTATAGATATAGGTATGAAGTATATTATTGAAAATTTCATATTTTCATTTGTACAGAACTAATAAATATCACTTAATTGCATTTATCTTATTATTTTAAGTTGAACACTGCATAATTGTTATATATAGCTCATCTCAAAATCAACAATCGACTAATAAAGCGAATCCAAATTCAGATCTCGTAGAAGATATTGATGTTGATGCAGTAATCAATGATTCCCTTCATTATGTTCAACTTTCAGAGTCTTATGTCTTGCTCTCGGAGGAAAATTTTAAAGCTTCAATTGATTCATGGAGAAACACAATTGCAATTCATCTTGTGGATTTCAGGCTTCCTGTGGTTAATCTGAAGGAGTATATACAAAAGGTGTGGGAACCTAAAGGTAGTTACCGTGTTCATATAGCTCCGGGGTTTTATTATACTGTTCAATTTGAGGAGGTGTTTGATTATATGTCTGTATTGAAAACATCAACATACTTGTATGTTGGTAGATTAATGATGGTGTATAAATGGTTTTCTGGCTACAAATTTGACAAATTTTGTGCTAAAAGGTTTCAGATTTGGATAAAATTGCATAATCTAGAAATGGAAATATGGACAAATGAAGTCTTTTCGGTTATCTCTAGTTATATTGGGGATCTAATTTGAGTTGATGCAAATTAAACCAGTAAGAAAGTAACCAAATATGCCAGAATTTTAGTAGGAATTGACTTAGACTCTAAACTAGTTGATAAAATTCCAGTTAAGTTGCATAATGGATTACATAAGGAAATAGCTGTCGAGTATGAATATATGCCTTATAAATGTGATAAGTGTAGTAAATTTGGTCATAAATTGATTATTTATAAAGTCTCTAAGGATCTAGCGTGGGTGTTTAAGTAGAAGGAGGTTGGATCATCCGATGGGAATCAAGAAGATGAAAATACAGAAGATAATAGGAATAATTCTGAGAGGGTTAATGATGATGGTGATTTGGATTTTCTTAATTTAGAATTGCCTCAGAAATTAATTCCTGATGGCTTGAGTCTTGTGGCTGATTACTTAACTGAAGAGCCTCCAGAAATGGATAATCAGGATGTTTCTTTTGGGGTTTCGGCTAATTTTGATTATTTAGCAAATGTGAAGTTAAGAAGAAGGTAACTATCATTTCTCCTTCTAAAGAGATTTAAGGAGCAACTCATCTATTAAATGACGATTATGACATGGAATGTCAAAGGGATGGACATACCAACAAGAATGCGTGATGTGTCATCTCTTCTGACAAAATTTAAACCAACATTAGTTGGTTTAGTAGAAAACAAGTTAAGTAGAGTTAATTTGGTTAACTTTAGAAAATTAATTCCAAGTGGTTGGGATTTTATTCCACATGATGATACGCATTTTTTTGGTACAGTCCTTTTACTCTAGAATTCTGATGTTTGGAGGATTTCTGTTATTTGTTCTTCATTTCAACATTTATCAGTTCAGGCTAGCAATATAGGTGGGCTTTCTATTGTTTTTACTGTGGTTTATGCTAGTAACAACTATCAGGAAAGGAAAAGTTTGTGGCAGCACATTGTAAATGAAGCAGAAAATGTCAATGAGGAATGAGTATTGTGACAAGAAGGAATTTCGCTCGGTCCGAACCAGTCGCTAAACCGACCCAGACCGTTCGAAACGCCCTATCGTTTGAGAACAACACACAAAATAGAACGCAGACGGAAGAACATTTCATTGTATATTACAACAATGCATCAGATTACAAGAATATACAGAGTATAAATGAATATTACACAGAAATATCAGAGATTTAAATTACATTTGAATACATAGCAGCGGAAAATAATACAATACACAACTAGAAGAGATATACGGATACAAAGCTTTCCGGATATCATTCCAGCTATAAACCAGGATCCTGTGAATATAAATCTGCAAAACCAAAACTACTAGCTGCCCGTGTCGAAAATAAGGGAACCCAGAGTTTAGGTTAAAACGATAAACTCCAGGTCAGTCATGTGACTGGTGTGAGAACTAAAACAGTTATTGATCTTTATTTTTTAAATTTAGGTAAATCAAGGGACCACGCCGTATAACACGGAACGGGTTTCCTCCCAAAAATACCAGTGCATAAGACGAACAGCGCAATGCTAAATAGAGAAAAATGAAGCTGTTATAAGACCCAGGTCCTATCACACAATGCAACGCAAGCCGGGGGATAGGGTTTTCCCTTATAACAGCCAAAGAATGCTTGATACGTTTTAAAACAAATCATTTGATACTATAGTCAGTGCATAGTGTATAAAACAACTTCAAATCATAAGTATCAATCATAGGCGGCATGAGCGCCCCATCCCACTATGTCGCCATATATAGGATTACAACTAAAACCGCAAGATCACGTATTTGGAAATTGGATTTCCGTCATGAACCAAGGCAAAAGATAGTCCTTACCGAATTCGAGACTGCCTAGCCCGAGTCTCAGGATCAGAACGCATCGACCCTTGGATCGTCAGGGCCGGTCCACACGGAGTGGATTAAAATGCCTGAGCACTACGTTTCGCCGCCCTTTGGGGCGTAAGCGAGCCAACGAATGACTCCATCGGACCCGGATCGTCTGATCTAACCGAGGCGCCTCGCAACAGCAACAACCACATAAGTCAAACTCGTCAGGGCGTGTAAAACCACTGACGCCACTTTTAGCTAGGAGGAAACGTAGGCCCTCCCTGATGTCCTTTCTCCCGTTTCTGGTTCATACCGGGGTGTGAGGCTCGCGAATTCACGTTACTCAAAGCTGTGCCACACAGGCTGTGCTTTGATCATCACCACAAGGCTTTGCTTTTCAACAGAAGCCTTGATCATTTGCATCTTAGCATGCTACACAGGCAAACCATTCTATGCAACCGATATCAGTCACAGAGAATGGAATCCGATGTCAGACACACAGTCCATTTACAAGTCCGTTCTGGGTCTGAACGAAACCGGAGGCACCTAGTACCCCGCATATCCATCGATCTCCAAGTACGTCTGGACGATCACCAATGGTTTCCATCTTCTTGGGTGTACAGCCCAATCAAGATCATCAGTAATCACCCAAACGACGTGAAGACTTCCGGTCTTTGACCATCGTCTTCATCTTCGACTTATCGTCGTATCAGTTATTCAGAATGGGATAAACCCGGTCTTTCCGAATAACTTGCGTATATTTTAAATAAGTGTTACACAAACACAACATACGCCTCATTCCAATTCATCAGTCACTAACCGTAAATTAATCAAGAGAATAATTCCCCAAATATTAACCCCGAAGGCCGAAACCAACATCAGATCAATATCCAGAAAACCATTCTGCTTAGCTAACCGACAGTTAGTTTCTGATTTCACATTCATAGGGAAAGGTTCCCATTAATTTTATCCAAGATAAATTGCTTGAATTTATTCTTTAATCTATTTTTGAATATCAATTCAAAACTAGTCGGGATTAGCGAACCTTACCGAAGTAATCATTTGTTTTAATTTCCCAATCCCAACCTATTCATCCCATCAAGTAAAACTGGTAGTACTTCATATCTAACACCACGGTGTTATCGGTAAATTCGATTACCATTTCACGTTCAAATCTAATTAAAGATTTAACTATCGCCTGGAGCAAAACTGGTGATACTCCATTCTCGATCATTTCAATCTAATTAAAGATTCATTAAAACTCCACTTAGTTTTAATCGTTAACTGGGTTAAAGAATCCGTGTCATTTAAAAACACAGTTCACGATAAACCCAAAATCACATTCATTAATTATCGGGTTAAAGAACGAGTGTTGTTTAAAACACTGTTCACGATAAATCCAAAGATCAATATCAATTCAATTCCAATTAAATATTATTTAATTGGTACACTTCATTAAATCTAAATAAAAAGATTTAATCTTTTCTCAACTGGGTTCAAGAACAGTGTTAATGAAGACACCATTCACGACAAACCCAAATCACATTTGATATTAAATACAAGGCTCTGAATAGAAAATATCCCGGCTTATATTCAATGTCAAATTCTACGATTAACAAATGTCGTATTGGAAATAACGATATAAATATATATATCTTTCAAATTTCCATAACAACATCTGTATAATCCCGAATTCCAACATCGAAATATTCCGAAGACAATTTCGATTCAAATCCACTCCAATGCAATCATTGGAAATTCTGGTTATTTTCAAAAACATTTCAAATCCAATTTATTTATTTAAAAATAAATAGAATTATATTTCTAGTTCAAAACTAGTTCATTTCGATAAAAATCTATTTTTATCTATTCAAATAGGGATTTTTTCATCCCAATTCTTTCTAAATCATTTCTTATGATTTTACACAAATTATTACTATTTTTAATAATTTTATCAAGGCCCGTACAGTCGATTTCCACCAATGGCCATCGAACTGCACGTATAGCGACCTTTTTCAAATTTGATTTGGACGTAACTCCAAATCCAACCGTTAGATTTCTAATTTCTAATATTCTTTAGAAAGCTCTTTTCGATACGAACCCAACGGTTCCGGTTTTAGGAGAATCCGACGGTCGGATCTCCCGTAATGTCCGTTTGAAATAAATGGTCGAAATTCACGAACTGCCGCGGCGCGGCGCGTTCTATTCAGGCCATTATATTATATATATAATATATATAATATATATTTCGTCGATTTCTATTTAAAACGAATTATATGAATAGTTTTAAATTCGTTTCAAAAGCAATTTCAACTTCCTTTTCAATTCAAATCAAAATTGAATTCTTCTTTATAAATTCGTTTTAAAATTCATTTCTATTCAATTCAAATTTCAATTCAATTTGAATTCATTTCAATTCGCTTTCAATTTGAATTCGTTTTCAATTCAATTCATTTCGAAATCGTTTTCAATTCAATTCATTTCGAAATCGTTTTCAATTCAATTCATTTCGAAATCGTTTTCAAATCAATTCATTTCGAAATCGTTTTCAATTCAATTCATTTCGAAATCGTTTTATATTCAATTCATTTCGAAATCGTTTTCAATTCAATTCATTTCGAAATCGTTTTATATTCAATTCATTTCGAAATCGTTTTCAATTCAATTCATTTCGAAATCGTTTTCAATTCAATTCATTTCGAAATCGTTTTCAATTCAATTCATTTCGAAATCGTTTTCAATTCAATTCATTTCGAAATCGTTTTATATTCAATTCATTTCAAAATCGTTTTCAATTCAATTCATTTCAAAATGAATAAAATCGATATAAATATCGTTCACGTCAAAATGGCGTCAATCTAATCAACACGGCTTCATAAATTTCTATTTTCAAATATTCTATTTCAAATATTTCTTTTTCAAAATGGTTGTTATTATCAAAATATTTCGTTCAACACATGACCAATCTCAATGGATGAGTACTGTCAACACATGAACTTTTATTTTATATTGATAAAGATGTAAATTTTATTACTAAAATATTTCGTTCAACACATGACCAATCTCAATGGATGAGTACTGTCAACACATGAACTTTTATTTTATATTGATAAAGATGTAAATTTTATTACTAAAATATTTCGTTCAACACATGACCAATCTCAATGGATGAGTACTGTCAACACATGAACTTTTATTTTATATTGATAAAGATGTAAATTTTATTACTAAAATATTTCGTTCAACACATGACCAATCTCAATGGATGAGTACTGTCAACACATGAACTTTTATTTTATGTTGTTCTTTATTTTCTAAATTGGAATGAGGCCCAATCAATTACCATATAAAGTTGATTATATGGATTTTCATACAACACATGTATATAATAGCATTGAAAAATAATCAACCATCAACCAAAGTGCACTACACTGTATAAGCATCAAATATAGATATCTAACGCTTATAACAGCCTGTCAATCAATCGATCGACATATTTAATCAATCAGGATGAGTGAACTTCATATTTCATCCTAACACCCGTGTGGGGTTTCAAACAATCAAACAAATATTTTATTTGTGCAGTTGGGCGATGTGTAAAATTTATCGACCCAATCAATGTCCTTCAAATAGGTGTACATAAACAAACCGTCGGGTTTGTAAATGAATATTTATTTATTCATATTCACGTTAAAAAATTATATATTTTAACGATAAAATATTTTATTCAACCTATGAATATTCTATTCGGTTCATTTATTCAATAAAATGATATTTTTATTTTTCTAACATATTTTAGAAAATTTCGGCGGCATAACGGCACGATACTAGAAACGGGACGAGGCCTAGCCTTATCCCCAGTCTAGTGAAGGCCCACGCCATTCACACATCAATCAATCTACTCATTTCACCAAACAATTCAATTTCAAATCAAATCATCTAACTAATCTATGCAACCAAACAAACAAGTCCATGGTCTGTGGACGATTGTGTCGGGTGCTACTAAGCACCGTCTGCATCCTAGTATATATATATATAACTAGAGAAAGAAATTTTGAGTGAGAAGTTCTCACAGATAGCTATCCTAGCTCCACGGCTCTTCATTGCAGAAGTCTTCGTCGTTTCGCCTTTTTGTCACCTTCACTGACCGTAGCCACTACATATATAAAAATCGAATTTTTTACTATGCTATTCAATATATAAAAATCACATTTTTATTTCGATGTTCAATATATAAAAATCACATTTTTCTTCGATGTTCAATATATAAAAATCACATTTTTCTTCGATGTTCAATATATAAAAATCACATTTTTCTTCGATGTTCAATATATAAAAATCACATTTTTCTTCGATGTTCAATATATAAAAATCACATTTTTCTTCGATGTTCAATATATAAAAATCACTTTTTTCTTCGATGTTCAATATATAAAAATCACATTTTTCTTTGATGTTCAATATATAAAAATCACATTTTTCTTCGATGTTCAATATATAAAAATCACATTTTCAAAACAAAGTATATTTTTCTATTTTCAAAACAAAGTATATTTTTCTATTTTCAAAACAAAGTATATTTTTCTATTTTCAAAACAAAGTATATTTTTCTATTTTCAAAACAAAGTATATTTTTCTATTTTCAAAACAAAGTATATTTTTTCAAAAAAAAACTATGTAAAACAGGAGATTACCTTCTCCTTCACGGGTTCAACATTCCCAGTCCTTTCCAAAATCGAACTGCCGAACCCCACATCGTCCAATTCGATCAACCACCGCCTCGCCTAGGGATCGCCAGCACTAGATCGGACCATGCCAGTTTGACGCCGCCGATGCCGCCTTTCTCCAGCTCCGACCCCGGCCCACTCGATGGCCATTCGCCTCCCCAAACCGTGATGAAACAGCGGCCCTTTGAGGCAAAAATTGACCAGAGGTTCAATGCCATTTACGATCAGTCCTATACCAACTCGAAGAGCTTGAGAAGCACCGCTATTTATGTTTTGAAATCGTTTCCCAATTCGAACGAGGATAGGTGCGATTAAGGGGGGATTCGGGAGGGTTTCAGTCGTCGATAATGTTTGGTGGCGGCTGCTGAATAACAGGCGGGACAAACTAGGGTTAGGGTTGGCTTTAAGGAGTATTTATAATAATTTAAATTATTATTTAATTCTACATTTTATTGATATCACATCCGAACTCTGAAAGAACTCCAACGACTGTCGCCCCTAGCTAAATTACCCCATTCCGAACACAATGGGATATGTATCATAGGTTGATTCGGACGTTACGATCAGCTTCCGTTGAATTTATATTTAAATCGCTATATTGAATTTTAAACGTACCTTTCAAATTACCGGGGTCACATACTAACTAGAAAAATTCCAGAAAAATATTTTCTAGCTTCGTATTGATGATACGGTCCTAACAAAACTAGTTTCGTCGAATTCTGAGACCGTTGGAAAAATTGCCATTTTTCAGTCGATTAAAATCAACTGAAACTGGTCAAACGCGTTTTCCTTTGCCCCGCTGACATATTGATTCGAAAAATTATGAAATTTGAAACCTAGCAATAACTTGACATCCCGGACCCAACAAAACTGGTTTCGTCGAAATCCGAAGTCGTTTGCAAAATGTCCATTTTTAAGGGCCTGAATTCCATAGCGACTATTCAGAATTTTCAACCGGACATATCTTTTGATTCCTGCTATGAAATTTCGATTGGTCGGATTCGTTGGAAAGATATTACCAATTAGATCCTAATGTTTTTGGTTTCACTAAAATCCGGATTGTTTTGCACCCGGTACATTCAATTGAAGTTTGAAATCGAATTATCGAACTACCGCGCTATTTTCAATTCCTATTATAAATATAAATAAATATTTATATTCTAACGACGAGCTATATAAATATATACGTTCGAATTATATTCAAAATAAATTTTTCGTCGATATTATTTAAAATAATCCATTTTAAATAATCAAAATTCATTAAAATTGCCAAAATAAAAATTTTAAACTGGCCCAGATTTTCGGGTTGTTACAGGTATTAATGGGGAATTTTAACAAGTGGAAAATAATTGTACGTCTCATTTGGATAAAAAAGGAGGTATTGTTGTTCCTTTTCAACATATAAGAGCTATCAATAATTGTATTGCATAGTCTCGATTGATACAGATAAAGGCGTTTGGGTTTAACTTCACTTTGAGACATAGAGGAATTGCTGGTAACATTAATAAAATATTTGTGAGCCATGCATGTTTATAGAGGTTCACTAATATTAAAGCTATGTCTTTATCTTGGTTGTCGAGTGATCATTATCCTCTCCTTCTAGATTTAATTCCTACATCAATTTCAGAAGGTTTCCTTTTTAGGTATGCGAATGATTGGCAGTACAAAGTGGGTTACAGTGAATGTGTTCAGAAAGGGCTTCAAGTTAGTGGTTGGGGCTTTCCTAGTTACATATTTCAGCAGAAACTGAATGCATGCAAGATGGAATTGAAACACTGGAATAAAACTAGGCCTAAGGATAATGATATATTATTAAAGGATGAAATTCTTTTCAAAGAAAGCGAAGTGGCATCTAATTCAGATCCAGAGAACTTAGAGTTATATGAGAAAATGATTAAGGCAAAGAAAGCTTTGACTATTCAAAAACAAATTGAATTTTGGAGCTTTAAGCAGAAGGTAAAGGTTTCTTAGTTGCAAGATGGTGATACTAACTATAAGTTTTTTCACTCCAAAATGTCAACAAGGAAGTATATAAACCATTTAAAAGCTTTGATAAATTCTGAAGCAAATCTGCTCTATTAACCATAAGAAGTGGCGAAGGAGGCTATTGAGTATTACAGTTCTTTGTTTAATGGTGATAAAATTGTTGAGTTCGCTTCATTCAAGCTATATCCAATATAAACGTTCAAGGTCAATAGGTATTATTACATTAGAAGAAGTTAAGTATGCGGTCAATTCTGTTTATATTGATACTAGTCCAGGGCCAGATGGTTTTAATTCTAAATTTTTTGTTCTACATTGGAATGAGATTAACATGATCTTTTATTAGGTATACAAGACATGTTTCAGTCTACTAAATTGCCTAAGAATTTGAATCATACGTTTATTACTCTTGTTCCAAACGTAGAAAGGCCTTCGGAAATTTCTCACTATAGACCAATAGCATGTTGCAATTTGGATTACAAAATTTTTAGCAAAATTTTGTGTAGAAGAATAAATGGTTCCTGCCTCATATTATTTCTGAGAATCGATGTGCTTATGTACCGTCAAGATCAATTGGTGAAAACATTCTACTTGCTTATGAGTTGCTAAGAGATTTTAAAAAACAGGGGGTGACTAAATTTTGTGTTAAAGTCGACCTTCACAAGGCATATGACAAGATAAGTTGGTAGTTTATATGTTTTATAATGGCCAAGATGGGATTTCCTGTTCATTTTATTAATATAGTTTATGAATGTATTTCAACTCTTACCTTCTCTATTATGGTCTAAGGAATTCCTAGTGGTTTTATTCCAACAAATAGAGGAATACAACAAGGAGACCCTTTATCTCCGTGTTTTATTACAATTTCAATGGAATATTTCATATTTTGTATGAATGAAGCCACTGTGTTGAAGTCGTTTGTGCTAGTTTATAAGTTTGAGCCTGTTGTGACGCATTTATTATATGCAAATGATTTAGTGGTGTTTGGAAAGTGTTCCTCTGTAAGTGCTAATGCTTTGAAGATTATTTTTGGAAAATTGGAGAGGTTCAATGGCTTGACTGTTAGTAATTTGAAGACTAAGGTATACTTTAGTTCTTTTACATATAATACAAGTGAGATAGCTTCTATTTTGAGTTTTCAAATAGGTCACTTGTCAGTTAAATACCTCAGTGTGCCTTTGTCTTCAAACTATGTACATTATAATGACTATCAGTCATTCCTGAGCAAAATTCAAGCCTGGGATGCCAAATTCCTTAAGTTTGTTGGAAGAGTTGAATTGATTCAGTCTGTTATTACCCCCACTATTTTATACTGGTTATTTGTATACCAGTTGCCAGAACATGTTTTAGATAAGTTGAATATTATGTGTGCGGATTTTTCCTAGGGAGGAAGTATTCACAAAGTTACCTGGAAAAAGCTTTGTACACTGAAAAGTGAGGGAGGAATTGGTTTAAAAGATTTATCAGACCTTAAGAAAGCAGCATGTATTAAAATGTTGTGGAAATTTCTTTTAGCTTCTTCATTGTGGAGTAGATGGATGTATTCGAAATACTGTTTTGGGAAACATTTTTAGCAAATGAAAATAGGTAATAATGCTTCAAGTTTGTGGAAAGCCATGCTACAGTTGAGAACAAATGGCAAACAGCTATTCAATAAAGTGATTTCTTCTGGTTCATCTACTCTTCTATGGTTTGGACCGTGGGTGAATTGTAAGTGTTTGGTGGATTTAATAGGCTTAATTGTCTAGATTTCAAACAATTGGGAGGCAGGCAGAACTGGTTTCCTCTATCATTGTTGATGGAAAAGTAGATGCTAGTTTACATGCAGCTGCGAGAGAAGTCTTTTATTAAGTCAGTAGTGTTGTGGTTAATAGTAGAGCTCGAGGAAATTTTTATGAGTGGTGTAAAGGTGGCTCATTCACGTTTCATAGAGCATGGGATCTTGTGAGGGTAAAGCATGAATCTGGTATATTATACAAAGTTATATGGCATAGGAAGAATGCAAATAGGATGTCATTCATAGCATATTTGGCTGCAAATAATAGACTCTACGCTAAGGATAGAATGAGGAATTTTGGGCTAATACAAGAAATTTGTTGTATTTGTGTAATGAAGAAGAGGGAACAATGGACCACTTGTTTTTTAAATGTGTATATTCTAAATTCATTTTGTTAAATATTGCAGAGAAACTGGGTATAACAGTTGAAGATGCATTTTTTTAGGAGAGAAGCAGTTAAAATTTTGAACAGATTTAAATGTAAGGATCAATTGCTGGATGTAGCTTGTGAGGTATTTACAATTACTGTGTATCAAATCTGGTTGGAGAGAAATAGCAGGATTTTTAATAACAGAGCCATAGGAAAGGATATTCGGTTAGTTATGGTTATGATGGAAGTTGGTTCACTGGTTAATGGTAATGGAAGCACGACTGTCAAATAGATGCAGAGAGTTGATTGATTGAAGAAATGGGAAGTGGACTTGTGTGATATAGGCTAACATTTTGTTGTTCTATTTTCATTTTGGTCGTAAAGGTTGTTGTATGGAGTGAGAAAGAGAGATGTTTTGTTTGGCTTGTTATATTGTACAATTAATATATGGAGTTTATATGTGCTCTTTTCCCATATATCGCACCCATTTAGGATAGGGGGATATAAGGTTTTGATGAGGCATATAAATGAAGTATATGATTGGTATAAGCAATAAAGTGTACCAATTTTCATATATATACGAGTGGAAACCCGTGCGATGCACGGAAGCATAGACTTTTGAGTGTTTTAGTTTGCATTCATCAATAAGCGGTTAGAACATATTGTGTAATAGAAAGATATATAATGCAAATGATATATGTAGCCCGTGTCGATGGCACAGATTAAAATTTTGCTTGACATTCCTCATGAACACAAATGACACTCATTTGATCAATAAACATACGCTGGTAACGTGTACCAATGACAAAACATAAGAAATGGAATAATATTGAAAGTATTGAAGAGAAATATCCTAATGTAGCATGAAGAGAGAAGATACATACAAAAGTTGAAAAGCCATAGACAATTAATAGCTGAAATGAAGTATAAAGAACATTGAACATTACAAAGAAAGCAAACAACTGAAACCAAATACAATAAAATAAATAACAAAACATATGTTGGTAAAAATGTTTTTCATCCTTCATCTTTGTGTTTTCTTCCTCCAAATTCTTCGAATATTTCTGAAGTTGCGTACAAAAATAGTAGCAGGTCTTGTGTCTCATCACAGTGCCTAACAATATACCACAAATTTTAATAATATTAGTTTTCTACTAAACACACTATTGATTGACTTGAGGATATGTGGAAATCATATAAGGTAAGAAGAAATATATAACACAATTAAGATGTAGTTGCAAGATAAAAAATCTATATAATAAAATTCCCCCCTTGGACAAACAACAAGACAAAGAATGGTTTAGATTTAATCCCACAAAAACAAATTCACCATCCTAATTTAAACACATCCCCTGATATTTTGATTGCCACCTCATCCGCATTTGCCTTATATTTAGTTATCACGCGTATCAGTAACTTTGCTCTCCCACTTTCACGTTCTTTAATTGTTTGACTATGGGAAGAGATATGGATACTAGAAAATAAATTAAATATTGGTTGACATATTTGCTTACCCACTATTTTTATATTAAGTAATCTCATGGACACTCATATCTATGGTGACAAATTGTGGCCAGTAATTTGTATTTGACTTTAACGTAAAATAATTGCATGATTCGATAAAACTATAATACCATAAATTATAATATGGCATGGCTTTTTGACCCACTAAAATCAGCTCTCATCTAACCTTTTTTTTCTTTTTAACTAAAATGTTAACAAATAAGGCATAATGTTAATTCTATATTTATACAGTGCATCCGTTATTATAAGGTATAAAAAAAAGAAACTATGTGAACCCATCGCTTATTAATATTGAACTACCCTTACGTTCATAAAAAAACATGAAAAATTAAATATTAAACATCAGATATGCATGATTTCAATATGTACACTTCTGCTGGCAGCATATACACTAAAAGAAATGTATAATGTAAACATTCATGGTAAAATACATATTAACTGCAATTAAATAATTAATTCAATAGCTATATTACAGCTTATTTACAACATAAATATGCATTTTCATGTCACATTTCCATTCAAAATCTTTCCAAACTATTCTATAAAAATGCGTAATGTTCAAAATTCCATTTATGAATAATGTAATAAAATTCCCCCTTGGACAAACAACAAGACAAAGAGTGATTCAGATTTAATCCCGTAAAAACAAATCCACAATCCTAATTTAAACACATCCTTGATATTTTGATTGCCACCTCATCCGCATTCACCTTATATTTAGTTATCACGCGTATCAGTAACTTTGCTCTCCCACTTTCACGTTCTTTAATTGTTTGACTATGGGAAGAGATTTGGATACCAGGAAATAAATTAAATACTGGTTGACATATTTGCTTACCTACTATTTTTATATTAAGCAATCTCATGGACACTCATATTTATGGTGACAAATTACGGCCAGTAATTTGTATTTGACTTTAACGTAAAATAATTGCATGATTTGGTAAAACTATAATACCATAAATTATAATATGACATGGCTTTTTGACCCACTAAAATCAGCTCTCATCTAACCTTTTTTTTTTCTTTTTGACTAAAATGTTAACAAATAAGGCATAATGTTAATTCTATATTTATACAGTGCATCCGTTATTATAAGGTATAAAAAAAGAAACTATGTGAACCCATCGCTTATTAATATTGAACTACCCTTACGTTCAGAAAAAAACATGAAAAAATAAATATTAAGCATCAGATATGCATGATTTCAATATGTACACTTCTGCTTGCAGCATATACACTAAAATAAATGTATCATGTAAACATTCATGGTAAAATACATATTAACTACAATTAAATAATTAATTCAATAGTTATATTACAGCTTATTTACAACATAAATATGCCTTTTCATGTCACATTTCCATTCAAAATCTTTCCAAACTATTCTATAAAAATGCGTAATGTTCATTCCATTTATGAAGAAATGTGGGTACTAGTAAACAAATTCGTATAATAGTTGACACAATAGTGTTATCCATAACAGCTATATCCAAACAACTATTATATTCATAATAATACATACTTCATATCATGTAATTTTAAATATTTTGTCATAGCTCAATTTTTTAATACATGATAAGCATCTTATTATTCTACACTTCAACTGGACTAGACTTTCTTGAAACGCAAAAATTGAATAAACAAATTAGATATTGAAATAGTGAAACTGCCCAAATGTAACAGATATTGAACGAGTAAAATTATCTTTATCATTGTTTATGTCTCAATGTCCGGCAACAAATAAGTTGTATTGATATGAGTACTAACCTATATGCCTTCTATACGTATACAGATTAATTTAGTGATTAATTCTCTTCATCATTCTAATATGAGTAAAACTCTCTTTATCATTCTAATGTTTTGATTAATTCTGAAAGCTTGTTGTGTGTATCATATGGGTTAGGTTTTTATTTTTATTTTAATGGTGCAGTATAGACAAAATTTTAAGAAAATTAGTTTATCATGACAAATTTAGCATCTTTTCTGCATAACCAGTGAGTTTTCTTAATTGATTTTGATTTGAATCTTATGGGCCATATTAGAATTTAGTGATTGAAACAATTATATACAATTGAATTTGGTCACATAGACCTTTAACAGTTGTCATTGTTGATCCTTCATTATACAAATCATCTTTGAGTTAAAAAAAGTAAAGTTTGATATCCTTTTATCACATTTTCCTTGCCTCAAGTTAATGTTTTCCAAATTAATTTGCTTAGTTGATGTTTAGTGAAGGGTATAAAGAAACGCTGCATATTTTCCGTATGCTTAAGTAAGAAACGCAATAGACAACTAATATGCACATAAACATTGTTTTTATGCTTTTTTGTTGTTATGTAGGATAGATAACTATTGAAGTTTCAACAAATCTAACTGACAACGGAAAATTTAGCACATTTTCTCTGTATCCATTGAATTTTTTAATTGATTCAGCTACCATAGTGATTTGTCGGCATCATTTTAGTTATATTACTCAATTTTTCTATCTTTAATCAGGTAACGTCAAACTATAGTAATTTTCCGCACAAAAGGTTTATAGCATTAATAGTTAATTATTCTTCCTTGTACTCAAAATCTTGCATCTTCCTACTGTCATAATGCAAATTATAGTATACTATATCTTGAATATTATATCACATATCCTTGCGTTAGATTTCCTTAAATAAATTATTCCTTACGATTGGCTTCCCTTAATTTCACCATGTTTCCTTAACATATCATTGTTCTATGGTAACATACCATTGCCTTTTATCCTTGCAATAATCAATATATTTTTAGAGTTTTAGTTCATAAAAATGTACATTAGTTAGCATTTTGAAAACGATTATGAAATTACGTTATTCATGAATATATTAATTTTTTGACAAGAGTACCATCGAAGGTAACTTTTACTACTTTTTCTGTAATGACCCGTATTCTACACATCATAGGATTGTAGAATATTTATTTCTTTCCCATGTGAAGTCATATGGTCATGTAACTTTGGGAAACGTCTATTAGAGTCATTTCCCATGCTTATGATTTTTGTCGATTTTTAAATGACCATTTTGCCCCTAGTTGGTACTGTTTTGGCCATAACTTTTGATTGGAAAGGAATTTTGACCTGAAACCACTTCCATTTGATTCGTTTGATGGTTTCTCTTTCCGTAGAGTGGTCACATTAGCCAAACGGACTTACCGTTTGGGAGATATGGCTGAAACAAGATTTGGAGGGTGAAAAACTGCTTAACCGGGCCAAATCGGGTGATTAGTGAGTAGGCCCATAACCCATTTCGGGATTAGGGTTATGGGAGGGCTGAAATGAGATGGAGAATCATTCCATTTCAGTTTTCTAGCCTCCACTTATCACCAAGGATCCCTAAAAATGGCCTCCAACCTCTAAATCACCTCCAAATCACCTTTAGGTTAAGGATTTGGCTTAGCAACCCCTAATCAAGAAGGATCTTCACCAAATCAACAAAGAAGCTGCTGTTTGGTATTGAAATTCGCATCAAATCAGAGAATCATTTCAGATCTTAGTTTATTTTGTGGCTAAGGTGAGTGATTTGCTTAGTTTTGCACTAATTATGGCTAATTAGGGGTGATTAGTGTTAATTAGCGAATTTATACACGATAAAATTCTGGAAAAATGTTTATAAAATTCGGAATGATGTTTTAGACCTCTGATATGAATTTGGGTTAATTTGGTTAAGTTTTGATAATCCTATCATTAGTTTCACCTAAGTATGTTTAAGGGGAAATTTGGGATTTTGGGTATGTTTGATCCATTTTATATGCTATGATTTATGTTTTGATGTTTGGGATCGACACTACATGTTGCTATGACTGTATGGTATGCTTTTTGGTTGTTTAGAAGTGTTAGATTGGTCGAAAACGCCGTCGAATGGCGTAGAAACAGTCGCAGGAAAACATGCAGGAAATGACCCAGAATCCGGATCGGATCGGTGGAGGGTAGAGCGACTCGAACCGTTCCAGCATGGGCGTTACGATTCGTTTAAAGGAGTAAGTCACGACTCAGCTAGGTGGCACGATCCGGTGGTAGAAGCACGATCCGAACCAACAAGTATTTCCGATCCGAACCAACAAGTATTTCCGATCCGAACCAGAGGAGGGTGGGGAGCTCACGAGTCGATGGGTACTAGGCGAGACGATCCGACCCGATTAGAAGACACGACCCGACCCGGATGAAGCAACCCGATCCGATCCGAAGTGGTGACGCCGATCCGAATCAGGAAGAGGAGCCACGAGCTGGAGGACCACGACCCGATCCGATGCAAGAGGCGCGACCCGATCCGAATGCAAAGGCCGATCCGATCCGATGAAGAATGTAAAGGCTGATCCGATCCGATTCGATTGTGATGACCAATAACCCGAGATGCAAAGGTAGTCCAAATGGAAGTTATAGCTCAGGATCCCGGAACCAGTTGGGAACCAATGAGTTCACTTCGTGGTTGGACTTTGCTGCGGGACGTGTGCTAAGGAGTTGTCGATGTTCATAACTTCGATTCACCACTAAAAGGAATGATGGGCTACTTATCAGTGCAGTAGGGTCATTATGACCTGAGGGGCAAAGTGATGGTAGCAAGACTACGTTATCAGTGCAGTAGGGTCATTACGACCCGAGGGGCAAGGTGATGCGTAGTAAGACTATGAGCCAGTGCAATGGGGTTCTTGTAACTCCATGGGGCAGATGGACATAGTAAGGATTAGTAAGGCTATGAGCCAGTGCAGTGGGGTTCTTGTGACTCCATGGGGCAAAGTGGACATAGCGAAGGATTTGTGGCTACGTTATCAGTGCAGTGAAGCCATTTATGACTTCATGGGGCAGAGTGATCGTAGCAAGGTATGTTGGGTGATCGAAGTGGTGAATATCGTATACTTTACGCACTGAGTGAGAGATGTGAGGATGGATGCTATGCTTGATTGTTTGCCATCATTATGACATGCACACCTCCCCCACCTCCGTATCTTTATACCGTTTGATATGATACCTTAGAGTGTTGTACAGTATGTAGTGCTAACTCTTTGGTTGCAGGTCCAGGTTCAGGTATGTTTTAGTCTACCTGTTATTGTTCACTTTAGATGCTTATCGCTCATACCAGGCTTTATGTCTGACCCAGAGTTTTATGTCTCCTCTTATTACTCTGGGTGCTCACACGAGCAGACTAGAGACAGGTTAGCTGGTGATGTGCGAGTAGCTGATTCGGAGGCGGGCAGGAGGCTTCCACGTATGATATATATATATATACACATTCTCCTTGTGTCGTTGGTGGTCGCTACTTGGGCATTAGTAGTGTACCTCTGTAACAACCCGTATTTTCAATAACCTGTTATAACATAAATGGAGGCAGAATCAAACTGTAAAATCTAAATCAAGGGAAACGGGCTATGCCATTGCGTTTGTCTCGGAAAAATACGCGAAATAGAGTCCGAGTTTTCTAAAATCGGAGTCCGTATGACCAAGATATGGCCTCGCGAAGTTTCACGAAAAATTCCCAAATTAAAGTATACTTAATTAAGTGAAATGGGTTGCGCAGAGAAATATATATATATTGATATATATATATATATATAATTGAAAACTAAATAAATAAATATGCAAAAATGTTCAAAACAGCGAATTGGGAGAGGGGAATAACCGAACCGGCCGATTTTTGAGGTCGACCCGAGCCCGTTGGGTCGACTAGGGGTTAATCCAGGGTGTTTGGCTGTCAACCCGTGGGCCGATTCGCTCAAATGCAGATTTTGCATTTGGATGGTTCTCATGGTTCATCTTTAATCTAAAGGCCCTAGATGATTCCTACACTTGACTTCTTCCCCAAGACATGCTTTGATGGCTTGGATTGAATCTAGGTTTAATCCTATGGCCTAAAACACTTGCCTAATCTATAAATAAGACCCTAACCTATCCTAAATCCTCATTATTCATTCATGCAACTAAACTATGGCAAAATTTTACCTCTCATGGCCTCCACTCTCTTCATAAAATTTCTAAATGGTTTCTATGAGAGATTTTCCATGCATACAAGTGTTTTCAAGCTTGTATGAGTGTCATTAGCTTGCATTCAAGTCAAGTTTCTATCTTTGCATCATAAAGCAAGGGTTTTGATCATTTTGGCTCAAGGGTTTTTATGTTAGAGCTTGCATTTTGGGTCTATTTGATTGCATAAGGGCTTTGTCATATCTTTTGTGCCTTCATAGCAATGTAAGCCCTTTCCCTACTCTTAGATATTAACTATGAAGTTAAATGTTCATGTTGCAAGTTTGGGTTTGATCATTGAGTATGATACATGCTACCATGTCATGCAAGTTTATAAAGTCATTATCTTGATCTTGTGAGCTAAAAGCTACAACCTTTATGTTGAAATGTTGCATTAGGCAACATGAGAACCCTCATAACCTTTATGTCAACTTGCATATGAAGTCATAACCCTTATATGATGATATATGCGAGTTACTAGTCATCATTCCATATCTTTTGTCACCATGATTCGCTTATGTGCCAAGTTTGGGTTTATGCATGTTTTGAGGCTTAAGAATGTAACATGCAAGTTAATGAACACATTTGTGCCTCATTTGCCACCATGAATAACTTGTGGCTTAATATCCATTTTTGTCATGTCTTTGCCAAGTCTCTTCTTTTAATCCATTACGTTGTCGCGAACGTATATGCGAGTTTAAAAGCGTTGGGTTATGTTATGGGTAATTTCTAATGACATGAAAATACAACTTGAAAACATGACTTGAAATATAACATGGAAGTTGACATGTAAGTATGCATAAAAACATAAGCTTGGGAATTTACCTATTAAGTTAGGTCTACCCTTTGGGAATTTACCTATTAAGTTAGGTCTACCCAAATGCTTGAAAACTTATAACATGTTTTGGGAAACATGATGGACATGACACTTAGATAATATAAGTGTGGCCAACTCGAGGTTGGGTTGAGTTTGCAACGTAAAACTACCCGGAACCGACCGGCCTAACTAGTAGTTGCAAACAATAGGACCCAATGTGAGAAGTTGGTCATGTTGTGCTTGAACCCGAGGTTAGACCAAGTTGTGGTGTAAAGCTACCCGGAACCGACCGGCTTAACTAGTAACCACAACAAAGTCTAATGTGAGAGGTGAAGGTGCATTAAGTAATTAATGCCACATGATAGGGTTAAGTTAATTTGATTAATGACTCTTAACCAAATATGACTTGGACAAATGGGTTAAGTAATTTGATTAGGCTAATGATACTTAACAAAACATGACAAGGTTGGGTAGGTTAAGTAACTTGATTTGCCTAATGACACTTAACCATTTTTATATGACTAGTGGATGGGGTTAAGTTAACCAACACTTAATCAATCCAACGCGATAACTTGGTAAGGTTAAGTAAGTTTTCTTAATGACGCTTAACCGAAAAATACGGTTAACGAATGGGGTTAAGATTAGACTCAACTAGTCTAAACATGGAAATCGGATGGGGTTAAGTTAGCCTAGACTTAATTAATCCCACTTGGTAGTTTAATGGGGTTAAGTTAAACACTTAACTAATCTAAACATGATGAATTGATGTGGTTAAGTGACCTATACTTATCCAATCTAACTCGTTAATTTATTGTGGTTAAGTTAACCAATACTTAACCAATATAACGTGAAAACATGATAAGGCTAAGTCACGAATCGCTTGAATACACTTGACCGATTTGACTAAGTAAATTGATAGGGTCAAGTTAATATATACTTAACCAATCTAGAATGATAATTGGACGAGGTTAAGTCGTGAATTGCTTAATATACTTAACCAACTTGAGCATGGTTTGTAGGGTTAAGCCTTGAACTTGGATACTTAGCCAATTTTGACAGGATTTGTAGACGGGTTAAGTCATGAACTTAAGTGACACTTAATCCATTATGTAAACCCTAGTTCTGAGGATTAGGTGGATAACCGTAGTTAACAAGGATAACGGGAACAATGCTAAGTGGTAAACCTTAGTTGAAGAATAACTAAGTAATGATTCTTAGTCAAGGAAATTTAGACCAGTTCATAGATAGATGAGTAACCTGATACGGTAGGTCATCGTTTAAGTATACGAGTAGGAGCAAGTATCTGATTTAGATAAAGGCTCCAGCGAACTGGGTAACGAAGCAGCGACTTCGGGGAACGTGAGGATATTCTTGGTATCCCTCTATGAGCTGCCAGGTGATTATACTAGGCTCATGAGAGGTTAAGGTCTGCGTTAGAAGAACCAAGAGTATGCCTTGGTTGCTATACGAGCGACCTAAAGACGGGGATGGATAGGGGATAGTCGACGATACACGGTCGTACCCTAGATAGCATTTCGTCAGGCTACCTACCATCTTTGGTCAAGCGTGTACGTACGGAAAGGCAGAGAACACCCAAAAGACCATAATTGCTATCTAATTATGGTTGCGGTAAGGCTTGGATGTGGGTTGGCCAGTGTTGTGTTCTCATACAGGATTTATCCTGTCTTGTCTTTCACTAGTTGAGGGAGTGGTCTCGTAGGACCATAGCTACGTATAAGAAAAACAGACCTTAGCATCTGCATCGGCAGATAAATCGAAAGCTCCCGACCGAGTCCTGTATTTCTTGATTTGCCCTGTGACAGGACTCGGATGGCACGATGTGATACATGTGCATACAGTCATGGAAAAGCGATTCACGATGAATGCGTGGGAAAAAGGACGCGGTTGGCGGTTAGCGTAATCCCTAGTGGCCCTAGGTGGTTGAACCCAAACCGAGATACGAAAACGTGCAATAGGTAAGCATAATCCCTAGCAGCCCTAGGTAGCATAAGTCCTAGTTGTACAAACAATAATTCATGTTGGAAGACCCTAGCTAGGTTTAGGGTAACAGTCCAAACCGATCTTAAGGATCATGGAACTATGTTAAAGTAATATAGAATCTCATGGGAAAGCCCGTATGGTCTACGGCAAGGGACTGAACATTTACATGGAATAAAACATACAAGTTGAGTAACCTATATATGCGATATATTAGGTTGACATGGACCATTACACGACTTTTGAGTGAGGGTCATTCTTGGTTAACACATGACACGGTGGGGATACTAGTACGGTAGGTGCAGAGCTAAAATACAGGATAGATATCACGGGGCGTTATACGTGACAGATATCTTGGGGATATTATACTTGATAGAAACCTGACGATGTGATACCTTGTTTTATCTTGACATCGTAATTTATCATGACACCTTAGTTTATCTGAGTTCAGTAGTTCATCCTGTTATTTTGATTTAGCTTATCTATCTTGTTATCATGCTTATGTTCATCTCAGTTTCTCATGTCAGTTAACTTTACTAGTTTTTATGCTAATAGTAGATAGGGCTTACTCAGTCTTTTTGACTGACCCGTTTTGTTTCGCCTCTTTTCTTCCGTTCCCCCCCCCCAGGTTACAGGGAGGAAATACTGTTGTTTAGTTCGGACTTCTTCTGCTTGAAGGTCATCATGGATTGCTTGGACTTTTCTTGGCTAATGGCTACTTTACTGTTTTTACTTGGGGAATAATTTATGAAAATGTCTTTATGCTTCTTTACTATTGCAAGACAGGTTTTGATGTACTCTGATGTAAAAGGCTTTAGACCTTATTTATTCATGTTATGAAAGTTTGATTTTACTTCCGCTATTTTATATGTTCTGTCTTGTGATATTTCTGTGCATGTTTACCAATAATGCCCCTCTAAAGCTAGTGCATTCCTTTGCGAGTGACCCTAGCGGAGGCAGGTTGTTACAACCTCATTTACCTTACTTTTGCTTTGAGACAGTTTGAAAGTTGTAATAAGCTGTATTCTGAATTTCCGCTGCTATGATGTTTAGTTCTGATTTTCAGCTTATGCACTGTCTCTCCTGTTTTATGTCAAGTATGTTATTATTATATTTTGTTCTATGCGCTGTGAGACATTCTACAGGTTCTTTGTATGTTCATTTCCTTCTTCCTTTTCCTTTTGGCGACCCGTTCCGTGCTAACTGGACATGTGTACAGCACACTTTTGGAGTAAATGTCGGTTGGTGCGGGGCGGGCCGTCACACTTGGTATCAGAGCTCTAGGTTGCGTAGTTAACCTAGGGAAAGACACTAGGGAGAGATAGTACGTATATGAGAGCGCGTATTTGTGATTACTTTGGTTTTCAAAAGCTATGTATGTATATACTATTAGTAGTATGAAGATGAAGTCGCACTGCACTAGCACCACTATGGGGTCGTTAATCGTTTCCTTTTTACAGATTAACGATGAGCCGAGAGACGAGGGGTGCTGGTAGAGGGACCAACCAAGGGAATGCCGCTGACATGAGGGCTATGTTTACTAACCTCATGAGAGACATGCTTAGAGAAGTGCAAGGGGCAGTTCCCAATCCCGGAGTTGGTGTTGGCCCAGTAGTGCAGGCGCCTAGGGTCGATTTCGCCAAGTTGTGCAAGGATTACACTAATCTTGGTGGGAAGCCGTTCCACGGATGTTCAAGACTGGATGGATAGCTGTGACCGTATCTTCGATGACTTGGGTCTCGAGGATGCGATGAAGAGAAGGCTAGCGTCTCGTCAGTTGCAAGGGTGAGCGATGAATTGGTGGAATGCTATCAGAACAGCTACTCCAGAGGACCAAGTTACTTGGGATCAGTTCAAGGCTCGCTTTAGCGAGAAGTTTATCCCAGCTGCCCAGAAGTCAGTGTTGTTTAAGAGGTTCTTGGAACTCAAGCAGAATGGAAGGGCAGTTTCTGATTATATTGCTGAGTTCGACACTTTGTCGAAGTATGGACTGTCTCTTATCGAAACTCCTGAAAAGAAGAATGAGAAGTTCATTACTGGTCTGGATGGGTACTTGGGGGAGAGGCTTATCAACCACATCGATGAGACTTTTGAATCGATCGTGGGAAAAGCTTTGAGGTCAGAGAGCCTTTACCCTAAGTCAAAGACTGAGGCCGCATCTGCAGAAGGACTAAAGCCGCAAGCAGGCGGTGGAGGCAAGAATAACTCTCAGAATAAGAGGAAGCAGGACCAATCTAAAGGTGGCCAGAAAAAGAGCAAGAAGGATGTTGAGTGCTTCAGCTGTGGAAAGAAGGGCCATTATGCTAAAGAATGTCGGGCCAAGCCAGCGGAAAGGAAGTGCTACAACTGTTGTCAAGTGGGACATCAGAAGGATAAGTGTCCGCAACCTCTTAAGGAGAAGCAGATTGTGAAAGCATATGCTATTGATGCTGTTCCTTCTTCGTCGAATGCCCCAACTGCGGCGGAGAAAGGAAAGAATGTTGTTATTCAAGGTATGCTTTCTATTTATGATGTACCAGTTCGAGTTTTGTTTGATACTGGGGCTTCCCGTTCCTTCATATCTAGTGATCTGGTAGATAGGTTGGGACTGGAACCCGAGATAGTCGATAGACCATTGATTGTGACGAACCCGATTGGTGGTTCGACTAGCCTTAGTATGATTTGCAGGAATTTGGTCTTATCGAGTCATGGATGTATGTTTGTATGTGATTGCTTTGTTTTGGGCTTTACTGGGTATGGCATTATATTGGGAGTCGATTGGCTCCAAAGATACGGGGTGGTGGTAGACTGTGAGGGCTTTTTGGTGACAGTGAGGGCGGATGATGGGCGGAGGGTAGTGTTTGGTAGCCTACCTAGTGATGGGGTTATGGCTAGTTTTGTAAATTCCCTCGACATCCCGCAAGATGAGTTGTCAGATGTGCCCGTGGTTGGCCAGTATCCGGACGTCTTCGAGGAGGTGACCGGGCTTCCACCACACCGAGAGATTGAGTTTCGTATTGATTTAGTGAAAGATGCCAGACCTATAGTGATGCCACTTCGTCGTATGGCACCAAGGGAGCAGCGAGAGCTCGGGGTGCAAGTCAGCAATCTTTTGAAGAAGGGATTTATTAGAAGGAGTGTCTCCGAGTGGGGAGCACCAGTTGTGTTTGCCACTACGGTAGATGGTTCCCTTCGTTTGTGTGTGGACTATCGCGAGTTGAATAAGGTGACGAGGAAGAATAAGTATCCTCTACCGCGGATAGATGATTTGTTTGATCAGCTGGAAGGAGCAAGAGTGTTCTCCCAGTTGGACCTCGCGACAGGATTTCATCAGCTTCGAGTAGCAGATGAGAGTGTTCCGAAAAACGGCATTTAGGACGCCGTCTGGATTTTATGAGTGGTTGGTCATGCCATTTGGGTTGACCAATGCACCAGCCTATTTTGTGGATCTTATGAATCGAGTATTCAGAGATCAGTTGAATAAGTTTGTTCTTGTGTTCGTGGATGATATCCTTGTTTACTCAAGGACAGAGGAGGAACACAAGGGACACTTGAGGATAGTGATGGAGGTGTTAAGGAAACACCAATTGAAAGCGAGGTTCTCTAAGTGTCATTTTTGGAGAAGGGAAGTAAGATTCTTGGGTCATGTTGTTTCCGAGAGTGGTATTGCCGTGGACCCTGCGAAGGTGGCTACGGTAAAGGATTGGCCTACGCCCAAGAATGCTACAGATGTGAGAAGTTTCTTGGGATTAGCTGGATATTATCGTAAGTTTATCCAGGACTTCTCCAAGATAGCAGCACCGTTGACTCAGTTGACTAAGAAGAATCGGTCCTTCGTCTGGGACGGAGTGTGTGAGGATGCCTTCAAAAGTCTAAAGGAGAGGTTGACGTGTGCGCCAGTGTTAGTCATTCCTAAAGGGAATGAAGAGATGACGGTATACACAGATGCTTGTGGTACCGGACTGGGTGCTGTATTGATGCAAGGAGGTAGAGGTGTAGCTTATGCTAGTCGACAGCTAAAGCCGCATGAGAAGAAGTATCCTACCCATGATTTGGAATTAGCAGCGATTGTATTTGCGCTGAAGATGTGGAGACATTATCTCTTGGGAGAAAGATTTGAGTTGTTTACCGATCATAAATCGTTAAAGTATCTTTTCTCTCAGAAAGATCTGAATCTCCGTCAGCAGAGATGGTTAGAGTTCTTGGCTTCGTATGATTTTGATATCGCGTATACACCTGGGAAGGGTAATGCGGTAGCAGATGCCTTGAGTAGGAGACATGCCAGCTTAGGGGCAATGTTTCTTGAATGGAAGCAACTGGAGTATATCGCGGGGTTTGATTTCAGACCAAAGTGCAAATTGGATCCAGTTATGCTAGCTAGTTTGACGATCAGACCCACTTTGATAGAGAGGATTGGTTCTAGCCAGAGGGACGATCCTAACCTATTAGAAATCATCTCCAAGTTAGAAATGGTAGTTGATGAGGAGATGAATGTGTATGGGCTTGATCGAGATGGATGGCTTCGGAAGGATGGAAGACTAGTTGTGCCCAACGTGAATGGTTTGAGAGATGAAGTGCTTAGAGAATGTCATCACTCGAAACTGACTATACACCCCGGTGGTAATAAGATGTATCGAGATATGAAGCAGACCTACTACTGGGAAGGGATGAAAAGAGACGTTGGGAAGTTTATATCCAAATGCATGAATTGCTAGCTAGCTAAAGCCGAGCAAAAGAAGCCTAGTGGGTTGTTGCAACCATTAGAAATTCCCGAATGGAAATGGGAGCAAGTTTCGATGGATTTCATCGATGGCTTACCAAGGACTAGATCGGGATATGATAGTATTTGGGTATTTGTGGATCGATTGACTAAAAGTGCAAGATTTATACCAGTCAAATCGACCAGAACGGCAGCCAAGTTGGCAGAATTGTATATGAAGTGGGTAGTGAGATTTCATGGAGTACCCAAAAGCATTGTGAGTGACCGAGACCCATTGTTCACTAGTGGGTTTTGGAAGAGCTTACAAGAGGCTCTAGGGTCAAGATTACATCTCAGTACCGCATATCATCCTCAGACCGACGGCCAGACGGAGAGGGTGAATCGTATATTGGAAGATCTCTTGAGAGCTTGTATATTGGATTTTGGTGGATCATGGGATGACCATTTGCATCTAGTAGAGTTTGCATATAATAATAGCTACCAATCCAGTATCGGTATGGCTCCATATGAAGCTTTGTACGGAAGACCGTGCAACTCACCATCATGTTGGATAGAGACTGGCGAGAAGTTTGTGCTTGGACCGGATGTGGTGAGAGAAACTTCCGATAAGATCAAGATCATTCAGCAACGAATGAAAGCTGCTCAGGATAGGCAGAAGAGTTATGCCGATAAGAGGAGAAGAGACTTGAAATTCTCCGTTGGTGACTTGGTGTTTGTCAAGATCTCTCCGTTGAAGAGCGTGATTCGATTTGGCAGGAGAGGCAAGTTAGCACCAAGATTTGTTGGCCTATTCCCTGTTCTTGAATTAGTCGGGAATTTGGCATATAGAGTTGGCTTACCAAAGAAAATGGCAGGAGTTCACAATGTATTTCATGTTTCCCAACTGAGAAAGTTCGTTCACGACTCAGATGTGACTATTTCACCTGATCAGTTAGAGGACTTCGAAGTAGAACCTGAGGCGATTGAGGACCGCAAGCCGATTCGTATTGTGGGGCACGATACGAAGCAACTTCGAAGGAAGGCGGTGAAGCTAGTCAAGGTTCAGTGGGGCGAGAACGAGAATGATTGTACTTGGGAGACAGAGGAGAGCATTAGGAAGGCATATCCAGAACTCTTTGCCTGGTAAGATTTACTTCGTAATTTAGTTTTTCCGCATGCTAGGATAGACTTGTTTAGCTTGTTTTGCATGTTTGATTGTTGCTTTATGATTGATAGGCATGCGGGAATCTTTTTGTATGTTTGGATTAGGGAATTTCGAGGGCGAAATTTCTTAAGGGGGGGAGAGTGTAATGACCCGTATTCTACACATCATAGGATTGTAGAATATTTATTTCTTTCCCATGTGAAGTCGTATGGTCATGTAACTTTGGGAAACGTCTATTAGAGTCATTTCCCATGCTTATGATTTTTGTCGATTTTTAAATGACCATTTTGCCCCTAGTTGGTACTGTTTTGGCCATAACTTTTGATTGGAAAGGAATTTTGACCTGAAACCACTTCCATTTGATTCATTTGATGGTTTCTCTTTCCGTAGAGTGGTCACATTAGCCAAACGGACTTACCGTTTGGGAGATATGGCTGAAACAAGATTTGGAGGGTGAAAAACTGCTTAACCGGGCCAAATCGGGTGATTAGTGAGTAGGCCCATAACCCATTTCGGGATTAGGGTTATGGGAGGGCTGAAATGAGATGGAGAATCATTCCATTTCAGTTTTCTAGCCTCCACTTATCACCAAGGATCCCTAAAAATGGCCTCCAACCTCTAAATCACCTCCAAATCACCTTTAGGTTAAGGATTTGGCTTAACATCCCCTAATCAAGAAGGATCTTCACCAAATCAACAATGGAGCTACTGTTTGGTATTGAAATTCGCATCAAATCAGAGAATCATTTCAGATCTTAGTTTATTTTGTGGCTAAGGTGAGTGATTTGCTTAGTTTTGCACTAATTATGGCTAATTAGGGGTGATTAGTGTTAATTAGCGAATTTAAACATGATAAAATTCTGGAAAAATGTTTATAAAATTCGGAATGATGTTTTAGACCTCTGATATGAATTTGGATTAATTTGGTTAAGTTTTGATAATCCTATCATTAGTTTCACCTAAGTATGCTTAAGGGGAAATTTGGGATTTTGGGTATGTTTGATCCATTTTATATGCTATGATTTATGTTTTGATGTTTGGGATCGACACTACATGTTGCTATGACTGTATGGTATGCTTTTTGGTTGTTTAGAAGTGTTAGATTGGTCGAAAACGCCGTCGAATGGCGTAGAAACAGTCGCAGGAAAACATGCAGGAAATGACCCAGAATCCGGATCGGATCGGTGGAGGGTAGAGCGACTCGAACCGTTCCAGCATGGGCGTTACGATCCGTTTAAAGGAGTAAGTCACGACTCAGCTAGGTGGCACGATCCGGTGGTAGAAGCACGATCCGAACCAACAAGTATTTCCGATCCGAACCAACAAGTATTTCCGATCCGAACCAGAGGAGGGTGGGGAGCTCACGAGTCGATGGGTACTAGGCGAGACGATCCGACCCGATCAGAAGACACGACCCGACCCGGATGAAGCAACCCGATCCGATCCGAAGTGGTGACGCCGATCCGAATCAGGAAGAGGAGCCACGAGCTGGAGGACCACGACCCGATCCGATGCAAGAGGTGCGACCCGATCCGAATGCAAAGGCCGATCCGATCCGATGAAGAATGTGAAGGCTGATCCGATCCGATTCGATTGTGATGACCAATAACCCGAGATGCAAAGGTAGTCCAAATGGAAGTTAGAGCTCAGGATCCCGGAACCAGTTGGGAACCAATGAGTTCACTTCATGGTTGGACTTTGCTGCGGGACGTGTGCTAAGGAGTTGTCGATGTTCATAACTTCGATTCACCACTAAAAGGAATGATGGGCTACTTATCAGTGCAGTAGGGTCATTATGACCTGAGGGGCAAAGTGATGGTAGCAAGACTACGTTATCAGTGCAGTAGGGTCATTACGACCCGAGGGGCAAGGTGATGCGTAGTAAGACTATGAGCCAGTGCAGTGGGGTTCTTGTAACTCCATGGGGCAGAGTGGACATAGTAAGGATTAGTAAGGCTATGAGCCAGTGCAGTGGGGTTCTTGTGACTCCATGGGGCAAAGTGGACATAGCGAAGGATTTGTGGCTGCGTTATCAGTGCAGTGAAGCCATTTATGACTTCATGGGGCAGAATGATCGTAGCAAGGTATGTTGGGTGATTGAAGTGGTGAATATCGTATACTTTACGCACTGAGTGAGAGATGTGAGGATGGATGCTATGCTTGATTGTTTGTCATCATTATGACATGCACACCTCCCCCACCTCCGTATCTTTATACCGTTTGATATGATACCTTAGAGTGTTGTACAGTATGTAGTGCTAACTCTTTGGTTGCAGGTCCAGGTTCAGGTATGTTTTAGTCTACCTGTTATTGTTCACTTTAGATGCTTATCGCTCATACCAGGCTTTATGTCTGACCCAGAGTTTTATGTCTCCTCTTATTACTCTAGGTGCTCACACGAGCAGACTAGAGACAGGTTAGCTGGTGATGTGCGAGTAGTTGATTCGGAGGCGGGCAGAAGGCTTCCACGTATGATATATATATATACATATATATATATATATATATATATATATATATACACACATTCTCCCTGTGTCGTTGGTGGTCGCTACTTGGGCATTAGTAGTGTACCTCATTTACCTTACTTTTGCTTTGAGACAGTTTGAAAGTTGTAATAAGCTGTATTCTGAATTTCCGCTGCTATGATGTTTAGTTCTGATTTTCAGCTTATGCACTGTCTCTCCTGTTTTATGTCAAGTATGTTATTATTATATTTTGTTCTATGCGCTGTGAGACATTCTACAGGTTCTTTGTATGTTCATTTCCTTCTTCCTTTTCCTTCTGGCGACCCGTTCCGTGCTAACTGGACATGTGTACAGCACACTTTTGGAGTAAATGTCGGTTGGTGCGGGGCGGGCCGTCACATTTTCAATTATTTATATAAAAGAATACTGTCTTTTGTTATAGCCAAATGCAGCTAAATTATATGTTACTAATACTGTATTATATTTCCTTAACCACATCATTCCCTGATGACGTTAAATCTCCTTAACTTTATTTTATTTCCATATGATATTTGTTATTTCTTGCAGTTTTAAGTGATCAATAGTAAAGTAATTGCATTCACATTTAAGAAACTAATGTGAAAATTAGGCATAATTATGGATTTTTTTTCTATAAAAAGCTTTGTTAATTTAGCATTAAGTCAGTATGAAACAATTTCAATCTCATGGGTAACTGACTACGTGCAAATCAACTTCAAATTCATTTTTGGTTAATGTGTTTTCTTTAGTAGAACAGTAAATGGTATTACAATTTTTGATTCAATAGACAATTGTAATTTAAAGCAAGAAGATCCAGTTACATATTATAAAAGAGCAACACGCTAAATTTACATTACATGCTACTTAAATCTTGGTGGACCAAATGTACAGAAGTAAATTTTATGCAAATAACATCCTATAAAATTATCACCAATCATTGTAATATCAATGAATATTAAATGTTTACACGTGTTCATATTGAAAAGATGTTAACAAGAAAAGAATTAATTGAAACCCATAATTTAACAAGTTTGAAAAATAACAATAATGAAATAGATGTATCCATAAAACATTCTATGGCAGCAGAACTTCTACGAAAAACAAGTCTAATTAATTGGGATGAGTACCTATGCAACATAGATTTTATTTTGAGACAGTTGACCGTACTCATATTTCTATCATTATTGTGTTCAGCCAATGCAGATTAACACACATATGGTTGTTTAATTCGTCATTTCGTACATATATCTTTTCATCAACACAACAGAGATACATAAAATTTGATATTGTTTACACTACGTGCAACTTGTACCTACTCGCTATACATGCATCATTTACTTCTTGCTATAAAATTTAGTTTCTATAGTAGAATCCTAACACATACATATATCACTTACATTATATATTTTGCTATTATATGATATGTTCTCACCGCTTATTCATAAATGCAAACTACAACACTCGAAAGTTTATGCTTCCGTGCATCGCACGGGTTTCCACTCGTCTATATAATAAAATTCCCCCCTCCCCCCTGGACAAACAACAAGACAAAGAGGGGCTGAGATTTAATATTGAAACATATATCAAGCGGCTATTAACGGTACACGTTTCTTCGAACGCAAAACAGAAATAAATGGACCTACTTAATTGGTAATTAAACCACATCCTTTTGATTTCTAACCATTTTCCCACGATTCATTACCGGTAATTACTTCACTTTCTATTTATTCAATTCCACATTAATTTTTTTCCAACGATCCCTTCAAAATCATTTTTGAGTCTTCTACATCGCTCCAGCAAGGATCTTATTCTCCAAAACAAAAAAAATTGTTTTCAATTGGATAGAAGCATAGTACTCCTACATCTTCTTCTGGCTTGGTTGCTCCATTCTTCAACTATGGATTCACGGATACTTATGAAATTAAAGGTAATCTTCTCAATTTCACTTCAATTTTCAAAGTTTCTGCTGGAATTTAATATGATTTAACATAATGAATTTTATATTATTTGTGCTTCCTGAATCACTACATTTGAACCGACATCGCTTTGTATTTTTTGGTGTTCAATATGAAATCAAATTGCTAATCGGCGTCACTCTATAGTACGATTCAGTTTCTTTTAATTTCAAGTGTTTTTTTGGTGATTTTTCCCATCTAGACATGCAAAAGCAAAAGCTGCCATCGTAGAGGGCATATTTATCACCATTTACGTTCAGTGAGCTCCTTATCTTTATATTTCCACTCATCTTGAAAATGTTATCTAATTTTGGGACTTTCTTCAGATATTTGGGGGTGAACTAAAATAGATTCATGTGTACTTTGATTTCAAGGTGTGATTAGATCTTTTTAATTACTTCCTCTTTACTGCGTTTTGCATCCTACTGTTGTTCCCCTTTCAAAACAGCAGCAACCTTCATCTTCCTCCCTGAAGTAAAATAAATCCATGTGTGCTTCATATATTTTAAGGAAGGCTTATATCTTTTTAATTAGTTTACCATTTTTGGGTTTATATCTCAAGTATTACCATCAAAATCATTGTGCTAATTGCAAAAGAAATTTATGCATACTCAATAGGGGTTCATTTCTCCTATACCTAAGAAAAGGTAACCCAAACATAAGTGCCAAATTGTAAAAGAGGTTGAATAATTAACGTAGAATATGCATTGTTTGTTATAAATCATTGTTTGAAAGTTTTCAATTTTTACACATGTCCTATATTTGGAAATCCTAAAAACCATATTTTACTTTGTTATCAAAATATACTTTCATTCCATATTCACTGCACATTTCGAAACTGGCATATTTTAGGATTTATTTGTTAAATTTGATATTTTTTGTAATTCCTTATTTGTGTAAGCAATTAATGGTACCTTTCTAAAGAAAAAATAGGTGGAACATTAACTTATATAACATATGCAATAAACTAATGCATTAACATTAACATAAATCGACAACAATTTGTTCCAGTAGTCAGTTTTTTTTACTATAATTGGGCCATCACATTTACAATCAATTTATTAAATGCAGATTGGTTTTATAATGTTTTCAACATAACTTATGGGAAACAAATTTATTTAAGTTAATAGGTTATCACCATGTACATATAGAAACAGTCCAAACTATGGTTAGATAATGCTGCATCACTAATATTATTTAACATAATGAATTTTATATTATTTGTGCTTCCTGAATCACCACGTATGAACCGAAATCGCTTTGTATTTTATGGTGTTCAATATGAAAACAAATTGCTATTCGGCATCGCTCTATAGTACGATTCAGTTTCTTTTAATTTCAAGTGTTTTTCTGGTGATTTTTCCCATCTAGACATGCAAAAGCAAAAGCTGCCATTGTAGAGGGCATATTTATCGCCATTTGTGTAATTCCTTATTTGTGTAAGCAATTAATGGTACCTTTCTAAAGAAAAAATAGGTGGAACATTAACTTATATGACATATGCAATAAACTAATGCATTAACATTAACATAAATTGACAACAATTTGTTCCACCAGTCAGTTTTTTTTTTACTATAATTGGGCCATCACATTTACAATCAATTTATTAAATGCAGGTTGGTTTTATAATGTTTTCAACGTAACTTATGGAAAACAAATTTATTTAAGCTAACAGGTTATCACCATGTACATATAGAAATAGTCCAAACTATGGTTAGATAATCCTGCATCATTGCACTTGTTTGTTGTCACCATGTACATATAGTCTATCTCCTCTAAGAAAAAGGTACCGCCTTTGGTATGTTTGCATGTCATAATAGGATATATTTTTTTACGTTCATTAACGATAATGAGAATGATAGATGCTAAAATTTATAATGTAATCGTTTCAATCTTAGGCAAGGAACTGTTAAGGAGGAAAAGAGACATTCTACATGTTAGTCAAAGCAAGCAAAGTTAACGTTGTCTTGGAGCTACTGTCTTAGATCATATGCCACATGAAGTCAAGCCATCTGGATATTACATATATGTGATGCGTCCTTTGTTTTCGTCTTATTATGTTATTATAAATGCTGCCATGTAATTCTACAAGTTAGACTAATTGTTACTCCATGATTGATGTGTTGATATATGAATTCAAATTTTTTTGTCTTATGTGCAGGATTAACATTCACGTGTATTCTTTTGGATAGCCAATTGATTTAATTAATAGCATATACTTTATATTTTAGCTTGCAAGCCGTATAATCAGTAAGCTCTCCTCTTCTTTTCAAATATGTTTCCATAGCCATTGTTTGATCAATTACGCCACTTGATCGAAATAAAATTTTATCGCTGGGAATAAAAGAACTGCACCTATATCCTACCATATTATATAAAGAAAGTTGTTGCATGCGTTCCATTTAATGCATACGCTATTGCATGTTGTTTTTTCATGCAGTTTTATCTTCTTTTCTAACATACAGTTAGTATAAATGTAAAAAGGAGGATTGGAACATAACACTAAACCACAGAAAATTACTTTAACTCGTTGTACTTCAGAAAAAAATACAAAATCCTATTTATTATATATTAAAAGAATCAATTACTATACGTATAACCCCACATTTGTTCACATACGGTTTCCACCCGCTTCTCTTATTTCTTCATATTTTTTGGCTTCTTTCTCTGCTGCAAATACTAATTCCTAGAATATAAACGTATGTTGTAACGTATACAAACTCTCCATAATATCACCTGAATTTTACCTGCCATAACTTTGGACATAATTATGATATATAATTTAACCTTCCATAACTCTTCATAATCCCTTTTCATAAACTCTCCTTGATTATATTTCTTCTTACTGAAGTAATAGTTTTATTCGTACTTTTTTCATACATTGAATCTTTATATTCTTTCGCTTTCATTTTGTATTCTTTTGTCATATTCTTCCATCCTTTATTACTTACGTGATATAATTCAATAATATTACATTCAATAACATCCAATTTTCATTACATTAGCTGCTACAACCAAAAATTAAAACACAATATTACTACACACATAAAAAAACATTTCATGAACATCATTCCACGTGCGAAGCGCGTGCCAAAACCACGCGCGTAGCGCGTGCCAAGACCACGCGCGTGCAAACTACAACACCCCGTACTCTATGCTCCCGTGCAAACTATAACACCCTGTACTCTATGCTTCCGTGCAACGCATGAGTTTCCACTCGTATATAATAAACTCTAAAGATAGCAACAAAGGCATATGTCAAGCTCATCACAGTATTGTTAATATAATACCAACTTTATTATATACTAAACGTTCTGCATATTATGGTTCAAACTAAAACTTGTTTGGTTGAGAATTTCTCTTTAGCCTTTAGAATCTTCAAGGCCCTTTCCACCATTTTCTACTGTACATAAAAATGGCAAGGATGATGTTAATAAGAGCAATTGGACATGATCCATCAATTGGTATTTTCAGTGCTAACGATTGGTTAATATTTGTAACAAAAGCAAAAAAAAAAAAAAAAAAAAGAATACAAACAAACAAATACGTTGATCCAAAAAAGAGCAGTATATTAGCTCACCTTCCTTTTGCAGCATAGCTAGTTGAAAAAATCGCCATAATGCTGAATTACTATCCTTTATTTCCTTTTTAATCTAGATATAATGTACTCCACAGATCGAAGATAATAATCTGAAAAGTTAAAAAGAAATAGCCAGTGAATGAAACTGAATATTTCTTTCACAATAATACTGGCACCGTCCATCACAATCGGTGTTGCCCAATCATGTCCATTGCTCCGGGAATAACCATCAAACGAAAGAGATTCCTGCTTTTCTAATGAAGGTTTTTTTTCCTTACATTAAAAAAAAAAAGTTTTTACCCCTTCCCTAAAACAAAATAATAATTTACTGAACTTATTTAATTAACCTCTTATTGATGTATTGTTTCATCAGGATTTAAATCACGATGTCATTTTCTAATATCAACAATATTCAAACAATTATAACAGATCTGATAGTTCAGTAATAAGGTTTACATTTATCTGAGAACGTCATGATGATACTTGTTTTGCATATTCTAGTTATAAAAGATCAAACAACTAAATAAAGACATCTACTCAACTGTAAAGGTGGGTGTAGTATGTCATATATGCAAATAGAGCTGGGTCAAACGTAAAACAATGATAGGCACAATTTGGAGTAATGCTAAAGCATAATAATAGATAAATAAAATTAAAGAAAGATGCATTAATGTATCCAACTGCGAATTGTTCAAGCTTCACCATTGTGTTAATTCTCCGTATTTCAAAGTTTGTGTACGTAGAGAACCTTGTAACTTTTCAGCGTCGTATTAATAACAGTGTAGTTTAGTTAATAGAGAAAATCATATTGTTATGTAAGTGAAATTTGACATTTATGTGTTCGTTTGAAAAATTGTTTCCGTGTTTTGTATACAATCGCAATATTCATTAATCATTTAGGGTGCTTACTACTCATATTTGACCCAATCCAACAAACCTAACTCAGCCTATCCCTAAATTGAATAAAATACTCTCAAAGGTAAGATTATATTTGGCAGAATAATGAATTGTTTCTCTTCTTGTCACAGGGTTACTGTTGGAAAGTTATAACATACGTACACATACAAAATCAAACTACTAAAAAGATAAACGATATGCTTCAGCCATATAACATAGAGGAAGTTAACATTCAGTGCATAATTCCAGTTCTATCTTTTCAAATAAACTAATTAATGTCACACAATAGTGCTGCTTGAATGAGTAACTCTGATCCCTAGGCAATTATTATCTTGCGCCATGTTCATCTTGATTCTCCAAGTCTTGAATAAGCAGCGGGATATAGTATTATGTTTCCTTTTGCATAATTGCTAAAGATATAAACTTGCTGTAAGATTTGAAAGCTGATATTTTTCATTAAATATTGTTTCTACTTTTTATTATATTTGCTTCTTGATCTGTAAATTAGATCTGCTTCTTTAATAAAAATGTTTCTAATGCCGATTTTTTATGGTTCAGACCCTAATTCATTGTAGAAATTGATAAGGTATTTAAATCCTACAGTTTAATGCTTATGATAGAATATTAAAGGCAGTTTACTATATATAATTTTACCTCTTTTTTTTTTACTCATTTTTCTAGTTGATGTAATTATAAACGGTGACCGAGTAGTCGTTCTAATTACATCCAAAGCAATTATTTTTATCAAAGCATCCCATTTTGCATGCATTGTACTTCAATTATTTATCCATAGTATGATACTGTCTGGGATTGCATGTATATATGTTTCTTTCCCCTTTTTCCTTTGGTCGTTATTCATATACGCAATTTTGAGAGGATTAACTAAGAAAATTAGGATTCACAAATTTAACACATTTCCATCATTCTAGTAGCTCAATAATCGCAGACCCGTTTGTAGAGCTTAATTCGGTACTACGGAAAAAAAGGGAAAATGAAGGCCCTTTTTTCTGAACTAAATTTATGTGGCAACATGATGAAATTATTTTCTCTTCAAACGGATTACCCATCATTAGTTTAGTTCTCGACATCCTTTTTTTAACATGAGTACTCCACATTATTTGTTTGTAGAATAGTTTATGTTATCTATAAATAAAAGCCTTCCATCTCTAGACATCCCCATGTTTCCTAAACTACAGTTTATTTTACTTCTTTCCTTTTTAAATATATTTTGAGTTTCACTGCCCATCCATGCATCATGCTTTTTTTCATGCTGATTTCGCAATTCATGCTTATGTGCTTTCGCCACCCCATCTGTAAAACCTAAGCTTCATACATTTTGACTTTTGAGCACAAATTTTGTGATAAATAACGTCAGTTCTGCTATGATTAAAGGTTGGTCTGTTATTTATATTTTCCTTATCTAGCTTGGAAAAAATAGAAGTTTTCATTGTTTGAGATTGTATTTACATATATTTCTTTCCCCTTCGATCCTTTGATCGGTATTTATATACGTTATGAGCGTAACGGCATGCGCTTCGTGCGTGATCAAAGCACGCGCTTCGCGCGTGGACCAGTTTAGGTCAAAATATTGTGTAATGTATATATATAGTATGTATCCCATGCCGATGGCATGGGTTCATGTTGTGATTACCATGCAAATCTTAAACTATCACGCATACCCTAAACATATTTGTGTGTGTGTGTGTGTGTGTGTGTGTGTGTGTCTATATATATATATATATACATATATATATATATATATATATATTCATTTTTTCATTTTTTCTTGATTGACATAAAGTATTTAATACTTTTCATAATCTCTTTTCCATTGTAAATGTTATTTTTGGATTGAATTAACTGATAGTCCATTAATATCTTAAATGTATCCATTCAACGCATAAATTAATTCTATGTTATTTCCTTTTCCGGTTGTACATTAACGTACAACTAATGAATCATTTATTTACTTTTCCCACTTTATCATGCTACACTCTTAGAAGTTTACATGTAACATGCAGTAATTTCCTAATATATTTCACTTCTGTTTTGGTTTCTTGCTTTAATTAAATAGTTGGAATACCATGCATATATATGCGGTTTGAATAGTATCTACTGCTTTAAATGTACGTCTTAAAATTTCATGCATGCCTGCCTATATTTATTGCACGTTTTGACAAAATTTTATATGAAAAATGTAGGAAAATGCAAATACGCCGGAGAATAAGTTTATATAAAATCACACTAAATTTCTGTTTTTTCAAAAATTCAAAGGAAAATGCTACTTTATCTGAAACTGGGTAAGTCATTTTATGCGACTGAAATAAGGGTCATTGGATATGTTGAGCCCTCCTCAATTCCACCTTTGAAATCCTGTTCTGCACAATCTTACTCACTATTTTAGCGTATTATAGCAACATCCAGGTTCGAAAGGCACCAAGCATGTATTTTAGGCAAGAAAACAACGGGGTCATGTCAACCCTTATTTCCAGTTTTATATATTATTTGACTTGTTATCTTAGTGTTCTTAACATTTTCTTCTAATTATATCTTTTCCTTCTACACAAAAATATTAAATTCATGACATATGCACTCATTATCAGCGAATCATTCAGTTTTTATAAAAACTGCAGTGTAACGAAGACAGTGTTTCATATTTTAAAGCAAAAATGGTTTACAAAGGAAGGGAGCAACTGCAATCAAGTGCACAAAACAGGGAGACATCACAAAGTAAATGAAAAACGGCATTAAGATAAGCACATGAATTAAAGATAAATACTACATGTGAAGGAAATACATAAAAACTAAAGTTACACATTTAGCAAAACATTTAGCAAAATGATATGAAGAAAGTCAAATAGATAAGTATATCCGCTTCATATTGTTGGATGCTCTGTGTAATAGGTAATGCCGAAGTAAATCCTAAAACATGGTACAATACACTAAGGTTATAACATTTTGACAAACAACTTATATGCATGATAGTTAAAGAGGAAAAAAAAAGAAGTAAATGGTATCATTGTGCTCGGAAAAATGAAGAACGAATGGGAAGAAGTGAAAACATAAGAGGAAAGGATATTGCAGAAGAAGGGAGGAGGGAGGAAGGAGCAAGGAGGGAAAAATAACACGCAAAGCTCGTCCCATCATCACGTGTGAAGCGCATGTCGTTACGCTCCTCTTATACAATACACATGACGGTAAACTAAGCAAACTATTGCATTAATAGAATATGACATAAAACATTACTTATACATGACCCTTGGCCACTTCAATATCGTGGAAAAAAAAAGGATGGAGCGCAGAGAAAAACTTTGCAAAATAAAAACTAAAAAATACACAGAAATAATACGCATTATAAGTAAAACACCAACTGTAACTTGAACTTGAACTCGACCACGAACTTACGGGCACGTTCAAAGGTTTGATCAATCATCGACAACTTATGAATGCATTTAGTCAATGGCATTGATTGCGACCTCAAACGTCTGCCCATATTCATCTGCATCATGTTTCCTTCAGCTTCAACGAATATCGAAAGCCTCTCAACATCGAGCGTTGCATTACACATATTAGCAAAACACATGCGGAATCATCCAGGTTCACTGCAGTGAAACGAAGAACCCGGGATATGTTCAGTCCAATTTTATATACAAACTTCTTCCACAGCTTCAGTTCTGCTTCAAAAGTGTGCGTTAAGCAAGTACTTCATGTTCACCCAGCAAAATAAACTTGCATTGCTCTCCAGACACGTAATATTCGCTTTTTAAGCCCCTTGACGAACTTCTGGTGCATGCATTTCAGCGTTCTTTTATTCTCATACATGTATTTTTTGGTGAAGTCCTTCGTAGGACTGTAAAACGGGAGATTTAGTCAATCGATGATTGATGTGAGGCAACAAAATACAAGAAGGTATAAGTAGAAGATGAGATAATGGGCAAGAAAATGTGTGTACGTGTGCATGCAAATATATGTATTTAAGCTATATAGAAACAGAATTAGTTCTAATTACAATATATGTGTACATATACTAGTGCACATTTTATATACGCAGTTATGTAGGAATGTCAAGCACAAACATGTGTGTGTCCGTACCAATTAAGATAAAATGATTTTTTTTGAATGAGTAATCAAAGATTGAATGGGAGCAGGAAACTTTTTAAGCATAGAAATCTATTGCTTTTAAACGAATGAAAACTGAATATAAAATAAAATAACAATTAAACTGAGGAAATTGCAAAACACACACTTTTCTCTCTCTAAGCATCCTTTAATATTGCAAAACTGAAAATCAAGATGAAACAAAATGAAAGAATTATCATTGGTAATGTCCATTACATTCGAAGCTTGTACTCTGTTTCTTGAGAAAAATTATCAAAAATAGCTGGTGTTCTTAATATATACCTACAGTAAAGAGAAATACATGGAGCATTGTCCATGATTATAAAATATTCCATATATTTAATGAACATAGCAATAACAATGCAAACTATGAAAATATGTTAAGAGATACTGGTACAATTTTATTAATTGTTATCAAACATGGCAGAGGTTTTTCTTTTGTTGATTATTTGAAGACACAAAATTATGTATATGTTTGGTATATTCAATGGTATCCCTAATTAAGATTATAAAAAGGTAAAAAATTTGAATATTGTTCAGTAAATGCAAGAAAGGGTGGTAGATATTGTTTACACATGGTAACTTACTGCAGTTAAAAGGCTTGATTGAGTAATGAACGCAGGGAAATTTATTGCAGTAACTCAGCAATGTTAAAATGTTTAGATAGAAAAAATGCAAGAGTATAATAGAAATAGAATGCTCACCATATTTCTTCAGCGGGTCATACATAT
This sequence comes from Allium sativum, assembly GCA_030737875.1. Lineage (NCBI taxonomy): Eukaryota > Viridiplantae > Streptophyta > Magnoliopsida > Asparagales > Amaryllidaceae > Allium > Allium sativum. Next base: position 880,675,999 of record CM060909.1, read on the forward strand.
GCAAGTAAATTTAAAACCATCCTGTACAGGAAAAAAAAATCAGTTATATTCAGTGGTATCACTAATTAAGATTATAAAATGGTAAAAACTTTGATTATTTAGTAAATGCAGGAAAGGCAGGTAGATATTAAATGAGGAAAAATATTAAATAAGGCACTAATCGATTTGAAGGAACCTGGAAAAACCAAAAGAAATAATTATGGTCTATCCACAAACTAACAGTCGAAGTTAGCGCGGGATCCATCACCATTGTGCATATGATTCAACCTTCCTGATTTTCACCATTAATACCAAGATCTGCATTTCCTTATGCCCTAGTTTCAGAAACTCTTCAGTATGGTGCAAACATGGAGGTTCGAATGAAAGGAAAACATAACGTTATCAAGAAACATAAGTAATTAATCGAGTGGAATATTGATAACTATTTGATGATTCAGTTAGAGAAGCGGAGAATTAAAATCGGTTTTTAGTTTTTAAGAGAAATGATAGTGGAATCGAAGTGGAAGGAAACGAAGATAGCGGTATAAGTAGTTATGGATTAGGCGGCATAAGTAAACACGGAGATCATGGGAATAAACCTGCATCTATTAATAGGAGCCGTATGATATGTATGCCAAGTATAAATCTGGACCGCTCTTTGTCTCTTGTTTGTCCTACCAAGGGATTTTATTATTATTATTATTATATATATATATATATATATATATATACATATACATATACACATATATATAGACTGAAATGTTAATCATAGGAGAAAGTGATGTGGGTTTTGTAAACAGTCGTGGTAATTTTAAATATAGTGTTTTAAGTTAAATGTAGAATTTTATAATGCAATGCATGATAAATATATTTTATTATTTTAAATATATGTATTCAAAGTTAAATAATAAACGAATAAAAAAAATAAACTTATTATTGTTGTTTTTATGCGATTTATATGTTGCAATTGAATAAACTTTTAATTTTATTTGTACAATAGTCGTATACATATTGAATTGTGGTTCTTTAATATCTATTAGAAATATTAGCTAACTAAATTTAATTAAACAATTTACATTTTGTATTACATAATTAATATAAATATACAGACCTGAATAAAAACTGTTAGAAGTTAATCAATGAATTATCTGTAGATAAATATACATAATTTAAAATAATGAGATGTTTACTTAAATAATTTAATTGATAATGAAGATTTAAATATTAAATATCAAAAGAGAATTAAGAAGAAGAGAGATAACTACAATAATCAAGGAGAGAACAGAAAATTCTTCTGCTTTACTGCTTTAGTATTACTTAATCTATATATATATAATAATTCCCACCAAACTCATTGGTGTAGGAGGAGTAGGGGTGTTTGTATTTTTTGGTGATTTGTTACACCACTTGCTTTAGCACTTAGATTGATATATGTATGGGAATAGATATACTTCTTATCGGGTGGTGGCCTTGCCGGAATTCGATAAGGAAGTATGATGGGTGGTGGCCTTGCCGGAACTCATCTATCTATTTTCCCTTACATTTCTATCTTAGTCTTCTGTTTTGAGTCTGTTTTTGGATATTTGTATCACCTTATTTGTTTTATATATGTGTGCTCCCTTCCTTTTGGAAGATCACACATTTTTGCTCAAAAAAAAAAAAATAATTCCCACCAATCTTTATTTGGTCCGACCATAAAATTCCTAAATTACCCTCTCCATATTCATTTCTTTTGTTCTGGTCTTTCTTTTATATGTGATTTTTTTTTGTTTAAACATTACCTTTAGCATCAAATTTGTTAACCATTTTGATTTTTTTTCAAATATTATTTCCTGTTTTGATGAGCACTCCTATTCAAATTCAAATGCGCAATCACCGTGTGCATTAATAATTCTTTTCATGTTATCTTTAACATTTATTTTACCATTTTAACAAAACATTACCTTTAGCATCAAATTTGTTAACCATTTCCTATTTGGCAAGTAAGATGTCAAGAATACCTTGCTATCTAATGTAGCATGCAATTGGAAAAAAAAAAATAGTCACCCTTTAGAGAGTTTCTCCATCATTATATTTATTACTTATTGTTCCAGTAATTGTCTTTACGAAAATAAATCTGTTTTTTTTCCAATATTTACTGTTAATGTTTTCACATCTTATAAAATTCTACTATAGTTTCAATACCACGGTATAATTATTCATGTCTCCATCACCATAAAACAGGATGTCAGACAATATAAACAAGAATAGTACATTAGATCCTATTAAATACAGACAGTTAGAATTTTTAAAATTCAGTTTTGTAAATATTATTCACCATCGTTCAAGGGATTCATAAATATATTGATGTATGTGCTGTGGGTGTTTACATAAAATTTGATAGCACTAACCAAACATGGTTTGTGGTGACCGTAACAAAATAATCCCCAAATTCTCTTATTTTATCAATGTCAACTCATACTAGCTTGAGTTGCAAGTGAACTTCCACTATGATACATGTAATACTTTCTTTATATGTCAGCTTACAGTCAAAAGACGATACAACAAGGGTTGACAATTGTAAAATTTTAATTATTATAAAAGAGATGATTCGGACAAAACCGTCTCTTCTTACTTCTGGACGCAAGATTAAAGTGTGAAAAGTTTTTTTTCATTCTACCATTGTTTCTAATCATCATTCATTATCCAAATTTTCGTTGTCGACTATGTTTTATTAATTACAATAGTTTTTTTTTTTTTTTTTTTAGTATTTAATCATTACAATATATTTTTTTAATAACATAAATTTTAATGTCCAGCAAAGCGGGCTAAATATGCGAGTAGATAGATAAAACGCACACAACTCCTGGGCCTAATTTCTCGTTGGAGTACGTTTGATTTGCGGAATTTGGAGCAGGTGTTCTAAATTCAAAGTAAATCTCATCTCAGTGGTCAAACAGGACCTTATCCCGTTGTTTTGAAACAGCAGAAGTTATGTCCACGCTCTCCAACTCCTCCGCAATCACCCAACTTCTAGACTCTTCGTCTTCACTCTCCTCTGCTCGTCACCTGCACTCCCTCGTCATCTCCTCGCCTGTTCATCTCTCCAACACCGTCCTCACAACTAAACTCATTACAGCATTTTCCAACTTAAACTCTCCTCATGATTCCCGGTCCTTATTCGACTCCTTGCCCAACAAGAATCTCTATCAATACAACGCCATGCTTAGTGCCTACGCTAAAAACGATCTCTTCCTACAGTCCCTCGATTTGTTTTCTCTTATGCTTTCCACTACAGACTTACTTCCCGATAACTTCACACTCCCTTGTGTTTTCAAGTCTTGTGCTCATGTCGATTTGAATTTAGGCAAATGTGTCCATGGGCTTAGTTTGAAATTGGGTTTGAGTCAAGATGTCTTTGTTGGTAATTCAATGATTAACATGTATGGAAAATATGGCTGCATTGATGAGGCATGCATCTTGTTTGAGAAAATGTCTGATAGAAATATTGTTTCTTGGAATAGTATAATTTCTGGGTTATTTGAGAATGGATGCGTAGCCAAAGGGTTTGAGTTGTTTATTGAATTGTTGAAGGTTAAGGAAATGAGGGTGGATGATGCAACATTAGTAACACTATTGCCAGTGTGTGCTACAGAAGGATGGACATATATAGGTAGATTGGTACATGGGTTTGCTGTGAAGTTTAGTTTGGAAAACGAGGTGAGGGTGAATAACGCGTTAATTGATATGTACTCAAAATGTGCATGTATGGATGATGCATGGAGATTGTTTAGATTGGCCAACAGTAAAAATGTTGTTTCATGGAATGTAATTATAGCCGGATGTGCAAGGAATGAAGGCAATCATTTAGCTTTCGATGTTTTGAGAGACATGGTAATCAAAGGAGGAGTGAAGGCAAATGAAATAACTATTTTGAACGTTTTGACGACGAGTACTGATCCGTTGGATGTGCTGAAAGTAAAAGAGCTTCATGGGTATGTGCTTAGACATGGATTTGAAGTCAATGAGCTTCTGTCTAATGCTCTGATAGCGTCATATGCGAAGTCTGGGTCATTAGGTTTGGCAAAGAATGCATTTGACGTGATGGAGTTGAAGACTGTAAATTCATGGAATGCAATAGTTGGGGGCTGTGCTCAAAATGGGAATCCTGCGAAAGCTTTACAGCTGTTTTCTGATATGATATCACTAGGATTAGAACCTGACTGGTTTAGTATTGGTAGTCTACTTCTTGCTTGTGCTAATATGAAATTCCATGAATTAGGTAAGTGTATCCATGGTTTTGTTCAAAGAAATGGATTGGAGGCCGATTCGTTCATTTTTATATCATTGGTTTCACTCTATGTACAGTGTGGAGAACCAGCAAAAGCAAGAGTTTTATTTGATAGGTTTGAGGAAAATGATTTGGTTTCATGGAATGCGATGATTGCTGGGTATTCTCAAAATGATCTTCCAAATGAAACCATCGATCTTTTCAGGAAGATGATACGAAATGGTCATAAACCTACATCAATTTCGACCACTAGCGTGTTTACATCATGTGCTCAACTATCAACTCTTCGAACTGGAAAGGAGATGCATTGTTTTGCGCTGAAAGCTGGTTTCACTCATGACTCTCATGTGGAAAGCTCAATTATAGATATGTACGCAAAATGTGGTTCTATTGAGCATGCAACCCGTTTTTACAACAGCATGCACCGCAAGGATTTAGTTTCTTATAATGTGATGATCATGGGATATGGAATTCATGGACAGGCTTCAGAAGCCATTGAATTACTGAATACAATGTGCAAAGAGGATCTAAAACCTGATTCATGTACATATATTGGCATATTGATGGCATGTAGCCATGCAGGATTAGTAGAAGAGGGTCTAATTCACTTTGATGAAATGAAGAATAAATACAGCATTGCTCCAAAGCCCGAACATTATTGTTGTGTAGTCGATATGCTAGGTAGAGCTGGAAAAATTATTGAAGCTATGGAACTAATAGAAGGGATGCCCGAGAAACCAGATTCTCAAATATGGAGTGCTTTATTAAGTGCTTGCAAAATGCATAACAAAATAGACATTGGGGAGATAATAGTCGACAAACTTTTGGAACTAGAACCAAAAAAAGTGGAACATTACATCATGGCTTCCAACTTATTTGCTGGTTCAAAAAGATGGGATGATGTTAGAAGAATAAGGAAGAAAATGAAAGAGAAGGGGCTTGTAAAGGACCCAGGCTGCAGTTGGATTGAAATAGAAGGTAATGTATACAATTTCAAAGTAGGGGATGAGAATAGAGAAGCATGGTGTGATTTAGAAGAGAAGATTAAGAAGATGGGATACGTTCCGAATATGGAATCAGTGTTGCATGAAGTTGAAGATGAAGAGAAAGTGGACATATTGAGAAGCCACAGTGAGAAGCAAGCACTTGTGTTTGGTTTGATGAATATGAAAGAAGGGATGAAAATCAGAATATGTAAAAATATTAGAATGTGCAAAGATTGTCATAATGCTTTTAAGTTTGTGGCAAAGCTTGTGCGCAAAGATATCGTGGTGAGGGATAATAAGAGATTTCATCATTTTAGAGATGGATTATGTTCATGCGGTGATTATTGGTAAACAAATAATAATATAAATGTAATTTTAGAAAATGGTTAAATGCACTCCATTCGTAACTGCTACCCTTCCCTTTGGCATGTTAAGAATAAGAATAAGGGGAGTCACTGTATATGTTTAAAAGTCGGGTGCATTTAACTCTTTTTTTCCATGTATATGAAGGGGAAAAAGTGGACATAAAATATAAATTACAACGGTGAATATCTTATGTTATACGGAAATTATTGTAAGTTTCACTTTTTGTAATAGACCTATAATAAAGTTCTATTGTATTGCGTGTTTGTATCTGAAATGAATAAAATAACTCTTTTTTTAGTAGGTTTTTTTTTCTTCTTCTAGTTTACAACACATTATCAGCTCAATCTCTAAATAAAAATTATAAACATAAAGATAAAATAATCTAGAGGATCATATTCAACATTTTTTATGTAGATTCATCTAACTTTTTCTTAACTGGTTAATGAAATTAGATACGATTTCTGAAAGTGGTACGAACTATGGATCTTAAGGCTAGATTAACACTAGAGCGAAACGAATAATGTTTACTTGAATTTGTGAATCTTTTAGAAATCTTTTGCGATTTGGTTATGAGTATATGTAGAATGATCACGAAATCAAAATGAAGAAATACAAATGCAAGTAAGATAAATGCACTAAAGGAAAAAACGCAGTAGGGGTTTTATGCTGGTTTGGAGTTATCATACATTCAGTTATGCATTGCGTACAGTCTTTAATCAGTATCAACAATGACACTCCATGATTTTAAAGCCACAAGGAGACACCCTCCAAAGCTCAAACTAATCTGATTTACGGGGCCACCGGATCCCCACTCTACTTAATTTCTGGGCAAACAAGTCACATTCAAATATTTTTTATCGAGCACATTCAAATCCAACTAGATTCAGAGCTACTTGGTCACACTTATAGATTTTTGAGTTGTTTGTACAATTAATGCAGATTTAGATCTTTCGATCTTGATTTTGAGTTGTTTGTACAATGAAAATCTTTCGATCTTGATTATAATTGCTCATGTAACTTTGATTTGCATTTTGATCTTGGTAAAGATGAAGAGGACTTGATGTAGCATCAAATTGGAGAAAAAATAACAGGATTCGATTTGAAAATCGACTGAATATGATTGTAGATTTTGTAATTTTTAAGAGAGAAGAGAACAGAGTGAAGAAATATGATGGAGATGACTTTTCTGGAAGAAGGGTATATATAGAGGTGAAGAGACATGACAGTTGGAGAGTAGTTATCGCGAATACACACATCCTTTCAAATTTGAATTTTGAAAAATGTTGATATATGTCGACATTCTATTAGGAACATGCCGATGTATCCTAGGCAAAATTTAAAATTAGCTTGTTTTGAACTTGTTTTGTAAATATATAAACTTATATATACCATAATTTGATACTTTGTAAAACTATTTTAACAGAGTAAATGTAAATCTAATCGTAGTACAACTTAAGAAAATTTGATAAAATATTTTAGAAGTACTTTGAAATTAAAGTACAAGTAAAAGTATAAAAATCAAGTATAGAATATTTCAAAGTAATTAATCAAAAACTTAAAATTTCTTTTTGAAGCTTTTTTAAAAGATTGTTTTGAAAACAATGATTTTTGAAACTATTTTGTTAAGAGATTTGAAAATACTTTTTGAAATCATTTCAAAATAGGAATATTTGGAAAAATTATTTGGTAAAAATGGATGGAGATCAGATAAGTGCAACTTAAGTTTTAACATAAAATCTAAGACTTTATAATGTCTTCAAATCTTCATAACTCATGAGTCTTCATTCTCTGACTCTTGAATTATCAATTTAAACCTTCAATCTTGATATTGTACCATAGTTGTGAAAGGCACGCCATGATACATGACACGACGCGGCGTTTGCGCCATTTTTTCGTACAGCGCGGCGCATATGAATATGCGTGCTAAATGACGCAAATGACGCGTCTTTTCTTTATTTTACTATTTTTTTTTTCATTTCAAACTGCAGTAACTACTATTAGAAATACTCTCACCATCACTGCAATTATCATCGCTACTACTATTATTATCATAATGACATGAAATGTGAATAACTTTGTTCATATCTTTCTTTAGTTACATGAAAACATAGTTACATCATTATTATTTCCTATTCAATTATCATCAGTGAGTTAACAAACCTTTCAATTATGTAATTGGCTGACCTTAGCATCCAACATTTAGAACTGAGAAATGTTTTATTATCCAACATAATTTAGATTCATTTTAATATCGTCAGAAGTATATAATGTAATGTATAAAAGATCATAAAATATTGTCTAGCATAGATGCAAATGCAAATGAATGAGATTGAGAACCCAACAGCGATAAATCAAGAGAAAGCATTTTCAGAAAATAAAAAATCAAGGAGGTCTGAAACATACATTTGGATAGATTTTTTTTTTTTTTTTTTTTGTTTTTTGTTTTTTTTTGCATATGTGTGAATATGTCCAATATATTTGTACGAATTGTCTTCAACATAAAATATTGCTTGATTTAGTATTTGTTAAAACAATTGATCATTAAAAAGAAGGTATAATATTTGTGACACCATCGATCCAATGTCTTTGAATTATATTATTGGTTGTTGTTGACACTCTTTTTTGTCAAAGCTGTCACACGTTAAGTTTTTGGTTAGTGATGCGCACAAACATTGGAACATCGTCAGAAAATGCAAAGAGATCTGTTCAAAGTCGCGACGTAACTATAAAAATGGCCCAAAACCCCTTTAGATGATCTCTTTTGGGCCAGAAAACATGGATTACGGTGCCCCGCATAGTACCTCATGTAGCCCTCTAAGATAGCTTTAGGTACAAATTTCGTTTTGCCCAAAGGGCTTTATGGTTTGAAAGTTACTCCCGTTTACGTAAGCATGTGCAGAAATTTCTTCATGGTCTTTTTAGGCCTGAGAGAAGTCGTGCGCGCATAGGCCCCATAACTCCTCAAAATAGTCATCTCTATATATTTTTGAATCCCCTATTTCAGGAATTTCGAATCCCCTGTTTCAGGGATTTCGAATCCCCTATTTCAGGGATTTCGAGTCCCTTATTTTATGGATTTTAAATCCAATGTTTCAGGGATTCTTCAGGGATTTCGAATCCCTAATTTCAGGGATTTCGAACCCCTTGTTTCAGGGATTTGAATCCCTCCATCATCGTAATTTTGACTACTCCTTCGGACACTAAGGGGGGTTGCGAAATTTTAGACTTGGCTTCTAGGGATTCGAAATTATGCTGTGTGGTCCCCAAATCACTCCTACTACTACCTAACCCACTACCTATAAATACCCCCAAGCTTGGCACTCAAAGGGGTTGGATTCTCTTGGCACTTTTAGACCTTTTGAAACTCTCAAGCATCATTAATGGCTTCCATCTTCTTCCCCATGGCTGTTGAACATAACATGGACCATTAAAACGTTGCACAAACGTTTTCCATCAACTTTTGGATATTTATGAGGATAACTACACTGCTTTTGGACTATCTTGGATTTCTTGGACATTGAAGCTATTTTTGGACATAGTTGACCAAGTCAACACAGTTTTCACTCAGCGAGGAAGACGAAAGGAATTTTTGGTCAAAGTTTGGAATAAACAACCATTTTGTTGTTCTATTGTAACGTTTTCTACTTAGATATTGTCTAATTTCACACAACTCTACGATTAAAAAGTACATGGTGAATAATTATATGAAGTGGACATAGGCATTAGTGCCGAACCACTATAAGCAGCTGTGTTCTCCAACATTACTTGATTTTGGATAAGCACTATTGTGTTCATAATACACATACACTGTAACACCGCACCTCCGCTAGGGTCACTCAAAAGGGAATGCACTAGCTTTGGTGGAGCACTATATAGGTAAACATACACAGAAATATTACAAGACAGAACATATAAAACAGCGGAAGAAAAACCAAATTTCATTTCTTAAAAATCTAGAAAGGTCTAAAGCCTTTTACATCAAAATGCCATTAAATCCATTACATCGAAATCTGTCTTGCAATAGTAAAGAAGCATAAAACCATAGTCATAAATCATTCCCCAAGTAAGACAGTGAAGCAAGCCATAGCCAAGAGAAATCCAAGCCGTTCGTGAAAGAGCCTTGGAGCTTGGTAAGATCCGAACTAAGCTGTATTCCTACCCTGCGAACCTGGGGGGGGGGGGGGAGAGAACGGAAGAAAAAGAGGCGAAACAAAACGGGTCAGTCATAAAGACTGAGTAAGTCCTAGTGACTTTCAGCATAGAAACAAGTAAAGATAACATGACATGTATAAACTGAAAGTAAACACAAGGATGATGACAAGAGAGGCAAGTTAAACTTAGGTGACAAGATAAACTATACTAACCAAATAAACTATGGTAACAAGATAAACTATGCAAACCAGATAAACTACGTATAGCATCGCATGTTTAACATTCTCTGCACCAACTGTAAAAGTACCCCAACCCGTATCATCCTTTCCATGTATATGTACAGTCCCTTGCCGTATATCGTACGGGTTTCATCACATATTTCTATACTACTTCAACGTAGTGCCACCATTCTTGAAATCGTTTGGACTGCCACCCTTGTTCCGGCTAGGTTTCCTTATCATGAACTATCGCGTGTTCAACTAGGATTTATGGTTCAACTAGGATTTATGCCACCTAGGACCACTAGGGATTATGCTACCTATTGAACGTTTTCTAGATTCGATTAGGGTTTATGCCACCTAGGACCACTAGGGATTATGCTACCTAACGAACAACACCCTTTTACCACGTAACGATCTATTAATCGATCGACTCCCTACAAGTCCTAGCTCGTTCATGTGTCTGTGTCATACGGCCCTATCATGAAATGTAGTCACCTGTGGTAGGTCCACCATAGGGTGTATCAAGCCCTAGGGTGCCAATCACCGACACGAATCAAGCACGCACAGTGTAAACCTACTGGTGCCCAATGCCTGCTTTTTCAACTCCGGACTACGTGCACGACCATAGTCCGCCTGAACCTACAATGGCGCACCAACTCAGCCGTCGTTCTGGTCGCTTACAATCAGCCCAGTAATCGTGCCCCACCCTGCCTAGTTCCAAGGTACCGTGATACATCTAGTGGGTTACTGCTGAAAAGGACCGCGTAACTAGGGTTTCCGTCCAGTAGGTTAAGTGTTGTCATTTAAATTCGAGACTTAACCTCATCAGTCTAGCATGTCAAGTTGGTTAAGTGTTGTCATTCAAGTTCGTGACTTAACCTGCCTACGTGTCATGTCAAATTGGCTAAGTGTTGTCGTTTATGACTTAGGCCTACGCATCATGTGTCAAGTTGGTTAAGTATATTCAAGCGGTTCATGACTTAACCCTATCGAATCATCTTGTCAAATTGGTTAAGTATATTCAAGCGGTTCATGACTTAACCCTATCAAATCATCGTGTCAAATTGGTTAAGTATATTCAAGCGGTTCATGACTTAACCCTATCAAATCATCATGTCAAATTGGTTAAGTATATTCAAGCGGTTCATGACTTAACCCTATCAAATCATCAGGTCAAATTGGTTAAGTATATTCAAGCGGTTCATGACTTAACCCTATCAAATCATCGTGTCAAATTGATTAAGTATATTCAAGCGGTTCATGACTTAACCCTATCAAATCATCATGTCAAATTGGTTAAGTATATTCAAGCGGTTCATGACTTAACCCTATCAAATCATCGTGTCAAATTGGTTAAGTATATTCAAGCGGTTCATGACTTAACCCTATCAAATCATCGTGTCGAATTAGTTAAGTATATTCAAGCGGTTCATGACTTAACCCTATCAAATCATCGTGTCAAATTGGTTAAGTATATTCAAGCGGTTCATGACTTAACCCTATCATGTGGCAATAATTCATTAATGCACCCCAACCTCTCACATCAGACCTGTTGTTGTGGTCACTGGATATGCCGGGCGGTTCCGGGCAGAATTACACCACAACTCAGTCTGACCTCGGGTTTTCTAGTGCGATATGACCAACTACCCACATTGGATCCTATTGTTTGCAGTAACTGGATTTGCCGGGCGGTTCCGGGCAGAATTACACTGCAAACTCAACCAAACCTCGAGTTAGCCATTTTCAAGTTCATTCTAAGTGTCATGTCCATGTTCAATTTTCATGTCAAGTTCGTGTCAAGTTTCTAAGCGAGTTTCGTGTCAAGCTCTCATATCAAGTTTTCAAGTTTCAACTTATGCCTATTATCAAGTTCATAAGCATGTTTACGTGCCTTCTGAATGTCCAATATCAACTGTCAAGTCATAGTCAATTTTGTATTCAAGTTATTCCCATCGTATCAATTTCATGCTATTTGTCGCGTTCCACAATTACCTAAAAACATGGTTAGACTACCAGATTCTATTTTCTCTAATTACATTCCAAGTTCACAATTCACGTTCATGTCAATTATCAAGTTTACAATCGCTTTCGTGTTCAATTTATGCCAATTCATGTCCAAGCTAATTCATGTCAATTACCAATTCATGTCTAAGTAAATCTTTATGTTTTGTCCAATATCCCCAAATCGTATTCCTACCGTGTGCGTATCGAGATTAATTCAAAAAGGGATAAACAAGGAAATCATGACAAAGATGGCATGTGAATAGGCATGAGATTATAATCCAAATCATATGTTCAACAGAATTAGTGTATAATAGTTTAACACATCATAGGCATGTGAATAGGATCTAGAACAACAATATGAAAACCAAGGTTTAGGAACATAGGTAGACTTGCATTAATCCAAATTCAAGATTCAAGAGAGAATAGGGTGAAAAAATCTTATCATCAAGTCAAGGTCCAAGAATTCATATTACAATCTAGCGTTTAAATAATAAACTAGGTCCAACAACATGAATGGGATGATTCATTCGATAAGGAATAACCCAAAATCCTAGATTCAAGAAGAAACAAGAACAGATCTAAACAGATAATTCAAGCTTAGGTCTAATTTCATTTTATTCCATGTCCATATTAAATTTAACCAGTTTCAATCTCAAAATAACTAGAACTTACAGAGCGTGGATCGAGAATTAGAGTGCAGAGATTTGATTCTGGAAACGGTTATTGCAGTTGTTGAATCTCTATTTGTTTAGTCTTGTTTTAGTTGAAAACCCCCAATTTGCAATTCCTAGATGTTGTCTTAACGAAGAAGAAGTAGTCTCTTTTAATTTTAATATTATCATTTTGATTTTCACTGAGGTAGCATAAGGACATAATGAAATGGTGTAGAGAGAATGAGGCTAGGGGGCTGTTTATATAGGGTTAGGCAGACGAATCTGGTCACGAAACAAGTCCAAATACATCAGAATGCATCTGGTTCAGGAAATAGGTTCGGGAGCCAGGTCGACCTCCAGGTCGACTCCCCGGTCGACCTGGTCATGGGGAGGTCGACACCCCAGTCGACCTGGTTGGGGGGGGGGTCGACTCCCCAGTTGACCTGGGTATATGGGCGGGAATTTTCCCGCCAGCCTTCTCTGGGTTTGAATTTCGAATTTCTGGCTTCATTTTCGAGCTGTTTTATTTTATTCAAATTCCTGAAACTTCTGAGGGTCATAACTTGGTCATACGAACTCTGATTTTCGAAAAATCGGACTCGATTTCATGCAGAATTTCGAGATGAACGCAATGGAGCAACCCGTTTCCCTTGGTTCTTATTTTAAAATTTAATTCTGCCTTGATTTATGGTTATAACATGTTATTAAAATACGGTTGTTACATTCTCCCCTCCTTAAAGGATTTCGTCCCCGAAATCTCTAAGTTAGGAAGAATGTATCCTACCATACATCATCCATCTACTCAAAACATCATCCACAAGCAACCATTGTCCTTAAAAGATTCCTAATGCTGTATGTATATTTGCGGAAAGTGTGTGTATATGTACTTATCTAATGCAAAAGGTCAGGCGGTTACTGATTCAGTAAACCTCCTTAATGCAAAGTACGCTAGTGCGATGAGTCCAACATGTATGCAAATTCCTATTACATTTCACAATTTCTACATGAGTGCTCAAACATTCATTCATATGCAACATCCAAATGATAGCATATCTATTTTCCATCCATGTACAAGTATAAACATTCATGCATATGCAATATGAAAATGTGACTTAGCCGATCTAGTGCATAATGTGTTGTGCAACCACGAGCAACCACTTGCAACCATCAACCATAACATGTCTCAAACACATGTTTGCACTCAATTGTTCCTACCTAAAGATATAGTCGAACGATAGAAGCAAGTAAAAATTTTGTGCCCATTAGGCAATGTCAAAACTGGAAATCTATGTCACATATATACTGATTAGGAGAAGGACTCCCTAGGCACCAGCCCGAAGACTGAAATCAACATCAGGCTGACACCCAAAGAATTACTCAACCCAGCGGACACCCTCAAGCCCCAACATGCATTACTAACAAATGATCCTTATGAGGTTTTGCAACAGAAATAGGATTGAGAATAGGACCGCGAGGTTATACTTAAAAGGTAGCAGGCAAATAAGCTCTACAGGAAAGGAGGGATCAAGGATATACTCTTAAAAAGAGATATGATGCGCGTGTCTAGTCTTCAATCTTCTAAGTCGCATTTCCTTGAGCTTAACTCCATTGTGCTTTGATCGTCTTTAGCTTCACAATTTCGTAGCTTCTTAATTCCTATTTCCAAAATATGAGTTGGAACTCATTTCACTGTCGCCTCTCGTTCCACTTTCACTTATTCTTTTTCTAGTACACTCAGCTTAATCATAACTGCGTACTCATGGTTTCGTGCAAGCTCTCCAAAATTCACTAGTGAATTTTGGATCTCATTCACTTACTAGAAGGTATTCCAAAATGAATTGTCTCTTGAAAATAAACAAATGCCAACCATGTTTCCAAATGTACTTACTAAGGAAATTTTCTATAACTCATGCATAAGCGAAATGAACCATCCGCCTTAGTGGCGAACACTACTCGAGCAGATCAACAAATGTATCAAGAGATTCTAGGTAACTAAGCATGGCAGAATCCTCAGGGTTACACTAGACTTCGAGGGTATTACAACGGCAAGTCAAGAGTCTAACTACCCTCTTTTCATACTCAAGAATGGCACCAGTAATGGATAACCATTTCATCCCTAGAATCGACCCGTAGCCCAAGAACATAAGCATTTCTTCTAAACTCAACGCTTAACATAGACATTCTCAAATCCAAACAAGTCATGAATAAATGAGCTGATTCCCCAACAGGATTTTGAGAAGAGAAAAAAAATGGGATCCTCTACTACGCTAGTACTAAGGTGCAGATGTGACGGCAAGGAATTTCGCTCGGTCCGAACCAGTCGCTAAACCGACCCAGACCGTTCGAAACGTCCTATCGTTTTGAGAACACGACAAAATAGAACGTAGACAAAAGAACATTTCATTGTTATTACAACAATGCATCAGATTACAAGAATATACAGAGTATAAATAAATATTACACAGAAATATCAGAGATTTAAATTACATTTAAATACATAGCAGCGGAAAATAATACAATACACAACTAGAAGTAGATATACGGATACAAAGCTTTCCGGATATCATTCCAGCTGTAAACCAGGATCCTGTGAATATAAATCTGCAAAACCAAAACTACTAGCTGCCCGTGTCAAAATAAGGGGCACCCAGAGTTTAGGTTAAAACAATAAACTCCAGGTCAGTCATGTGACTGGTGTGAGAACTAAAACAGTTAATCTTTATTTTAAAGTTAGGTAAATCAAGGGACCACGCCGTATAACACGGAACGGGTTTCCTCCCAAGAATACCAGTGCATAAAACCAACAGCGCAATGCTAAATAAAGAAAAATGAAGCTGTTATAAGACCCAGGTCCCATCACACAATGCAACGCAGCCGAGGATAGGGTTTTCCCTTATAACAGCCAAAGAATGCTTGATACGTTTTAAAACAAATCATTTGATACTATTATAAGTGCATAGTTCATAAAACAACTTCAAATCATAAGTATCAATCATAGGCGGCATGAGCGCCCCATCCCACTATGTCGCCATATATAGGATTACAACTAAAACCGCAAAGTCACGTATTTGGAAATTGGATTTCCGTCTATGAACCGAGGCAAAAGATAGTCCTCTACCGATTCGAGACAATCTAGCCCATGTCTCAGGATCAGAACGCATCAACCCTTTAGATCGTCAGGGCCGGTCCACCGATGTGGATTATTATGCCTGAACACTACGTCTCTCCGCCCTTTGGGGCGTAAATGAGCCAACTAAATGACTCCATCGGTTCGAGAACGACCGATCAATCCGAGGCGCCTCGCAACAGCAACAACCACATAAGTCAAACTCGTCAGGGCGTGTAAAACCACTGACGCCACTTCTAGCTAGAAAGAAACGCAAGTCCTCCCTGATGTCCTCTCCCGTTTTTGGTTCATACCGGGTGTGAAACTCGCGAAGTAAACGTTACACAAAGCTACGCCACAAAGGCCGTGCTTTGATCACCAACCACAAGACTTTGCTTTTCAACAGAAGCCTTGATCATTTGCATCTTAGCATGCCACACAGGCAAACCATCCTATGCAACCGATATCAGTCACACATAATGAAATCCGATGTCAGACACACAGTCCATTTACAAGTCCGTTCTGGGTCTGAACGAAACCGGGAGCACCTAGTACCCCGCATATCCATCGATCTCCAAGTACGTCTGGACGATCACTAACTGTTTCCATCTTCTTGGGTGTACAGCCCAATCAAGATCATCAGTTATCACCCAAACGACGTGAAGACTTCCGGTCTTCGACCATCGTCTTCATCTTCGACTTATCGTCGTATCAGTTATTCAGAATGGGATAAACCCGGTCTTTCCGAATAACTCGCGTATATTTTAAATAAGTGTTACACAAACACAACATACGCCTCATTCCAATTCATTAGTCACTAACCGTAAATTAATCAAGAGAATAATTTCCCAAATATTAACCCCGAAGGCCGAAACCAACATCAGATCAATATTCAGAAAACCATTCTGCTTGGCCAACCGACAGTTAGTTTCTAAATTTCACATTCATAGGGAAAGGTTCCCATTAATTTTATCCAAGATAAATTCCTTGAATTTATTCTTTATTCTATTTTTGAATCTCAATTCAAACTAGTCGGGATTAGCGAACCTTACCGAAGTAATCATTTGTTTTAATTTCCCAATCCCAACCTATTTATCCCATGAAGTAAAACTGGTAATACTTCATATCTAACACCACAGTGTTATCGGTAAATTCAATTACCATTTCACGTTCAAATCTAATTAAAGATTTAACTATCGCCTGGAGCAAAACTGGTGATACTCCATTTCGATTATTTCAATCTAATTAAAGATTCATTAAAACTCCACTTAGTTTTAATCTTTGACTGGGTTAAAGAATCAATGTCATTTAAAAACACGGTTCACGATAAACCCAAAATCACATTCATTAATCATCGGGTTAAAGAACGAGTGTTATTTAAAACACTGTTCACGATAAACCCAAAAATCAATATCACTTCAATTCCAATTAAATATTGTTCAATTGGTACACTTCATTAAATCTAAATAAAAAGATTTAATCTTTTCACAACTGGGTTCAAGAACAGTGTTAGTGAAGACACCATTCACGACAAACCCAAATCACATTTGATATTCAATACAAGGCTCTGAATAGAAAATATATCGGCTTATATTCAATATCAAATTCTACGATTAACAAATGTCGTATTGAAATAACGATATAAATATATATCTTTCAAATTTCCATAACAACATCTGTATAATCACGAATCCCAACATCGAAATATTCCGAAGACAATTTCGATTCAAATCCACTCCAATGCAATCATTGGAAATTTTGGTTATTTTCAAAACCCTTTTTAAATTCAATTTATTTATTTAAAAATAAATAGAATTATAATTCTAGTTCAAAACTAGTTCATTTCGATAAAAATTTATTTTTATCTTTTCAAATATGGAGTTTTTCATCCCAAATCTTCACAAATCATTTCTTATGATTTTACACAAATTATTGCTATTTTTAATAATTTTATCAAGGCCCGTACAGTCGATTTCCATCAATGGCCATCGAACTGCACTTACATCGACCTTTTTCGAATTTGATTTGGACGTATCTCCAAATCCAACCGTTAGATTTCACATTTCTAATATTCGTTAGAAAGCTCTTTTCGATACGAACCCAACGGTTCCGGTTTTAGGAGAATCCGACGGTCGGATCTCCCGTAATGTCCGTTTGAAATAAATGGTCGAAATTCACGAACTGCCGCGGCGCGGCGCGTTCTATTCAGGCCATTATATTATATATATAATATATATAATATATATATCGTCGATTTCTATTTAAAACGAATTATATAAATAGTTTTTGAATTCGTTTCAAAATCTATTTCAATTTCCATTTCAATTCAAATCAAAATTGAATTCTTCTTTATAAATTCGTTTTTAAAATTCATTTCTATTTAATTCAAATTTCAATTCAATTTGAATTCATTTCAATTCGCTTTCAATTCCATTCGAAATCGTTTTCAATTCAATTCATTTCGAAATCGTTTTCAATTCAATTCATTTCGAAATCGTTTTCAATTCATTTCATTTCGAAATCGTTTTCAATTCATTTCATTTCGAAATCGTTTTCAATTCATTATTTCGATTTCAATTCATTTCATTTCGAAATCGTTTTCAATTCATTTCGAAATCGTTTTCAATTCATTTCATTTCGAAATCGTTTTCAATTCATTTCATTTCGAAATCGTTTTCAATTCATTTCATTTCGAAATCGTTTTCAATTCATTTCATTTCGAAATCGTTTTCAATTCATTTCATTTCGAAATCGTTTTCAATTCATTTCGAAATCGTTTTCAATTGATTTCATTTCGAAATCGTTTTCAATTCAATTCATTTCGAAATCGTTTTCAATTCAATTCATTTCGAAATCGTTTTCAATTCAATTCATTTCGAAATCGTTTTCAATTCATTTCGAAATCGTTTTCAATTCATTTCATTTCGAAATCGTTTTCAATTCAATTCTTCGAAATCGTTTTCAATTCATTTCATTTCGAAATCGTTTTCAATTCAATTCATTTCGAAATCATTTTCAATTCAATTCATTTCGAAATCGTTTTCAATTCAATTCATTTCGAAATCGTTTTCAATTCATTTCGAAATCGTTTTCAATTCATTTCATTTCGAAATCGTTTTCAATTCAATTCATTTCGAAATCGTTTTCAATTCAATTCATTTCGAAATCGTTTTCAATTCAATTCATTTCGAAATCGTTTTCAATTCAATTCATTTCGAAATCGTTTTCAATTCTTCTTTATTTTTCAAATTGGAATGAGGCCCAATCAATTACCATATAAAATTAATTATATGGATTTCCATACAACACATGTATATAATAGCATTGAAAAATAATCAACCATCAACCAAAGTGCACTACACTGTATAAGCATCAAATATAGATATTCAACGCTTATAACAGCCTGTCAATCAATCGATCGACATATTTAATCAATCAGGATGAGTGAAATTCATATTTCATCCCAACACCCGTGTGGGGTTTCAAATCAACAAACACACGTTTTTGTTTGTGCAGTTGGGCGATGTGTGAAATTTATCAACCCAATCAATATCCGTCAAATCAGTGTAAATAAACAAATCGGCCGATTTGTTTATAAATATTTATTTATTCACTTTCATGTTAAAAATTATATTTTTAACGTCAAAAATATTTATTTCAACACTTGAATTTGTATTCAGTTCACTTACACAATAAAAATGATATTTTTATTTTTCTAACATATTTTAGAAAATTTCGGCGGCATAACGGCACGATACTAGATACGGGACAAGGCCTAGCCTAATCCCCGGTCTAGTGAAGGCCCACGCCATTCACTCATCAATCAAATCAATTCATTTCACCACATAATTCAATTTCAATCAAATAATCTAATCAATTTTTGCAATCAAACAAACAAGTCCATGGTCTGTGGACGGTTGTGTCGGGTGCTACTAAGCACCGTCTGCATCCTAGTATATATATATAACTAGAAAAGAAATTGAAAGGTGAGAAATTCTCACCTATAGCTATCCTAGCTCCACGGCACTTCTATTGTAGAGATCTTCGTCGTTCCCGCCTTTTGTCACCTTCGTTGCCCGCTTTCACTACCTATGTAAAAATCGAATTTTTACTTCGCTATTCAATATATAAAAATCGAATTTTTATTTCAAAGTTCAATATATAAAAATCGAATTTTTACTTTGCTATTCTATATATAAAAATCGAATTTTTATTTCAAAGCTCAATATATAAAAATCGAATTTTTACTTTGCTATTCTATATATAAAAATCGAATTTTTATTTCAAAGTTCAATATATAAAAATCGAATTTTTTACTTTGCTATTCTATATATAAAAATCGAATTTTTATTTCAAAGTTCAATATATAAAAATCGAATTTTTACTTTGCTATTCTATATATAAAAATCGAATTTTTATTTCAAAGTTCAATATATAAAAATCGAATTTTTACTTCGAAGTTCAATATATAAAAATCGAATTTTTATTTCAAAGTTCAATATATAAAAATCGAATTTTTACTTTGCTATTCTATATATAAAAATCGAATTTTTATTTCAAAGTTCAATATATAAAAATCGAATTTTTACTTCGAAGTTCAATATATAAAAATCATATTGTTTTATCGCGACTTCATTATAAAGCTTACTTTTTATATCATTGACAAAGAAATCATATTTTTAGCGAACTAAAAATATTTTCATAACTTAATTATTTTTAGAATAGCACACTTAGGCTAAAAATTATATTTATAAACAAACTGATTTTATTAAACAAAGGGTATTTATATTTTTTCTAATCTAACTTTATAATAAAAATTCCAGCTTTTCTAATATAAAAATTCCATCTTTTATCTCTATGTATAGAAAAAGGAAAACTGATCTTTATACATAATTCAAACACTTGATATTTTATTTTACAAAGTTATATCCTTTAGAATTTGCATTTATTAAACTGATTAATATTCATGCTAATTACATTAACTAATTTAATTAAATTAAAACTGAATTAAAAAGGGGCTCACTGTATTTCGGTGTTGACTGCTGAGGAGGGGGGGGTCCTTCGTCAGACGGAGGTGGTCAGGGGACGGAGGTATAAGGCGGTGGCGGCTTCTGATAGCGGCGGAGGAAAAGGGGGGGGGGGGGGGTAGTTGTTCAGATCGGAAAGGGGGGGAACGCGATGGGGAAGGCCGATCATCTGAGACGAGGCGGAGGGCGTGACTTCGACGGAGGCGCGGCGTTCTACTACGAAGAGATGGCGTCGCGATTTTAGACTGGATGGGGCGGGTTTTTGTCTCGTGTTGACCACGAGAGGAAGTAATAAGGGTTTGACTTCGAGGAGTGAGGTATAGGGGGTGCTGCATTAATTTATATATATATAAATATATATATATATATTTTTTTTTAAATTCTAAAAGCAAATTTTGGTTTCTTACTCGAAATCGAACCCACCGACTGTCATCTATAGCTTATTACCCCTATTCCGAACACAATGGGATATGTATCATAGGCTGATTCGATCGTCCCGATCAGTTTCCGTTAAATTTACATTTAAATCACTATATTGAATTTTAAACGTACATTTCAATTTACCGGGGTCACATACTAACTCGAAAAATTCCCGAAAAATATTTTCTAGCTTCGTATTGACGATACGGTCCTAACAAAACTAGTTTCGTCGAATTCTGAGACCGTTTGAAAAATGGCCAATTTCCAGTCGATTTAAAATCAACTGAAATGGTCAAACGCGTTTTCCTTTGCCAAGCTCACATATTGATTCGAAAAATTATGAAATTTGAAACCTAGCAATAACTTTACATCCCGGACCCAACAAAACTGGTTTCGTCGAAATCCGAGGTCGTTTGCAAAATGTCCATTTTTAAGGGCCTGAATTCCATAGCGACTATTTAGAATTTTCAACTGGACATATCTTTTGATTCCCGCTACGAAATCTTGAATTTTCGGATTCGTTGGAAAGATATTCGCTATTAGATCCCATTATTTTTGGTTTCACTAAAATCCGGATTGTTTTGCACCCGGTACATTCAATTGAAGTTTGAAATCGAATTATCGAACTACCGCGCCATTTTCAATTCTATTTATAATTATATATAAATATTTATATTCTAACGACGACGCGTATAATATATACGTTCGAATTATATTCAAAATAAATTTCTCGTCGATATTATTTAAAATAATTCATTTTAAATAATCAAAATTCGCTAAAATAGCCAAAATAAAAATTTCAAACTGGCCCGCATTTTACGGGTTGTTACAATCTCCCCCACTTAAATCTTTTCGTCCCCGAAAAGGAACAAAGTCGAAAGTGGTTTGATTAATCAGCTCTACGCTCGATTTGGCTTTCATTCTCCAACCTTTCAGTTTCTGAGAATTTTCAAAATTTCAAAAATTTGGCTAACACCCTAAATTTTTGAAAAATTTCGCCATAACCTCCCCTGCACCGGGAGCATCGGGGAATTTCAAATAGCTTCCCCGGTCCTTCAGATCTCAAAAAGAAAAAGAAAAAGCCAAGCGGCTAGCCAATAGGCTCACAAAATCATCGTCACCCAAACAAAACAGTAAATTATGTAGTAAACATGTACCTATTTGTCGGGCAAACAAATTTTATTCTTCGGCTCTAGCCTCCTTGCTATGACCTGTTCAATGATATACATGTATATGCAAGAAAATGCGACCAATTTTCAATATAGTTCAATATTTGATTCAGTTAGGCACAACGGTTCAAAATTACCAAACAATTAAACAAACAACACAAAAACCAATCAATTAGTGAATTTAACGTTTCAAATTCATAATTTTGATACCTATACAAAAATCATGTTTTTGATGCCAAATCACAACAATGTATTCTAGCTATATTAGATTTGGTTCTCACACCAGCCTAATGGAAATATATAGAAAATCACACCTTCGAAACTCGAACATAAATGTTGATGATGCGATCGCTATCATCAATATCATCTTCGGGCGACTAGAGTGTGATGCTATATCTATCCAATATATTAAAACTTCGAATACACGCGGATCAGACGTATACGCAAAATCTATATATACTGGATTGTCCAAATTCATTAAAATAAATAATCAAATACGAGTAATTGATTTAAATTTTCAAAACAAAAATTGTTTTCATTTTAAAAACATACTCTTTACACTCGTTCTAGGATACTACTGATCCTATGTCTAACGAGTCATTCTCGTTGGATATTACTAATCCAGTATCTGATGAATTCTTTCGTATGGTTCTAATGTGTCTCGTTCTCTGAGCTTTGTAAACCAAAGCTCTGATACCAACTGTGACGGCAAGGAATTTCGCTCGGTCCGAACCAGTCGCTAAACCGACCCAGACCGTTCGAAACGCCCTATCGTTTTGAGAACACGACAAAATAGAACGTAGACAAAAGAACATTTCATTGTTATTACAACAATGCATCAGATTACAAGAATATACAGAGTATAAATAAATATTACACAGAAATATCAGAGATTTAAATTACATTTAAATACATAGCAGCGGAAAATAATACAATACACAACTAGAAGTAGATATACGGATACAAAGCTTTCCGGATATCATTCCAGCTGTAAACCAGGATCCTGTGAATATAAATCTGCAAAACCAAAACTACTAGCTGCCCGTGTCAAAATAAGGGGCACCCAGAGTTTAGGTTAAAACAATAAACTCCAGGTCAGTCATGTGACTGGTGTGAGAACTAAAACAGTTAATCTTTATTTTAAAGTTAGGTAAATCAAGGGACCACGCCGTATAACACGGAACGGGTTTCCTCCCAAGAATACCAGTGCATAAAACCAACAGCGCAATGCTAAATAAAGAAAAATGAAGCTGTTATAAGACCCAGGTCCCATCACACAATGCAACGCAGCCGAGGATAGGGTTTTCCCTTATAACAGCCAAAGAATGCTTGATACGTTTTAAAACAAATCATTTGATACTATTATAAGTGCATAGTTCATAAAACAACTTCAAATCATAAGTATCAATCATAGGCGGCATGAGCGCCCCATCCCACTATGTCGCCATATATAGGATTACAACTAAAACCGCAAAGTCACGTATTTGGAAATTGGATTTCCGTCTATGAACCGAGGCAAAAGATAGTCCTCTACCGATTCGAGACAATCTAGCCCATGTCTCAGGATCAGAACGCATCAACCCTTTAGATCGTCAGGGCCGGTCCACCGATGTGGATTATTATGCCTGAACACTACGTCTCTCCGCCCTTTGGGGCGTAAATGAGCCAACTAAATGACTCCATCGGTTCGAGAACGACCGATCAATCCGAGGCGCCTCGCAACAGCAACAACCACATAAGTCAAACTCGTCAGGGCGTGTAAAACCACTGACGCCACTTCTAGCTAGAAAGAAACGCAAGTCCTCCCTGATGTCCTCTCCCGTTTTTGGTTCATACCGGGTGTGAAACTCGCGAAGTAAACGTTACACAAAGCTACGCCACAAAGGCCGTGCTTTGATCACCAACCACAAGACTTTGCTTTTCAACAGAAGCCTTGATCATTTGCATCTTAGCATGCCACACAGGCAAACCATCCTATGCAACCGATATCAGTCACACAGAATGAAATCCGATGTCAGACACACAGTCCATTTACAAGTCCGTTCTGGGTCTGAACGAAACCGGGAGCACCTAGTACCCCGCATATCCATCGATCTCCAAGTACGTCTGGACGATCACTAACTGTTTCCATCTTCTTGGGTGTACAGCCCAATCAAGATCATCAGTTATCACCCAAACGACGTGAAGACTTCCGGTCTTCGACCATCGTCTTCATCTTCGACTTATCGTCGTATCAGTTATTCAGAATGGGATAAACCCGGTCTTTCCGAATAACTCGCGTATATTTTAAATAAGTGTTACACAAACACAACATACGCCTCATTCCAATTCATTAGTCACTAACCGTAAATTAATCAAGAGAATAATTTCCCAAATATTAACCCCGAAGGCCGAAACCAACATCAGATCAATATTCAGAAAACCATTCTGCTTGGCCAACCGACAGTTAGTTTCTAAATTTCACATTCATAGGGAAAGGTTCCCATTAATTTTATCCAAGATAAATTCCTTGAATTTATTCTTTATTCTATTTTTGAATCTCAATTCAAACTAGTCGGGATTAGCGAACCTTACCGAAGTAATCATTTGTTTTAATTTCCCAATCCCAACCTATTTATCCCATGAAGTAAAACTGGTAATACTTCATATCTAACACCACAGTGTTATCGGTAAATTCAATTACCATTTCACGTTCAAATCTAATTAAAGATTTAACTATCGCCTGGAGCAAAACTGGTGATACTCCATTTCGATTATTTCAATCTAATTAAAGATTCATTAAAACTCCACTTAGTTTTAATCTTTGACTGGGTTAAAGAATCAGTGTCATTTAAAAACACGGTTCACGATAAACCCAAAATCACATTCATTAATCATCGGGTTAAAGAACGAGTGTTATTTAAAACACTGTTCACGATAAACCCAAAAATCAATATCACTTCAATTCCAATTAAATATTGTTCAATTGGTACACTTCATTAAATCTAAATAAAAAGATTTAATCTTTTCACAACTGGGTTCAAGAACAGTGTTAGTGAAGACACCATTCACGACAAACCCAAATCACATTTGATATTCAATACAAGGCTCTGAATAGAAAATATATCGGCTTATATTCAATATCAAATTCTACGATTAACAAATGTCGTATTGAAATAACGATATAAATATATATCTTTCAAATTTCCATAACAACATCTGTATAATCACGAATCCCAACATCGAAATATTCCGAAGACAATTTCGATTCAAATCCACTCCAATGCAATCATTGGAAATTTTGGTTATTTTCAAAACCCTTTTTAAATTCAATTTATTTATTTAAAAATAAATAGAATTATAATTCTAGTTCAAAACTAGTTCATTTCGATAAAAATTTATTTTTATCTTTTCAAATATGGAGTTTTTCATCCCAAATCTTCACAAATCATTTCTTATGATTTTACACAAATTATTGCTATTTTTAATAATTTTATCAAGGCCCGTACAGTCGATTTCCATCAATGGCCATCGAACTGCACTTACATCGACCTTTTTCGAATTTGATTTGGACGTATCTCCAAATCCAACCGTTAGATTTCACATTTCTAATATTCGTTAGAAAGCTCTTTTCGATACGAACCCAACGGTTCCGGTTTTAGGAGAATCCGACGGTCGGATCTCCCGTAATGTCCGTTTGAAATAAATGGTCGAAATTCACGAACTGCCGCGGCGCGGCGCGTTCTATTCAGGCCATTATATTATATATATAATATATATAATATTTATATCGTCGATTTCTATTTAAAACGAATTATATAAATAGTTTTTGAATTCGTTTCAAAATCTATTTCAATTTCCATTTCAATTCAAATCAAAATTGAATTCTTCTTTATAAATTCGTTTTTAAAATTCATTTCTATTTAATTCAAATTTCAATTCAATTTGAATTCATTTCAATTCGCTTTCAATTCCATTCGAAATCGTTTTCAATTCAATTCATTTCGAAATCGTTTTCAATTCAATTCATTTCGAAATCGTTTTCAATTCAATTCATTTCGAAATCGTTTTCAATTCAATTCATTTCGAAATCGTTTTCAATTCATTTCATTTCGAAATCGTTTTCAATTCATTTCGAAATCGTTTTCAATTCATTTCATTTCGAAATCGTTTTCAATTCATTTCGAAATCGTTTTCAATTCATTTCATTTCGAAATCGTTTTCAATTCATTTCATTTCGAAATCGTTTTCAATTCATTTCGAAATCGTTTTCAATTCATTTCATTTCGAAATCGTTTTCAATTCATTTCGAAATCGTTTTCAATTCATTTCATTTCGAAATCGTTTTCAATTCAATTCATTTCGAAATCGTTTTCAATTCAATTCATTTCGAAATCGTTTTCAATTCAATTCATTTCGAAATCGTTTTCAATTCATTTCGAAATCGTTTTCAATTCATTTCATTTCGAAATCGTTTTCAATTCAATTCATTTCGAAATCGTTTTCAATTCAATTCATTTCGAAATCGTTTTCAATTCAATTCATTTCGAAATCGTTTTCAATTCAATTCATTTCGAAATCGTTTTCAATTCTTCTTTATTTTTCAAATTGGAATGAGGCCAATCAATTACCATACAAAATTAATTATATGGATTTCCATACAACACATGTATATAATAGCATTGAAAAATAATCAACCATCAACCAAAGTGCACTACACTGTATAAGCATCAAATATAGATATTCAACGCTTATAACAGCCTGTCAATCAATCGATCGACATATTTAATCAATCAGGATGAGTGAAATTCATATTTCATCCCAACACCCGTGTGGGGTTTCAAATCAACAAACACACGTTTTTGTTTGTGCAGTTGGGCGATGTGTAAAATTTATCAACCCAATCAATATCCGTCAAATCAGTGTAAATAAACAAATCGGCCGATTTGTTTATAAATATTTATTTATTCACTTTCACGTTAAAAATTATATTTTTAACGTCAAAAATATTTATTTCAACACTTGAATTTGTATTCAGTTCACTTACACAATAAAAATGATATTTTTATTTTTCTAACATATTTTAGAAAATTTCGGCGGCATAACGACACGATACTAGAAACGGGACAAGGCCTAGCCTAATCCCCGGTCTAGTGAAGGCCCACGCCATTCACTCATCAATCAAATCAATTCATTTCACCACACAATTCAATTTCAATCAAATAATCTAATCAATTTTTGCAATCAAACAAACAAGTCCATGGTCTGTGGACGGTTGTGTCGGGTGCTACTAAGCACCGTCTGCATCCTAGTATATATATATAACTAGAAAAGAAATTGAAAGGTGAGAAATTCTCACCTATAGCTATCCTAGCTCCACGGCACTTCTATTGTAGAGATCTTCGTCGTTCCCGCCTTTTGTCACCTTCGTTGCCCGCTTTCACTACCTATGTAAAAATCGAATTTTTACTTCGCTATTCAATATATAAAAATCGAATTTTTATTTCAAAGTTCAATATATAAAAATCGAATTTTTACTTTGCTATTCTATATATAAAAATCGAATTTTTATTTCAAAGTTCAATATATAAAAATCGAATTTTTACTTTGCTATTCTATATATAAAAATCGAATTTTTATTTCAAAGTTCAATATATAAAAATCGAATTTTTACTTTGCTATTCTATATATAAAAATCGAATTTTTATTTCAAAGTTCAATATATAAAAATCGAATTTTTACTTTGCTATTCTATATATAAAAATCGAATTTTTATTTCAAAGTTCAATATATAAAAATCGAATTTTTACTTTGAAGTTCAATATATAAAAATCGAATTTTTATTTCAAAGTTCAATATATAAAAATCGAATTTTTACTTTGCTATTCTATATATAAAAATCGAATTTTTATTTCAAAGTTCAATATATAAAAATCGAATTTTTACTTCGAAGTTCAATATATAAAAATCATATTGTTTTATCGCCACTTCATTATAAAGCTTACATTTTTATATCATTGACAAAGAAATCATATTTTTAGCGAACTAAAAATATTTTCATAACTTAATTATTTTTAGAATAGCACACTTAGGCTAAAAATTATATTTATAAACAAACTGATTTTATTAAACAAGGGGTATTTATATTTTTTCTAATCTAACTTTATAATAAAAATTCCAGCTTTTCTAATATAAAAATTCCATCTTTTATCTCTATGTATAGAAAAAGGAAAACTGATCTTTATACATAATTCAAACACTTGATATTTTATTTTACAAAGTTATATCCTTTAGAATTTGCATTTATTAAACTGATTAATATTCATGCTAATTACATTAACTAATTTAATTAAATTAAAACTGAATTAAAAAGGGGCTCACTGTATTTCGGTGTTGACTGCTGAGGAGGGGGGGGGCCTTCGTCAGACGGAGGTGGTCAGGGGATGGAGGTATAAGGCGGTGGCGGCTTCGGATAGCGGCGGAGGAAAAGGGGGGGGGGTAGTTGTTCAGATCGGAAAGGGGGGGAACGCGATGGGGAAGGCCGATCATCTGAGACGAGGCGGAGGGCGTGACTTCGACGGAGGCGCGGCGTTCTACTACGAAGAGATGGCGTCGCGATTTTAGACTGGATGGGGCGGGTTTTTGTCTCGTGTTGACCACGAGAGGAAGTAATAAGGGTTTGACTTCGAGGAGTGAGGTATAGGGGGTGCTGCATTAATTTATATATATATATAAATATATATATATATTTTTTTTAAATTCTAAAAGCAAATTTTGGTTTCTTACTCGAAATCGAACCCACCGACTGTCATCTATAGCTTATTACCCCTATTCCGAACACAATGGGATATGTATCATAGGCTGATTCGATCGTCCCGATCAGTTTCCGTTAAATTTACATTTAAATCACTATATTGAATTTTAAACGTACATTTCAATTTACCGGGGTCACATACTAACTCGAAAAATTCCCGAAAAATATTTTCTAGCTTCGTATTGACGATACGGTCCTAACAAAACTAGTTTCGTCGAATTCTGAGACCGTTTGAAAAATGGCCAATTTCCAGTCGATTTAAAATCAACTGAAATGGTCAAACGCGTTTTCCTTTGCCACGCTCACATATTGATTCGAAAAATTATGAAATTTGAAACCTAGCAATAACTTTACATCCCGGACCCAACAAAACTGGTTTCGTCGAAATCCGAGGTCGTTTGCAAAATGTCCATTTTTAAGGGCCTGAATTCCATAGCGACTATTTAGAATTTTCAACTGGACATATCTTTTGATTCCCGCTACGAAATCTTGAATTTTCGGATTCGTTGGAAAGATATTCACTATTAGATCCCATTATTTTTGGTTTCACTAAAATCCGGATTGTTTTGCACCCGGTACATTCAATTGAAGTTTGAAATCGAATTATAGAACTACCGCGCCATTTTCAATTCTATTTATAATTATATATAAATATTTATATTCTAACGACGACGCGTATAATATATACGTTCGAATTATATTCAAAATAAATTTCTCGTCGATATTATTTAAAATAATTCATTTTAAATAATCAAAATTCGCTAAAATAGCCAAAATAAAAATTTCAAACTGGCCCGCATTTTACGGGTTGTTACAGCAGAGACTCAACTATCGAAGCAGAAATAAAAAGGATGCGATGTACCATAATCAAAAAGGGTACGGACAGGATAGAAAGATAAACTAGGCTTTCCTACAGAAACATTTCTACCTTCTTGTTCTGAGCCTCATTCGCGTTAACCACCCTTATCCCCTCTTATTTAACGTGTTAATAGGTCTCTCGAGAACTACCTCCATCGCACGACAGCCCTTCAAAGCTTGAAATAAGATAAGTCGCAGATGGAACTAATGTGACTACAGATGGAGGAAAGAAAGGAAAAGGGATTCCAATAAGGAAACAAAGGATAATGCTAATGGCTTTTGGGGAATAGTCTTTAAAAATAAAACTTTTCTTGAAAAATGCCTCTTTGTAAATGGTTTTGAAAATAATTTCAAAAGGTTTTAAAAACTTTTGCCCAGTCTGGTAACCTTCTGCTTTGATACCAAATGTAACACCGCACCTTCGCTAGGGTCACTCAAAAGGGAATGCACTAGCTTTGGTGGAGCATTATCTAGGTAAACATACACAGAAATATTACAAGACAGAACATATAAAACAACGGAAGAAAAACCAAATTTAATTTCTTAAAAATCTAGAAAGGTCTAAAGCTTTTACATCAAAATGCCATTAAATCCATTACATTGAAATCTGTCTTGCAATCGTAAAGAAGCATAAAACCATAGCCAAGAGAAATCCAAGCCGTTCGTGAAAGAGCCTTGGAGCTTGGTAAGATCCGAGCTAAGCTGTATTCCCACCCTGCGAACCTGGGGGGGAGGGGGGGGGGAGAACGGAAGAAAAAGAGGCGAGGCAAAACAAAACGGGTCAGTCATAAAGACTGAGTAAGTCCTAGTGACGTTCAGCATAGAAACAAGTAAAGATAACATGACATGTATAAACTGAAAGTAAACATAAGGATGATGACAAGATAGGCAAGTTAAACTAAGGTGACAAGATAAACTATACTAACCAAATAAACTACGGTAACAAGATAAACTATGCAAACCAGATAAACTACGTATAGCATCGCATGTTTAACATTCTCTGCACCAACTGTACTAGTACCCCAACCCGTATCATCCTTTCCATGTATATGTACAGTCCCTTGCCATATATCGTACGGGTTTCATCACATATTTCTATACTACTTCAACGTAGTGCCACCATTCTTGAAATCATTTGGACTGCCACCCTTGTTCCGGCTTGGTTTCCTTATCATTAACTATCGCGTGTTCAACTAGGATTTATGCCACCTAGGACCACTAGGGATTATGCTACCTATTGAACGTTTTCTAGATTCGATTAGGGTTTATGCCACCTAGGACCACTAGGGATTATGCTACCTAACGAACAACACCCTTTTTCCACGTAACGATCTATTAATCGATCGGCTCCCTACAAGTCCTAGCTCGTTCATGTGTCTGTGTCATACGGCCCTATCATTAAATGTAGTCACCTGTGGTAGGTCCACCATAAGGTGTATCAAGCCCTAGGGTGCCAACCACCGACACGAATCAAGCACGCACAGTGTAAACCTACTGGTGCCCAATGCCTGTTTTTCAACTTCGGACTACGTGCACGACCATAGTCCGCCTGAACCTACAATGGCGCACCAACTCAGCCGTCGTTCTGGTCGTTTACAATCAGCCCAGTAATCGTGCCCCACCCTGCCTAGTTCCAGGGTACCGTGATACATCTAGTGGGTTACTGATGAAAAGGACCGCGTAACTAGGGTTTCCGTCCAGTAGGTTAAGTGTTGTCATTTAAATTCGAGACTTAACCTCATCAGTCTAGCATGTCAAGTTGGTTAAGTGTTGTCATTCAAGTTCGTGACTTAACCTGCCTACGTTTCATGTCAAATTGGCTAAGTGTTGTCGTTCATGACTTAGCCCTACGCATCATGTGTCAAGTTGGTTAAGTATATTCAAGCGGTTCATGACTTAACCCTATCAAATCATCGTGTCAAATTGGTTAAGTATATTCAAGCGGTTCATGACTTAACCCTATCAAATCATCGTGTCAAATTGGTTAAGTATATTCAAGCGGTTCATGACTTAACCCTATCAAATCATCGTGTCAAATTGGTTAAGTATATACAAGCGGTTCATGACTTAACCCTATCAAATCATCGTGTCGAATTGGTTAAGTATATTCAAGCGGTTCATGACTTAACCCTATCAAATCATCGTGTCGAATTGGTTAAGTATATTCAAGCGGTTCATGACTTAACCCTATCAAATCATCGTGTCAAATTGGTTAAGTATATTCAAGCGGTTCATGTCTTAACCCTATCATGTAGCATTAATTCATTAATGCACCCCAACCTCTCACATCATACCTGTTGTTGTGGTCACTGGATATGCCGGGCGGTTCCGGGCAGAATTACACCACAACTCGGTCTGACCTCGGGTTTTCAAGTGCGATATGACCAACTACCCACATTGGATCCTATTGTTTGCAGTAACTGGATTTGCCGGGCGGTTCCGGGCAGAATTACACTGCAAACTCAACCCAACCTCGAGTTGGTCATTTTCAAGTTCATTCTAAGTGTCATGTCCATATTCAATTTTCATGTCAAGTTTGTGTCAAGTTTCTAAGCGAGTTTCATGTCAAGTTCTCATATCAAGTTTTCAAGTTTCAACTTATGCCTATTATCAAGTTCATAAGCATGTTTACGTGCCTTCTAAATGTCCAATATCAATTGTCAAGTCATAGTCAATTTTGTATTCAAGTCATTCCCATCGTATCAATTTCATGCTATTTGTCGCGTTCCACAATTACCTAAAAACATGGTTTGACTACTAGATTCTATTTTCTCTAATTACATTCAAAGTTCACAATTCACGTTCATGTCAATTATCAAGTTTACAATCGCTTTCGTGTTCAAGTTATGCCAATTCATGTCCAAGCTAATTCATGTCAATTACCAATTCATGTTTAAGTGAATCTTTATGTTTTGTCCAATATCCCCAAATCGTATTCCTACCGTGCGCGTATCGAGATTAATTCAAAAAGGGATAATCAAGGAAATCATGACAAAGATGGCATGTGAATAGGCATGAAATTATAATCCAAATCATATGTTCAACAGAATTGGTGTATAATAGTTTAACACATCATAGGCATGTGAATAGGATCTAGAACAACAATATGAAAACCAAGGTTTAGGAACATAGGTAGACTTGCATTAATCCAAATTCAAGATTCAAGAGAGAATAGGGTGAAAAAGTCTTATCATCAAGTCAAGGTCCAAGAATTCATATTACAATCTAGCGTTTAAATAATAAACTAGGTCCAACAACATGATGGGCATGATTCATTCGATAAGGAATAACCCAAAATCCTAGATTCAAGAAGAAACAAAAATAGATCTAAACAGATAATTCAAGCTTAGTCCAATTTCATTTTATTCCATGTCCATATTAAATTTAACCAGTTTCAATCTCAAAATAACTAGAACTTACAGAGCGTCGATCGAGAATTAGAGTGCAGAGATTTGATTCTGGAAACGGTTATTGCAGTTGTTGAATCTCTATTTGTTTAGTCATGTTCTAGTTGAAAACCCCCAATTTGCAATTCCTAGATGTTGTCTTGATGAAGAAGAAGTAGTCTCTTTTAATTTTAATATTATCATTTTGATTTTCACAGAGGTAGCATAAGGACAGAATGAAATGGTGTAGAGAGAATGAGGCTAGGGTGCTGTTTATATAGGGTTAGGCAGACGAATCTGGTCACGAAACAAGTCCAAATACATCAGAATGCATCTGGTTCAGGAAATAGGTTCGGGAGGCAGGTCGACCCCCAGGTCGACTCCCCAGTCGACCTGGTCATGGGGAGGTCGACACCCCAGTCGACCTGGTTGGGGGGTGGTCGACTCCCCAGTCGACCTGGGTATATGGGCGGGAATTTTCCCACCAGCCTTCTCTGGGTTTGAATTTCGAATTTCTGGCTTCATTTTCGAGCTGTTTTATTTTATTCAAATTCCTGAAACTTCTGAGGGTCATAACTTGGTCATACGAACTCCGATTTTCGAAAACTCGGACTCGATTTCATGCAGAATTTCGAGACGAACACAATGGCGCAACCCGTTTCTCTTGGTTCTTATTTTAAAATTTAATTCTGCCTTGATTTATGGTTATAACATGTTATTAAAATACGGGTTGTTACATACACTCATGGGTTGGCCTGCGCTGAATAAAGAAATAATTCCTTATGTTAACACTTTGATGTGCCAGGTAGGGGGCGCACAGCTTTGACCACTGCTTTGGATTAGATTCTCCACTTTGTCTTCGGATTTCGACTTTGGTTTCTTTCTTTGACTTTGGTTTCAGCCTTCATCTTCAACTTAGTTACTTGCTTTTCATCATGGTTAAGTGCAAGAAGCTTGACGCTATTGCTGAAACTTAAGGTATTGAAGGAGAAGGAAGTCAATAACTTTCTTCGACTGGAGTTCCATCGAATTACATCACTCGAGACGTCGATGGAATGATTAAAAACTTAGCTACGAATTTGAATGCTTGACTTGAGCGATAGGAGGGTGCTTTTAATACCTTTCTCGCTCGGATAGAAAAAGGATAAGAAGTGCTACGAGGCCAACTAGCCAGAGGGACATTGTCAGAACTAGTACCAATTTTCCTCAACCCTCGACGCGGGACTTGGGTTCAAACCCACAAACTAATCAGCAGGCCGTTGCTGCTCCTTGGAATGGTTTCTATCCTGCTACCCTCGGGGAACTCCTAACCCTAATGTCGCTCCATCCCGTGACAGTTTGGTTGGTCAAACCACGAGCTCTGTTGTTGGAAATGTTGCTTAGGAGCCGGTGTGTGCAGCTTTAGATGGTAGTGCTTCCACGGTTCCGGGAATTAGGATTGTTCCTGATGTGGCCGCTCATGTTGGAATTCAACTAGATATTCTTCTCGCCAATCAACTGATTCCTAACTTGGACTTAAACACTAAGGGCACCAGTGTTGCTTTAGATAATATGAACCAGCTTCTTTGTTTTGGTAATGGATCTCACATCGCGGATGTCACCCGTCAATTCAGTCGAGGCGATCCCTCTTCTACAGACTTGGATTGTGTGACTCGTAGTTCGTTCTCTTTGGATATCAGAAATTCTTTGGGTATCAGGAATTCTTGTAACCCACCGATTTTTCAAGCTTCCAGTTTTGGAACCCTATGATGGTCGGAAGGATCCGACCTCCTACTTGATGAGGTATATTCATCATATTGAAGTCCTCTCCGATTCTGAAAACGACATGGCAAAGTGCTTTTCACTTTACTTGACAGATATAGCTGCAATGTGGCTCAGGCAGCTGGAGGCAGACTCCATTACTTCTGGGAATGTTATGTTCGTGAATTTTGTGGAACAGTTCAAAGTCAACACCGCTTTCCTTAAAAGCGTTATGACTCTCAATGGCATTAGGCAGAATTCCGACGAGACTCTGCGTAAATTCTTGAAATACTTGCTGCAGTGGCTTCGGTCGACATACTCGATCCTTCTATGATTTTGAAGCTCGCAGTATTTGGAGTTTTGGACAAGTCTGAGTTTGAGACATCATTGCATCGGGACCTGCCGAGGGATCTCAGCTAGTTCTATTTTGAAGCTGAAATTTTCCTTCGGGAAAAGTATGTGAGGATATGCAAAAAGGTTCTCTAAGTAAATGCTGTTAAGGGCGGGAAACAATCCGACTCTGAAAAGGCTAAAGATTCTACTAATACTAAGCAACCTCCTTCGGGGAATGATCGTAATAGGGCTTGGAAGCAACCTAATTTCCCATCTTACTCAGATCTTACTCATACCCTCGAGGAGATATATCGAGAAGTTCATCCGGCTGCCCCTTTTAGAAGCCTTCCTCAAGGGAGACAACTCAAAAAGAAAGAGACACTGGTCGACATTGCATATTTCATGATCTCGATGGTCATGATATGAACGATTTTCGACATCTCAAGATATGATAGAAGAATGTGTCAGATGTAGAGAGCGAGCACGATTTGTTCGGACTCGGGCTATGGTGCTAGGACTGGGACAAGCCCCTTAAAGGAATCAGGATAGGCCTAGGACTAGCACTCATCACGACGACATTGTTACTAATTGAACCCATTACTGGCTCTAGTGTCCTAGATGCAAGTCTCCCTGGCATCGGTACCTTATGGCTTATGGCTTTTGATCTTCTAGCTTTGTGGATTCTGTTCTTTTGACTTCGTGGATATTTTAGTTTCTTAATTTTGGACTTGCTTGGTCTTCTGGATGTGGAGTTGACTCTTGTGGATGTTTGGTCTTGGCTTTTGTAGTGTCTCGGTTTTCCTTCTGATGGATTCTTAGTTTTGGTCTTCTTTGGATTCTGGATTTTGGTTTTGTAGCCTTCGGTTCTTAAGCTTCGGATGTGGCTTTACTTGGTTTGTTGGATTTTGGATTTTGTGGCTCTCGGACAATAAGCTCCCCACTTATGACTTTTTCATTCTGGTTCTTTGGATTGTGGATATTCTGGACTTTCTGATTTCTTGATTTGGCTCTCTCGGCTTTCTCTGGACTTGGTTATTCGAGCTTCAGTCCATGGTTTTAGCTTTATGGACTTCGTTCCTCTGGATATATCCTCTTTTGGCTATTTTGGTTATAAGATGGTTGAGTCAGCATACCCATGTACAGGAACATGCATCCCTAGGCATGCTCTTTGTTCAATAATACACCATCACCCCCTCTGGTTATTAATGAAATTTTTACTTTTCTCGGCTTTGGATCTTGAATGGTTAACTTTGTTTACCCATGTAACAGGAACCATCAAGATCCTAGGCATTCCCGTCACGAACTATAATACACTCACTTTCCTTCACAAATGAATTTGAAATAAAAAATGGCCAAGTTCGCCTACACATGTACGGGGATGAGCATCCCTAGGAATGCTCTTTGCGAATGATAAACTGTTATATTTTCCTTTGGCTTTACTAAAAAATCCTCAACTTTTATAACTTTAATAAAATTACTTCACAAATTAAGGGTGCTTGCTTGTGAAGCATGAAATCCACAACACGATTGCAAATGTTAATACGTGTCTGGCTATCTTGGCCTTCTGTCTTACTTCAACAAGAGTGCCTTGATTTGTGGCTAGTTTGGATCATGAGCATTTGGTCGGTGGATCCTGCTCATTGGGCTATGGAGTCGTCTTGTCAAGAAGATCTCGGATTACATCAGGTAGACTTGTCAGTGACGCGACAAGATTATTCACTCATGGCTATCTTGGCTTCTTATTCTACTTTGACAAGATTGCCTCGATTTGTGGTGGTATAGGATCTTGAGCGTCTGGTCGACAGATCCTGCTCGTTGGGATATTGGATTATCTCAATAAGGCGATTCATCTAGTTGTTCAGATTATCTAGGTTATTTTGGCTACTATGATTATTCTGGTTACCCCGGCATTCTAGTTATTATGGCAATGTCTCAAAATGATCAGGAAATTGTCGAATTTTGTTGGATTTACGGTTAATACAATCCGACGCGATCGCGGCTCTTAGGTTTTCTGGTTATGAAAATTCACTTCGGACTTCTTCTGGCTTTGGTTTTGGATTCTCGGATTTTTGATTTTCTTGCAAAACACATCTTCCTTTGTAATGCAAGACATGTTTTAGGGGTAAAATGTTGACATGCTTTTTTGTCGAACTTTCATACATCAAGGTTTTGGTTAGTGACACGCACAAGCATTAGTATCATCGTCAGAAAATGCAATGCAATTTGGTTGAAGTCGCGACATAAACATAAAAATGGCCCAAAACCCCTTTAGATGATCTCTTTTGGGCCGAAAAACATAGATTACAGTGCCTTGCAATGTAACTCCTGTAGCTCTCTGAGTTAGCTTCAGGTACAAATTTTGTTTGGCCCAAAAGGCCTTACGGTTTGAAAGTTAATCCAATTTTCATGAGCATGTGCAGAAATGTCTTCATGGTCTTTTCAGGCCCGATGTGACACCCCACGTCCGTTAATGTCACTCATTAAGAGAATGCATTAAGTTTTGTGAAGCGTTATGGGTAAAAAGAAACAGAAACATTACAAGACAAATATAAAAATAGCAGCAGAATAAAAACTAACTTTATAAATCATAAAGCATCGTGGTTCAAAGCATCATATGTCTGGATTACATAAAAACCAGTACATCATAAAAAACTTCTGTTTTGCTCTTAAACATCAGAGTACAAAATAAAAGAAGCAAAATCCCCAAATAAAAACATAGCCACAGTAGCAAAGATATGAGCTTGAGCAATACATCTAAGCAGCTCCAGCAAAGTGATAGCAGAATCCTAGTCAAGGTTGAGTATTCCCACCCTGAGAACCTTTGGGGGGGGGGGGGGACGGATGAAAGAAGAGGAAACAAAAAGGGTCAGACATAAAGTCTGGCGAGTCTAGTTACTTTTAGCAAGTAAATAAGTAAAAGTAGCATGACTGCCATATAAAGTGAATAAGAAAGATAACATCACAAAAGGAAGGTATGACAAGGTAAACTTGATAGAGTGTATACGCTTCTATAACGGTTACTCTTATTCTCTGCACTAATACTAGTATAACCAGAATGAGATAATCCCAACAACTCTAAGATAGTGGACTTAGGCATACTTCTGGTGAGAGGTTTTAACCCCATACAATCCACATGCAGCCTAACCTAATAGGCACCTAAACTTTTTACCAAAGTCTAGATGTACCCTAACTACCACCCTAATCGATCGGCTCCCTACTCCGTAGTTACCCTGTGTTGGCCCCACAGTAGGATGTATCACTTCCTAAAGTGGCAACCCTTATGCACAACCATATCTACAGGTGTCACGGTCTTCTTATCCCCCTCTGCCCGGACATGCATGCACAAGTCCCATTCGGTTTGCGCGGCCCACACCGTCCTCCACGTTTGGATCTCTTACAATCTGCCCAGTAAGCGTGCCCCGACTCCGACTAGGGCGTAGTACTCGTTCGATACCGTTATATGGGTTACTGACTGAAACGGGTCCTAAACACAAGATGATACAAGCTCTCCCCTTGTCTTGTATCCCCACTAGGATTTCCTCAGGTTATGTATACCTATTGGTGTCTTTAATTACATAACCCTCTTAGGTTAAGTTTGTGGGCCTATATATAAATATTACCCACCCCCTTTTAGATTTACTTAACCCATCCACTATTCAAACAAGTTTACTTAACCCCTATTCAAGTTCATGTTCATACAATCCCCATGGATTCAACTAGGTTAAGTATTCCAATTCACTACCATGTCCATTTATGGTTATAATATGCTGGACCACTCACATTAATCCTACCACTTGTGGATGCTGGATAGGTCGGTCAGTTCTGGGCAAACTTCTTCCATATGTCGGGCTTAACCTCGTGTCTTAGCACGTTTTATATTTGTGCACCTAGACCCCTCACATTAGATTCACCACTTATGGTCGCTGGATATGCCGGGCGGTTCCGGGCAGACTTCCACCACAAGCGTAATCTAACCTCATGTCTAGGCGAAATTACAGTTTCTAATTACTGTAATCCTAGGCATTTCATTATTTACCTATGTTGTTATAGGTTTTCATGCCCCTTTTCCCCCCAATTATGTTCATAATGAATTATATGCCCTAAATTCAAATTCTTACATTTTATTCAGGTTATGCCCCCAAATTCCCAATTACAAGTTATGCCCACTTTCAATGATTTCCCCTCGTTCCCCATTTAATGTGTTCGCATATTTCAGTGGCATGCCTAGGCTCGAAAGTAGCCTGGCAATATAAAATAAAAGGGAAAGATAGAGGGAAGATGACAGAGATGATTATACTAACAAAATTGACATAAACATATAGTGGCATAATGATAAGATGGGCATATAAGAACAGATCTGGTAAACCTAAGATAATATAATTGTGTCTAACATAGTAGTGATGTCATAATAGGCATGTTAAGATCTAAATAATAATTTAGATGTTCAACTAATAACTGATCCAATTTAACCACAAACATGATAGGTGCAAGGTGATATAAATAGAAAATTAGATCTATAATCAAATGTAGACCTGACATGATAAAGGTTAAGATCAAAGTCATAATTATGTTAGAATACCATGGATTCACAAGTTATTACAGATCTGACATGATTCAAGCAGTCACGGGCATAGATCCAAATTTCAGTCATGTCATGTTTCACCTTTTAATTATTTAAACCTAAAAGTAATTTAAACTCACAGTGTTAGGATCTAGAAAGATAGAAGAAGAATAACAGAGGTTGAATCACATATCTACACTTGAATAACTTGATTGCAGAAGAAGGAAAAAGGTTTGATTCAGTTTGGGTACCGACAGTATCTAGTCCTCCATTAATTTCAGTGTAGAAAACAAGAGAAATGGAGCCATATTTATAACCGCCATCCCCCAAACCCTAAATGCCACGTCTGCCCTAGGGGGGTCGACCCCCCTTAGGGGGTCGACCCATGGGTCGACACTGCCCTTGTGGGGTCGGCCTAGGGGTCGACTCCCCTAGGCGAGATTTTTCTCGCTTACCCCAATCTGCATGATTTTGAAAATTGAACTGAAATTTTGAATTCCTGGACCATATATATACATATACATATATATATATATATATATTCCTCTTGTGCGTATACAAACTTCAAACCTTAATAACATCTTCATAAAATATCTGTTTTACACAAACTAAATGTCTATCTTGACCAAAATATCGAGACGGACACAATGGCACAGTCCGTTTCCTTTAATTCTGAATATTAAATTAATTATTCTTTAGTTTTTCCTCTTTAGTGTTATTAAAATTACGGGGTGTTACAACTGGGAGGAGTCATGCGCGCATAGACCCCGCAACTCCTTAATAGTCAGCACTGTATATTTCGAATCTCCTGTTTTAGGGATTTCGAATCCCCTATTTTAGAGATTTCGAATCCCCTGTTTCATGGATTTCAAATCCCATATTTCTCGGGTTTCAAATCCCTCCATCACCGTAATTTTGACTCCCTCCTTCGCACGCTTAGGGGGGATGCGAAATTTTAGGTGTTGGCTTCCAAGGATTCGAAATTCTACTGTGTGGTCCCCAAATCTCACCTACTCCGACCTAACTCACTACCTATAAATACCCCAAGCTTGGCACTCAAAGGGGTTGAATTCTCTTGGCACTTTTGGATCTCTTAAAGCTCTCAAGCATCATTAATGGCTTCCATCTTCTTCCTATGACTATTGGACATAGCATGGACAATTAAAACATTGCATAAACGTTTTCCATCAACTTTTGGACATTTACAAGGATAATTACACTGATTTTGGACTATCTTGGATTTCTTGGACATTGAATCTATTTTTGGACATAGTTGACCAAGTCAATACAACTTTCACTTAATGACGAAGACGAAGGGCATTTGATCAAAGTTTGGAGTTAACAGTCATTTTGTTATTCTATTGTAACGCTTTATACTTAGATATTGTCTGAATTCGCACAACTTTGTAATCAAAAGTATATTATGAATGATTACTATGAAAGGGACGTATCCGTTAGTGCCTAACCCCTATAGAAAATTGTGTTCTCCCATATTACTTTATTTCAGATTTGCATTATTTTGTTCATAATACACATACACTCGA
This sequence comes from Allium sativum, assembly GCA_030737875.1. Lineage (NCBI taxonomy): Eukaryota > Viridiplantae > Streptophyta > Magnoliopsida > Asparagales > Amaryllidaceae > Allium > Allium sativum. The sequence continues at coordinate 880,717,570 of CM060909.1, forward strand.
GGGTTGGCGTGTGCTGAATAAAGCGACGATTCCCCACATCAACAGTTGTGATAAATGATTAACTGAAAATATGGATAGTGCATCAGATGCTGAAGATGAGCTTGTATTTGATGATGCGGATGACCTGACTTGGGGTGTTGCTGCCAGAGCAGCAGGAGTGAAGGAAGCAAGATATCCAAGTACAAGAACATCCACATCGAGAGGTTTTTCAGCATTTGCTTCAGTTTCTTTATATATTCATGAAGAAAAAAAAATTGAATGATATGGATGAGGTAGATGCTGAAGCTTATGAATCCGATGATACAGACATTTATTTGGAAAATTCAATTGTTGGATCAGATTCATATTTCTAGTTTATCGGTAATATATATTATTATTTTGAATTTGAAAACTATTGTGATTTTATGCTTTATGTTTCTTTTTGTAAAATGCATAAAAGTCTTTTTATATATTTTAACAAAAAATATTGAATTTTTTGTTAAAATATTAGATTTATTAAAAAATGAACATGCACGGTAAATTAAAAAGGCGCATGCCATTTGCCGCGTCGTGCGCCTAGGCTCTAGAGAAGTTTTACACCTTTTGCGCCGTGCCCCATTACTAACACAGTATGAAACAAAATTAATATTATACTTATCAAGTGATCACTATTCTCTTAAAATCATTTCATATAAATTTTGAATTCAATATACCCTACTATAATTAATCATCTTATAAATTTTATGTGTATAAATTTTCAAAATATAACATCGTTTAAGTTTAGATATTATGTTTCAAATACTTTATTTCATCAATTGGTGAACTAAGTGATTATTACCCTAATTATCAATAAATTAATATTTTCTCATTAATTCAGATTATGAGCTATACCAATAGTTTCTTCAATTATTTATTCTGTTAGGTCGAAAATAAATTCGAACATGAGCCAAAAGCTGAACCAACAAAAGAACCTAATCAACAAGAATATACAAATGATTAAGTCTAACTAAAATAAATTAGAAAATATTTAGGATTTTTAAAGATATTAATCTTAAATTATAACAACTCTAATTTTTAGACATTAAGTTGAATATTTAAAATTAGTTAAATGTATATTTGGAAATTAAAATAATTCAAATTCAACAATTTTATGTATTAATTTAATTTGAATAATAAAATAATAAATTTAATTCTGAAATAGTCGAAATAAGTTGGATTGCAATATAGTATGAATTGGACAATATAAAGGGATTTAATTAAGTTAGATTTGAACTATAATAAGAAAATTATTAATTAAATGAAGTTTGGACGTATGATTCAAATTAATTAAAAACGAGCCCCCAATGTCGCTGCAGTTCATAATTTTATGATTTGAACTTCAAATGAATGTATAAAATTCAATATAAGTCGAAATTCTTCGAAACAAGAATCTTCCAGATCTATTGGATAATAGTTTCTAATGAAAGAGAAAAATCGTGATTTCATCTAGTAAATTTTGAGTTACATCAAAACCAAATTTTCTGAAAATTGCTATATAATTGTTTATAAACTATAATGATTTGTTAAATAAAATAAAAGGATTTTAAATAAATTGAATATCGATTTAACTTGGAATTCAAATGTTGGGTTTAAAAATCCAAATTAGTATATTTCGAAGTTATATTAAATTTTATATGAAAATAAAAATTTATTATCAATAGGTTTGATTATTTTGAAATCAATGTATATTTTGTCGATTTAGAATGAGAAAATAGCCAGTTTTCTATCAACCTCGGATTTCAATGAAACTAATTTTATAAAACCCGCAATGGTTAATTATTATAAGATTTCAAGTTTCAGGTCAATTAGAGTTATTTTGTGATCGTGTGCGATATAAACGCATAGCGATTTATGTTGTGAAATTAGAAGGTTTTTTTCAAACGATCTCGGAATTCGACAAAACTAGTTTCATCCTGTCCAGAATATTAACTTATTGTAGGATTTCAATTTTCATCACGATCAGGGCTCGTATGTGGTCGTTTGAGCGTAAAACTTACAACGCAAGTTTTGGTGTAAATAAAATAATAATAAATAAATCCCAAACTGTCCTATATATATATATATATATTATCACATACCTTCTTACCGTTCCTAAAACAACTGCCATCCTCAAGTTTGTTCATCATTATAAATCTAGTTTTATCTCGAGATTTGTAAAGAATTAGACGAAACTTCCAACTGGGAAGTTATAAAGGGGAGTCTAGGGTTCCTCTCAGTAGCAGTCTCGTCGGCTTTGGTGATGTGGATGCACCGGAATCTGGCCTGAACCAAAACTTCCTTTGTTTCACTGTTTTTGATTTTCTAGTTGATGGGTTTGCTTTCATGATTTGGGGTCTGAAGAAAAATGGATGGGGAGGTTAAGATGGTTCTATTGGTGGTGGTTAGGCGTCTTAAGGCAATCGAAGGCGACGGTTACAACATTTTGAACTGAAATTAATTGATGGAGTTTTCAAGCGACGTGAGGGGTTACAGGGTCTCACCGTTCCAAGCGAGTGAAGGTGGGGGATGGCGGTGTCGGTGTAGTGGGTGAGGTCAGTTCTGACGGCCTTGAGTGGCGCTGGCGATTAGATCAGGGAAGATGGGTTCATTCGAATTAGCTGGAGCATGGAAATCGTGATTCAATATCGTGATTTAGTCGGCTAATAACATGATTAAGGGTAATTGACGTGATTGTGTTAATTAATTATTATCATTAAGGTTGTAAGCTATTTTAAATAAAATAAAATGTTGTAACATGGGTAATTCGTTTGCTATTAGAATTTCGTGGAACGAAGTCCGTTGGGATTGTATGGATGAGTAGTACACGATGGAGCTGGTTTAGAATGAATTAGAGTTCACTGGAATTTTATCTGATTTTAAATGCTAGTTTGAAATTAGATAAAACGACGTTGAAATCATTGAATCAGAAAATGAAATGTGAGTTAACTCTCTTACCTTGTGGAATTCTATGATGTTATTAAATTCATATAATTTTTACTCGTTGTTGATATAGGATGTTTATATGTTTAATGTTTGACTGTTGATTGACATTATTCATATTCCCATTATTTTAAATGCATTAGATTAAAATTATCTATTTCATATGTATCACTAAATGATATAATGAGCTGTGATGTAGGGAAGAACAGGTTAGAGGGATCCAACTGGATTCCTTAAATATATTGTATGTTGTTTGCTTTCATATTATTCATATATGAATTGTTTAATCCCCAATAACGTTAAAATTTCTTTGATGTTGATTGTTGAATTTAAATTCAACGTTGATGTGTTTATAATTAATAAGCAGTATTGATTACGTAATTGGCGGCAATTGGCCTAAAATTCATCTTTTTACGACGTCGATTTGTCATTAGGCGAATTGACGAGATTGAAGTTATGAAATTTATTTTATAACTGGAATAAGGCTCAAATTATATTTTATATAGTTTTATAAATAAATTAATATTTATAATTAGTTTTTTTAAATGCAGTTATAAAATATTTTATTTAACAAAATTTTCATGTTTTTAACAGGTTTTATAAGTAATGAAGTCTGAAATTAACCGAAAGGTTAATAATTTAGGATAATTGTTTTATGAAACAATTAAGCGATATTATTAAAGTAATTAAGTTATTAATTAATTCAAGGGAAAGGATTAAAGGAAATCAGTTAACAAGTAAACTGATTTTTCCAAGTTGACTAAGTCAACTGTTTAATGAAAATTAATTATTAGATTAAAAATGGTATTAGTTTGGAATGGTAAAAGATGTTGGAAATAGTTTATTATTTCCATAAAAGAAATATTGCATCTTATTTTGCAAAGTTTCAAATTTTAATTAAGAGTATTGGGTTCATAGTAAATAACGTATTACTTAACATTGTTTGGCCAAATATGAAGTGTGGTTATATTTATAACGTTTGGTTAAGTATATAGCACTATTTTCAAAATAATGGAAATAGTACGCTTTGTAAACACCGTTATTCCAAGAAATAAGTGAATAGCTGTGGTTTTGGAGGGAATGTAAATTAGAGGTGTTATACGATTTCGAAATAAAAATGTATATGGAGACTAAATATTAGTTCCATAAGTAAAGTTTATAAAACTTAAATCTGTGAAGTTAAAGTTAAATAAACCATTTGGGTTTATATAATAAGTAATATGCCATAGGACATTGATTTGACCCATATAAGATTGATAATTAGGTTATACGCTTGAATTAATATAGAGATATTTCCAAAATAAAGGAAATAGAAATAGGTATTGTAAAAATATAGTAATATTTTGGAGGTAAAGGAAATAAAGAGTGGGTTTGATGAATATGTTTACTCTGATAGAGTTGTTGATTATTGTTTTCAAAGTAACAAAGAATAAAAGAAATTTGTTGAGATAAATATATGGAATCGATTTTTAAATCGATGAAAGGATTTTAATGAATGGTTTTAATTAAAAGGGCCTGAGCTAATAATATCCTTAATTGTATTGTTTGATCGATAGTTAAAAACTCCGACTATCAACGAATATTCTGTTATTGACTTTTGATGTGTTAGTTTGAAGAGATAGGGATGGGAACTGAATCCAAAACCACTTCGAACTGACCTTGCGTTCAAATACTAATTGACAGGGAAGCTTATAAAGGTGGTAAATTGAAGATCATCGATCTTTATGAGTGGAAGAACTACTTGTTGAATTTCTCTTATTTGCAACCAGAGATATTTCAGAGGTGATTATGTCATGAATGAAATCTTCAGATTGCAAGGACTACTTGCTACTGATCCTTAGGGTGATTCCCATATAGGTTGTGGTAGGAGAGTGGCTTTGGTTCATTCTATTCTTGGATGACTTGTGTGGAAGAACGTGTGATAGAGTATTTCCAAATGATCATGTACATTGACTCCCTCAAACGTACTTCTGTTTAGTGGCGGAGAAGACGCCTTCTTTTAGCTTAACACCTAAGAGTATTTTTGTGGACATCAATTAGTGATTTGGAATACCTGACAATGTGTCATTCAAACTAAATGATGTTGTGATGTTCAAAAAGGTGATTGTGACCTCAAGAATCATCAACCGGAAAATGACAGAAATCGAGTAGACAACATGGCTATGTGGGTCATTCCCATTATGGTGCATTATCACCATATAGAGAAAATTCATTTGTTCCTTCTTCTGTCACTTCCGCATGCTTATGGAAAACAGTGGTTTGAGAGCAATTGTTGATAATAATATATTCGGTACACTCAAGTTGAATGAGTGTCGGTCATGTATGACCAGGTTGCAAGATGTTCTTGTTGAACCCTATTGTTTTCTCTCTAGAGAACATTGATCGGAAGGTTCTTCCATACCATGTCATGTTGGAAATCCAAACTCCAATATAGATCATACGTTTTTGGATGTAAACCAACTATGTTGGAAAGTGAGGTGCAATCTTTCCAGCTATATTCTTATTTTATTGGTGGATGGATAGACATTATTGTAATATCACTTAATTTTGATATAAAAAGTGATTTGATTATCGTAAGATAAAAACACATGCCATGTTTGTATGTGGTCGTGCCTTATGAGAGTTCCATTCTTTTAAAGGATTTTCTAAAAGTTGAGCAAATTGTTTATAATTAGTTTTATCACTAAAAGTATTCCAGATTGATTTTGCTTTGCTTCAAAATATGCTTGGGTCAAACCGAGTATATTTCCAGATTAAGTTTCGTTTAGAGCTTCAGGAGAGGGGATGGAGTCGAGACATACTCCCATATTTTATAGTATTAATTTATTTTCGTTGTGTGTGTTGTATTTATCAGAATTTATAATCTGATCTTGTTATGTACTCTGATAATCATATATATGTATATACAGTTTCTCTTTGTGTAAAGAGTTTTGATCTATTATACTTTATTCGTTCTAGTGTGAAATTCTATTCTACTCTGATTCTATAGTATTAGTCTTCTTTTTATTCTTCTATTCTAACATTTCTTCCTTTCCTTTTCTCACCCTTAATTTTTTTCTATTGACTATTTGGGTTTTCGTTACATGTGTTTTAGCAAGTGAATACATGATAGTGTATTATTATTCAGAATTTGAGCGTCGAAATCCATTGGGTCATTACATAAATTACCTAAGGTAGCTTCAGAACAAGGATTGAGATTATCTAAGGAAATCCTAATTGAAGAGATACCTATCGAGGTGGATGAATTCAAAAAGAAGGAAACTCCAGGAAAAAGGCCAAATTTTAAAACAATTTTTTATATATAAAAATATTTTTAAAATCCATTTATAACCATTTACACTTTTCAATATAAACTCTTTCAAAATGATTATATGACAGATTCTACTCATTCTAGGGTATAACTACCTTATTTTTAATGAGTTTTTAACCCCATAAGTTTAGGTTTTCTCAAGTCAAAGCTCATAGCAACTGTGATGACATGCCTTTTCGACTATTTCAAATCAATGATAAAACTAACTAAAAGCATTTGAAATATCAGATTGTTATAACTATAGGGTTTGAATAAAATCAAATCTCAGAACACAGACAAGTCATAGATAAATAATAGCGGAATAAATAAATACAATAGTAGTTTATGATGCTACTAAATAAAAAATCTCAAATTTATACATAATATCAGAGTTACATAATAAAATACAGGGAAGTTGAAGTATAGAAGATTTCTAATACAAAAAGGAACATCGATATAAATAGATAGAAATGATGTCTTTAACAAGTCTTTAACTCCAAAAAGCGAAATCTCGATACTGTAATACTTGGTAAGACTCGAGCGTAAAGTAAAACAAAACACTTGACTCATGACTAGTATTCTTATGAAAGTAAATCAATTCAAGTGAAATGTTCACTGAAATGTATAAATTAAAGGATGTTTGGGATTCTCATTTCGCTGCACCAGATATCATATAATATAATACACTATTATATAATAGTGTCCGCGGTAAATATACTACAAAAAATAACATAAGCAGGATTACATTTTTACCCTTACACCGTTTATAATTGCGTAGTTTATATAGTACCGTAAACCTACTGTAAACATGAGGCATCAAAGAGAAATCTATATGTACGGTACAAATCAAAATCTTGGAGGGAACGATCAGGATAATATGAGAATGCACACAAGGCGGTGCTTATTTTAGGATTCTACCAACTTCACTCCAGGATCGGTGGTAATGCATAACCGCAACCACCTACACCTCAAATAAAACTCCCATAGTCAAAGGGCGCACAATCAAATCACAAAGTAATAAATATGGTATCGAAGAAGTGTATCTGATAGGAGGTGCTACCTCGATTGATTATGTATAGCTCCAGTTTTAGTCATTTCAATTATAACCCGAATGTCAAAGCTATCCATGATTGTTCTCTTACTTCATTATAGTAGCATTCGCCAAACCAACCTACTACATTCTAGAATATCCACCATGTGCACAGTTGTTTAAGTGGTTCCCCGTATTGGCAGAGAGTATCCTAATATCTGTCCCGTTCTCTTTAATCAACAAATGCTTATTTCACATCGTGGTCATTTATATTTAATATCATATTCAAATTATAATAAATTAAGTTAACAATGGTATTGATTTATATTCAAATAATTAAGTTTAAATATTTTGATGTCATAAATCATATTTCAAATCAATTCATTATTTGATATTAAGTTTAAAATTTCATATTTCATATTTACAATATAGTCCTTTAACAAACTACATTTTGATTTCAAATCATTATTGCAAATAACATTATATAAATCTTCATATTAACATTCGAATTGGTAATTAATTTAAAAAATAATATAAATAAAATATAAAATAGTTAAATTTAAAAATAATTATGTTAATATAAAAAATCTTAATTTAAAATAATCATAAAATATTTAAAAATTTAAATTTAAATAAATAGTTAAATTTTAAAATTGTTATAAAATTTATAATAGTTAAATTAAACATAAATAGTTATAAAGTAACTAGTTATATAAAATAGTCAAGAATAGTTTAATACAAAACAATACTAGTTTAAAAATAATCTAGTTTTAAATAATACTCCAATCCGAACCATATATATGTATTTCCAACTTTCAACTCATCATCAAGTCATATTTCATACCTTTAATTCAAATCAATTTCAACCTTAAACCATATATTCTTATTGCTATGCAGTTAAAGCCCCGCAAAATCCTTTATATAACACATAATGCTCTCTGGCCGCTATGCTATTTCAATTTATCGTCGATGAACAATAGTTCTGCTTTAATATCCTCTATTTTCCGGTGCACAGGTTAAATCAATGTTATTTGGCACCTACTTTAGTAATATTAATATACAGAGGATGATTTGACTGGTTCTCTTTTAAAATAAATCAAAAAAGTCAGTGTAATTAAAGAGCTAACTTCAAGTCTAAGTGTTTTATATAAGATAGAAATCTAAAATAATCCTCGAATCTAGTGTGCATAACAATAATATTATTTGATTTTGTTATATAATATTAATGAATATTTGTTTCTTCTACACAAATGATGTGAGGATGATAGTTAATTAGTTTTAATTATACATTTTTACTTCTAATTAATATTTTTGCACCTCCGCTATATCCCCGCTATAGCGTTTTGCACAACTACCGCTATAGAACCATAATCGCTTTAATTGCACAGTCTTAATGCATTCATTTCAAAATAGTATTCAAGTTGTTTACCTGTATCTATTTCTTAAATTAAATTCTACAAATGCCAATTTTATTTTTAGATCTCATCTTAACAATTTTGTACCACTTAAATATAAAAATAAAATTTAATCGATTCAAAATATTTAAATTTAATTATATTTAGATTCAAACCTTTAATTAATAAATTATTATCAAATCTATTAATTAAGTCTTGTAATTATAACGTATTCATATAGAACCCATTTTAACTTCTAAATTACATCTTAAAATCAATTTAACTTAATTTGATAATTTCATTTCATTTTAATCATTTAAACAAATTATGTTACCATTAAATTGGTAACTCCTCTTTTAAATCTTTCTTAAATTTAAAGTACTAAAAAAATTATATTTATATTATTTTTAAAACTTTAAATAATATTAAATTAAAAAAAAGATTTATTAAATTACTTATAGAATAAGTTAAGTTATTTAAATTTGGAAATAATATTATAATTGAAAATATAATAAAATGGCTTTAATATACCAAAATATATTTATAATTTAGAAAATACCTTTTCAAAGTAGACGAACGGAGTCCATATATAATTTTCTACCTAGGCCAAGTAATACAGATATGTATCATTTCAATCCGTGTTAAAAGTGGAATCTTGAGTATATATCATTTCAATCCGCATACCAAATCAATTTAGTTCATTTCCTAAATCTATACAGTAGTTTGGGTATATACCATTTCAACCTATAATAATTTTCCTACATTCACAGGGAACTTGTAGTGTGAGGACATCAAATGAAAACATAACGATACTAATATGTCATATAGCAGATTCATATCACGTCATTTGTGTCAATAATAGTCAAGACATATCATACATGTCACAAATAAACATACATCACAAAATTGTACAATTTCATGTCATGAATGCAAGTTTAAATTTAACATAATAGTCATGTCAACTAAAACAATCATAACATTTCAATTTAACCATTCACATGTGTTGAATCATACTATCACAAAATTTTAGTCAAGTTTGAGATAAACTCACCTTCTGTGGCATTGAACGGAGATAAAAAATGAATAGACGTGGATATAGAAAGCAAGATGCACAACTATGACTACAAGCACAACTACACACTATCTTACACCATGATACGAATAAATTCACAAATCAATTTCTCAAGAAATTTAAAAAAGAATGTCGAGGGATTTTAGCTATGGGAGATGGATTTTGATTTTCATAAATGTATAAAACAGAACAAAATTTTGGACATTCTTAAAATAGATTTTTGGATATGTTAACCGCTAAAATTAAAAAGGTGGTCAACAGCAATGTTTTATAAAATTCTTTTCTCTCCAATTTAAAAAAATGAAAAAATTATTTTGAAGGGAGAAAAGGATGAAATAGTGACAGACTATTTTTGGATCAGAATTCTAGATCCAAAAATGTATCTGAAAGATTCACGATTTCGACATAGAAAATCACAAAAATCTAGAAAAGCTGTAAACTGGGAAGTTGTAAGTAATTCAATTTCACCCAAATAGCAAAAAAATAAGAAGTTGGTTCAAATTTCCAAGGAACAAGTTATGGCCTCTACAAGCTGGGGCAACATTCCGAATAAAACTGAAAATCAAAAGCCTTTGTTTCGAGGGGGGGGGGGGTGAATTGGTCATGGCTAAGGTTTCCAGGTGGGGCTCTCTTGCTGGAGGTGGAGGGAGGTCAGACAGTCATGTTCATGTTGGCAGTGAAGGTCCTAGGTGGTGGCATTGACCAAGAGTAGTGAAGGAAGCAAGGTTTTGTATGAAGAGGAATGTTATTTTAGGTTTAGGGTTTTCATCTTGCACAAGAGAGTAGGTTTTGGTGGAGAAAAGGATTTGGATGGTCGGAGAGAGGCTTGGGGTGGTCGGAGATGATTTGACAGGTGGCACAAGTCATTTAAGAGGTGGTGTGGGCGGTGACAACAAAGTGGATGGGTGGCTGTTTGCATTTTTTAGATCAAGATTTTCACAATTTCCAAATAAATTGAATTTTGAAATTAATAAAATTAGAAAAAATAGATAAACATTAAGATTCATTACAAAAAATAAAATTTACCTGAGGATTGATTTGTAAAGAGAAGGAATGTACAAAGAGGAATAATTTGCTGAGAAAAAAGAGGAACATCAGAAGAAATATGGAGAATAAAATGATAAGTTCAAAAAGTAGTGTGTACCTTTGGTCACATCCGGAGTCACTATGATTCTAAACGTAAAATTTAGTTATGGGATGATATGGCACAAATAGCTTTCTTATGGATCTAAGTCTTAATTTAAAATTATGTAAGTGGGATAACAATACAAATACAGTCCTATTTCCAATATTTTTCACTAAGACGTCAAATATAGGACAAAAGGAAGCGAGTTTTCTTGTAACGAAAAATGGAGACCTTTATATAATTTTGAGTAGAGTCATAAAAAAAATTAAAATTTTCAAAATTTTGAAATTCCACTCAAATTCAAATAAAAAAAATTCGATTGAAATTGATTTTTTCAAAAAAGAAATCCATTTCAAAAACTTTAACAAACATATTAGTTAATACTATATGTTTATTATTTGAATTAAAATTTTAATAATGTAATTAAGTTTAAACATTAACTGAGAACAAGTTTGCTCAACAATTAAGGTCTGCATTTACAATCAATTAATTCTAATTATCAAAGTGTCATTGGTTAATTGGCATGACAGTATCATTCACATCTTAGCTGTCATGCCAATTATATGGTAATGAACCCATTTTGAATATAGAAGCAATAACAGTATATAGGGAAATTATTCAAAAATGGTGGATTGATCCAACATTACATATATCCGCATGGTAACCTCATGACCAAGTAATATCCACTTTATCCGTAACAACTTTGCATGGTAAAGACAGAAAATTGAAGAATATAATAGATAACAGTATTTAAGCATCCATTGAAGCCTCGTTATGTGTGGGTATATAAAATATAAGAGGTATATCAATTTTAAAAAAAATAAAATTACATAATTGTTGAAATTTTGAAAATGATGGAACAATCAACCAATGACACAGAGAAAGCTTTACTAACGGACAAGTTTAGATAAAATGAATGTTTAATATTCTAGTGGACTACTTATTCCAAATATCTCCATCTAGTTTGCATGGTATTAAAATTATGAAATCAAGAAAGTGGAAGAGTGATATAACAAAGAGTGATAAAACTATGGGATATTGACACAATTTGAAACTAAATTAGCAATGGGCACATAATTTAACAGTAAGAACACAATGTTCGCATGAGAACATATTATCTCATCTTAGTGTAAACTTGGTTTTCAAATGGCTCAAATAATTTGACGTCAATAAATTATAGTTAAATATCAGTTGAGATGAAGCTATTGAGGGTTGAGTGGACCTCTTTCTCTGTCACTATAGAGCTTTAACCCTATTTCTTCCTCACCTCACATGTGAACATAAATGCTAAAAACAGATATAAAAAACTCAGGAAATCCACTCCACTTAATAGGAATTAATCAGTAAATAATTCATTTAAATATTAGGTTCACACAAAACTATTTTCTCCCTACACATGCAAAGAGTAAAATGGAGATCATAATATATGTCTTATGGAATCATGGGAAATAGAATGAAAATGGTTAAAATTCATATAGAGTATAATTTTTCCTCAAATAAATACATCATAATTATAACTTACGTAAAGGAAATGAAAAAATGAGAGGAAACCTTACCCAAATGTGCTGCCATCATATTCCACCTAACTGTTGTTAACAAAAAAAGATCTAATATTTGTCCGCCAATATCCCATAGAAACAGAAGTAAGATTCAAGCAATCTTCATCAATAACTCTTTGAAACATAAGACTACAGGAAATGGAAAACACAGACTCAAGTCCGCAATAACTTTGTAATACAAATTGGAACCACTGAGTGAGTGCAGAAATTCTATCAGGTACTTTACATTCTTGAGCTAAAATTATTGTATAACCTGTACGGAAAATATTCTTCTCCAAATGTGGATGAGTTTTCATCGATTATTTTCAAGTTTAATGGAAAAAGGTAAATACCTATAATAACATATAATTAGGAACAGAAGAAAAAAAAAACGTTTTTAGCTATGCCTGACCACCGTAGGAACAATATCAACAGAAGAATAGCGAATAATATCCACCATAGATAATCTTAGACAGCCCAGAAACTACTGTTTATTGAGGGTGGATGAGAAAAAACTACATCGAAATGAATTTTTCTTCAACACAAACTACAATAAACTTTCAAAGAGCTAATCAAGTAACAAATTAAAACAACCGATTTACATATCAACTGAAAGATGAAACGTACCAAATTGGAAACTGCCCTTATTCAATTTCAGATCCTACGAGCTTTCATGCCGGAGTGAAGCATTATAGGTCCTTAAAACAAATAGGAACAAATAAATTGTAAGAATAAATAGGGAGAGCTGAAATACAAGTTCATGTACCATGCTTTTCGTTAAAACATAAAAAAATTATCAGTTGTTGAACATAGGAAAAACATGTTCATGTTCATGAACCAACTGTTTTTCTAATGATATCAGTGGCTCAATACTTCGTACGGGTGAAACCTCACATCCATTGCAGCAAGAAAGAGCATCCTCAAACCTAATTTTTCCATTAAATCAACCTTATTTTTACAGTAATGGCATATATAATATGTAGTATTTTATTTAACCAGATAGTCTTGAAGTATAGAGCCTATCAAACTGTTATTGAGGATAAGTTCTATTAACTTACAGTAGTCTATTACTTGAGCTAGTCACAACATTGTCGTTGAATAAGATAAAGAACATAATGACGTGGAAAACAAAGTGTACAAAATCATCATGTCAAAATTTTTAAGACAATTTTTGGTGAGAAGGGTTGATCAACGAATGAACTAAATCCATTACCTCAAAGGCTTAAGCCCCCTGTTCAACCTTTGCCACAGCTACCTTTGCATAACTGTTGAGCTTCAAAAATAAAGTAAAATTACAGGTCAAGTGATGAAGTTACAGGAGGATTGATGACATATTAAAGTATATATGTGTATGTCATATGACATAAAAAAAAATACATAGTGAATGGTAATGGTATTATACAATTCTATAATACAATAATTTATCTCTAAAATCATTATCGCTTATACATCTCATAGCAGAACTGGATGAAGTATTAACCTCAGGTATCTTCACTTACATTTTTTGCATGGCTGACACTGTACTTAATACTGAACCTGCACACCAAACTGCAAAAAATATTATATTAAGCAAATTAACAACTGGATCCGTTAGGTAAGTATGAAAATTTGTAGAATTGCACATACGTATAATTAAGACTGAATAAGTGTATTTCTTCTAAAAGTAAATAAACATCAACTGCAAATACATCTCAAAGATATTTGCAGACATTACGCCTTACTATCATGTCATTCAAGACAGTATGCATTGTCTTTCTTTCTATTTCCTTTTCCCATGAGTAAATAGAGATGGAAGCATCGGCGGATGACTGCCATGAGTAGTAAGTCAATAGAAGACCACTGCCAACTGATTTGTAAATGAGAAAGAGAAGACAATAATGACAAATCCATAATGAAACAGGCTTATTGTTTGAGACATATCCATTACTGAACTATTTGTAAGTTAAAACAAATGACAAAAAGAATTACGCAGTGTTGGGAAACAATGGCTGAGTCACGTACTTTGTCGCTTTCTTGAAGACGATTCGGCGATCTGGTCAATGGTGCAAAACCAGTTCGTACTTCGGCCGCCGCCTCTAGGATAAAACAGCCTCTGTAAAAATGAATAACTGACTTGCTTTGCACAAAAAATCAGTACAGATTTGAACTTTCGAATTTAACCGCTCGAAAATTTCTGGAAGAATATCTTTATTTTTTTAATGTAGAAGGAAGAGAATTTTTTTTCTTCTGTACCAATCTCGTCTACAACTAAAGATAATATATAGATGGGATTAGGGTTGAACGAAAATACTGGTCAGTGGAGGAAAATAGGATCTGTGAAATACATGGAAGTTTACCGCTTCATATAAAAGTCGGCTCAGAAATATTTTCCGTATTTAAAAACTGGTTCGAAAAATGCAGTGTTTTCTGGACCAAAAATATAAGTGTCTACACCACATAGCCAAGGCCCAAAGCCCAATCCCGAACCGAACCGAGCCGAGCCGGACGGTCGCGCGCGCGTGTGTGGTGGTCATGATGCATGGTCTCCCTCCTCACAACAAAGCCTGCATTGGGAGCCCAAGGCCCCAATATGACTTCTTAGAAACAAGTATAAATACTTGCATCTTTCTTATAATCCCATGATGTGGGACTATTCACAAATAGGAAGCATCATAAACTTATTTCATATTTTAAACAATTCATAAAATTTCCAACAATCCCCCACTTGAATTTTTTTAAAATATTATCGAGCAGTTTCTAAAAATGTAAGACTGTGCATAAACAAAGGTGTCATCCGACTTGAACCTTTGCATAGTGAATAAGATTCAGTTTTTACTAGAGTGACACGTAGTCTTGAACTCTATTCCTGACATCAAACCACACACAATCTTTTATATAGTGCAATCAATTAAGCCCGTGCATTTATGGCCATATACGTCAATCCCAGTTTAGTGAACGCTCTAGAAGTTTTGCCCAAAACTCCATAGGAAACGGCCACATTTCCACATTCACATAGGTGAGTCTATCAAGAGTACTCCTGAAGGTAGGCACTCCACCCCAAATAGAGTATAGATCTCATTAAGAGTTTCTATTAACTCATCCTCTATCACTTCAGGAATACATGCTTCTTAGTTTATTATATAGCATGTTCAACTTCTATCACTACACAACTTGTTTTTACCCATTGAACCTATTTCTTGGGATCTCCAGTCATTTAGGTCGGGTTACCATTGTGCGTGACTCAACAATCTAAGGGCAATAGTCCCATTCTTTTCGAAGAATTATGGAATTTCTCTCTGGACAGTCCTTTCATCAAAGGATCTGCCAAATTTTCTTCGCTACGTACGTAATCTACTCTAACGGTACCTGTAGAGATTAGCTCTCTAACCGTGTTGTGCTTACGACGTATTTGTCGTCTCTTACCGTTATAATAACGGTTCTGAACTTTTGCAATAGCCGCGGTACTATCGCAATGTATCAATACAGCTGGTATCGGTTTTTCCCATAAGGGAATCTCTGCTAGCAGATTTCTCAAATACTCTGCTTCTTCACTAGCTGTAGCTAGTGCTATCATCTCAGACTCCATAGTGGACTGAGCCAAAATAGTCTGTTTCTTGGGTTTCCAAGAAACAGCTCCTCCAACGATGCTAAATATATAGCCACTGGTCGCTTTAGAATCATCTGATAAAGTATTCCAGTCTGCATCTGAGAATCCTTCAAGTACAGCTGGAAACTTTTCATAATGTAATCCAAGGTTCATAGTTCGTTTAAGGTATCTCATGACCCTTTCAATAGCATGTCAGTTCTCTATACTAGGTCTACTGGTAAACCTGCACAATAATCCCACGACATAGGCAATGTCGGGTCTAGTACAATCAGTGGCATACCGAAGGCTGCCAATGATGCTCGCATAATACGACTGTCTTACACCTTCACCAGTGTTCTTAAATAACTTTACACTTGGATCGTATGGTGTACATGCAGGTTTACAGTCAAAGTAATTATATTTCTTTAGTATCTTCTCAATGTAATGAGACTGATCCAAAGAAATTCCCTTTTCTGACCTAGTAATTTTAATACCAAGGATTACACTCACCTCACCTAGATCTTTCATGTCAAAATTGGCACTTAATAAGGATTTGACTGAATTTATGGCATGAATGTTTGACCCAAAGATGAGTAGGTCATTTACATAAAGGCATATAATAGTGCAAATGTCATTCTCAAATTTGTAATAAATGCATTTGTCACTTTCATTAACTTTAAAACCATTTGAAATGATTAAGTTATCAAATTTTTCATGCCATTGTTTAGGTGCTTGTTTTAAACCATATAACGATTTATCTAATTTGCATACTTTATGTTCTTGACCATGTACTACAAATCCTTCAGGCTGGTCCATATAAATTTCTTCGTCTAATTCACCGTTCAAAAAGCGGTTTAAACATCCATTTGGTGTATTAGTAAATTATGAATGGAAGCAAGTGAGATTAATACTCGTATGGATGTTATTCTAGTTACAGGTGAAAAAGTATCGAAGAAATCTATATTTTCTTTTTGTCTAAAACCTTTAGCTACTAGTCTTGCTTTGTATTTGTCTATAGTACCATCAGGTTTTAGTTTCTTTTTAAGTACCCATTTACAGCCTATAGATTTACAACCAGGGGGTACATCTGCCAAATGCCAAGTCTTATTAGATTCATGAGAATCCATCTCATCATTTATAGCCTCTCGCCAGAAATCGGCATCTAAAGAAGATAAGGCCTCTTGGAGGTTTGAGAGATCCTCCTCTATAGTAAAAGCACTAAAATTCGAACCAAAATCTTTTACGGTTCTTGCTCTTTTACTTCTTCTAGGTTCAGCTTCAGAACTTTTATTAAGTTCTGTTCTAATAGTCGTACTTGATATGCCCCCACTATTCCTTAATTTAAAAGGAAATTTAGTTTCATAAAAATCGACATCATTTGATTCAATTATGTTATGTGCATTTATATCATAAAATCGATATGCTTTGCTATTAGTAGCATAGCCTACAAATACACATTCATATGCTCTACTTGCCAAATTTATTCTCTTAGGGTCTGGAATGCGAACATATGCTAGACAACCCTAAGTTCTAAAGTATGAGACATTGGGTTTATGATTCTTTAAAATTTCATAAGGTGAAATTTTATTCTTAGATTTAGGGATTCTATTTAGAACATAACATACAATCAATAAAATATCCCCCCACCAATGTTTTGCTGCACCAGAATTTAGTAGGATGGCAACTACTAATTCGGTAAAAGTCCTATTTTTTCTTTCAGTTCTACCGTTCATTTCAGGTGAATAAGGTGCAGTTCTCTCATGTACAATACCATGTAATTTATAGAAGTCCAGAATTGAATTAGATTCATATTCTGTTCCTCTATCACTACGAAATCTCTTGATTTTCCTATTTGTTTGATTCTCAATCTCAGTTTTGAATGTTTTAAACATGTCAAAAGCACCACTTTTATTTTTCATAAGATAAACATATGTGAAATCAGAACAATCATCAATAAAAGTGATAAAATAACGATGTCCACGTCTAGTCAATGTGCCATCAAGTTCACATATGTCAGAATGAATCAAGTCTAAGGGTTCAGATTCTCTATCAACAGATTTATGAGGTTTCTTTGTGATTTTTGCTTGTGTACAGAATTCACATTTATCAGATTCAGATTCTGCTATCTTAGGTATCATATCTAGAGTGCTCATGTTATGAATTATCCGTTTATTAACATGACATAATCTAGAGTGCCATATATTAAAATCACACAACATATAAGCATAATTATTCACTTTATTAGATTCAACATTTAATTTGAACATTCCCTCACAAGCATAACCCTTTCCTACAAAATTTCCCTTATACACTATGGTATACAAATCAGCCCCAATAAATTGAGTAAACCCTGCCTTATTAAGAAGATAGCCAGACACCAGATTCTTCCTCATCTCTGGAGTATGCAAAACATCTTTGAGGATCACAGTCTTTCCAGAGGTAAACTTGATCTCAATGTTTCCAATCCCTGCAACTTTAGTGGTGTGAGAATCTCCCAGCAACACTTTCTGATCATCAGCAGCCGTGTATGTGGAAGACATAGCACGATCATAGCAGACATGGTGAGAAGCACCAGTGTCTACCCACCAACCCTCTGATCCACCAACAAGGTGAATCTCAGTAATCATAGCCATAAGAGGCTCCTCCTCAGTCAAGTTAGCTTGTGGTACAGAGCTAGGCTTGTTACGACACTTTCGTGCCATATGACCTGGTTTTCCACAGTTGTAACATAGAAACAACTGTCCAGAGTCATTCTTTTGGGCTGATTTCTGCTGTCCTTTTGGGTTTCCTTGCGGATTCCCATTCTATTTGTTGCGTCTGTTCTGATTCTTAAAAGACTTCTGGTTTGGTTTCAGAACTGCGGGTTTGGTCTTTTTAGTGTTGTTGTTTGAAACAAACAACACTTCCTCTTTCTGGTCCTGTTTGCGTGCCGCCTCCTCAATGCGAAGGCGAGTGATCAAACTCTCTAAGGAAAATTCCTTAGTCTTATGCCGTAAGAAAATTTTAAAGTCTTTCCAACCTGGGGGCAGTTTGTCAATAATAACAGCAATTTGAAACTATTCATCCAAAACCATACCTTCGGAGATGATCTCATGAGCTATTTTCTGCAACTCATGAGACTGCATCTCTACTGACTTATTGTCTGTCATCTGGTACTTGAGATAGCGGCTTACAGCATACTTCTTTGCCCCTGCCTCCTCTGTATCGTATTTCTTCTGCAGCGCTTCCCAGATCTTCTTTGCTGTCTTGTCCTCTGAGTTATAGTAATCATACAGATCATCGCTCAATCCGTTCAGAATAAAATTCTTGCACAGATAATCCTGTTCAGTCCAGGTCTGCAACTGCTTTGATTGTTCCGTCCCGGATGTCATCTGCGCTTCATCAGTTCCGTCATGCTTGTCTGGCAGCTGCGGTTTGTCGGTGGTCAGAGTAGCAGCCACCTTCCTCATCGTCAGGTAGAACTCCATCTTCTGACGCTATCGTTTGAAGTGCAGACCTTCGAAACGAAACGGGGCAGCAGTCACCAATGGGATCTGGATGTAGAGAGAGGAGCAACATCATCTATGGTTGTTGTCGAAGCCATTATTTCTGATCGTCTTCAAATTGTTGGGAAACAATGGCTGAGTCACATACTTTGTCGCTTTCTTGAAGACGATTCGGCGATCTGGTCAATGGTGCAAAACCAGTTCGTACTTCCGTCGCCGCCTTTAGGATAAAACAGCCTCTGTAAAAATGAATAACGGACTTGCTTTGCACAACAAATCAGTGCAGATTTGCACTTTCGAATTTAACTGCTTGAAAATTTCTGGAAGAATATCTTTATTTTTTTAATGCAGAAGGAAGAGAATTTTTTTTTCCTGTACCAATATCGTCTACAACTGAAGATAATATATAGACGGGATTAGGGTTGAACGAAAATACTGGTCAGTGGAGGAAAATAGGATCTGCGAAATACTTGGTCAAAAGTTTACCGCTTCATATAAAAGTCGGCTCAGAAATATTTTCTGTATTTAAAAACTGGTTCGAAAAATGCAGTGTTTTCTAGACCAAAAATATAAGTGTCTACACCACATAGCCAAGGCCCAAAGCTCAAGCCCAATCCCGAACCGAACCGAACCGAACTGAGCCGAGCCGGCCCGGGTCGAGTCGAGTCAGTCGGTCGCGTGCGCGTATGTGGTGGTCATGATGCATGGTCTCCCTCCTCACAACAAAGCATGCATTGGGAGCCCAAGGCCCCAATGTGACTTCTTAGAAACAAGTATAAATACTTGCATCTTTCTTATAATCCCATGATGTGGGACTATTCACAAATAGGAAGCATCATAAACTTATTTCATATTTTAAACAATTCATAAAATTTCCAACACGCAGTAAATGGTATATAAAATTAAGCGTCATAGAGTATTAAAATGATAAAACAGAGATAGGCATTAAATACACCTGTTCATATTATATTGATTGTGAACACATATAATGTTGCAAAATTACAACCTTCACGAATAATAATGGTTATATGGGTTTAGTATTTGTCTCAACCTTTGTTGCATCGTACACAGGGTACAAAATTTCAAAAAAGGCATTTTTGAAAGAACCAAAAACCCTTTCTGATAACAATTAAAGTAATAGATTCTTCAAGCATTTGGTACTGCAGTTATTAGTGGGACGAATTTACTGAGAAAAGAATACAGCAAGATAATAACATGCATGTGGATAAATAATGCAAGATCTATTAGCAAATGTGTTTCCTTTTGTTGTTGAGGCCTTGGACAGGAGGGGAAAAACATCCTCCTAACTTACACGAATTGAACAAATTATTTTTTCATTCAAACAAAAAATCCTACTTCTGAATTAAGTTTTAAAATTAGATACCGATTTAATTATTACATTTAGAAAGATTATAAAATTATTAAAACATATGAATAAAAAGACACCCAATAAACTTAATGACAATATGAATCCATGTGGTAAAGTTAACAGTTAAGCAGCACAACATATAATACATGGAAAAAATGAGATAAGGGAAAGAAACATACAATATTCCCAGTTAAATCACTGTGGTACACTTGAAAATGTTGAAAGATCCATGCTGAAGTGACTCCCCTAATTTTTTGACTATCCTCATGCATTAGAGTTCATGAAAGGCTGTTAGTACTTCAATTGGCCATGTACGTATATGATATGTGAGCTACAATTAGGTGAAATAAATATCTGTGCTATAATAGATCATCAATAAAATTAACTATTGGATCGCAAAAAAGTCAATAATTAATGATTCTGATTGGATTTCGTGTGTATAAGAAAGCAGGATACATCTGAAGATATATAGCATCTCTCAAAAAGTAAAACATTGCACATCCTTGGAATGCATGGAGATATTTAAAAGAGAGACATAGTGAAAAATATGAGTGCTCAGTTGTGTAAATATGAGTGTTAAATTGCATACAAATAATGACACAACAACAAAAAAATTAAGTAGTAAATTCCAAACCGCAAACAACTATATATCTGGAAACCAAAATGATCTGTATCCGTATGATATCCAAATTCTGTCTGATCATTTGGTATTAGTTGGGTTGAATCACAAAATATAAGCAGTAGTAGCAATTAGTAACTAGTGGAGATACCTCAGCCATGTAATATTGTACTATGCATACTGTCTAGTAATTTTGAAATTATGTATATTATTATGAATAAAGAGCATTTATATTTGAGTGCTAAAAGAAAGGTTAACTAACTCAAACAAATGTAATTCACCAATTTCTTCTCTTGTTCATATGACGAAGAACAGAAACCATAATTAATAAAAACAGTCAAAGAAATGTACAATCCATGAACAGATAATTTCACAATAAAGGATATATAGATTAAAATAAAATATTCTGTGATAGAACGGTACCTTCGTTTCCTTCACTGAGTAGTTATCAGAATGAAGCGCCTACATTCCCGATTGCTTATAGTTCCAGCCTGTCATTTCCCAATCCACTTCTTATTCATCAATTGATTATTGAAGGTCGACCAAAAGGCATAAGTGATGTCGTGGAAATTTCTGCAAACTAAGTAGTTATAATTGTTATTTCTTTGAAGTAGTTGATGAAAAAATCAATGTTAATTGAACAGAAATAAAATAAATCAAACTCAAGCATGTAAGATAAGCAAGTAGTTTACCTAATTAATAGTCGGTGGCAACCTCATCGATCTGTGTCGACAAACCTGTAACTTGAAAATCAGAATGCAGAATAAACCATTGTAGTTTGAAGGTACAAATCCAACTTTAAGGCGAATCGCCATCGGCTTAGAAGAACATAACACAGTCTCAGTTAGCATGGGAGGTCGAACCATTGCTTCCACTCCAAAATTGTAAACTCTTTGGTTGAAGATGAAAGTCAGATCGAATTTCATGAAGGGTGGTGTAGTCGATGGAGGGCTTGGGAGATTTGGATGACGTATTGGAGGATTCTTTTTTAGTGCAGAAGAAGAAACCGTTTTGACGACAAATCGAGAAAAAAGGAAAGGTGGGAGAAAATGGGGAGAGACTGATGGATGGACCGTTGAAATGCTAGTGGGGCAGAGGAAATGACATATAAATCTTTTTTCTTTTTGTGCGAAAGTTGTATGAATTAGAATTAGCATGGGCTGTTTGGGAACTCCTAAAAAGCTTCACCACACTAAAAGTATTCCTATTATTATAAAGAAGATAAAGATATATATATATATATGTTGTATGTATTGTCACCATCATAAAAAAAGGGAGATTATTAGAACCTCGATTCTCGAGCTATATTTTGACTATAACAACTATATATTGACAATGTTGTATACTAACGATTATTGTAGGATAAATATTGGAGATTATGGTTCAAATACAAGAAGATTCAAAGACAGAATAAATTGATATATTAGTGTGTATTTGAGTCAGTATTTAGTTAAATTCAATGTTAAAATCTATCCTAAGATATATATATATATATATATATATATATATATATATATGTATATATATATATACGTATACACACACACACACACACAAACACACACTCTATATTAAATAAAAATGAAGTTTTTAAAATAGGAGTTGTTGGTACTCAAACTCGGGTCACAAGTTTAAAGGGCATGTGCTTTAACCAAATGAGCTATTGTGACTTTTTCTTTTAAACAGAATTCAGTTAGCTGGATATTAATTTCAGTCGGCTGAATATTGTTATTTTTGTGCACACACACTTTTTTAAATTCAAACCGTTTTCAACCAACTGATTTATAAATTCATTCGGCTAACCTAAAGGGTTGCGACTTTTTGGAGAGTCATAGCTCTTTAATTTAAGAGTTATGACTATATCTTTTAATTAATTTTTTATGAATAATTGCAACCTTTTATTTACTATAATATACTTCAAAATCAATTGTTTTATTCACCAATTACAAATGAATTTTCCTAATTTCTATATTCTTTGATTCTGAAATATTTCTATACAATATTCACATGTGCTCTCATATTTTCAATATTCTGGGATTATAAATCACTTTCCTTTTTTATTCTTCACTTACTTCAAATATATATAATATATATAATATGTATATATACACACAAAGGGGAAGATTATAGGAAGGGAGTACTCAATTGTGCCTTATCCATATTATCAAGAATATATATATCACAAGACAACCTTTTGTATTTGTTGAAGTCCTGTTCCGCTGCTCAGGCGAGAAGTACCCTTCGGCTGCTGAGGCGAAATCTTGTTCAGTTGCTGAGGTCCTAATTCTGCTGCTCAGGTGTTGTAATACCTATTCCTCCTGGTTACGTGAGGGTGTTGATTAGTTAAAATCCATACGGAGTATGAGAATAGGCGTAGGACAATACTCTGAACCAGTATAAAAATTTATGGTGTTCTATATTTTATTTACTGTTTTCATATTGCTTATTTGTGATATAATCTCTAAGTATTTGTCTCATTAAATATTTATTTGCATATATCAAGAATAATATATCACCTTATCAAAACTTCCACATATACACATATTTCCATATTACTTGATCTTACTCGTCTTTTCATGCGTTTCTTAGGTGAGATTACAGTGATTTATAGATTTCTTTTAAGATTTAAGATAAATCTATAAACAATAGTTGTGGTTGTTTCAAGTCTGGATTATTCTTATTTCATAGATCCAGAATATTATAGTTTGATCTCATATTCTGTTGTTTCATCCTTCTTTCTGATGTTTTTCTGTTAATTTCTATAGATCATATTCTGATTTTTTTTACGCTGTTATTTCAGATCAATTTCTCCCTTTCTAGATTTTGTAGTTGCGCCAAACATATGCCTAAAAAGAGCATATGAATACAATTGATACAGGCATGAACCTTACAGGCTAATATTTATGCTCTTCGGTTGGGGAATGCAATACACTGAATAGAAATAATCAAATTTGAGACCTAATTTGAATATGTTGAAAATTGCAAGTAAGAAAGAAATAATTGAAATAAGATAACTGGACTGAAGAAATGCCTATTTGACAGAAATGAACTGTAATTAGATAAATTGCGCAATTATGAAAATAGAAATCATTGTAAATATAAACATGTTAAATTGTATGCCCAATACACCTTGTTGCCAGGCTTTATCCTAGTACTCCTTATTGCCACGCTTTTGTATGAACATGTTAAATTGTACGTACGGTACTCCTTATTACTGGGCTTTAGCCTAGTAATCCTTATTGTTAGACTTTATTATGAACATTTATATTGTATTTCCAGTTTTTCTTATTGTCGGGCTTTAGGCTAGTACTCCTTGTTGTTAGGCTTTATTAAACATGTTAATTGATTATATGAGCCTAGTACTACTTTGTTGTTGGGATTAATAAATTATATTTTTTTTGGAGGCCAAAACTAGGTTTGAGGATTTGAGCCAAGTTGTTTGTTTGTTGGGATCCATTCCGTGTAACATATCCTTTTTTATCATTTCGGTATCACTTTGAGGTAAGGGTACGCACCATGTTAAATTGTGGATGTAAGTCGATTCCATTGGAGGGTGTTAGTGCATTCCGGCGAGTCAGTGTGCATGCACTGCCTCGATTAGGGGACATAAGCCACTTGGATATCCAGTGGATAAGGTTATGTCAAGTCGCTGATGGATTAGGGTCTGGTAAACCCAAATCCATAGTAAGAAAAGGTTATCCACGATTCATCGCAGTTGATTGGTAGGGTAGTATTTGGAATTCTTTTCCTAATTTGTTTCTATCTTTAAAAGTGCAAGACAATCAACATCATTATCTAATCTTTCGAATAAGAACATATAGATCACTTATGGTATTCGTATTCTATTTTGTTCACTTTTAGGTATGCACATACACTTACTCTTTTTATAACACTAAGATATTGTTTTACCGATTTATCTTACATTTATCGGTCGTGTTGGTATTCAATACAGCTGATCAGACTTTTCGTCTAACCTGTTTTCTCCTTTTTTTTCTTTCCTTTTTTCTCCCTCCAGGATCTCAGGGAGCAAGTGCTTAGCTCGGATTGTCTTGTTGATTTTGTTGGAAGAGGTTGCATGCAGAGATGTATTGTTTCTTTTTTATTTCTTTCCACGGGTTGTTTGTATCGGTCTGGTTATTCGGGGATACTGCTATTGTACTATGATATTTCTGTTATGATTCAGATTTGAGACATTTATTATTAATATAGTTTAGTTTGGCAGAATAATAAAGGTGGTTCTGTTTATATTTAATATAAATTGTCTTTTTCTTCTTCTATGAATTTAATATTTTATGTCTTGTAAAATTTTAGTCTCTGTGATGTTTATTGTCTTTATACCTACAACACTCCACGTTTCTTAATGAGATTTTATGATAGGATACACTTAAGGGGTGTAGGGTGTTACATTTGGTATCAGAGTCTAAGGTTACAAAATCACTAAAATTTTGTTTTAAAATACTACTTTTTGAAAGAAAAACTATTTTTCAAAAGCCAATTATTTATCGAAAATAATGTATAATCCCATTATTTAGGATCCAACATTCCTTTGTTTCCTTCAAATTCCAAATTTCTATCCTTTCTTTTGCGCAACATTTTAGGAGCCCTTTTTCTTCCTAAGGGTGTTCCTATTCCTAGTTGGCTCTATAGATATTTAGAAGCTATGGCGCATATTGAGGGAGAAGAACATGCACAAGCTCTAGTACTCGCTATGGTGGTTCCTCCCAATCCATCATCAGCCGTAAATTTCTCTAGGTTTTCAAGGACTTCTCTAAATGGGCGGAAAGACTTTTACGGGATCTAAGACGTTTGTAAAGGCGTGCACTTGGAATAGAGAGACCAAGAAGATTTTCGTGCTATTAGAGCTAGAGGAGAGGATAAGTGTTCGAATTGCAACTTGGAAACTTAAGGAAGACGCTCATCTTAGTGGGAGATTGTAGAGACTCAGAGGAGGAATTTGGATTGGGATGGATTCAAGAATAGATTTGAGAGGAAGTTTCTATCTTCTACTGAGGAAGGGATGTAGTTAGAGATTTTTTAAGCTTGAAGCAAGGAGATTTATCAATAAAAGAACACATCAACTGATTCAATGTGTTATCTAGATTTGGCATGGATTTGGTTAATACTGCTCACTAGAAGGATATTCGATTTGCGAAAGGGTTGAATCAACCTCTCCAAGGTTTAGCGATGACTTAGATTCCTATGGGAGCGACATTTGAGGCTTTGATTGAGATGGCACAGGTGCATGAGGATAAGAAAGAAGAGGTTAAGGATGATAAGAATGGATCTTCTAAGTTTTTGATCATAAAAAGAAATTCTGGACTAAGAAAGATAAGAAGAAGATAGTTGGAAATCCTTAGAAAGGGCAGATCAAGACTGAGATTAAGTGCCACGAGTGTGGAATACCATGACACCGCATTAAGGATTGTAGAAGGATGAAAGGAAAGTGTTATAGTTGTGGACAGCTAGGACATCTGAGTAGGGCATGTCCATAGAGGATTGGACAATACTGGTACAACAGCACCAGCTTAGAGCATGTTTTGGAGGAAGCACCGGCCAACAGTGGTCTGAATAGAGGTACGAAAGTCTCTATTGAAGGTTTGATCTCTATCTCTGATTTTCCTGTTTGCACTCTTTTCGATTCAGGGTCTTCTCATTCGTTTATTTCTAGTACTTGATTGACTTTTTGCTCTTAAAAATATCACTTGTTATCGAGCCCATAGTAGTTTCAAACCCTATAGATGGTTCAAAACACTTATTTATGATTTTTAGGGGTTTGAAAATCTCTAATTTAGGCATTAAGTTTGATTCTGATGCTTACGTGTTGTGATATTCGGGGTATGCGATGATTTTAGTGATGGACTGGTTGGCCATGAATGGAGTCGTATTTGACTGCGAGAGGAGGGTCGTTTGATGACATGCAGTGGTAGGACCTTAGAGATTTCTTGCAACCCACGAGGGTCAGTCATGTTAAGTTTTCTCCACTTCCTAGATTCTTGTACTGATATCTATTCTGTAATGGTTGTCTGTGAGTATCTAGATGTATTTGAGGAGGTTAGAAGATTGCCACCTAAGTGAGAGATTAATTTTCGGATTTATCTTAGTGAGAACAAGAAATTTTTAGCATTACCTATTCAACATATGGCTCTTAGGGAACGGAAAGAGTTGAGCAAGTAAGTGGGTGAGCTTTTGGAAAAGGGCAACACTATCTTTACCACTAAGGTTCATGGTTCCCTCCGTCTGTGTGTGGATTACAGAGAATTGAACATGCTCACAAAGAAGAATCGATACCCACTCCCTTAGATAGATGATTTGTTTAACCAGTTAGTGATGCAACTATATTCTCCCAGTTAGATTTGGCTACTGGTTTTCATCAGTTATGCGTGGCTGAGGATAACATCAATAAGACGACATTTCTTACTCGTTATGGATTCTTCGAGTGGTTGGTTATGCCATTTGGCCTAACCAACACACTAGCTTATTTCGTGGAATTGATGAGTAGGGTATTCAGATATGTTCTGAATAAGTATGTGGTGGTTTTTGTGGATGATATCCTTGTCTTCTTGAGGAATGGAGACAAGCATGCTTCACAATTAATAGAGGATCTCCATACTCTTCGAGCTCATCAGTTAAAGGAAAATTCTCCAAGTGTCATTTTTGGAGGAAAAAGTGTGTTTCTTTGAGGATATGGTCTCAAAGGATAGGTTGGTCGTCGATCCCACCAAGATAGTGGCAGTACAGGATTAGAGATCCCCCTAGAATGCAACTGAGGTGAGAATTTCACTTGACTTAGTAGGTTACTATAGGAAGTTCATTAAGGACTTTGCACGGATCTTGGCGCCATTAACCCGAATTACTAAGAAGAATTTGGTTCCCTCCTGGGATGTTGATTGTAAGGATGCCTTTAAGAGACTGAAGAATGCTCTCACTTTTGCACCAGTTTTTACATTACCCGATGGATTTAAGATGTTTACAGTGTATACCGACCCTTGTAGGATTGATCTAGGTGCAGTATTGATGCAAAACTGTAGAGTAGTGTGTTACGTAGTAAGCAGGTAAGGGTTCATGAGAGGAATTACCCTACGCACAACTTGGAGTTAGGTACTATAGTTTTTGCACTTAAGTTTTGGAGACACTACCTACTTGGTGAAAGGTTCGAGCTCTTTACAGATCATAAGTCGCTCAAGTGTTTATTCTCTCAAAAGGATCTCAATTTAAGGATAAAAATGTGGATGGATTTCTTAGCATATTATGATATCGACATTTCTTACACCCCTTCCAAGGGGAATGTAGTGGCGAATGCTTTGAGTAGGCATAGGGCGACATTAAGTCCTTTATTTGTTGAGTGGGGAATACTGTGTATAGCCATTCAATTTTTGACCATCTATGGATTTCACTTCAGGATTGTTGGCTTCTTTGGAGGAGCAATCTACTTTACTTAAGTGGATTGGGAAGAGACAGAGGGAGCATATAGAGATCTCAGATATTTTGGATAGACTGGATAAAGGAAAAGTTTCTAGACACCTCCTTAGATATATTGTGAATTTTTTAGGCTGGCTTCGTCGGGATGGTGGATTGTGCGTACCCCACACGGATGAGTTGATCAGTTCAGATTTAGGCGAGGCTCATCACTCTCGGATGACTATTCATCTAGGTGAGGAAAAGATGTATCGAGATATGAGGTGTGTAACACCCCACACTTTTCTGTGCTCAAATTTTGACAAAAATCAAAACTTGAACACATCTAAGCATGGAGCATGTATATCCAGTACCTGCAATAAACGATCATGAGCATAATCAGAGTATGATAAAAGAAAGCTCACAACAGAAATAGAATGGGATAACTAGTATTAACTTAAGTTACTACCTTTTTCGAAGTAAGTCACTTTGCCAATAAAGAGCATGAGAGAGAATGAGAACTGAAAGCCAAACATAATCATCTGCGGGAACTTGGCCTTCTCAAAGAAACCTGGGAGGTTGTAATGAGGAGGGGGTCAAAACAACAAGTTCTGGTGACTAAGAAATGTACAATACAGACTATAATACACAGATGTGTCCCGTTTGGTTCAACCCAAGCTGTATGCCTAATAAGGCTAGTGATTCTGGCCTAACCTTTTAAATGTTTACACATGACTTTACTACTCTTCCCAAAGTAGTATTCCCGTATTAAAATACTGAGATAGGACGTTTATACATATTTTTGTGAAGCCTTTACACTAGAGCTTAGCTGGTTACAATATCGAGATTAGAACCCTAATTACGGAGTTTCTATATCCATATACTTTCACTCACTTGTCTTTAATCATTTATTGCTTCACTATCAATGATAGATAGGGTACATTCTTCCTGGTCGCTTAAGACCCTAGGCGGACTAATTGGTCACCTATTATTTCTCAATAATTCACTTAACATTAACATGAACTATAGGGCACTAGCTACGAGCCCTACTAGTTAAGGCTACGGTCATTCACACATATACCCTTGTCCCGCATAAGGTGAGAGATGGTATTTTATCATCTGTTATACCTTTTAGCTGAGCTTATTAGATAACCTCCTTAGTTGCTTATTACTTTCCATAGGATATTTAGCCATATCTGACGTTTTAGTTTCCAGGTTTGGGTAGGCCCACTCACACCTACCATTTAAGATCCCTAATCTGAAAGACCTACTCCTAGGTGGACTCTTCAACCATAGCCGCTTAAGACGCAGGAAGCGGACTATACACGAAGGTTATTGGTTCGTATCTCATTAGCATTCTATACCTTTCCCTATTTGGGATAAGATGGGCCACGTTAATTAGTCATTCTCGTTTAGTCCCTCTACACGGAAATGTTATACTTACAGGATTTATTTTCGTCACAGGTTTATATGGTTAATAATATCTTACATTATTAACCTACTAGGTCCAACTATATATTAAATTATGAGTTCTATTTTCATTAATATAAATAAGGAAGGTTATATCACCTTTTTCCCTAGGATATTTATTTGATTTCTTCCCTAATTTGGATTTAGTATTTAAACTACAATCATAAATTCCCTTATGACACACATTTCCTTTTAATTCTATTTTTTTTATTGCCCTTTATAACCATAACGGTCATATTTTCCTAAGGCAACTATTCATCAGTCCCAAGGCATTTATTTGTTGTACCCCAACAAATAATGTAACAACCCGCATTCTACGCATCGGAGGATCGTAGAATCTTTATTTCTTTTTCGTATGAAGTCGTATGGTCATTTAACATTGGGGAACGACTAGTGGGGTCATTTCCCATGTTCATGATTTTTGTCGATTTTTAAATGACCGTTTTGCCCCTAGCTGGTCTTTTTTCGGCCAAAACTTTTGATTGGTAAGGATTTTTGACTTGAAACCACTTCCATTAGATTCGGATGATGGTTTACCTTTCCGTAGAGTGGTCACATTAGCCAAACGGACTCACCGTTTGGGAGATATGGCTGAAACAAGGTTTAAAAGGTGAAAACAGCTTAACCGGGCCTAATTAGGGTGATTAGCAAGAGAGCCCATAACGCATTTTGGGATTAGGGTTATGGAGAGGCTGGGAACAGTAGGAAAACGAATTTTATTTTATTTTTTAGCCGCCTTAAACATTTCTCTAACCCTAGCCATGGCCTCCACCTTCGAATTTCATCCCAAATCACTCTTAATCGCTTTCTAATTGAAGATTAAGCCAATCTACACCAAATCAAGGCAAATCAACATCAAATTTGGAACATAGCTGCTGGAACACATAGAGATTCAATCCATAATAGAGAATATTTCAGATCTAAAGTTTATTTGAGGCTAAGGTGAGTGATTAGCTTTGTTTTTCACTAATTACGGCTAATTAGGGTAATTAGCGAAATTATGGCTCAGAAAAATCTAGAAAAATTTGTAAAATTCCAGAATATTATTTTATGCCTCTGATATGAATTTGGGTTAATTTGGACTAATTTTGCTAATCCCGGAATTTGGGGGATTAAGGGGTGATTAGTGATAATTAGCGGAATTTTGCATCATAAAAATCTGGAAAAATATGTATAAATTCTTTAATATTGTTTTAGGCCTCTGTTAGAAAATTTGGCTAATTTGGTTAAGTTTTTCTAATCCTATCATTAGATTTGCTTAAACATGATTAAGGAGAAAATATGGGTTTATGGGTATGTTTGATCCATTTTATATGTTATGATTGTTATTTTGGTGTTTGTGAATGATTATACATGTTGCTATGACTGTATGGTATGCTTTGTGATTGCCTAGAAGTGTTATATTGGTCAAAAACGCCGTCGAATGGCGTAAAACAGTCGCTGGAAAGAAGTGCAGGGAATTAGCTGAACCGGACCAGATCGCCCCCATGTGTGTCACTATCCGCCACAAGGTAAGAGATCGCGACCCGACCCGGATCAAGAACCATCCACGAACTGACCCGAACCTATAGAGGGGAACTCGAGCTGCTTGCACCATGATCCGATGCCAGGCGGAGACCACGATCCGAACTATCACGATCCGAAGGGAGAGCCCGACCCGAACTGATGTAGCGCCACGATCTGATGTTGTGGAGCATGCACGACCCGAACCCAGTGGGCGATCGCGATCCGAACCAAACTAGTTGACATAGATGAACTGAGCTGAAGCATGGTGGCTATCGCGAATCGAACCAACTTGGAGGGAGGACCCGACCCGATCCGATGTTGATGGCCAAGACCTTAAGCAAAGTGAACTGAATGAAGACCGGTCCGGAGAGGATGAAGACTAAAACCCGAAATGCAAAGGTAGTCCAAATGGAAGTTAGAGCTCAGGATCCAGATGGGAACCAATGAGTTCACTTCATGAGTTGGGCTTTGCTGCGGGACGTGTGCAAAGGGGTTGTCGGTATTCATAACTTTGGTTCACCACTGAAGGACGGATAGTGGCCTTGTAGTGATAGTTGTACGGGATTGGATTCCGTCATGGCCCAAAGGATTAAGTGACCAAGGTAATGGATATTGTATGCTTTACGCACTGAGTGAGAGATGTGAGGATGGTTACTATGCTTGACTGTTTGACATCACCATGACATGCACACCCCCACCCTTGTATTCTTTACACCATATGTTAATGGCACCTTAGAGTATTGTACAGTATGTAGTGCTAACTCTTTGGTTGTAGGTCCAGGTTCTGGTATGATTGGATTATACCTGTTATTGTTTTGTTTTGTTGCTTATCGCTCATACCAGACTTTTGTCTGACCCAGAGTTTTATGTCTCTTCTTATTACTCTGGGTGCTCCTAAACGAGCAGACTAGATACAGGTTAGGTGGTATGCAGGAGTAGCTGTACCGGAGACGAGCAGGAGGCTTCCATGTATGATATATAGATATTCTCCCTGTGTTGTTGAAGGTCACTGCTTGGGCATTAGTAGTGTACCTCCTTATTTTTTGCTTTCTTTTGCTTTAGAGACAGTTTTAAAGTTGTAATAATGATGATGTGGAACATAAGCTGTATTTGGATTTTCCGCTGCTATGATGGTTTAGTTTTCAGCTTATGCACTATCTCGCCTGTTTTATGTCAAAGTTATGTTATTATTATATTTTATTCCATGCGCTGTGAGACATTCTACAGGTTCTGTGTTAGTTCATTCTCTTCTTTCTTTTCTTCTGGCGACTGTTCCATGCTAGTCGGGCATGTGTACAGTGCACTTTTGGAGGTAATGCCGGCTGGTGCGGGACGGGCCGTCACATTTGGTATCAGAGCTCTAGGTTGCGTAGTTAACCTAGGGAAGTCATCAGGGAGAGATAGTATATGTATATGAGAGCACGTATTTGTGATTATTATGGTTTTCAAAAGCTATATATATAATATTAGTATAGCTAAGGATGAAGTCGCACTGCACTGGCACCACTAAGGAGATGGTTAATCGTTTTCTCTTTACAGATTGAACGATGAGCCGATATACTAGGAGTACGGGTTCAAGAGCAAACAATGGGAATGTTCCTGATATGAGGACGATGTTTACTACCTTCATGCGAGAGATGCTTAGGGATGCTCGGGGAGCAGTTCCTAATGCTGCGAATGGTAATGGTGTAGTAGTGCAGGCGCCTAGGGCCGATTTTGCCAAGCTGAACAAGGATTATACTAGTCTTCGTGGGAAGCAGTTCCACGGAACGGAGTCAGCTACAGAAGTTCAAGATTGGCTAGATAGTTGTGAGCTCATCGTCGGAGATCTGGGAATCGAGGACGCAATGAAGAGGAAGATAGTATCGCATCAACTGCAAGGACGAGCTATGAATTGGTGGAATGCTATTAAGGCAGCTACCCCAGAGGATCAGATTACTTGGAATTAGTTTAAGACTCGCTTTTGTGATAAGTTTATTCCAGCTGCTCATAAATCAGAATTGTTCAGGAAGTTCTTGGAGCTTAAGCAGAATGGTAGAGCAGTCTCGGAGTATATCGCTGAATTCGACACTTTATCGAAATATGGATTGTCCCTTATCGATACAGTCGAAAAGAAGAACGAAAAGTTCATAACTGGTTTAGATGGGTACTTGGGGGAAAGACTTATAAACCATATTGATGAGACGTTCGAGTCTATTGTAGGAAAGGCATTAAGGTCAGAGAGCCTTTTCCCTAAGTCAAAGACCGAAGTTGCTATTGCATCTACAGAGGAACCAAAGCCGCAAGCAGGCGGTGAAGGCAAGAAAAATTCTTAGAACAAGAGGAAGCAGAACCTGACCAAGGATGGTCAGAATAAGAAGAATAAGAATGGTGTCGAGTGCTTTAGTTGTGGCAAGAAGGGCCACTATGCCAGAGATTGTCGAGAAAAGCCTGGGGAAATGAAGTGCTTTAACTGCGGCCAGGCGGGACACCACAAGGATGATTGTCCACAACCTCCTGGGGAGAAGCAGATTGTGAAAGCGTATGCTATCAACGTTGTTCCTTCTTCGTCGAATGCTCCAACTGTGGCGCAGAAGGGAAAAGGCGTCGTTTTCAATGGTATGCTTTCTATTTAAGATGTTTCTGTTCGAGTATTGTTTGAAAAAACCCGAGATAGTCAATAGACCTTTAGTAGTGACGAACCCGGTTGGTGGTTTGACTAGCCTTAGTATGATTTGCCGTAACGTGGTCTTATCGAGTCATGGATGTATGTTTGTGATTGCTTTGCTTTGGGCTTTACCGGGTTTAGCATTATTTTGGGGAGTCGATCTACTCCAAAGGAATACGGTGGTATTAGGTACCTACCTAGTGATGGAGATAGTAACTGGGGTTAAGGAAGCTGAGAGGTTATCGTTGTAATAAGTTCTAGTTGTCTCTGGGAGGCAAATGAGTGCTCCAGTGCTTAGTTGTTTTGCTAGTATCATCTCACGTGGATTGTCCGAATTCGGAGGAGATGTTCCTTGGGTGCTTGTCTGATATTGGTTTAGGCCTTTGGGGCTTGTGCTTGGGGAATGTCGAGTTCGACTAGGATGGTTTGCGTGAGAGATAAATAGTTGTTGCGATTCTTCATTGGATGATATCTTGGTTTACTCGAGGAGTGATGGGCAGCCGAGACATGATAAGACTGTTCAATGGTATAGACTGCCCCGAGTTAGACTCGATAGGGTTATGAGATGGCTCGACTGGGACTCGAGAAAAATACAAAGTAATGGATTGTTTAGGACTCTATGTTGATGTTCTCTTTGAATAGTAGAACTTTGAAGGAATAGGAAGTGTTCGTTGATCATGGAAGATGCAACGAAGATTAGGACGATTCAAATTGGACTTGAACTCGTAAAAGAAAATGGGTGTTCGTTGAGATGCAACGAATAGGGAGACGACTCACGTTGGACTAGAGTTTGTCGGTAATGGATACTCAAGACTGGGTCTGAGTTATAGATTGACTCGAGTTATACTCGAGAAGGCTGCAAGGAATTGGATTTGGCTCGAGTTGGACTCGAGAGGGCAGCAAGATAATGTATAGACTTGGGTTGGACTCAAGTATTTTAGGCGGACTTAAAGCAGGGGTATCTGGGGACGCCCGTTACCTTGGATCCGTTGGACGTTATTTAGTTATCCTTGGAGGATAAACGTACGTTGGACGTACGGTAGTCCGTAGGGAGGCGGGGCTTCCATTGGCCTGGGATTGGTTGGACCAATCAAGTAGGTATCGGTGTATGTATGGAGGCTGGGCTTCCATTAGTTATTGATGTTGGTTGGACCAGACATACAAGAATCGACATATTGGGATTGGTTAGACCAGTCATGTAGGTGTCGATGTGTTTATGACTTTAGCAGGTGATAGATAGGATTTGTTTGATGGATGTTATGGTTGTTATGTTTGTTCCTATCTTTCTTCTCTTGAGTAGACTACCACCTGTAGGATTCCAGCAATGGGGAACAAAGAAATGGTGGTATATACAGACATTAGGCTACGTATCAGTGCAGTGGGGTAGTCATTACTTCATGGGGCAGAGTGATCGTAGCAAGGCTATGAGCCAGTGCAGTGAAGTTGTCATGACTTCATGGGGCAGAGTGGACATAGCAAAGGATTTAGGTACGGTAACAGTTGCATTGAGTAGGAGACATGCCAGTTTAGGGGTTATGTTTCTAGGAGCGAAGCAACTAGAATATATCACGGATATCATTTCAGACCCAAGAATGAATTGGATTCAGAAACGCTAGTAAGTTTGACGATTAGATCGATTTTGATTGAGTGGATTGGTTCCAGTTAGAAGGACGATCCTAACCTATTGGAAATCATCTCTAGGGTAGAGATGGGTATCGATGGAAAGAGAATGATCAAGTAAGGATTTGATCGAGAAGGATGGCTTCGAAAGAATGGGGGACTAGTTGTACCCAACGTAGACGGACTGAGAGATTAAGTGCTTAGAGCATATCATCACTCGAAACTGATTATACATCCCAGTGGTAACAAGATGTATTAAGACATGGAGCAGATCTACTACTGGGAAAGTATAAAGAAAGGCGTTGGGAAGTTTATGTCCAAGTGCATGAATTGCTAGTTAGTTAAAGCTGAGCAAAAGAAGCCTAGTGGTTTGTTACAACCATTAGAAATTCCTAAATGGAAATGGGAACAAGTCTCAATGGATTATATTGATGGTTTACCAAGGACTAGGTCAGGTCATGATGGTATTTGAGTGAATCGTATATTAGAGGATCTTTTGAGAACTTATATATTGGATTTTGGAGGGTCATGGGATGGCCATTTGTATGTGGTTGAGTTATGGATAATAATAGTTATTAGCCAGTATTGGTATAGTTCCAATTGAAACTTTGTACGGAAGACCGTGCAAGGCACCATCATGTTGGTTGGAGAATGGTGAGAAATTTGAGCTTAGACCAGAAATAATAAGAGAAACTTCGGATAAGATCAAGATTATCCAACAACGAATGAAGGTCGCTCAAGATTTGTTGGTCCATTTCTAGTTCTCTAACAAATTGGAAATTTGGCATATAATGTTGAGTTACCGGACAAGATGGCGGGAGTTCACAACGTATTTCATGTTTCCCAGTTAAGGAAGTATGTGCACGACCCTAGTAGGACTATTTCACCATATCAGTGGGACGATATCGGGGCAGAACCCGAGGAGGTTGGGAACCGCAAGCCTATGCATATTGTTGGGAACGATACGAAGCAGCTTCGAAGGAAGGTGGTGAAACTAGTCAAAGTTCAGTGGGGTAAGAATGAGAAAGACTGTACTTGGGAAGCAGAGGAGGACGTAAGGAAGAAGTACCCAGAACTCTTTGCCTGGTAAGGTTTTGGTAATGATAGTTTCTTCCCTTGTTAGTAAACCGCATGCTAGGATAGACTTGTTTTGCATGTTTGATTGTTGTTTTATGGCTGATAGGCATGCGGGACCCTTTGTGTGTTTTGGTTAGGGAATTTCGGGGGCGAAATTTCTTAAGGGGGGAGAATGTAACAACCCGCATTCTACGCATCGGAGGATCGTAGAATATTTATTTCTTTTTCATATGAAGTCGTATGGTCATTTAACATTGGGGAACGACTAGTGGGCTCATTTCAAATGCTCATGATTTTTGTCGATTTTTAAATGACCGTTTTGCCCCTAGTTGATCTTGTTTCGGCCATAACTTTTGATTGGTAAGGATATTTGACTTGAAACTACTTCCATTAGATTCGGATGATGGTTTACCTTTCCGTAGAATGGTCACATTAGCCAAACGGACTCACCATTTGGGAGATATGGCTGAAACAAGGTTTAGAAGGTGAAAAACAGCTTAACCGGGCCTAATTATGGTGATTAGCAAGAGGGCCCATAACGCATTTCGGGATTAGGGTTATGGGGAGGCTGAGAACAGTAGGAAAACGAGTTTATTTCATTTTTTAGCCGCCTCAAACATTTCTCTAACCCTAGCCATGGCCTCTACCTTCTAATTTCATCCCAAATCACTCCTAATCGCTTTCTAATTGAAGATTAAGCCAATCTACACCAAATCAATGCAAATCAACATCAAATTTGGAACATAGCTGCTGGAACACATAGAGATTCAATTCATAACAGAGAATATTTCAGATCTAAAGTTTATTTGAGGCTAAGGTGAGTGATTAGCTTTGTTTTTCACTAATTACGGCTAATTAGGGTAATTAGCGAAATTATGGCCCAGAAAAATCTAGAAAAATTTGTAAAATTCCATAATATTATTTTATGCCTCTGATATGAATTTGGGTTAATTTGGACTAATTTTGCTAATCCCGGAATTTGGGGGATTAAGGGGTGATTAGTGATAATCAGCGGAATTTTGCATCATAAAAATCTGGAAAAATATGTATAAATTCTTAAATATTGTTTTAGTCCTCTGTTAGAAAATTTGGCTAATTTGGTTAAGTTTTGCTAATCCTATCATTAGATTTGCTTAAACATGATTAAGGAGAAAATATGGGTTTTTGGGTATGTTTGATCCATTTTATATGTTATGATTGTTATTTTGGTGTTTGTGAATGATTATACATGTTGCTATGACTGTATGGTATGCTTTGTGATTGCCTAGAAGTGTTATATTGGTCAAAAACGCCGTCGAATGGCGTAAAACAGTCGCTGGAAAGAAGTGCAGGGAATTAGCTGAACCGGACCGGATCGCCCCCATGTGTGTCACGATCCGCCACGTGGTAAGAATTCGCGACCCGACCCGGATCAAGAACCATCCACGAACCGACCCGAACCTATAGAGGGGAACTCGAGCTGCTTGCACCATGATCCGATGCCAGGCGGAGACCACGATCCGAACTATCACGATCCGAAGGGAGAGCCCGACCCGAACTAATGTAGCGCCACGATCTGATGTTGTGGAGCATGCACGACCCGAACCCAGTGGGCGATCGCGATCCGAACTGAACTAGTTGACATAGACGAACTGAGCTGAAGCACGGTGGCTATCGCGAATCGAACCAACTTGGAGGGAGGACCCGACCCGATCCGATGTTGATGGCCAAGACCTGAAGCAAAGTGAACTGAATGAAGACCGGTCCAGAGAGGATGAAGACTAAAACCCGAAATGCAAAGGTAGTCCAAATGGAAGTTAGAGCTCAGGATCCAGATGGGAACCAATGAGTTCACTTCATGAGTTGGGCTTTGCTGCGGGACGTGTGCAAAGGGGTTGTCGGTATTCATAACTTTGGTTCACCACTGAAGGACGGATAGTGGCCTTGTAGTGATAGTTGTACGGGATTGGATTCCGTCATGGCCCAAAGGATTAGGTGATCAAGGTAGTGGATATCGTATGCTTTGCGCACTGAGTGAGAGATGTGAGGATGGTTTCTATGCTTGATTGTTTGACATCACCATGACATGCACACCCCCACCCCCGTATTCTTTGCACCATATGTTAATGGCACCTTAGAGTATTGTACAGTATGTAGTGCTAACTCTTTGGTTGCAGGTCCAGGTTCAGGTATGATTGGATTATACCTGTTATTGTTTTGTTTGGTTGCTTATCACTCATACTAGACTTTTGTCTGACCCAGAGTTTTATGTCTCTTCTTATTACTCTGGGTGCTCCTAAACGAGCAGACTAGAGACAGGTTAGGTGGTATGCATGAGTAGCTGTACCGGAGACGAGCAGGAGGCACCCACGTATGATATATAGATATTCTCCCTGTGTTGTTGAAGGTCACTGCTTGGGCATTAGTAGTGTCCCTCCTTCTTTTTGCTTTCTTTTGCTTTAGAGACAGTTTTAAAGTTGTAATAATGATGATGTGGAACATAATCTGTATTTGGATTTTCCGCTGCTATGATGGTTTAGTTTTCAGCTTATGCACTATCTCGCCTGTTTTATCTCAAAGTTATGTTATTATTATATTTTATTCCATGCGCTGTGAGACATTCTACAGGTTCTGTGTTAGTTCATTCTCTTCTTTCTTTTCTTCTGGCGACCGTTCCATGCTAGTCGGGCATGTGTACAACGCACTTTTGGAGGTAATTCCGGCTGGTGCCGGACGGGCCGTCACAAATAAATACTATTCTTATTTATTTATTTATTGGTTGACTGTAATATATACATATACATACATACATATATATATATATATGTTACTACCTAAAATTAATAGTAAAGTGAGCTGGCGGTGAATGGGTATCGGATGACCGAAAGCTCACCGAAGGCTCAACTGAAAGTGGGGCCAAGCACTAGGAAGAGCTAAGAGTAGGAAGAAATAACCCGAAAAGCTGCATCAACTGAAACCCTCATGTGGGGAGGGATCGCGAAAGCTGCGAGATATAACAAGTGGGATATGTCTGTCAGGGTCAATCCGACAAGATCCCTCTAACGATGTCAGTCAACCAGAAGATTCTATGGCAAAGAGTTATCCTAACCCGAAACCAAGAAAATCAAAAGCAATAAACCCGTCGGGTGAAGCTCAAATGAATCTATGGTAATGACCAGCTTAAATACCGATACACCTGAAGGCGAGGACATCGAAGGTACTAAACCAAGAGAACGCAAGGATCACAAAGAACCAGCTTCCGGAGCATCTGCCGCACAAATACTGAAAGCCACATCTGCAAATAAACAGAAGTGACACCAGAAACCACCCTCTGAGAATACGTGCTACCACAAAAGCTCCATTGATGGGCTAACGGGGACCTAAGTAGAGATACAGGCCACTCGTATTGATTTACCTAGTACCGAAACCCATAGGAGCTTCGAACCAAAAGTTATCAATATGCATCATAAGGGCAGCCCCCTCTAAGTATTCACGATACAGCCGGAGGCCTACATCTGAAAGCCTATGTTCACGAGTTGTTACTAAAGGCTCAAATACCATCCGAAGACCGTAACTAATACTCCAAGGACAGCTGGAAGCCAAGCGCCCAAAACCAAGGAAAAAGCGACTAGCAAAGGCCCCCATAAGCCCAATAGCCCACTAGTGGAAGGAGCCCTGAACCACTATAAATAAGACCCCAAGGGTCACATTTAGGGGGATTAATTTTTTTTCTTTATATTTGCACTCTTAAAAATAAGCTTGGCGCTGAGATTAATCCGGGGATTCTCCCTATTACATCTATGTACTCCCAATGAAAGTCTAATAAAAAGGGATCTTCTTATAAGAAAATTGCTCTGTAAGTTTATACTGTTATTTTCCAGTCATCACTGTTGCAGATTATTGTTCTTTCTCCAGATAAGCACTGATTCCCATCCATACATGTTCTTGAATAGGAGAATATACCTCCTTCTCTGAGTTTAAATCCATTCTGATAGTCCTTGGCGATCCCATACCTCCAAGCTTCGATATCAAGGGTGGTAACCCAATTTAACCCAAAAATAGCCAATCCACCTATTTCTCTTTTGGATCTGTTCCTGCCGACCCATCTCCGGTGTTGACGAAAAATATCGTTAACATTTTAGCGCTAGAAGGAGGGCCTGAATCTACGACCTTGTGGTTAATAGCCACACATATCTACCTGAGTTGTTCTGTCCTGGATTGGACTGGCTTTGAAGAAGCAAAGATATGGGTAAGAGATCCTGATAAAAGATCTCATGATCTCGAGCAGATAAGTCAAAAAATACCAACCGTAGGGTGATGGAGGAGAAAATGTTATGAGCAGAGGCCTTGTAGGTGATAAAGCAGAAGAGAAAAATGGTACTACATGCTTATAATACTGAGGATGATAGCTTTTCCAACATAGGAATAACCTTAGCGCTCCTACCCAGTGGATCTACATCAGAGGATACTAGTGTTTTCCCTTACCTAAAGAATGCTCTCTACGGGAAAGTTAAGGGAATGACACTCGAACAAGAAATGATGGACGATTTCGACCGCTTCATCAAAAAATGGTCCAAAGAGATGTCACCTGGATTTCAATGTGTTCCGGAAGGAAAGAACGAAAGCATAGGCACTGCAGCTAAGCTGAGTCACAGGAGGACCTAGCGCAAGAAGAAGAACGTACGCCGAAGGTATCCAAGGAATACTACCTCACTACTTCGATGGAGAATGTTTACTTCCTAACCAAACACAAACTCAACTATTGACCATTCACAAAGAAGAAGCCCAAATACGAAAGGAAAACAGGAGGGCCTTACTACCATTACCACCTGATGAATTCACATGAGACTAATCATTGCAGGACCCTCGAGGAAACCATCGTTAGATTCGTCAACCAAGGCCAATTACGAGAATTTACGAAAAGATTGAAGTGAATTCGGTAGGATTCCTTAGAGAAAGGATTACCAAACATGTTCAAGGGTACGGAAAACCCTCTCCCCTGAGTTCAAAGGGAAACCCAAAAGGGGTCAGACTGTAAACGAATTAAATCCCTCGTAATCGCCAAAATGGTCAGGACGAGGCACCGCCCGGAGGGGGGGAGTGATGTGTTAGTCTTTTTCCATTCCCGAATCAGAGGGGGAAGGGTTAAAGCATCAAAAGCGTAAGCCTCTATTTCACACCAGAAATGGTCGTGGTGATGCATCTAACTTTAGCACCCCTGCCTCTGCTCATAGAAGAGTACGCCCTGCATCTGCTAGAACTAAGCATGTCCTACCTCTGCTCGCAGAAGAGCACGTCCTACCTCTGCTTATGTTCCGCGGTTCCTGCAGAAGGGAGCGCAAATCTTTATAATCGCCTACAATAGTCAGGATAGGGCACCCCTCGGAGGGGGATGGTGTATAAGCCTCAATCAGAACCTACGATGGTCAGTATAGAACATCAAAAGAATAAACCTTAGTTCTGTACCTATGATGGCCCCGTCTAAGTTTCTTAGACCTTATCATCGCCTACGATGGTCAGGATAAGGCACCTCCTAGATGGAGGTCGGGTAAGTCCTTGGGCCCTGCTTGTGGATAAGCTAGCCAAGCGCACTGGACGTACAAGCCCAGAGAGTGGCCAATAAAGCACGTACATCCTCTGCTTTGACATCAAAAGACCAAGGAGTGGCTCAAGAAGCACGTGCAGCCTCTGCTTCATCAATCGAATCCAAAAGGGGATGCCAAAACAATAAATACCAGAAGGGGTTCCGGTCCTCTACATATCAATGCCCAAATCTGGGTCAATTCGGTTCTTCATAAATATTGGAAGGAGTTCCGGTCCTCTGCATATCAGTGTCCGAATCTGGGTCAATTCCGCTCTTCATAAATACTGGAAGGAGCTTCGGTCCTCTACACATCAACACCCGAATCTGGGTCAATTCGGCTCTTCATAAATACCAGAAGGAGTTTCGGTCCTCTACACATCAATATCTGAATCTGGGTCAATTCATCTCTTCATAAATACCAGAAGGGGTACCGGTCCTCTACATATCAATACCCGAATTTGGATTAATTCGGCTCTTCGCAAATACCGGAAGGGGTTTCGGTCCTCTATATATATTGATACCCGAATCTGGGTTGAATTGGTTTGTCAACAAAGTCCTAAAGCAAACCCGTGGTCTTACATACTGATACCTAAACCCGAGACGATCGTGAAACAAACCAAAGCCGGATGAGGGGGGTTCTGATGTCATCACAGTTACCCCAAACTTAAGTAGAGTCCAATTCCTGATCCAAACAAAAAGGAATTGCTCGCCTCTCTTGGTAATTCGAGTGGGGTCTCAAATCTTACCACCAAGGATGAGCTTATGATCCTCTCAGGGAAGTGTCATTAACCTATACGTTCATTAGTTGGTTTTCTTTTCAACATATCAGTCCTTTATATAATTCTAAAAAAGACATCATATCATAATACCATTTCAAGGAAGAGCTGGGAAGAAGATTACAAACATTTCTAACAGCATCCTATGACTAACTATCCCTTTTTGTTCTAAGTGATCTTTCGTTAGGAATTTTCCAAGGATAATTGTTTCATAAAGAAACTTTTTACTGGCACTTAGCACAAATAGGTTTACACTCATTACAATTCCATGGGACATAATAATATTGTTTCTGACAAAAGCGATATATCATAAAAATCACACAACACACTGACAGCTCCACCGGAGGTCATGACGTGAACCATTACACAGACACAATCATCGTTTTAAGAAAAGAAAATTTTGACATCCCAAACATACAATAAAAATCTCTCATTCCGAATCAGGGTTTCATAAAGCAAATTCCAAAGAAACATAGTCCTACTTAGCTTTCTTGAACTCATCCTCTAACTTATCGATTTGTTGGTATAATCTACCAACCACCGCATTTGAGCTCTCAGAGGATTTTGCTGCTAACCTACATTGTAAATTGCAAATAACTTCATCTTTTTCTTTCAGTTGCTTTTCCAAATAGGACACTTGTTACTTGAAGTTTGTGATTGTCACCTTCTGGAGGTAATACATCTTTTTATAGCCCGACAGCGGAGCATCACCAAAAATACCTTTACAACCAACGAGGTTCGGACTTTCCTCCCCAAGTTGTGAAGAGGGGGTTTGAAACGAGTCCTCCTAGCCACAGACAAGACAAAATATCGTAATACGCAAATTACAAAGATCAAGTATATGCCAATTACATCACACGTCCCAAGGAAAGAAGAATAATCACATAACTTTTATCAAGTCACACACACCATAAAACCACCAAATATCAAAATCAACACAATTCACGAACAGATCAAAAGAAAACGTACGCTTAATACAACAACATTCAAAGTCCCTTATAAAAATTGTTTTCGCTGAGCCAGGCTCCTTGATTTTTTCCCCTAAATTTCTAAATGCAAGATATAAAAACATAACTGCAAATCACGTCTTCGGGGAAGACGAGAATTGCTATAATATGGGAAACCTAATTATTAATGGAATTCAAGGGCAAGGAAAGCACTTTGAAATAGAAATCTATACCTGTGCGACATCAACATCGGGCCGTGTAACACCCCACCTCCGCTAGGGTCACAC
Organism: Allium sativum; assembly: GCA_030737875.1. Classification (NCBI taxonomy): domain Eukaryota; kingdom Viridiplantae; phylum Streptophyta; class Magnoliopsida; order Asparagales; family Amaryllidaceae; genus Allium; species Allium sativum. Next base: position 880,762,282 of record CM060909.1, read on the forward strand.
ACAAAGGGAATGCACTAGTTTTGGAGGAGCGTTATTGAGGTAAACAAACACAGAAATGTCACAAGACAGAACATAGATAAAACAGCAGAAGAATCAAAAGATAAATTTCATTACTTTCAAAAAGAGTCAAAACCTTTTACATCCAAAGTACCAAATAGCCAAGGTCATTATTTTCCATTACAACAAATTCTGTCTTGCATAAACAAAGAAGCCTAATCTTAAAACAACAAAAGTAGCTTAATTCCCCAAAGGTAGCAGAAATGCAGCCATAACATAGCTCAAGATCAAACCATACATGAGCTGAACCGAAAGCAAGCGAAATCCAAGCTAAGTGCTAGAGTTTCCTCCTTGAGAACCTGGGGGGGGGGGGGAAACGAAAGAAAAAGAGGCAAAAGAAAACGGGTCAGTCATAAAGACTGGTAAGTCCAAGTGACTTTCAGCATAAAAGCAGGTAAAGGTAACATGACATGTATAAACTGAAAGTAAACATAAGGATGCTGTCAAGATGGGCAAGATAGACTAAGATAACCTAATAAATCAAGTATAGCATCGCATGTTCAAGGTTCGTTACACCAACTGTACTAATATCCCAAACCCATGTCTTATATTAATCATGAAATGATCACTTGCCCCAATACCATGAAATGACCCATTACCACGTCCAACGGAACGATCCACTAATCGATCGGCTCCCTACAAGTTCTAGCTCGTCGTGTGTCTGTGTCATACGGCCCTATCACGAATGTAGTCACCTGTGCTAGGTCCACCATAGGGTGTATCAAGCCCTATGGTGCCAACCACCGACACGAATCAAGCATGCACAGGTAAACCTACTGATGCCCAATGCCTGCTTTTTCAACTCCGAACCATGTGCACGACTATAGCCTGCCTTAACCTACACTAGCGCACCAACTCTGTCGTCGTTTTGGTCGCTTACAATCAGCCCAGTAATCGTGCCCCACCCTGCCTAGTTCCAGGGTACCATGATACGTCTAGTGGGTTACTGCTGAAATGGACCGCGTAACTAGGGTTTCCGTCCAATAGGTTAAGTGTTGTCATTTAAATTAGTGACTTAACCCTTATCAGTCTAGCATGTCAAGTTGGTTAAGTGTTGTCTTTCATGTTCATGACTTAACCCTATCATGTGGCATTAATTCATTAATGCACCCCAACCTCTCACATCAGACCTGTTGTTTTGGTCAATGCATATGCCGGGCGGTTCCGGGCAGGTTTACACCACAACTCAGTCTGACCTCGGGTTTCAAGCGCGATATGACCAACTACCCACATTGGATCCTGTTGTTTGCAGTCACTTGATTTGTCGGGCGGTTCTGGGAAGGATTACACTGCAAACTCAACCCAACCTCAAGTTGGCCATTTTCAAGTTCATTCTAGTGTCATGTCCATGTTCAAGTTTCATGTCAAGTTCGTGTCAAGTTTCATGGCGAGTTTCATGCCAAGTTTCCTATAATTACCAATTTTTCCCAATGTTACCCCGTCTAAATATTAGGCTAACAATCTTAGCCTAATTTTTCGTCCACATGGTTTTTGACATATAATATTAGGCTAAAAACTTAGCCTAATTTAACGTACACAAAATTTGCATAAAGAAATTCATTAACATAAACATGACATAGGTGTAAACTTGGCATTTTCGGCATAGTCAATATGAACACCATAGGTGTGTACTTTCAAAATAATCAACATGAATATCATAGGTGTGAACTTGCAACGTAGACTAAATCAACATATATATATATATATATATATATATATGTGTGTGTGTGTGTGTGTGTGTGTGTGTGTGAATTTGCAACATAGACTAAATCAACTTACATATATGTGAACTTGCAAATCAATCACGAACATATGAATAAGTGTGAACTTGAAATATGACATAGTTTAACATATACACATAAACATGTAGATCTAACATTTGGTCACATATGTCATATGATTTCACAACCTAAAACTTGCATAACATGATAAACTACACAACTTGTCATAACATGTTATACTCCAAGTTCGTATACATATGAATAGACTTATTAATTCCCAATTCAACATGATAATAAAATAGAACCACAGGCATAAATCAATATCATTCAATTCCACATATAACATAATAAACATTGTTCTATTATCAATTTATTTCCAAGACATAACTGAATAAATTGATTAAAACATCGCAGGCATATAGATCTGATAACATTATGAACATGAAAAGGTTTGAATAATAATCTAGGTTTAAGAACATGGATAGATCTAACTTAAATAGAAAAATCCCCAAAATCAAGATCCAAGGATAAATAAAGAAAATAGGTCTGAATAGAAAGTCAAGCTTAGATCCAATTTCATAGTCATAATCCTAAGCAATAACCTCATGGTCATGAATCATAGGTGATTAGCCACAATTGTCCTTGTCATAGTCATAGGCAATAATCTTATGTTCACAGTCATAGGCATAGGCATAGTCTTATGTTCACAGTCATAGGTATAGGCATAGTCTTATGTTCACAGTCATAAGCATAGGCATAGTCTTATGTTCACAGTCATAGTCTTAAGCATAATAATGTTATGGACATGAAAGAGTCTGATTTACAACATGAATAGGTCCAAACTGATTTCATAGCAATATTCCCAAAAGTCAGGATCCAAGATGAACAAGAATAGATATGAATCATACATAGATCCAATTTCAATTTATAACATGTCCATATTAAGTTTATAGTTTTTATCTAAAAGTAACTTGAACTTATAGATCGTGGTCTAAGAAATTTAGATGCAGAAGTCAAGTCTAGAAATTTGTCGTTGAATTGTTGAATCGTTGAATCTTGCTTTGATTGTAGAAGCAAATCCCCAATTCCTAGCTGTAGTCTTCAAGAAATAATCTTCGCATTTTAATTTTAATTTAATTTAGAGGAAGAAGAAGAAGCCATGTCCATCAAGAATTTGTGCAGCATAAGGTTAGAGAAGAATGGTGTAAAGAGAATGAGGCTAGGAGGCTGTTTATACAGGATTAGGCAGACGAATCTGGATAGAAAACGAGATCAGATACATCATAATGCACTAGGTTCAAAAACTGGGTTCGGGAGGCAGGTCGACCCCCAGGTCGACACCATGGTCGACCTGATCCCTGGCAGGTCGACACTATGGTCGACCCCTAGGTCGACCTGGTCCTGGGCGGGAAATTTGATGCCCAGCCTGTTCTGGGTTTTGAATTCGAATTTTCTAGCTGTTTTTTATTCTGAAAATTCCTGAAACTTCGGAGGGTCATATCTCCCTCATACAGACTCCGATTTTCGAAAACTCGGACTCGTTTCCAAGAAAATTTTCGAGACGAACGCAATGGCGTAGCCCGTTTCCCTTGTTTCTTGTTTTAAAAATTAATTCTGCGTTGATTTACGGTTTTAACATGTTATTAAAATTCGGGTTGTTACATTCTCCCTTCCTTAAATTATTTCGTCCTCGAAATCTTCAAGTTAGGAAGAATGCATCCTATCATCCAATCAACCATCATCCACAAGCAACCATTGTCCTTAAAAGATTTCTAATGCTATATGAACATATGCAGAAAGTGTGTGTATATGTTCCTTATCTAATGCAAATGATCAGGCTTGATTGATCTTCTTAATGCAAAATATGTTTAGTGCCATGAATCCAACATGCATGCAAATAGTCCTAGTCACATAAACACTATATGTGTGCACAAACATCCATCCATATGCAACATTCACATGATAACACACTCAATTTCATCCATAAACAAGTATAAACACTCATGCATATGCAATATGAAAATGTGTCTGAGCCGATCTAGTGCCTAATGTGTGTTATGCAACCACGAGCAACCACTTGCAACCATTTGCAAACATCAACCATAACATGTTTCAATCACATGTTTACATCCAAAAGGGTTCTACCTATGGTTCTCAAGATAGGATTGAGAAGATAAGCAAGATAAAACAAAGCATCTAGGAGAAGAAGTTAAAGATGTACCCCCGGAAGGTCCTGCCAGCAGGCCTTGCCCTTGCTTCTTAGGGCAGTTCTTGCTGATATGTCCAGTATCACCACACTGAAAGCATGCTCCCATCTTCATCTTCTTCTTTCTACAATCCTGGACTATATGCCCCTCAATACCACAGAAGTGGCATTTTCTTTTCTCACGTGTCTCGTTATCATTATTGGTGCTGTTGTTCTTGCCTCCTTTCTCGGAGTTTACCTTCTTGTTTTGAGACTCATTCGCCTTGACCTCCTTCTTGCTATTCTTGTCTTCTTCATTTAAGAGCGCCATGTCTACTAGCTTTTCGTAAGTAGCCCCCATAGGTACGTGGGTCATAGCCAAGCTGTGAAGTGGCTCGTTCAATCCTTTGACAAAACGGAGAGCCTTCTTATGAAGGGGTATTCACTAAGTCCAGTCCAAACCGAGCCAGCTGATTGAATTGATTGACGTACTTCTTGACCATCATACTTCCTTGCTTAAGAGATATGAATTTTTCCAGCTGTAGACTTCATTCAGCTTGCGAGAGGAATTTCATCTCAAACCTTATCCTAAAATCCATCCATGTTTCAACCAGTCTCTCAGCGTTAGCGACTTCCCACCGATAGGAGGCTTCGTCTTTGAGCAACCATACTGCCAACTGTACCTTCTGCCTATCGTCCAACTCGAAGATGACGAACAGATCCTCAGTTTCTTTGACCCAGTTCCTCGCTTCTACGAATGATTCAGTTCCCTTGAAATCCTTTACACCGATGGCCCTAAAATCTTTACAGATCTTTGAGAAAGCAATTTCACGAGGAGGGGGAGGATGAGGAGGAATCGCTGCAGCTGGAGGAGGAATATCTGTTGGGCCTGCATCGTTGGCCCTAGCCTCTAAGTACCTCCTAAACCAGCCAGGTATTGGCACGCCTTCTGGAAAGTTAAGATTCCCAGACATGCTGAAATGAAAATGAAGAGATTCAAACGAGGAAACAAAGGATAGTGCTAATGGCCTTTGGGGAATAGCCTTTAAATAAAACAAGACTTTTCTTGAAAGATGCTTCTTTGTAAACGGTTTTGAAAATAGTTTCAGAAGGTTTTTTTTAAAAAAAAAAACTTTTTCCCAGTCTGGTAACCTTCTGCTCTGATACCAAATGTAACACCCCACCTCCGCTAGGGTCACTCACAAAGGGAATGCACTAGTTTTGGAGGAGCGTTATCGAGGTAAACAAACATAAAAATGTCACAAGACAGAACATAGATAAAACAGCGGAAGAATCAAAAGATAAATTTCATTACTTTAAAAAAGAGTCAAAACCTTTTACATCCAAAGTATCAAATAGTCAAGGTCATTATTTTCCATTACAACAAATTCTGTCTTGCATAAACAAAGAAGCATAATCTTAAAACAACAAAAGTAGCTTAATTACCCAAAGGTAGCAGAAGTGCAGCCATAGCATAGCTCAAGATCAAACCATACATGAGATGAACCGAAAGCAAGCGAAATCCAAGCTAAGTGCTAGAGTTTCCTCCCTGAGAACCTGGGGGGGGAGGGAAACGAAAGAAAAAGAGGCAAAAGAAAACGGGTCAGTCATAAAGACTGGTAAGTCCAAGTGACTTTCAGTATAAAAGCAGGTAAAGGTAACATGACATGTATAAACTGAAAGTAAACAGAAGGATGCTGTCAAGATGGGCAAGATAGACTAAGATAACCTAATAAATCAAGTATAGCATCGCATGTTCAAGGTTCGTTACACCAACTGTACTAATATCCCAAACCCATATCTTATATAAATCATGAAATGATCACTTGGCCCAATACCATGAAATGACCCATTACGAGGTCCAACGGAACGATCCACTAATCGATCGACTCCCTATAAGTTCTAGCTCGTCGTGTGTCTGTGTCATACAGCCCTATCACAAATGTAGTCACTTGTGCTAGGTCCACCATAGGGTGTATCAAGCCCTATGGTGCCAACCACCGACACGAATCAAGCATGCACAGGTAAACCTACTGATGCCCAATGCCTACTTTTTCAACTCCGGACCACGTGCATGACCATAGCCCGCCTGAACCTACACTGGCGCACCAACTCAGCCGTCGTTCTGGTCGCTTACAATCAGCCCAGTAATCATGCCCCACCCTGCCTAGTTCCAGGGTACCATGATACGTCTAGTGGGTTACTGCTGAAATGGACCGCGTAACTAGGGTTTCCGTCCAACAGGTTAAGTGTTGTCATTTAAATTCGTGACTTAACCCTTATCAGTCTAGCATGTCAAGTTGGTTAAGTGTTGTCTTTCATGTTCATGACTTAACCCTATCATGTGGCATTAATTCATCAATGCACCCAACCTCTCACATCAGACCTGTTGTTGTGGTCACTGGATATGCCGGGCGGTTCCGGGCAGATTTACACCACAACTCAGTCTGACCTCGGGTTTCAAGCGTGATATGACCAACTACCCACATTGGATCCTATTGTTTACAGTCACTAGATTTGCCAGGCGGTTCCGGGCATGATTACACTGCAAACTCAACCCAACCTCGAGTTGGCCATTTTCAAGTTCATTCTAGTGTCATGTCCATGTTCAAGTTTCATGTCAAGTTCGTGTCAAGTTTCATGGCGAGTTTCATGCCAAGTTTCCTATAATTACAAATTTTCCCCAACGTTACCCCATCTAAATATTAGGCTAACAATCTTAGCCTAATTTTTCATCCGCATGATTTTTGACATATAATATTAGGCTAAAAACTTAGCCTAATTTAACATACACAAAATTTGCATAAAGAAATTCATTAACATAAACATGACATAGGTGTAAACTTGACATTTTCGGCATAGTCAATATGAACACCATAGGTGTGTACTTGCAAAATAATCAACATGAATATCATAGGTGTGAACTTGCAACGTAGACTAAATCAACATACATATATGTGAATTTGCAACATAGACTAAATCAACTTACATATATGTGAACTTGCAAATCAATCACGAACATATGAATAAGTGTGAACTTGAAATATGACATAGGTTTAACATATACACATAAACATGTAGATCTAACATTTGGTCACATATGTCATATGATTTCACAACCTAAAACTTGCATAACATGATAAACTACACAACTAGTCATAACAGGTTATACTCCAAGTTCATATACATATGAATAGACTTATTAATTCCCAATTCAACATGATAATAAAATAGAAACACAGGCATAGATCAATATCATTCAATTCCACATATAACATAATAAACATTGTTCTATTATCAATTTATTTCCAAGACATAACTGAATAAATTGATTAAAACATCGCAGGCATATAGATCTGATAACATTATGAACATGAAAAGGTTTGAATAATAATCTAGGTTCAAGAACATGGATAGATCTAACTTAAATAGAAAAATCCCCAAAATCAAGATCCAAGGATAAATAAAGAAAATAGGTCTGAATAGAAAGTCAAGCTTAGATCTAATTTCATAGTCATAATCCTAGGCAATAACCTCATGGTCATGAATCATAGGTGATTAGCCACAATTGTCCTTGTCATAGTCATAGGCAATAGTCTTATGTTCACAGTCATAGGCATAGGCATAGTCTTATGTTCACAGTCATAGGTATAGGCATAGTCTTATGTTCACAGTCATAGGCATAGCTATAGTCTTATGTTCACAGTCATAGTCTTAGGCATAATAATGTTATGGACATGAAAGAGTCTGATTTACAACATGAATAGGTCCAAACTGATTTCATAGCAATATTCCTAAAAGTCAGGATCCAAGATGAACAAGAATAGATATGAATCATTCATAGATCCAATTTCAATTTATAACATGTCCATATTAAGTTTATAGTTTTTATCAAAAAGTAACTTGAACTTACAGATCGTGGTCTAAGAAATTTAGATGCAGAAGTCAAGTCTAGAAATTTGTCGTTGAATTGTTGAATCGTTGAATCTTGCTTTGATTGTAGAAGCAAATCCCTAATTCCTAGCCGTAGTCTTCAAGGAATAATCTTCGCGTTTTAATTTTAATTTAATTTAGAGGAGGAAGAAGAAGCCATGTCCATCAAGAATTTGTGCAGCATAAGGTTAGAGAAGAATGGTGTAAAGAGAATGAGGCTAGGAGGTTGTTTATATAGGATTAGGCAGATGAATCTGGACAGAAAACGAGATCAGATACATCAGAATGCACCAGGTTCAAAAACTGGGTTCGGGAGGTCGACCCCCAGGTCGACACTATGGTCGACCACCAGGTCGACCTGGTCCTGGGCGGGAAATTTCCCGCCTAGCCTGTTCTGGGTTTTGAATTCGAATTTTCGAGCTGTTTTTGATTCTGAAAATTCCTGAAACTTCGGAGGGTCATATCTCCCTCATACGTACTCCTATTTTCGAAAACTCGGACTTGTTTCCAAGTAGAATTTCGAGATGAACGCAATGACGCAACTCATTTCCCTTGATTCTTGTTTTAAAAATTAATTCTGCCTTGATTTAGGGTTTTAACATGTTATTAAAATTCGGGTTGTTACAGGCCGATCGGGAGTCCTCTTCTTCCCGGAATCTAATGAACCTCCGTCCTCGGGAGCAGCTCCTGTGATGCAAGAGATATTCTCCTGCACCTTTTCCAGACCCATCTTGCTAACCACGTGACCTTCTATCTCTTCGTCTGCTGTGTTATCCTCCTCCCCTTCTTCCATCTCATTTGCTCGATCTTCTCTAGAACTTTGTCTCGAATGCAGGGATCAATTGAAGTAAAGTTAAATTCCAAAAGTCTTTTATAGTTGTCTGAAAGGTAAGGATGAGGGCATCTTCATAATACTCCATGTCAATATTGTTAAGGTGGACGTTCAATTTTTTTGAAATTCTATCATTGACCTCGCAAATAATTCTCTTCGCAGTGGAAAGCTGATTGTTTATCTTGTCCATCTTGGCAGCATAGTCAGTCTCCAGTTCCGTTTTCTATGCCTTAAGGTCCTCAGCCTGCTTTGTCAACTCCTCTTTAGCCTTCTTCACCTCCTCTAATGAGGTCGTTGACTCCTCATGTTCGTTATCTCCCTCTGTCTTCTCCCGCTGCAAAGCATTCAATTTATCCGACAATACCTTATTCTCCTCCCTTAAAGTATTGACCTCAGCCGCTGAGATGGAAGCTAATCCCCGGGAGACATAATAAGTTTTCATCATCTAAAGAAAAGAAATAGGATAAATTTAAAAAAGAAAAAGAAAAGGGGGGATAGGGGTCTATGTATGTATAATACCAAAAGGAAATCCTTGATTTATTATCTGTAGAAATCTACCGTGTCCAAGGTGCAGAAGTTGAGACAATATTCGCTACTTTAGGGGAAAAAGAGCCAGTTCCACAAGCTTATCAAAATCCAAGGTCGACGAAGGAGGTACGGAATGAGAAACAGGCTGCGAGGAAGACGGTGCTGAAAGATCGAGCCTTCCCACATCTATTTCACTGACAACATCGAAAGGGCCAAGGGTCACTCATGGATTTACCTTTCGGGGAGACTTCTGGGGAAACATCAATATCCACCACCTGTTCAATAGCTATAGCAGAAGGATCAAAAGTCCGCCTTATTTCCGGAATAGAGGCAGTATCTCTTGAGAGGCCAACCGACTCGTCACACTTGGGCTTCTTCGATGGGGGTCAACGACGGGTTGAGCAAGCCTCTTCATAACCTGGTCACTGGCCCGGCTATAAGTAGCAAGGACAGTGGCGTCCTGAGGAACTGAAGGTCCTAAACAAAGAGAAAGATGAATTAGAAAATGCAACCACCAGAAAACAGGAGAAAGAATGATAGATGTTGCTGAGACAAATTAATAAATCCTATCTAAAACACCTTGATGGATGGCATAGCTTGCATTAAACGAGTCAGAAACCAATAATAATCCCTTGGGACCAAAGAACTGGACGGGAAGTTTCCCTAATATCTTTTGTCCAGGGGGAGTAAACCATACTCGTGAAGTTTATCGATAGTCAGAAGGGACGACCTGCATATGTGCTCCACCGGTGCATTGGAAACAACATTAACCAGTAGAGCCTCCTCTGGAGATAAAATCACATATTTGGATGGGGGTTCTGCGATAAGGGGAAGGCTCAAGTAAAAAAAAAAACCCACAACTATAAGACATTTTCTTTCTAAAGGCAAGAGACCTACCGTCATCAATAAATTGTCCTGATATGCCGGGAGGACATTGAACGAGGAAGTATTGATCCTTCCATGATCTAGTTTTGTTAATGCCGTCAGTAATTAGCCTCTTCACAGGGTTAGCCCTCCAGATCGGCGATTCTGAAGTCTTGGAGAACCGGATCATATGATGGATAAGTTTGGGGCTTAAAGAATCCTGGCCCGAAGCAAGCGCCAGAGCCTCCAAGTAGAAAAGATCGTGTATGGGTTAGGCGAAAGCTAAATAGGAGCGATTTTTAAATAAACCAAAAGCTTGTATAGAAAGGGCGGGAAAGGAAGAAAACCTCCATGCCAGATGTGAATAGTTGAATACGTAAAGAACCCTTCTGGAGGATTCTTGAGAAATTTTGGAGAAGCAACTGTCATAGCGTCCATACCTACTATGCCAAAGTTATCTAATATGGTGTCCATAGATTGTTGAGATACGATTAAGGATGGCTTGGGCACGAATGCCTTCTCGGGACGGGAGACCTTGGAATCTCTGGTCTTCACCTTAGCAGGGATTTTGTGAGACATGATTCTACCAGGTAAAATCATTCCATAACAATGCGATTAGTATGCATATCTCTTACACAAATACTCATATCACTATCAAACATTGTTGAGTACCATTACGTCTCGTATAACACAAAGGTCGGTTAGGCGGAAACCTAAATCAAACTCAAATAGGGGGTGTGAGAAAGATTATATCTTTTACACCTTGGAAAACATATGACTAAGCCAAACATAATCACCCTAGAAACCTAGGCAAACCAATGCAATTAATAAAGGGAAATCAGCCCTAATAACATTAGAATCATTTCCGCAATGGCAGTAAGGTTGACGCCCGAACCTATTATATGAACAACATAGTCCTAACCAACTTTCCTATTAATGTTGACGCATTATTAGGATTGCGATTCATATAATAAGTAAAAATATTCACCAATAATCGGATTTGTACCTTCAAAAGTGGGAGAATTTGAGCGTATTTTTCGGAGAGCAACAATCTTGTTCAAGGATTTAATTTGCTGGTAAAAGACGGGAACGAGGGGGAAGGAGAGTTTATGTTCAAATTTCAAGATTAATCTAGGTCGAACAAGTAAAAACCAATCAACGCTTCTGATCGAGGGAGATCAAAAGGCCTTGAAGTGACATTTCAGGAAAGACAAAAAAACATTGACTTGAAAAGTTGAAAACGCCCCTTCACTAGGGAGGGAAATTTACTACGAAAATTTAATAGTAAAGTGAGCTAGCGGTGAAGGGGTATCGGATGACCGAAAGCTCACCGAAGGCTCAACATAAAGTGGGGCCAAGCATTAGTAAGAGCTAAGAGTAGGAAGAAATAACCCGAAAAACTGAATCAACCGAAAATCTCCTAGGGGGAGGGATCGTGAAAGCAGTGAGATATAACCGGCGGGATATGTCCGTCTGGGTCAATCCGACAAGATCCCTCCGACAGTGTCGGTCCAACAGAAGATTCTATGACAAAGAGTTATCCTAATCCGAAACCAAGAAAGTTAAAAGCAATAAACCCGTCGGGTGAAGCTCAAATGAATCTTCGGTAATGACCCGCTTAAATACATAAACACCTGAAGGCGAGGGCATAGAAGGTACTAAACCAAGAGAACGCAAGGATCACCCAGAACCAACTTCCTGAGCATCTGCCGTACAAATACCGAAAGGCCACATCCACAAATAAACAGAAGTGACACCAGAAACCACCCTCTGAGAATATAGGCTACCACAAAAGCTCCGCTGAAGGGCTAACTGGGACCCAAGCAGAGATACAGGCAACCTGTACTGATTTACCTAGTACTGGAACCCACAACGGTTTCGAATTGGCAGTTGTCAACATGCATCATGAGGGCAGGCCCCTCTAAGTATTCACGATAAAGACGAAGGCCTACGTCCAAAAGCCTACATTCAGGAGCTGTTACCAAAGGCTCAATTACCATCCGAAGACCGTAACTAATACTCCAAGGACGGCTGGAAGCCAAGCGCTCAAAACAAGGAAAAAGTGACCAGCAAAGGCCCCTACAAGCCCAATAGCCTACCAACAGAAGGAGCCCTGAACCACTATAAATAAGACCCCATGGGTCACATTTAGGGGGATCAATGTTTTTTCTTTATATTTGTACTCTTAAAAAGAAGCTTGGCGCTGAGATTAACCCGAGGATTCTCCCTATTACACCTATGTACTCCCAATGAAAGTCTAATAAAAAGGGATCTTCTTATAAGAAAATTTGTCTGTAAGTTTATACAATTATTTTCCAATCATCACTGTTGCAGATTATTGTTCATTCTCCAGATAAGAACGGATTCCCATCCATACATGTTCTCGAATAGGAGAATATACCTCCGTCTTCAAGTTCAAATCCATTCTGATAGTACTTGGCGATCCCACACCTCCAAGCTTTGATATCTAGGGTGGTAACCCGATTTAACCTAAAAATAGCCAATCCACCTATTTCTCCTTTGGATCTGTTCCTACTGACCCATCTCCGGTGTTAACGAAAAATATCATTAACAATTTATATATATATATATATATATATATATATATTTACGTACCAGGCCTCTCACATTAAGTTGACAACTTGTGGATGCTGGATTTGCTGGTTGGTTCTGGGTAGACTTCTATCACAAGTTAACTTAACCTCGTGCCTTAGTACATTTATGCATTAGACCTTTCGCATTAAGGTGATAACCTGTGGTTGCTGGATTTGTCGGTCGGTTCCGTGCAGGTTTATACCTCAAGTTGATCTTAACCTCGTTTCTAAATGTGGTTATAATTCGAATTCCCTAATTTGGGGTTTACAAAATTTATCCTAATTATATTAGGAATTGTAACCATTTCCCTATCACATTTATTTTCCCCAATCAATATTGCTTACAAATTGTTATTTATTTTTATGTGATCCTATTTATAACAATTAATTATATTCATTACAACAAATGGTCACCATAAACATATTAATTCAATATGGATTATATTTACATAGAATTCCATAATTGAACCTTATCCGAACATTCAACATTCCACACAATGTATATTTTTCCATTTTACGCTGATTTGGACGGATAATATGTATATATTTATATTTATTTTTCGTACAGTCAACGAAGTTATTTTTTTATTTCTATTATTTTAACATAATTGATTTGGTTTAATGAACAACCAAACATTCCTTTTTATATCCAATCTTGCAAAAAGGTTTCAAATCTTACAAAAAGACTTTCAGCCGTAATCATTGTAAATCGTGCCTAATTAATGAAATTGGCCTATTTCAAAATCACAAGAAATATATGTAAATATATAATTTGGAATAGCTGATGAAAATTACGCACAAATATATTTATTTATATTTATACGTACATTTGCACCACTTTTCCCTTTTTTGATCTTTTTTATCTCACCTCTTGTGATTTCAAAATAATGCCTTTTTATGAAAAAGGAGGAAAACGAAACATTTACAACAATTAAGCAAAAACCCAACAATATGGAGTACAAACAGGCATATTTGTTTAAACATTACAATCACATAATATACGAATTTCAACTTTTTACCCAAATTCACATATTTTATTTTTTAACACTGAACTAAGGATGTGGAACATAACTACATCTAATTGGTGTTAAATGGGATTGATGTCCAGATTCAAAGTGTTATGCAACGTATACAACATATTTCATGTCATAACTGTAGAAACATGTATGAACAAGTTTAAGAATCCTACAATTTACATTGTATGTAGCCACGACTTATAGTTCACAAGTTTTAACAACATTTATAATCAAATCTGATGATTATCAATAAATTCTCAATACTTAAATAAACAGATTTGACAGGGAATAGGCATAAAAACATAGATTCACTTCAAACGAAATAGATAAATATTAAACCATATTCGTAAATTTCCCACCCACCTTATAGCCTCCAAAATCAAAGTTTGAACCCTTTTAGGCCTATAATCCCCAAATTATTATAAATCTACAATTTATCTGGAAAGCGGAAAATTCCAGATCTATAGAAATGTAAGAAAATAGGAAAAGATGGGAGAATATGATTTGGAGCATCAATTTGCATTCTTTTCCATTTGATCAGCTTATCCTCTCAATTTCATATGAATTAGATTTGATTTTTTATGTATGAATATATTTTTATTTTAGAAATTATGTTTGGAAAGGGAGAAAAATGCCAGAGCTCCGCTGCCACTGCAGATTTAGATGAAAAAGAATGAGGCCTTACCCGTTTATTTATAGGGGTGAAAATGGCCCAGGACCGTCGGATTAGTTTTAAGTTGTATCTGTCCATTCGTTATAATAATGTAATAAACCAAACCCTAAAGTCGTAGCTGTCACTGGGTGATCTGACGCCCAGTAGGTCGGTCAACCCCTATGGTCGACTACCTGGGCATCATATTTCCCAAGTCGGCTTGGTCAAATAAGGTAAATTATAATTATTAATTTTAGTTTATTTATTTCTCGTCCATTTTCGTATTTCGTCCGTAACTTTTTCATACGAACTCTGTTCACGAAATTCCAAACATGAAAGTTGATCAGAATTCTGAGACGAACACATCAGTTAAAGTTTTGTCGTTAAATTCCATTGTTTGCAAAATTCCTATTCTCGATATTCTAATTAGATAAATATTTATTGTCAAAATTCCGGGTTGATACATTCTTTCCCCCTAAAAAGGAATTTGGTCCCGAAATTCTGGCACTTAGTTACCCTATCTTACACAACCAATTTGTGTACATCCACTTTGCAACCATGTGTATATGTGCATGGTGTACGTAATGCATTTCAACCATAAAATATGCATGCAAGATGATTCTAAATTGGCCCCTCTATATGTATGCATTAAGATTTTTTTTAAATACTTTTGAAAACGTGATGTAAAACGTCGTAAATATAGTGGCAGATCTATATGAATTCAAATTTTGAAAAATTCTTTTTCATCCATAACCCTCACACAACTATAAATAGAAATGTGAAGCAACCAATTTGGCATCCAAATCCTACCATTCAAAACGTCACGCAATCTAATCGTTTTTATTTAATTTCTCCTAAGCTGGAAAATGGAAATCAAAGCGAAAAACTTTAACATTTTTTCCTGCTTACAAATATTCCATTTCCCGCCCTGTAGTGGAGTTTTCACCTTAGTTACCCAAAATACTCCAAAATTTTCCATTTGTAGACTGTAAAGGAGGTTTAAAGCAAGCTCCAAATCTTAAATTGAGTTAATTAATAGCTCACGTGCATCATTGACAAGGTATGGAAACAACGTTTCCAGGACTAAAACATCCTTTTTCTTATTGTCGTTAACATTTATATCGTACCGTCAGTCCTATTGCACCGCTAAAACGTGCACATAAAACATCCAAAAATCTTTTTTACGCTATTTATGTGACAAAAAATCAAAAAAATTCACAAAAATAAATCTTCGCTTAAAAATTATCATGTTTATTTTGAAATTTTCATTTCAAAACCGTTTCACTTTCCTATAAAAATAAAAAAATGATAAAAATGCTTTTTTTTCAAACAACATTTTCCAAAAAGTTCAAAAATGTATTTTGTGCAAATTTATATGTTCAAGTCACATGTCGACGAAGAAGGAAGTCAGTTACGCCAAAAATGCGAAGACTGAAATCACATAAAAGATGAAAATAAATTTTAGTTTTAACAAGGAACAGTGGTTTATTTATTTATATACCCATGATGTAGAACCGGTCCTTTACTAAAATTTATCCAACACATAATTCTATTCTTTCCAGCTTTAGGACAACTGTTAGCTTAGATTAAAAAAATGAGATTTCATTCAAACATGCATGCCTGAATGACATAAATATCTCTAAACATGGAAATCTCATTAATATAAGTTATGCGATTTAAACAACACTAACAGTTACAAGCACGAATCACAACAAAGGCAGCAACCCATGCTGGAAAGGGAAAACAACAAAGATGACGACAAAACAATAGCACCGAAACTCCCAAAACAATAGCTAGAATCAACGAAATGTCTTGCTCCGCGGCCGGAGCTCAAACCAATTTTTATGATCTTTAATTAACCATATCATGGTAGTAAAAATGCTCAATTTCGTGTTGGAAATACTGTTGATGTTATTGGAGGTTTCTACATTACCTCTCTGCTAAGAGAGAATTTATGATGAGAAAATAAACCTACCACAAAACTATTTCTCTTGGAAATCCACCTAATACTGTCTAGAGACAAAATGGATAGGAGAAATTATAGAAAGTAACCCTATGAGATAACACACAAGAACAACAAGCTAAATCAAATATGATGCGGCACTAGATGACGGTTACGCCATCGATCAATCAAAAGATTAATTTATGCATGATGAGACATAGTCTTAACTTCCCATTTATAGAACGATGTGCTAAATGGGTCACACGTCATCATGGGTAGTTTCGAGAATGGATTCTTAAACACAAAAACCGACATCACTAAAAAGAGATTTGCTGCAAAATCTCCCAAGCCGGTCAAACAAAAGATCATTCAAGTCCACGCAGGACACAGATTCCTCTAAAATCTCTTATAGATTCTTCTTAGAAAAACCATCCAAAAGATAGCTTAATCTTCATCTCCGAAACGACGATCGCCATTGAAAGAATCTATTCTAACAAGGTATAACAAGGCAGATGCAGCACAAACAACAACCTATTTTAAGATATTGAAGCAACTGGCCGGTGCAAGTCCAACTGCCTCAACAAATTTTCTTAGCCCTAAAGTGTTGAATATTTTTGCTCATTCCGATCCAACCAAATGATCTCTACCTAAGGAGGAAACTTAAATGGTGTGAGTAGGATCGAATATTGTAACTAGGTATTTTAGGCCAAGAAATGGTCGAAGAGAAAAAATTAGATCTTGGAGTACAAGTGAGGCAAGATCTAATGCGCAAACAGGCGTAAAAAGGAGGAGGCGAGGCGGTGACAAAGAAAGAGAAGAAGAATACAGATATGGTTTGGCTAGATGACGAAGGAAGGACTAAAGAAGGAATTAAAAGGGTAATTTAAACACAACTTTCATGGTTGAATCCTAGGACCAAGTTGTACCAAAACTCATCGACTAGTTGACCATTCTTGCATAATGCTAAACGATCAACTATTAATTGGTTATGGACAAGTATTGAACCTTGACTTACAAGGACGGATTAAAATATTAATCGTCCCGCGTTATCTTTTAAGTTTTGATGCAATCTGAAAAATAATTATCCTCATCACTGCAGTAATTAACGACCGTAATTAAACTCTGAACAAACTCCAAGGATTTATAGTCTCAACAACGATGCTGCAACTCCACAATGAACAAATGAATTCCAAAAATAATTCATCTAGAAGTTCGTAATGTAAATTAAAACAAAATTTCCCCTTGCCTAGCTGACAACAAACAAAAGATTCACAAAATCAAATACCCCAAAAATCAAGATGAAGGATTTTCCTTAGCCTTCTTGAAGAAAAATTTAAAACTTTTCAAAAATGGAGTTTATTATAAACTAACGGTTTTGTATTTTATAAATCCATTTTATTATTATTATTATTTATATCCTAGTTTTATGCTTCAAACTGGAAAACCTTTTCGTGTTCAAAAACATTAGAGCTTAAATTTTTTTAGATTAATTTTGATAATTTTAATAAATATCCAATATATTATAGGAAAATGGATACTAGAAATCATAAGGAATGGATATTTATTATTCTTAAGTTTTAGTGGTATATTCCTTCTCATTCCTAACTCCTTTCTTCCTACCAATCGATTTACATTTATTAAAACTACCAAATGGCCCTACAAATTTTGAAACACGAATAGATTAAAATTTTGAAAACCATATCCTTACAAGCTATTTTCCGAAACCGTATTTAAAAATCGATGAAATCCATTTTTGTTTTTCAAATAGTTTTAAAATAAAATTTCCTCGAATACAAGGCCAAGAACCCAATTGAATGCTTCAATAAAGGTAGATTCAGAATTTCAACAAAGTAACAAATTGATATACCTCGTAATTATATTTCAGAAATAGATATGAAATATTAACGTGGGCTTTTCCCATTTTGGATTGAGTAATGGTCTTAACCGGAACTACCAACGAAACCAAACCAGGAATTATGACTATCTCGGTTGTAGCTAGAATTTTATATTAATATATATTATTCTAGTTTCCAAACTCGAATCAACGGAATTCACTATATGTCGTCCTTATGCTCTTCGCGACAAGATTGCCAACGTACTATGGGGTAAGACAAAATTGGCTAGGAACCCAAACTCAACATATTTCAACTCTTAGTCGTTCAAAGGAAGTTTTATATAATTGGGCCCGCAACTAATTTCATTATCGAAATAAATTAAAGTCGAGTATGAAAGACGAAGAAAAACAGAAAAGAAAATCAAATTACTTTATCTCACAAGTCCTAATTTAACTAATTCCTCTAATTGTTTAACTAAGCTCCGATACCAAATGTAGCACCCCACACTTTTCAACGCCTAAATTTCGACAAAAAACGAAACTTGAACACATCCAAGCATGGAGTATGTATTCTGGTACCTGCAATAAATGAGCATGAGCATAATCAGAGTACGATAAAAGATAACTCACAGAGGAAACAGAATAGGATAACTATTATTAATTTAAGTAACTACCTCTTTCGAAGAAAGTCACTTCGCCTACACCGAGAATGAGAACTGAAAGCCAAACATAATCATCTGCGAGAACTCGACCTTCTCTAAGAAACCTGGGAGGTTGTAATAAGGAAGGAGGTAAGAACAACAAGTTCTGGTGACTACGAAATGTAAAATACAAACTATAATACACAGATGTATCCCGTTTGGTTCTACCCAAGCTGTATTCCTATCAAGGTTAGTGATTCTGGGCTAACCTTGTAAATGATTAGACACGACTTTACTACTCTTTCCAAAGTAGTATTCCCATATTATAATACCGAGATAGGACATTTACAAATATTTTTGTGAAGCCTTTATACCAAAGCTTAGCTGGTTACAATGTAGAGATTAGACCCCTAATTACGAAGTTTCTATAACCATATACTTTCACTCACTTATCTTTAATCATTTACTGCCTCACTATCAATGATAGATAGGGTGGATTCTTCCTGATCGCTTAAGACCCTAGGCTGACCGATTGGTCACTTCTTATTTCTCGATAATTTACTTAACATGAACATGAATTGGAGGGCACTAGCTACAAGCCCTACTAGTTAAGGGTTCTGTCATTCACGCATATACCCTTGCCTCGTATAAGGTGAGAGATGGTATTTTATCATCCTTTATACTTACTAACTGACCTTATTAGATAACCTCCTTACTCGCTTATTACTTCCCATAGGATAGGTAGCCATATCTGATGTTCTAGTTTGCAGGTTTGGGTAGGCATTACACACTTGCCATTTAAGATCACTAAACTGAAAGTCCTATTCTCAGGTGGACTCTTCAGCCCTAGCCGCTTAAGACCCAGGAAGAGAACTATACTCGAAGGTTATTGGTACGTACCGCATTAGCCTTCTACACCTTTCCCTATTTGGGATAAGGTGGGCTACGTTATTTAGTCATTCCCGTTTAGTCCCTCTACACGGAAATGCTATACTTACACGATTTATTTTCGTCACGGGTTTATATGGTTAATAAAACCTTACATTATTAACCTACTATGTCCAACTATATTTTATATTATGAGTTCTATTTTCATTAGTATAAATAAGGAAGGTTATATCCCCTTTTCCCTAGGATATTTATTTGATTTCTTCCCTAATTTGGACTTAGTATTTAAACGACAATCATAAACTCCCTTATGACACCCATTTCCTTTTATTTCTATTTTTAATTGCCTTTTATGACCATAATGGACATATTTTCTTAAGGTAACTATTCATCAGTCCCAAGGTATTTATTTGTTGTACCCCAATAGACAATTACTATTCTTATTTATTTATTGGTTGACTGTTATACATACATACATACATATATATTTATTTACGTACCAAGCCTCTTACATTAAGTTGACAACTTGTGGATGCTGGATTTGCTGGTTGGTTCCGGGAAGACTTCTACCACAAGTTAACTTAACCTTGTGCCTTAGTACATTTATGCATTAGACGCCTCACAGTAAGCTGACCACCTGTGGTTGCTGGATTTGCCGGTCGGTTCCGTGCAGTCTTACACCACAAGTTGATCTTAACCTCGTGTCTAAATGCAATTATAATTCAAATTCCCTAATTTGGGGTTTACAACATTTATCCTAATTATGTTAGGAATTGTAACCATTTCCCTATCACATTTATTTTCCCTAATCAATATTGGTTACAAATTGTTATTTATTTATTTGCGATCCTATTTATAGCAATTAATTATATTCATAGCTACAAATGGTCACCATAAATGTATTAATTCAATATGGATTATATTTACATACAATTCCATAATTGAACCTTATCCAAACATTCAATATTCCATACAATGTATATTTTGCCGTTTTACGCTGATTTGGACGGATAATATGTATATATTTATGTTTTCGTGTGGTCAACGAAGTTATTTTTTTATTTCTATTATTTTAACTTAATTTATTTAGTTTAATCAACAACCAAACAGTCCTTTTTATATCCAATCTTGCAAAAAGGTTTCAAATCTTACAAAAAGACTTTCAGTCGTAATCATTATAAATCGCGCCTAATTAATAAAACTGGCCTATTTCAAAATCACAAGAAATATATGTAAATATATAATTTGGAATAGCTGATGAAAATTACGCACAGATATATTTATTTATATTTATACGTACATTTGCATCACTTTTCCCTTTTTTGATCTTTTTTATCTCACCTCTTGTGATTTCAAAATAATGCCTTTTTATGAAAAAGGGGAAAACGACACATTCACAACAATTAAGCAAAAACCCAACTATATGAAATACAAATAGGCATATTTTTTTAAACATTACAATCACATAATTTACCAATTTCATCTTTTTATCCAAATTCACTTATTTTATTTTTCAACGCCGAACTAAAGATCTGGAACGTAAGCACATCTAATTGGTGTTAAATGGGACTGATGTCCAGACTCAAAGTGTTATGCAACATATACAACATATTTCATGACATAACTATAGGAACATGTATGAACAAGTTTAAGAATCCTACAATTTACATTGTATATAGCCACGACTTATAATTCACAAGTTTTAACCACATTTATAATTAGATATATTGGTTATCAACAAATTCTCAATACTTAAATAAAGAGATCTAATAGGGAATAGGCATAAAAACATAGATTTATTTTAAATGAAATAGATAAGTTATTAAACCATATTCATAAATTTCCCACTCACCTTATAGCCTTCAAAATCAAAGTTTGAACCCTTTTAGACCTACAGTCCCCAAATTCTTATAAATCTACAATTTATCTAGAAAGGGGAAAATTCGAGATTTGTAGAAATGTAAGAAAACAGGAAAAGAGGGGAGAATATGATTTGGAGCATCAATTTGTATTCTTTTCCGTTTAATCTGCTTATCCTCTTAATTTCATATGAATTGGATTTGATTTGTTATGTATGAATATATTTTTATTTTAGAAATAAGGTTTGGAGAGGGAGAAAAAAGGCAGAGCTCCGCTGCCACTGCAGATTTAGATGAAAAAGAATGATGCCTTAGCCCTTTATTTATAGGGGTGAAAATGGCCAAGGATCGTCTGATTAGTTTTAAGTTATATTCGTCCATTCATTATAATAATATAATAAACCAAACCCTAAAGTCCTAGCCGTCACTAGGCGAACTTACGCCCAGTAGGTCGACCGTGGCAGTCGACCCCTACGGTCGACAGCCTGGACATTAGATTGCCCAAGTCGGCTTGGTTAAATAAGATAAATTATAATTATAAATTCTGGTTTATTTATTTTCCATCCATTTTCGTATTTCGTCCGTAACTTTTTCATACGGACTCCATTCACGAAATTCCAAATATGAAAGTTGATCAGAATTCCGAGACGAACGCATTGGTTTAAGTTTCATGGTAAAATTCCATTGTTTACAAAAATTCATATTTTTGAGATTTTAATTAAATAAATATTTTATTGTCAAAATTCTGGGTTGTTACAAGGTGAGTCTTTTATTGGGCCCGATATGAAGAAGTGTGTGGCTAAGTATGCAACTATATGTGGGACTTGCCAAAGAGTGAAAGTTAGATAAAAGAAGTTTCATGGTCTACTTCAGCCTTTGGATATACCATTGTGGAAGTGCGAAAGCATTTCTATGGATTTTGTTGACCGGTTGCCTAGATCGAGGATGGGAAACACCAACATTTGGGTCATCGTAGATCGATTAACTTAGAGTGCCCATTTCCTGCCAGTTAAAAGTAAGATGATGGTCGCGTAGCTGGTTTCTTTGTGCATTTGAGAGATTGTTAGAATACATGGTATTCCTTGAGCATCATGAGCGATAGAGATCCGATTTTTACTAGTGATTTTTGGAGGAGCATGCAAGAAGCTTTTGGAATGCAACTCGGGTTAAGTACAGCTTATCACCTTCAGACAGATTGACAAACTAAGAGGATGAATAGGATTTTGGAAGCCTTACTAAGGATGTGCATTTTAGACTTTGAGGGAACCTAGGAGGGTCATTTACCCCTCGTCGAATTCACGTATAATAATAGCTTTTAATCCAATATTAGCATGGCACCTTTCGAGGCCTTGTACGTATGGCCTTGTAGATCTTTGATGTGTTGGTGGGTATAATGACTTAGGGATAGTTAATGAAAGAAATTTGAAGGTGAGATAAGAAAGAAAGAAATATTAGAATAGAAGAAGAACAACAACAACACAACATAATCAGAGTCTCATATCGCAGTGGAACAAAATATAATATAGAAATAAAACTTTATTGAGAGCTTTGAAGTAAAAACTTACAATCATTAGAGTACATCAATACATCTGGATAGTTATAATAATCTTTCCTCATATACAACACACAACAAAACACACACTAGATATATACTTATGAACACCTCCAACACGTCTTCTAAAATCCATATCATCTTAACCTGACCCTAAAAACCTGGTTTAACCCGAGCATTTACAAACAACGAATCAGTCCGGTGAAACAAAGTGAGAAAACTCGCTAAGTTTATAATATCATCCAGCTTGATTTTAAAGTCAAAATGTTTCTTTTCAAAAGAAAAAGGTAATCGTAAGACCAATCCACCCATAAACACAGACGTTTTTTTACCTTACGATAACCCAAAGTAATTTGAAATCATATCTTCTTATTATATTATAATAATGTCTAAGTATAAATAAATATCAATCTAGTGGAACGGTTGCATCTCATGCTCCACATATATAGTTTATAATCAAAACCATGGGCTCTTGTTGGGGATTAGATTCCGACTATGTCAAGGTATGGAACAACCTGCTGATAGTGTATCTCTAGAGGGGAATACACTGGGTTCAATAAGAACATCTTGCAACTCGGTCACACATGACCGACCACTCTTTTTCTTGAGTGTATCGAATGTATATCACAAACAGTTAGGCTCAAACCATCGTTTCCAGAAAAGGGAGAGCATCGAAATAGATTAAAGAAGGAAATGAATTCTATAGATAGGTAATTATACACCTTACTTGGGAGCGACCCACTTTGCCATGATGCCTGCCTGATTTTTGTCATTTCCCAGTTGAAGAGACTTGAGGTATAGCACTACCTTCAGAACATCACCATTCACTTTGAATGTCACATTGTCAGATCCGCCAAATCACTAATTGATGTCCCAAAAATACTCTGGTCGTTAAGCTAAGAGAAGTGCCCCTCTCCACCACTAACAGAAATATTTCTGTAAAAATCAACGTACGTGATTCTTAAGAAATACTCTGTCATACATTCGTCCATACAAGTCATCCAGGAACAGGATGAACCGAAGGCACCCTCCTACCACATCCCAGGTATCACCCTATAGATCAGTAGCGAGTAGTCATTGAAATCCGTAGATTTCAATCACGATAGGAGTGCAGTATATCTCTGAGAGCGACCCAGAGATTTTTAAGTAATTCTTCCATTTTATGAAGATCCACAATCTTTAATTTTGCTCCATCTTGATCAGCATCTGATATCTTCTGCATTTCGTATTTGCTGATAGTAATGGTATTCGAATATAATTTCGATCCCAGTCTTTCCGTACCAACAACCGTATAGGCCAGATTTGATAGTCGGTTATTTAAGTACCAAATAAAACAACCTTTCGGTCATAAATTAAAAAGGATTTACTGGTTTAGTACTTAGCATCACTTGGCTTCTTTAATTAAAAATGATTAACAACTGGTGAATTTAAATATCCCAATATTTGGAAACAACATTATTCATTATATATATAACTAGGGAAAACGGTTTAACTTATTATTCGTAAAACAATCATTACGAAATCTTTTTCGTTCCATTACTAGAAAACAATACTCGACAGTTA
Source organism: Allium sativum (assembly GCA_030737875.1). Lineage (NCBI taxonomy): Eukaryota > Viridiplantae > Streptophyta > Magnoliopsida > Asparagales > Amaryllidaceae > Allium > Allium sativum. The sequence goes on from CM060909.1 coordinate 880,786,943, forward strand.
TCTTTTTAAAGTAACTTTTAAATAGACATCTCTTTATTTCCTTCTCATCTCGAAAATATCATTATATTTTCGCAAAACTCATATTTCCGTTTACTTTGCAAACATCATTTTATATTTTACAATCCTTTTATTAGTTGTAAACATTCTCATTACCTATTCATGCATTTCAATACTTCAACCTCAATTAGTCCCTGCCTGTAAATTGGTAAGCGAATAATTTCCTAAGTATCAATCCTAAAGACTGAAATCAACATCAGATTAACACTCAGAAAATCACTCAACTCAACCAATCTCCAGTTAGGTTCCAATCCTTATCTTAACTCCTTATCATCCCAAATTATTCCATTTCTAATCCCTTCAACCATTTCTCGCTTTGAACATCTCGTTTCAAATTCCATTCATCTTACTTAATTTCACTATTAAATATCACCAATTTAAAATCAACATTTTAAATTCACATTCCTCTTATGAACCTTGTTTTTAAACTCTAGATATAAACCCCTTTTTATTTCATTTTCTTTTCACCTAATTCAATTTTTAAGTACACATTTATTTTAAGCTATTATATTCGCTTAAAATCCCCTTTATAACTTCATTCATAAAAACTCGGGTTTTAATACAAACCCTATCATAAACTCTAATACGATTTAATTATATCTCATTAAAAATTCAATCACTAATTAAATGATTTTCATTTACAAAGTAATCTCTTAAGTAAAAATAATATTCTACTTCAACGTTAGCTACGTAAACGTAGTTAACTATTTTATTAACCAAAATAAATAATAAAGTTTCTTTTAAAAAATCCTTATTAAAGTTAAACAACTATTTGTTAAACTATCTCCTTAGATTAATTAAAACAAATTAATCTAATTCCAACTTCAATTAAAATAATTGACTTTAGCCAACTCAAATCATGATTATCTCGTTAATCAATTCCAGTTAGTCCTTCCTTTAAATTAATTAGTAACATAATTAATTTAAGTAATCCCCTTTTAACCATCTTAATTATTCCCACTTTTAACCCTTTGGTTAAATCTCTATTCACCTGCTTATAGTTCTTATTATTATAAGAATCTGCTTTATAAACCAATTTAATAATTTTATAAACTTAAATAGTAATAATAAACATTAATTTACTTTTAATGACCTTCATCTTAAATAATATTTTTCAAAATCACTCCTCAGTTGTAAAATAAATTTTATAACTTCATTTATGTCGATTTACCTGATGGTAAATCAATATTTATAAAACGATTGATTATAAGCCATCTGATGCCAACTACCAAACCAATACCGTCCATTGGTTGAAACACATAACTGTTGAATTTCAGTTCAACAGCCAACAACCAAATCAATCATTTAGTCAGATTGGTTAAACAGTTCATATAATTGAAATATGAAAATAAACAATAAATTTGAGGAATCCCGTTGGAACCCTCCAACTTGTTTTTCCCTGCATCCAAATACATTACTTCAATAATAATAGTCAATTCAATAACCAGATGTAATATTCAATAATAAATAATAGTAATCCAAGCATTTCATATTTTAATTTAATATGTTTATATTATTATAAACGTAACCAACAAGTTAATTTACCTCGTTTGGAAATAATCGTTAAAAATAATGATTAGATTTTGTTTAAAATAAACGAACATTTAAACCAACCAATTCATGCAATATATAAATAATATTCAGCACACAACAAAACATTATCAACCATAGCACACAAAATAAATCCTAACTTATATAAAATGTAAGTTGGTAAAATGAGTGAGTTATACTCACTTTGATTTTGTTTTTTAAACGGTTTGGTTGTAGTTAAATTAAACAGCTATTTAATTTAACTGTACTTTCCTGTCGTCTCCATTCCTGTCCAAACTAGTTCCAGAATGTTTTGTTCTGCACCACGTTCCCAGTGCAATTTGTTTCGTTCGATTCTGTTAGCACGGGAGAGATGTATACAATAATATAAGTTCATGATTATAAATTAATTTATTAATTTCTTAATTAACAACTATTACGTTGATTAATTCAAATAACATAACAGGCCATTTCACTAATCTTCCCACAGGCTCGACTTATTCTTCTTCATTCGAAATATGTCCGACTTGTCCACGGTTTAAATAAAATAATTAATTTTCCTGATTAAGCTAAAATAACGAAGTAATAAATTATAATTACGTTTTTTATTTGCAGTTCGGAAGAAATATGTGGTCTTCAACAAGTTGCATTGTTCGTTTGTTTGTTCTGGAAGTTCCAAACGAAAATACCCTTATCCCAGTTCTTCGTTTCCATGTTGCTTGGTACATGAACCTCGTCACCCACGTTCAAAATTACCCCTCAACAACGCCTGCTTCCTCCAAACATTAGTCCAACATTCTCGTCACGTAAAAACTGGTTCAAATTTCCTACTGCTCCTTTGTTTAAAACTTCTCCACACGTATACTTCCTCTACCTCTCAGCACTTCTCACGCTTCTTCTCCCCACTTCTGTTTTTCTTTCGTTCCCATCTGCCTGCTCCATGCTTCATGAAGGCATTCTAGCTTTGTTCAAATATACTCCATTCCGCTGCCTCTTCACTTGTGAAAACAACGTGCCAGCTTCAAAATGCCTCACTCCATGCACACATTATTCCTCCACAAAGAAAACATGCCAAAACTCATTCCCCGATTCATGCTTCTTGTCCCGGTTCTTTGTTTTCTTCATTCCTACTGTTTATTTCTTCATCCCACGCCATGCTTCATTTGTTCAACTATCCCCCCTAGCCTTCGTTTCTTCAATTTAAAATGCCTGCTTTATATTTTTCTGCCATGTATACTACTACTCACGTACCCACTTTAAAGGCACACACACCGACTTTTTCTTCTTCCCATTCCAAAACCCATGCCCCCTTCCAATACTTCACCGCTAAATCTTTTACCAATGGCCGGAGCACGATCGACCAGCCCCAAATGGCACGCCTTAGTGCTGCAGACTTCTAGCCCAAGTAGCTTCAAACATGGTGCCTTCCATCCCCAGTTATATGTCCTCAACCGCCGTGGGTTTTCAAGACAGTTTTGGTCTCTTTAGTACATTGCAACAAATCGTGGCCGTACAATTTAAAGCTCTCACGGAGTTGAATAAGTTTGTAGTTGAACAAATTTTAATTCGATGTGTGGATTGTAAGATAATTGGGAGGGAGGAGTAGATGAATTTTGATCGTCAAATTTGGGCGTGGCGGCTGAACTTTACTTTGACCACGCAGCACAAAATAATTTAGTGTTCTGAATATGAGTGGAATATATAGGGTGTTAGTTATATTATTATATTATTACATGAAACTTCACGATGAAGTAACGTGACCAAACCGCCAGATACAATCTCCGTTTTCGACGAAAATTGTAATCTTAGCATAAAATAATATCGCGGACACGATGGGACAAGTTTCGTCGAATTCCGACATCATTTGTAAAAATCCCTTTGTAAATCATAAGTGAAAAATCACGCGTTTAAATTTCTTATGAACACAAAATAAACCCAAATAAATTGAAACTTGAAACACTACTAGAATTAATCATTATGGATTCAATAAAATATTTTTTGTTGAAAACAGAGTTCGTTTGCATATCGTTTATTCAATTTTACGCGTAAAACAATGCTATTTTAGGCATCAAAAATACCCAGTCTCCAAAAATAACAAACAATGTACCTATCCTGACTCTAAACGTCAATACAAATTCAACGGAATTCATTTCATAGCTTAATTCGGTCGTTATCTTGAGTTATGATAAAAAATTCTATTAAATCGAATTAAATTATTAAATTAATCACTATAATTCATAAATAATTCCATAGCGACTGTTTGAAAATTTGAATTGGACATATCTCACAACCTATAACATGAAATCTCCATTTTTCTCTTTCATTAGAAAATTATAACCAACAAGATTCAAATGTTTCTTATTTCATAGAGTTTCTGTAACAACCCTATTTTTGAATAACATGTTATAATATAAATCAAGGCAGAATTAAATGTTAAAATCTAAATCAAGAGAAACGGGCTGTGCCATTGCGTTCGTCTCGGAAAAATACGCGAAATAGAGACCGAGTTTTCGAAAAACGGAGTCCGTATGACCAAGTTATGGCCCAATGAAGTTTTCAGAAAATTCCAAGCCCGAAAACAGTTCAAATTCAGATTCGAAGTGCAACCAAGGCAGAATGGGCGGGAATCTTTCCCGCCCAGGCAGGGTCGACACAGGGGTCGACACCCCTGTCGACCACCCCAATGGGTCGACACCCATGTCGACCCAGGGGTCGACCCCCCCTGTCGGACCAGTTTTTCTGGTGCACCATTTTGACAGGTTGGGTCTTGTTCTGGAAGTTTCTAACGAGAGTTGATGGCTCAGATTCGATTTAGGGTTAATCCTATGGCTAAAACTAATCCTAAACTCTATAAATAGACCCTAATACCTAGCCTAAATCATCATAAATCAATCCTACAACTAAACTATGCCAAAATGCTTCTTGATCATGGCCTCCGTCTTCTTCATGAAAGCATGAGTGTCTCAAATCAATCTATGTCATAGAGGAGCCATCTTTCTTAAGTAAAAGAGCCATCTTTCTTTGTCTTTGGGGTTATTCCTTCTTGTTCTCAAGTCTTGAAGTGGAGTTTATCGTCTTTGGTTGCGGATTTGCTAGTGTGGCTTCGTCTCAATCTTATTTTATATTAATTCTAGTCTTCATAGCATTGTAAGCCCTATACTACTCTTAGATTCTAACTATGAAGTTAAATGTTACATGTTGCAAGTTGAGTTTGGGCCTAAGTATGATATGTGCTTTGATCCTATCATGTTATGCATTGATTTACCCTATGCAAGTTTGTAAAGCTATCACCTTGACTTTGTGCATAGAAAGCTATGACCTTTGATTTGGAATGTTGCATTATGCAACATGAGAACTCTCATAACCTTTATGATAACTTGCATATAATTTTATATGCGAGCTTCTAGTCATCATCCTATGTCATTTATGATCATGTTTCACCTATTTGCTTAAGTTGATATTATGCATGTTTTGAGGCCCATGATGTGATATGCAAGCTTATGAACATATTTATGCCTCATATGCCACCATGTTTAACTTGTGGCCAACCTTATTACCTTATGCCCTTTTGTCATGCCTTTGCCAAGTTCCCCCTTTTGATCTATGATGCGAAACGTACATGCGATGGGAATGCGTTGGGTTGGGTAATATTAATGACATGAAACATGATATGACATGAACATTGACTTGTGATTATGTTTGTAAACATAACGATGGACATGACACTTAGAAAACATGAGAATGGCCAACTCGAGGTTGGGTTGAGTTTGTAGCATAAATCTACCCGGAACCGACCGGCTTAACTAGTGGCTACAAACAATAGGACCCAATGTGAGTAGTTGGTCATGTTGTGCTTAAACCCGAGGTTAGACTAGGTTGTGGTGTAAAGCTACCCGGACCCGCCCGGCTTAACTAGTAACCACAACAAGGTCTAATGTGAGAGGTTGGGTGCATTAAATTAATTAATGCCACATGATAGGGTTAAGTCATGAATTACTTGAATACTTAACCAATTAAACACGATGGATTGGTAGGGTTAAGTCATGAATTACTTGAATACTTAACCAATTAAACGCAATGGATTGGTAGGGTTAAGTCATGAACTACTTGAATATACTTAACCAATTAAACCCGATGTATTGATAGGGTTAAGTCATGAACTGCTTGAATACACTTAACCAACTCAATACATGGTTAGGATAGGGTTAACCACATTTAACCCGCTTGAAACCCTAGTTACGTGGTCCTTTTCAGCAGTAACCAACTTCGAAGTATCATGGGTACCCTGGACTAGGCTAGGGTGGGGCACGATTACTGGACTGATTGTAAGAGGCCAAAAGAGACGGCTGATGGGTGCACCGGTTGTTCAGGCGGACCATGGTCGTGCACATTAAGTCCGGAGTTGAACATGGGCACCAGTAGGTTTAGACTGTGCGTGCTTGAATTGTGTCTGTGGTTTACACCTTAGGGCAGGATACACCCTGGGGTGGACCTATCACAGTTAACTACATTCCACGATTAAGTTGTATGACACCGATACACGACGAGTTAGGCTTATAGGGAGCCAATCGACTAGACCGAGTAGTTGGACCTCGATTTAGGTCATCTCATGATGTGGGCCAGCTTTGGGCCAAGGGATCATTTCTTGATTATACTTGACATGAATTGGAATACTAGTACACACCTGGTGCAACTTAACCTTGTATATGCGATGCCACACTTGATCTATCTTGTTAACTTTTTACCATGCCAGTTATCACCCTATATCTCATCCCTGTTTACATGTTCAGTTAACTTTACTAGTTGTTATACTAATAGTAGGTAGGACTTACCAGTCTTTTTGACTGACCCGTTTTCTTTCGCCTCTTTTCTTCCGTTCCCCCCCCAGGTTTGCAGGGTGGGAACACTGTTACCTAGCTTGGATCTTTAGCTGCTTTTCTGGATAGCTCATGTACGGTTTGGACTTGAGCACGCTATGGCTTTATTCTACCTTGGGGATAGTTACTTTATGATGTTATTTCCAGTTTTTAGTTGATGTTTCTAGACTATGTTTTGTGGAAAATAATGACCAAGTACTTTGATGTAACTTGACTATGGTTTTGAAATGTTAGTTTTATCCGCTGCTTTATTTACTCTGTTTTTACTTATATGTTCTGTCTTGTGATATCTGCATGCATGTTTACCTCGTTTAACGCCCCTCCAAAGCTAGTGCCCTTGCAAGAGTGGTATTGGCGGAGGTGGGGTGTTACATTTGGTATCAGAGCCAGGTTTACAAGATTTGAGCAAAAGGTTTTTAAAACTTACCTTTTGAAAAACTATTTTCAAAACCAATTAAGTATTTTCCAAGAAAAGTCTAGTTTATTTTAAAAAGGCTATTCCCCAAAAGCCATTAGCACTATCCTTCATTTCTTCGTTCTGAATCTATCTATCTTTTTCTTCGTTTCAGTATGGCTGATCTTAACCTTCCCGAGGGAGTGACCATTCCCGGATGGTTCCGGAGGTACTTGGAAGCTAGGGCCAACGATGTGGGCCCAGCAAACACCCCCACCGTAACTGAGGTTCCTCCTCCTCAGAATCCACAAGCAGATTTCGCAAAGGTTTGCAAAGACTTTAAGGCGATGGGTGGCAAAAATTTTATTGGGACGGAGACTTTTGTGGAGGCAAGGAATTGGTTGAAAGAAACTGAAGATCTTTTCGCTATCTTTGATGTGGAAGACCGTAGAAAGGTTTTATTGGCAGCATGGCTATTAAAAGAAGAAGCTGCTTATTGGTGGGAGGTCACCAATGCTACTAGACCTATAGAGACTTGGGCCGACTTTAGGACGAGATTTGGGCTTAAGTTTCTATCATCAACTGAGGCGAATATGCAATTGGAGAAGTTTATATCTTTGAAGCAAGGGGACATGACAGTGAGGGAGTATGTGAATAAGTTTAATCAGCTTGCTCGATTTGGTTTGGACATGGTTAATACTCCCCAGAAGAAGGCTTTACGCTTTGCACGAGGGTTGAATGAGCCATTACAAGGTTTAGCCATATCTCATATACCCATGGGGGCCACTTTTGAAGGCCTAGTGGACATGACATTGCTTCAAGGAGACGATAAGAATGGCAAGAAGGAAGTCAAGACTAATGAGACTCAAGCCAAGAAGACAGACTCCAAGTGGGGAGGAAATCAGAGCAATCAGAACAACAAGAACAACAAGGGCAACAAGGCCAAGGCAAAGGACCCAAGAAAATGCAACTACTGTGGGATTGTTGGGCACATAGCCAAGGATTGCAGAAAGAAGAAGAGGAAGTTGGGTGAATGCTTTCACTGTGGAGAGCCTGGACATCTTAGCAAGGATTGCCCCAAGAAGCAAGGACAAGGGCAAGGGCATAATCAGCGTGCAGGACCTTCTGGAGGGCAAGTGCATGCCCTCAACACTGCTCCAGTTCAGGACCGAGGTAGTATTTCTGTAGAAAGCCTTGTTTATATTTCTGATTATCCTGTTCGTACCTTATTTGATTCTGGCGCATCGCATAGTTTTATTTCTTCTAACATTGTTGAAAGTTTGCACCTAAGTACTAGTCTAGTTGAGGATCCCGTCAGTGTTTCAAATCCAATTGGGGGTTCCGCCCATCTATCTATGATTTGTGTGGATTTGAAGATTTCTATCTTGACCATAGAATTCACGTGTAATGCTTATGTTCTCGGGTTCATGGGATACGGGTTAATTTTGGGCGTGGATTGGTTGTCCAGTTATGGAGCCATCCTCGATTGTGAGCATAGGGTGGTGAGGCTCATAACTCGCATCGGTAATACCCTAGAAATTTCTTGTAACCCTAGAGGTCCCGTCATGTTATGTTATCTTGAATCTCTTGACTCGTCCATCGATGATCTGCAATCTGTAAGGGTGGTTCGAGAATATCCTGATGTCTTTGAAGAAGTTAAGGGGTTACCCCCTAAACGAGAGATAGATTTCCGCATTTATCTAGTCGATAATGCCAAGCCAGTATCATTGCCCGTTAGGCACATGGCCCCACGAGAAAGAAGAGAGCTCAGTAAGCAAATCAAGGAGTTGCTTGAGAAGAATTTTATTAGGCGAAGCATTTCTGAATGGGGTGCTCTGGTGGTATTCGCTACTAAGGCGGATGGTTCGCTTCGTCTATGTGTTGATTATCGAGAGTTGAACAAGCTGACAAAGAAGAATAGGCACCCGTTACCCAGGATAGACGACCTCTTTGACCAGCTTGTTGGTGCTTCTGTTTTCTCTCAGCTCGATTTAGCCACCGGATTCCATCAGCTTAGAGTGGCTGAGGATAGTATTGATAAGACTGCGTTTAGGACTCCAGATGGATTCTTTGAATGGCTTGTCATGCCATTCGGTTTGACTAATGCACCCGCCTACTTCGTAGACTTGATGAGTAGGGTGTTCAGGGAGTTCCTTAACAAGTTCGTGGTTGTCTTCGTGGATGATATTCTGATCTTCTCAAAGGATGAGGAAGAACATGCCAGACATCTCAAGGAAGTGATGGATACGCTTAGAGCGCATCAGTTGAAAGCCAAGTTCTCCAAATGCCATTTTTGGAGAAGGGAAGTTCGGTTTCTTGGACATATAGTTTCTAAGCAAGGCATAGCGGTGGATCCCGCGAAAGTGGTTGTGGTTCAAGACTGGAAGACTCATAGGAATGCAACCGAAGTAAGGAGCTTTCTCAGTCTGGCGGGCTACTATAGGAAGTTCATCAGGGACTTCGCTAAGATTTCGGCCCCTCTTACTAGATTGACGAAGAAGAACTTAGTCTTTGCATGGGACTTAGAGTGTGAGCTTGCTTTTCAAAGGCTCAAGAGAGCCCTTACCACCGCTCCAGTTTTAGCATTACCCGATGGCGGTAAGATGTTTACCGTGTACACCGATGCATGTGGCACGGGGTTAGGTGCTGTTCTGATGCAAGAGGGAAGAGTGATATGTTATGGGGGTAGGCAACTTAAAGTTCATGAGAAGAACTATCCCACTCATGATTTGGAGTTGGCGGCGATCGTCTTTGCACTCAAATCCTGGCACCACTATCTTCTAGGCGAAAGGTTTGAGTTGTATACTGATCACAAGTCGCTCAAATACCTCTTTTCGCAGAAAGATCTGAATCTAAGGCAGCAAAGGTGGATGGAATTCTTGGCATCATATGACTTTGAGATAGCTTATACCCCTGGCAAGGGTAATGTTGTGGCAGATGCACTAAGCAGAAGGAGGTTGACTTTGAGCCCCTTGTTTATTGAGATGAAGAACTTAGAGTTCTTGGCAACCTTTGATTTCACGACGACTGTTGAGTCGACGACGGGTTCATTAGCATCCCTTGAGCTTAGACCCACACTTCTTGATCAAGTTGGGGCTTCCCAGAAAGGAGACCCGCAGATAGTCGAGATCATGGACAAGTTGATTCGTGGTGAGATGTCTAGTCACCTTGCTAGATATTCTATTGATGATAAGGGTTGGCTAAGGCGTGATGGAAGGCTATGCGTTCCACAAGTAGGAGACTTGGTGCATAAAGTTCTCGAAGAAGCACATCACTCGAAGTTAACTATACATCCTGGAGGAGATAAGATGTATAGAGATATGAAGCGCATTTTCTTTTGGGCTGGAATGAAGAAGGATGTGGCAGAGTATGTTTCAAAATGCATGGTGTGCCAACAAGTGAAAGCCGAGTCAAAGAAACCAGGTGGGCTATTACATCCATTGGAGGTCCCGCAGTGGAAGTGGGTGAGTATTTCTATGGATTTTGTGGATGGATTGCCTAGGTCAAGGAAAGGGAACACGAGCATATGGGTCATAGTTGATAGACTTACGAAGAGTGCTCATTTCATTCCTGTAAAGAGCAAGAGGACCGCATCATGGCTAGCATCTATTTATCTTCGGGAGATAGTGTGGTTGCATGGAGTTCCTTCTAGCATAGTTAGCGACCGTGACCCAATTTTCACTAGCCAGTTCTGGAATAGTTTGCAAGAAGCGATGGGTACGCGATTGAATCTGAGTACAGCCTATCACCCCTAGACGGATGGCCAAACCGAAAGGGTGAATAGAGTGCTAGAAGATCTTTTGAGGCTTTGTGTTCTTGACTTTGGTGGTACTTGGGAAGACCACCTTCCTCTTGTAGAGTTTGCTTATAATTATAGCTATCAAGCCAGCATAGGGATGGCACCATTTGAAGCTTTGTATGGGAGGCCGTGTAGGTCACCATCTTGTTGGTGGGAGACAACAGATAGGCTTATACTTGGGCCCGATATGATACGGGACACATCCGAGAAAGTTGAATTGGTGAGAAGACGGATGAAAGCGGCCCAAGATAGACAGAAATCCTATGCTGACAAGCGAAGGGCAGATTCGGAATTCGAAGTGGGAGACATGGTTTTCGTGAAGGTTTCTCCTTTGCGTAATGTGGTACGTTTTGGAGCAGTTGGGAAACTGGCACCAAGGTTCGTAGGACCCTTCCCTATCATAGAGAGAATTGGAACGATGGCCTATAAGGTGGAATTGCCCGAGAAGCTAGCCAGAGTGCATAATGTCTTTCATGTCTCGCATCTCCGAAAGTGCCTACATGAGTCCGCTGAGGTGGTTGAACCAAGCATTCTTGAAGACGTGGAGGTAGAGAAAGAGGTGACCTTGAGGAGAGCTCCGATTCGTATCTTGGGAATAGAGATCAAGAAGTTAAGGAATCGAGAAGTCAAATTGGTGAAAGTTCAGTGGAGTGAAGCCGATGAAGATGCAACTTGGGAAACCGAGGAGAAGATGCGTGGGCTTTATCCATTCCTTTTTGAGGGTACATTCTCAATCTCCGTTCTTAATCAGCATATCTTTCTTTTTGCTATCCATGTTTATCCTGTTTATCTTAACCTTGTCATGAGAACCTTAGGTAGAAACCCTTTGGATGAAACATGTATTTGAAACATGTTATGCTTGATGTTTGCAAGTGGTTGCAAGTGTTTGCAAGTGGATACTCGTGGATGCATGATACACATTAGGCACTAAGATCGGCTCACACACTTTCATACCGCATATGCATGAGTGTTTATGCTTATTCATGGATGAAACTTGTATGCTATCACGTGGATGTTGCATATGGATGAATGTTTGTGCACTCATGTAGAGATTATAAATTATGTTAGGAATTTGCATACATATGGACTCATTTCACTAACATACTTTGCATTAAGGAGGTTTACTGAATCAGTAACCGCCTGATTTTTGCATTAGATAAGTACATATACACACACCTTTTGCATATGTTCATACAACATTTAGAATCTTTTAAGGACAATGATTACTTGTGGATGATGTTGTGAGTAGATGGATGATGGATGGTAGGATACGTTCTTCCTAACTTGAAGATTTCGGGGACGAAATCCTTTAAGGTGGGGAGGATGTAACAACCCGTATTTTTGAATAACATGTTATAACATAAATCAAGGCAGACATAAATGTTAAAATCTGAATCAAGGGAAACAGGCTGTGCCATTGCGTTCGTCTCGAAAAAATACGCGAAATAGTGTCCGAGTTTTCGAAAAACGGAGTCCATATGACCAAGTTATGGCCCAATGAAGTTTTCAGAAAATTCCAAGCCCGAAAACAGTTCAAATTCAAATTCATATTTGAAGTGCAACCAAGGCAGAATGGGCGGGAATCTTTCCCGCCCCAGGCAGGGTCGACACAGGGGTCGACACCCCTGTCTACCCCCCCCCCCAATGGGTCGACACCCATGTCGACCCAGGGGTCGACCCCCCCTGTCGGACCAGTTTTTCTGGTGCACCATTTTGACAGGTTGGGTCTTGTTCTGGAAGTTTCTGACGGGAGTTGATGGCTCAGATTCGATTTAGGGTTAATCCTATGGCTAAAACTAATCCTAAACTCTATAAATAGACCCTAATACCTAGCCTAAATCATCATAAATCAATCCTACAACTAAACTATGCCAAAATGTTTCTTGATCATGGCCTCCATCTTCTTCATGAAAGCATGAGTGTCTCAAATCAATCTATGTCATAGAGGAGCCATCTTTTATAAGTAAAAGAGCCATCTTTCTTTGTCTTTGGGGTTATTCCTTCTTGTTCTCAAGTCTTGAAGTGGAGTTTATCGTCTTTGGTTGCGGATTTGCTAGTGTGGCTTCGTCTCAATCTTATTTTATATTAATTCTAGTCTTCATAGCATTGTAAGCCCTATACTACTCTTAGATTCTAACTATGAAGTTAAATGTTACATGTTGCAAGTTGAGTTTGGGCCTAAGTATGATATGTGCTTTGATCCTATCATGTTATGCATTGATTTACCCTATGCAAGTTTATAAAGCTATCACCTTGACTTTGTGCATAGAAAGCTATGACCTTTGATTTGGAATGTTGCATTATGCAACATGAGAACTCTCATAACCTTTATGATAACTTGCATATAATGTTATATGCGAGCTTCTAGTCATCATCCTATGTCATTTATGATCATGTTTCACCTATTTGCTTAAGTTGATATTATGCATGTTTTGAGGCCCATGATGTGATATGCAAGCTTATGAACATATTTATGCCTCATATGCCACCATGTTTAACTTGTGGCCAACTTTATTACCTTATGCCCTTTTGTCATGCCTTTGCCAAGTTCCCCCTTTTGATCTATGATGCGAAACGTACATGCGATGGGAATGCGTTGGGTTGGGTAATATTAATGACATGAAACATGATATGACATGAACATTGACTTGTGATTATGTTTGTAAACATAACGATGGACATGACACTTAGAAAACATGAGAATGGCCAACTCGAGGATGGGTTGAGTTTGTAGCATAAATCTACCCGGAACCGACCGGCTTAACTAGTGGCTACAAACAATAGGACCCAATGTGAGTAGTTGGTCATGTTGTGCTTAAACTCGAGGTTAGACTAGGTTGTGGTGTAAAGCTACCCGGACCCGCCCGGCTTAACTAGTAACCACAACAAGGTCTAATGTGAGAGGTTGGGTGCATTAAATTAATTAATGCCACATGATAGGGTTAAGTCATGAATTACTTGAATACTTAACCAATTAAACACGATGGATTGGTAGGGTTAAGTCATGAATTACTTGAATACTTAACCAATTAAACACGATGGATTGGTAGGGTTAAGTCATGAACTACTTGAATATACTTAACCAATTAAACTCGATGTATTGATAGGGTTAAGTCATGAACTGCTTGAATACACTTAACCAACTCAATACATGGTTAGGATAGGGTTAACCACATTTAACCAGCTTGAAACCCTAGTTACGTGGTCCTTTTCAGCAGTAACCAACTTCGAAGTATCATGGGTACCCTGGACTAGGCTAGGGTGGGGCACGATTACTGGACTGATTGTAAGAGGCCAAAAGAGACGGCTGATGGGTGCACCGGTTGTTCAGGCGGACCATGGTCGTGCACATTAAGTCCGGAGTTGAACATGGGCACCAGTAGGTTTATACTGTGCGTGCTTGAATTGTGTCTGTGGTTTACACCTTAGGGCAGGATACACCCTGGGGTGGACCTAGCACAGTTAACTACATTCCGCGATTAAGTTGTATGACACCGATACACGACGAGTTAGGCTTATAGGGAGCCAATCGACTAGACCGAGTAGTTGGACCTCGATTTAGGTCATCTCATGATGTGGGCCAGCTTTGGGCCAAGGGATCATTTCTTGATTATACTTGACATGAATTGGAATACTAGTACACACCTGGTGCAACTTAACCTTGTATATGCGATGCCACACTTGATCTATCTTGTTAACTTTTTACCATGCCAGTTATCACCCTATATCTCATCCCTGTTTACATGTTCAGTTAACTTTACTAGTTGTTATACTAATAGTAGATAGGACTTACCAGTCTTTTTGACTGACCCGTTTTCTTTCGCCTCTTTTCTTCCGTTCCCCCCCCCCCTAGGTTTGCAGGGTGGGAACACTGTTACCTAGCTTGGATCTTTAGCTGCTTTTCTGGATAGCTCATGTACGGTTTGGACTTGAGCACGCTATGGCTTTATTCTACCTTGGGGATAGTTACTTTATGATGTTACTTCCAGTTTTTAGTTGATGTTTCTAGACTATGTTTTGTGGAAAATAATGACCAAGTACTTTGATGTAACTTGATTATGGTTTTGAAATGTTAGTTTTATCCGCTGCTTTATTTACTCTGTTTTTACTTATATGTTCTGTCTTGTGATATCTGCATGCATGTTTACCTCGTTTAACGCCCCTCCAAAGCTAGTGCCCTTGCAAGAGTGGTATTGGCGGAGGTGGGTTGTTACAGTTTCGACTTATATCGGATCATGTATATTCAATTGAAGTTCAAAACTCAATACTACGAACTACCGAACCATTATGAGCTCGTTTTATAATTATATATAAATTAAACGTTCAAACTTCGTTATATAAACGAATATATATTTTAAATCCATTTAATATTCCAAATTATTATTTCATATAATAAAATAAATTAAATATCTGACTACCAAAAATATGGGACGTTACATTCCTTCCCCCTTGAAAGAATTTCGTGTCCGAAATTACTAAGGTAAGAAAACTGCTACAAATCCATTAACTTTAAAATTCAATTTATTATAAATCAAAAACTAATTCAATATCATAAATAATATAAAAAATCGAAAATATAGAAAATTTTCAAACACTTTAAATTTCTGGAATAATTCGAAGGAGTCTCCCCTGTACAGAGTGACTTTTGCGATATCACAGGATCAACAAATATATATACATCGACCAACCTAGTTGGAAAACAAAATTCAAAAACCAACTTATATTTATATTTTTGCGTAAGTGTACCTTATGCTAGCGCTATTGAGCATACTTACTCAATTTACAGCAATATACGCAATCCAAATCAATACTCACATCCTTCAGTTACTTGTACTTAACTCAATTCAACATGTAAGTAACCAGTACATGAAATTCTAGATAATATTTCATTGATTGACAAGTAAAACCATAGATTACCAAAATTCAAACATATAGCATCATTAATTTACAAATACAGGGTTTAAATTATCCAGTTTCAATTCATATATGATTCAATTCCAATTTATAATCTGGAATTCATTCTCTTAGCTTTTAATTCATTCATCATCTTGTTAATCCATTCACGAATTTCATATTCGACCAATCTAACACAAAATCAACAAACGATACCTAACCAACATATGCCAATCATTCAAGTGATTTTATATCTAATAATAATATTTACATGGTTGTATTCATTGGGGTTTAACATTCTTTAATATCAACCGATTTATATCATACTGACCCCCATTCAATCATAATACATTCAATTTCCAAATCCCAAATCTATTTGATTTAATTCCAATATCCTTTCTTATTTAATTTCAACAACCAAGTTAAGTTTCAATTCATGTCCAATTTACTAATTTATTTTCAAAATTAGTTCACTTCTATTTAAAAATCCAAATTCTGATTTTTATTCCAATATCACAAATTTCTCTTCAAATTTTATTTAACTTATTTTTAAGTTAAATCCTGATTCATTTTAATTCCAAATTAAAATTCTCGTTCACAATTCCATATGTGAAATCTCTTCGGGTTATATGAAACCATTTCAAATTCTCAATCCAATTTGAATTTTATTCAAATCAATCAAACAAATCAATATTTAAATAATTTAGTAAAATTATTTCTTTACTATACAAAAATATAATTTGGGCAAAATTATTTCATTTGCATCCTTTACAAAACAATATCGTGTAAATTTCTAGTTCAAAATCGAAATGATCAAATAACACAATATTAAACATTTTTATATAAAATTTACAAATACGCTCTCATATATATACACTCCAACTGAATCTAGGGTATGTCTAACCCCATCTCTATTGAGTTACGCCACAAAGCCAAGGTTATTACTAAACCTCATCTCTGATACCACTATAATGACCCAGGGAGTTCGACTCCCAAATTCCAACAATAATACATAAACCCGTATTACTTGCCAGAACTCAAGTATCGAAAACACCAAGAGCAAATTAGTCTAAAGGAAAAACTAAATAATAGTTCATAAAGTGGGGATGTAAATTCCAGAAATTAGGCGGAAGGACATAATCGTCCCCATCAATGCCTCCACAACTGTCATTCCCATCATAGTTGTTGCCCCAAGCCGCCGCCGCCCTCCAAGCCGCCGCCGCCTTCACCTTTACCTCCAGCCGACCTCATGCCCTAGCCGCTCCAAGCCGTTACTGCCATCCAGTACCTTATCCGCTGCCGCCGTCCAATTCGTATCTATCATCATCATCCACATACCCTAACCATCGCCGTTCAAGTCGTTCAACGCGCTGTGTAACTGTTGATTTTTTTTTAAAATGTTATGCTATATTCTCCTATCATTTTGTATTATGCTTATGCAGTGCATCATAATGTATTTCAATATTTTCAAATGCAATATTCAGATATCATTATGTATGCAATGCATACTATTTATGTAAAAAATCCAAATAATATAATCAATTATCATTTTCATATGAAAACATGCATTTGTAAATCAAAATCTGAAATGGTATATGCAATCACTCTTCAATATACAATGCAAGTTGCAATATTCAACAATTATAATGCTATATTCATATAATAATTTTTGTTTGCAACACATGCTCCTGTATTTGACAAAAAATGCAAATGCTATATGCAACTATTATTTGAAATGTTTTACACATTCTAGTCCACTATATAAATAATACAATGCTAAATTCAACTACATTTATTATGTTCTGTACATGCTAGTTCATTTTAATAATACAATGCTATATTCAAACATTGTTTTGCAAACTCTACACGTGCTAACTCACTTAAAAAAATGATAAATTCAACTATCATTTATTATAATATATACATGGTAGCTAACTTTAAAAATACAATGATAGATTAACTATCGTTTAGCGTATTGTATATATTATTTCACTTTAAAAAAAATACAATGCTAGATTCAACTATCATTTAGCATATTTTATACATGCTAATTCACTTTACGAATATAATGTTATGTACAACTATCATTTTTCATATTTTATACATGTAATTCACATTAAAAATACAATGTTACATTTAATCGTCATGTAACGTATTCTAAACATGCTAGTTCAATTTAAAAATACAACGCTAAATTCAATTATCATTTATTATACTTGATAAATGTTAGTTCGTTTTTTTAATATAATGCTATATTCAACCATTATTTAGCATACTACACATGATGCTCTGTTCGTTTTTTATAATATAATGCTATATACAAGCTAGTTCTTTTTTTTAATAAAGTCATTTTCAACCATTATAATGATACTTCACTATAAAAATGCGATGCTAAATTCAACAATCATTATACATATTCTGTATACATTACATTTGATATAGCATTACAGTACAATATATCAAAAGTACAATGTAATAGTTTAATATAGCATTTGAGTAATATCATTTATACTTGAAACATATTGTTTAACTGAACAAACTAAAACAATGCAAAGGAATGAATGAAATTTAAATGATAGTCAAAAATATCATTTATTCTTTTAATTGCATTAAATGCATTGAATGTACCATAAGATAATCAATCTATCATTTGTAGTACTAAATTTGTGCATTACAAAGTATCATATTTGATGAAATGTGTCGAATGATAGTTTAAAATATCATTTGTAGTTTTAAAGTGCATTATAGTACATCAAATGTGTCGAATGATAAGTAAAAAATTTCACTTCTATTTTTAAAGTGCATTAGAACATATTAAATGTGGCGAATGATAATTAAAATAGTTTAATGTATTGTTTTATTTATGAAGTTCACTATCATGTTTTAAAGATTTAAAATGATACTTTAACATAGCATTTTAATAACCAAGTCCATTATCATGTTTATAATATGCAAATCTATAGTTTAATGTAACATTTTAATTATGAAGTTCACCATCATATGTATGATATTAAAAAAATAGTTTAGTGTAGCATTTTTACAAAGTGCGCCAGTATGTTTAAAATATTTAAAATGATAGTTTAATATAGAATTTTAGTTATGCAGTACATTAGCATTTGATTTATGATATCTGCAATATTCAAAATAAAGCAACTCAATGAGCAAGCAAATAAACAATTGATGCATTATATTTTATGCACAGTTGATGCATTATATTTTATGCATAGTTTATAATTTTTGAAACATATAAGTAATTTTATCACATCAAAATCAAATGTACACATAACAAAAGAGCACAATCATCGCAAAACAACATGATGCAGCAGTGAAACAAGTGATGCATCAACAATTGAAAAACAGAATATAACGTTCAGTTATACATTATATACATAGAATCGAAATGATAAGTTCACATAGCATTTGTTTTTGAGTTCATTTCAAAACAACCTAGTTAATCATCATCGTTACCTGCAGCAACACCACCATCAACCTTAACCTCCACTCCACTATCGTTGTTTACCTGAAATTGGCTATCAACATCATCACTTGAATAGTCGTCATCCTACAATGTAGTCATCACCACCTACAGCACATCGTCTTTGCCAGAGATGACCGTCGTCACTTTCGCTTGAATGAGCACCGTCGACGCCTGTGTTTGCACTGTCGTCACTTGTTCTTCTTATGCGCCGCCGCCTATTCGAGTGAAGCCGCCTCTGTACGATTAACATTTTGTATACAGGATTTGAGAAGGAGATCGAAGAAGACGAACGGTTTAATTTTTTTGCAATTTATTTCCTTCAGCCGAAAATATAATTTGCACGTCCTTCTGATGGAAAAGATAATGTCATGTCTTTAATTCTAAAATCGGATCGATGTTCTTCCTTCTGCCTATTTTCCTGAAACACCAAATAGTTTTTGAAAGAAATTAGAGGGTAAGATAAGAAAGAAAGAAATATTAGAATACAAGAAGAACAACAGCAACAACACAACATAATCGGAGTCTCATATCGCAACAGAACAAAATATAGTGTAGGAATAAAACTATATTGAGAGCTTTGAAATAAAAACTTAAAATCATTGGAGTACATCAATACATCTGGATAGTTATAATAATCTGTCCTCATATACAACACACAATGGAACACACACTAGATATATACTTTTGAACACCTCCATCATGTCTTCTAAAATTCATATCATCTTAACATGAACCCGAAAAACCCGGTCTAACCCTAGCATTTACAAACGTCGGATCAGTCTGGTGAACCTGAGTGAGAAAAATCTCTAAGTTTATAATATCATCCAACTTGATTTTAAAGTCAAAACGTTTCTTTTCAAAAGAAAAATGTAATCGTAAGACCAATCCACACATAAACACGGACGGTTTTTTAACTTACGATAACCCAAAGCAATTTGTAATCATATCTTCTTCTTATATTATAATAATGTCTAAATAAAAATAAATATCAATTTAGCGGAACATATGCATCTCACGCTCCACATATATAGTATATAATCGAAACCACGGGCTCTTATTGGGGATTGGATTCCGACAAGGTATGGAACCACCTGCCGGTAGTGTATCTACAGAGGGGAATAAACTGGGTTCAACAAAAACATCTTGCAACCCAGCCATACATGACCGACCACTCATTTTGCTTGAGTGTTTCGAATGTATATCACCAACGGTTGGGCTCAAACCACCATTTCTCTAAAAGGGACAGCATCGAAATAAATTAAAGAAGGAAATGAATTCTCTAAAAGGCTCAAACCCTACTTGGGGGCGACCCACTTAGCCATGCTACCTCCTCGATTTTTTTCATTTCTCGATTTAAGAGGCTTGAGGTTTAACACTACCTTTAGAACATCACCATTCACTTTGAATGTCACATTGTCAGATCCGCCAAATCACTAATTGACGTCCTCAAAAATACTCTGGTCATTAAGCTAAGAGAAGCGCCCCTCTCCGCCACTAATAGAAATACGTTTGTAAAAATCAACCTACGCGCTTCTTAAGAAATACTCTGTCAGACATTCGTTCATACAAGTCATCCAGGAACAGGATAAACTGAAGACACCCTTCAACCGCATCCCAGGTACCACCCTATAGATCAGTAGCCAGTAGTCCTTGCAATACGTTTATTTCAATCACGATAGGATTACAATATATCTCTGAGAGCGACCCAGAGATTTTTAAGTAATTCTTCCATTTTATGAAAACCCACAGCCTTCAATTTTGCTCCGTCTTGATCAACATCTGATATCTTCTATATTTCATATTTGCTGATTAGAATGGTATTCAAATATAAATTCGATCCTAGTCTTTCCGTACCAACAATCGTATAGGCCAGATTTGATATTCGGTTATTTAGCTATCAAATAAAACAACCATTCAATCATAAAATAAAAATAGATTTGCTAGTTTAGTACTCAGCATCACATGGCTTCTTTAATTAAAAATAATTATCAACTAGTAAATTAAATATCCAATATTTGGAAATAGCATTACTTATTATATATATAATTGGGGAAAACAGTTTAACTTATTATTCGTAGAACAATCATTATGAAATCTCTTTCGTTCCACTACTAGAAAATAATACTTGACACTTATCTTTTCAAAATAACTTATTTCAAATACACATTTCTTTATTTCATTTTCATCTCAAAAATATCGTTGTATTTTCGCAAAACCTCCTATTTTCGTTTACTTTAGAAACATCATTTTATATTTTCCAATCTTTTTATTAGTTGCAAACATTCCCATTACTTATTCATGCATTTCTATACTTCAACCTCAATTAGTCCCTAACTGTAAATTGGTAAGAGAATAATTTCCTAAGTATCAATCCCAAAGACCGAAATCAACATCAGATTAACACTTAGAAAATCACTCAACTCAACCAATCTCCAGTTAGGCTCCAATCCTTATCTTATTTCCTTATAACCCCAAATTATTCCACATATAATCCCTTCAACCATTTCTTGCTTTGAACATCTCGTTTTAAATTCCATTCATCTTACTTGATTCCACTATTAAGTATCACCAATTTAAAATCAACATTTTAAATTCACATTCCTCTTATAAACGTTGTTCACAAACTCTGGTTTAATATAAAACCCTTTATCTCATTTTCTTTTCACTTAATTCAATTTTTAAGTACACGTTTATTTTAAGCTATTGTATTTGCTTAAAATCCCCTTTATAACTTTATTCATAAAAACTTGGGTATTAATATAAACCCGATCATAAACTCTTTTCACGATTTAACTATATCTCATTACAAACTCAATCACTAATTAAAAGGTTTTCATTCACAAAGTAATCTCTTAAATAAAAATAATAATCTACTTCAACATCAACTACATAAAAGTAGTTAACAACTTTATTAACCAAAATAAATAAGATTTTTTTTTAAAAAAGCCTTATTAAAGTTAAACAACTATTCATTAAACTATCTCCTTAGATTAATTGAAACAAATTAATCTTATTCCAATTTCAATTAAAATAGTGGACTTTAGCCAACTCAAAACATGATTGTCTAATTAATCAATTCCAGTTAGTCTTTCCTTTAAATTAATTGGTAACATAATTAATTTAAATAATCCCCTTTTAACCATCTTAATTATTCCAACTTTTAACCCTTTGGTTAAATCTCTATTCACTTGCTTATAATTCTTATTATTATAAGAATCTGCTTTATAAACCAATTTAATAATTTTATAAACTTAAATAGTAATAACAAATATAAATTTCCTTTTAATAACCTTAAATTTAAATAATATATTTAAAAATCTCCCCTCAGTTGTAAAATAAATTTTATAACTTCATTTATGTTGATTTACCTGATGGTAAATAATATTTATAAATCGATTGATTATAAGCCATCTGATGCCAACTACCCAACCAATACTGTCCATTGGTTCAAACACACAACTTTTGAATTTCAGTTCAACGTCAACAACCAAATCAATCATTTAGTCAGATTGGTTAACAGTTCATATAATTGAAATATGAAAATAAACAATAAATTTGAGGAATCCCGTTTGATCCCTCCAACCTGTTTTTCCCTACATCCAAATATGTTACCTCAATAATAATATTCAATTCAATAAACTGATGTAATATTCAATAATAAATAAATAACAATAATCCAAGCACTTTATATTTTAATTTAATACATTTATATTATTATAAAATAACCAACAAGTTAAGTTATCTCATTTGGAAATAATCGTTAAAAATAACGATTAGATTTCATTTAAAATAAACAAACATTTAAACCAACCAATTCATGCAATATATAAATAATATTCAGCACACAGCAAACCATTATCAACCATAGCACACAAAATAAATCCTAATTTATATAAAATATAAGTGGGTAAACTAAGTGAGTTATACTCACATTGATTTTGTTTGTTGAACGGTTCGGTTATAGTTAAATTAAACAGCCATTTAATTTAACTGTAAATTCCTATCGTCTCTATTCCCATACAAACTAGTTCCAGAATGTTTTGTTCTGCACCACGTTCCTAGTGCAATTTGTTTCATTCGATTTTGTTAGCATGGGAGAGATGTATACAATAATATAAGTTCATGATTATAAATTAATTTCTTAATTTCTTAATTAACAACTATTACATTGATTACTTTAAATAATGTAACAGGTTGTTTCTCTAATCTTCATGCAGACTCGATTTATTCGTCTTCATTCAAAATATGTCCAACCTGTCCACGATTTAAATAAAATAATTAATTTTCCTGATTAGGCTAAACTAACGAAGTAATAAATTATAATTACATTGTTTATTTGTGGTTAGAAGAAATATGCGGTCTTCAATAAGTTGCACTGTTCCTTTGTTTATTCTGGAAGTTCCAATCGAAAATACCCTTATCCCAGTTCTTCGTTTCCATGTTTCTAGGCGCATGAACCTCGTCACCCACATTCAAAACTACCCCTCAACAATGCCTGCCTCCTCCAAACATAAGCCCCACATTCTCATCACGTAAAAACCGGTTCAAATTTCCTTCTGCTCCTTTGTTTAAATCTTTTCCACCCGTATACTTTCTATACCTCTCAGCACTTCTCACGCTGCTTCTCCCCACTTCTATTTTTCCTTCGTTCCCATCTGCCTGCTCCGTGCTTCATGAAGGCATTCTAGCTTTATTCGAATTTACTCCATTCTGTTGCCTCTTCACTTGTAAAACAACGTGCCAGCTTCAAAATGCCTCACTCCATCACGCATCGTTCCTCCATAGAGAAAAAACGCCAAAAACCGTTCTCCACTTCGTGCTTGTTGCCCCAATTCTTTGTTTTCTTCATTCCTACTGCTTATTTCTTCAGCCCACCCCATGCTCCATTTGTTCAACTATACCCCTAGCCTTTGTTCCTTCAATTTAAATTGCCTGCTTTATATTTATTTGCCACGTATACTGCTACTCACTTACCCACTTTAAAGGCACATGCACCGATTTTTTCTTCTTCCCATTGCAAAAACCCATGCCCCCTTCCAATACTTCACCGCTGCATCTTTCACTGATGGTCGAAGCACGATCGACCAACCCAAAATGGCATGCCTCGGTGCTGCCAAATTCTAGCCCGGGTAGCTTCGAATACGGTGCCTCCCATCACCAGTTATCTGTCCTCAACCGCCTTAGGTTTTGAAGACAGTTTCGGTCTCATCGGTACGCTGCAACAATCGTGAACGTACGATTTAAAGCTTTCACTGAGCTATGCTAGTTTTTAGTTAAATTTTTTTTAATTCAATGTGTGGATTGTAAGACAATTGGGAGGGAAGAGTAGATGAATTTTGATCGTTGAATTTGTGCATGGCTGCTGAACTTTACTTTGACCATACAACACAAAATGATTTAGGGTTTTGAATATGAGGGGTATATAAAGCGTATTAGTTACATTATTATGCGAAACTTCACGATGAAGTAACGTGACCAAACTGCCATATACAATCTCTATTTTCGACGAAAATTGTAATCTTAGCATACAAAAATATTACGAACACGATGGGACAAGTTTCGTCGAATTCCGACATCATTAGTAAAAATCTCTTTATAAATCACAAGTGAAAAATCACGCGTTTAAATTTTCTATGATCACAAATAAACCCAAATAACTTGAAACACTACAAGAATTAATCATTACGGATTCAATAAAATTAGTTTCGTTAAAAACGGAGTACGTTTGCATATCGATTATTCAATTCTACGCGTAAAACAATGCTATTTTGGACATCAAAAATACCCGGTCTCCAAAAATAACAAACAATATACCTATCCTGACTCTAAACGTCAATACGAATTCAACGGAATTCATTTCGTAGCTTAATTCGATCGTTATCTCGATTATGATCAAAAATGCTGTTAAATTGAATTAAATTATTAAATTAATCGCTATAATTCATAAATAATTCCACAACGACTATTTGAAAATTTGAATTGGACATATCCCACAACTAATAACATGAAATCTTCATTTTTCTCTTTCATTAGAAAATTATAATCAACAAGATTCAAACGTTTCTTATTTCACAGAATTCCGACATATATCAGATCATTTATATTCAATTGAAGTTCAAAACTCAATACTACGAACTACAGTGCCATTACGAGCTCGTTTTATGATTATATATAAATTAAACGTTTAAACTTCGTTACATAAATGAATTATATATTTTAAATCCATTTAAAATTCCATATCATTACTTAATATAATAAAATAAGTTAAATATCTAACTACCTAAAATACAGGATGATACAGCGGGATTCGACTGATAGATTGTTTCGTGCGCTATAAATGATTAGGGAAACCTATGATAAATTTGAGCTGATCAGAATAATGATGAAGATAACACAAGATAGGCAAAAGTCTTATGTAGATAAGAGAAGGATCGACTTGGAGTTTTCCACTGGAGATTTAGTCTTTATTCAATTTTCACCGCTTAGGAACATGGTATGGCTTTACTCCACGGACAAGCTGGCCCTGAGGTCCGTTGGATCATTCCCAGTTATAGAGTGAATTAGGAAGATAGCTTATAGAGTTCGACTACTGGAGAGATTATCAGAAATTCATGATGTGTTCCATGTATCGCACTTACCTAAGTGCCTACATGATTCAGTAGCGGTAATAGAGCCCAGTCCATTAGAAGATGTGGTGTTCTAGCGGGAAACTTTCATTAGACGAGCACCTTAGAGGATTTGGGATTTTGAGATTAAAAAGTTGAGGAACAAGGAAGTAAGGTTGGTTAAGGTGCTGTGGGGAGACGATGATAGTGAGGCTACTTGGGAACCCGAAGAGAGGACGCGTAATTCTTATCCCTATCTATTTGATGATATGTTCCAACCTTTTTTCGATCTTTTGATCTTAGGTTTTATCTTTTGAACTTAGTCTCAGGTTAAACCAATGGTTATTAGGATATGGTCGAAACATGTGATTGAAAATATGTTATATTTGATGTTTGCAAGTGGATGTAAGTGTATGAAAATGGATATAGTGGATGTGTATACAAACACTAGGCACTACGATCGGTTGAATAGGACACTTCATTCCTTTATTTGAATGGACGTCACCATGTAGTTATTGCACATGGATGATGTTTTTGATACACGCATATAGAATTATCTATCAGCACTGGGGTTTTTGCATACATTTGGACACATGGCACAAACATAATTGCATAAAAAGGAGGTCTATTGAATCAGTAGACCGCCTGATCTTTTGCACTAGTTAGAATCATATGCACTACATCATTGCATAAGAACATAAATTGCATTTGATAAATTAAGGACAATGTTTTCCCGAGGATGATGGATGAGTAAATGGATATAGAAAATACTTATATCATTCTTCTACATTAGAGATTTCGAGGACGAAATCCTTTAAGGAGGGGAGAATGTAACAACCCAAATTCTAGTGAATAATAGTTATTTAACAATTTAATTAATTGAAGAATAAGTTGAAAAATAAATTGGAATTGGGCAATGAGTGTTGCAACACTGGATCCATTACAATTTTCTGGTTCGGATGGACTTTTGGTTGCGTAAAACAAACCTAAAATGAATGTTATGGTTAACTAAAGTTTAAATTTCGAATTTGAAATTAAAATAAAATAAAACAAAGTAAATAATTAATCACATAAAATCATCGTAACTTCTGGGATGACCCGGTCCTAGTTGGGTCGATCCTTGGAATGATCCCTGGGTCGACCTAGACCCCAAGTGAGTCGCATAACACCATATTGGCCATTTGGTAACCCTTATTTTTTTCAAATGCCAACACTTATTTGTGTTATAGGTTGGTTACAATAATAAATGTTGCTAGTTAAAAAAGTGTTATCGAAAATACAAATTTATAATTTTTTTATTGCCAATGTTTATTTGTTGGTAAGCCTGGTTCTTGAGAGCAAAAACGTAAACATCCTTTTGCTTTTTTCCCTAACCCTATGTTCCCTTTGAAAGTTTCAATGCTTTACTTCAGAGCCGCTTCTAAAATAAATTACGAAACCAGTTCTAATCGATTTGAAGACTTTGCAATCTAGGAGGAATCACAATTGCTGCTCGACTTCGACGCTACATTCAAGGGAAACTCGATTTCAAGTTCAAGGAATCGATTTTGGTTTCAAGTGATTTTCGTCATTTCAGCTTCTTGGGTTACTCGATATTAGGCTTCAGGTGATTTAAGTGATTATGATTTATTAGCATTTTTGTCAAGTTGCACAAGAATGTTTTAATCAAAACATGAATCGGTGAAAACTTAGTGAATGTTTATAATGGTAGAACTGGTTTCAAATTGGCAACTATACATTTGCTAATAAAACTTCTATGCTTAACAATTTGTATGTAGAACTATACATTTGACATTCTACTACTTGTATCCTTGGCTTTATGTTAACAACCGGTAACTGCATGCAAAGGACAGGATGTTGTAGGTTTAATGAGTCCATCCACCTGTATTTTATACAAAATGGTGCAGAATAATGTTCATTACTTTGTCTTTATGCTCAAATCAGGCTAATGTGGCTTTCTGTGATAACGTGTTAAGGAAAATGATTGGTATATAGGAGATGCAATCAAATTACACATGGAATTACTTAAAACTATTGGAATATTTTAAATAGGAAGACAGACATCTCAACTGCTTATGATTAGTATGTGTGTATTACTCAAATTTGAAACTACCTTCTAGCTTAAGTCCATGGGGTAGCTTCCTAAATCCCTTAAATATGTTATAAATTCCTGTTAACAAAATACAAAACATTTGCTTAGCAGTTTCTACAACATAACATTTTCTTTTCACTTTACATGCAAAATAATACCTTTAAATAATCAAGAACATTCTGTACATTTTGTGAAGTTATTGATGCTTCGAAGTCAACATAAAAGTGATAGTGAAAGTACCTACTCAAGTTAACATTAACAAAATATAAACATTATAGTGTTCACAAATCAATATGAACT
The DNA here is from genome assembly GCA_030737875.1 of Allium sativum. Taxonomy (NCBI): domain Eukaryota; kingdom Viridiplantae; phylum Streptophyta; class Magnoliopsida; order Asparagales; family Amaryllidaceae; genus Allium; species Allium sativum. The sequence continues at coordinate 880,814,968 of CM060909.1, forward strand.
TAAAAGGATAATTCTTTTTTTTTCTTATTACTCTATGTTTCCTACATGAGTATGGAAGAGTGCAGGTTTTAAACAAATGCATATTATTGCGACTTTTGTGGGTAAAGCGTGGGATTTATATTTACTTTGACATTTTGATGTTTTTTATAAGAAAATTAAGTGCTCATTGTTCTCACATTCAGAATATTATTATGCCTTTGTCCATTTTCAAAAAATCAAGGCATTCAATTATTTTTAAGTAGTTCAGTACTACAGATTGAGGGCATTCTTTAATTTTATTGGCATCGCCTGATGAGCGCTCAAGATGATCTAGGAACAAAAGGAGCACATATCAAGCAAGCAAGAAACATGGGAACAAACCAGTGTTGCTAAATGGAAATAGTCGAAAAGAACCCAAACTTAAAGTTTTATTAATATTTTATCGAAGAGTTTTTTTAAATACATATAAAATGAAATTTTTAGTAATTTTCCTATTATGATTAGGAAGGGAAAAAGATGTATGTAATGTAGAAGGACATCTAAGAATTACTAGTTTTCTAATTTGAGGTGGAATTAGAAATGAGGTTTGTGGGGGATAATAGTTGTATAAGTAAAAAGTTACTTGATCAATTAAAAAATGATTATTTAAATCAACTAGCATGTCATTTAAAGTATTTGTTTGATTATCCTCTTCCATATTTTCATTTTAAAACATTGTTTATTGAAACTTGTTTTCAATTTTACAAGAGAAAGTAGTGAATGTATTTTCTATATTTGTAACTTATGAACTCGTATGTTAGATCACTCAATGAAATAGGAAAAACCCATTGTATTCATCATATTGCATATAAGTTCTCTACTTATCTTACAATGCCTGTTTTGCATGTCAATTTTGATTGTATCCTTATAGAGATCACCTATAATGCCATTCCAATGGAGTTTTAACGTATAAGTGACAAGCCTGGGCATTTCGAGTCAACAAAAAATTTAGCTTGCTTGATCTTCTTCATAGATAAATAAATTCTTCATAGATTATTGATTTTTTTCTTGTGAGCAATAACTAGTTGCAAGCTGTGTGATGTTTGTCTTAGTTATATAGAACATTATAATGGCTAATGGCTTCCTTTTCAATTTTTGATTTAACATAAACTACTTTGTTCATTAATAAGAGTTTGCACTTTGTTTCCCAGAGTTTTTATTGTACGTTGGTTCAGTTTAGAAACTGAACTGAGCTTATCGGCTTAGTTTTGATTTGAAACTGAGTCAAAAGGCTTGGTATGGAAACTGAGCAAGGCTCAGTTTCGGCTCAGTTTGAAAACCGAACTGAGATTATCGGCTCAGTTTCGATTCGAAACTGAGCCGAAAAGCTCGGTTCGATTTCTAAACCGAGCCTTTTTCATGTACTTGCTATATGTGGGATTTATTTTTCAACTCTCTTTGTGTGTCTAAAATGGTTCAACTCTGTTCCATGAAGAATTTTAATTAGGAACTGTTTTAGGCTATTTATGAATAAAGTTATTTCACCTACTATTGAAACATAAGTAAATCATTACTTGTGTTTCAATATAAGATGAAGGGAATGGTTGTTATCCTTTTCATTTGACAATACGAATTGAGCTTCATGCACCGTTCTAAGAAGATTTGGTTTTATATTCTCTATTGGCGTGTTTTTATTATTTTTACCTTGAAACAAAAACCATTTGATGTTGGATTTCAATAGTTGATGGTTTGGTTTCTAAATATAAGTTTTTTGTACTTGATAATTTATGAGAACTTTGTAATGAAATGAACATTATATTTTTCTTTAACAGGTCAAAAATGTAAAATTTGAAATTTATGTCTAACTCAAGTTCAAGAGATTGGATTAAAAGTCCATATAGAAATATCGAAGAATATAAGCAAGGCTTTTGAGACGTTATTAGATTTATGAAGAATCACTACGTCATAGATGGCCTAGTGCAACGAAAATCTAAGGTGTTGCCAGCTAAAATGTTGTCACAACTATGCTAATTTTAGTATATTGTGACGAACTCTTCAATGTGTTAGCATATATATCAAATTGTGTTGCAGTAGCTACAGTTATAAACTTATAAGTTTAATTTGCCACATCATCAATCTGCAACTATAAAAAGATGCATATCTATCCGTCAATTTACCTTTTAGTTGACACCTCACTAATCCGTTATAATTCTCCACCACCAATAGGAAATCAACTTATGTTACTCATTCCACTCCTCTTTTCTCAACCTATCAGATTTGTTCGTTCTCACCCCCAAATTTCCAATTCCAATCCCTAATTTTCATTCACCTGCTTATTCCACTCCAATCCTCTCTGCGTCCTCCACTTGTTCCAGCTAGTCCTCGACTCCAACTCTAAATGCACCAACTTCTCTCCTTCTCCGTCATCAAACGACAGTCAACCCAAGAATAAAGGTGCTAGCTTTTATCGTGGGTTTCTCATATACGTTTCTGTTGCTTTTTTGTCAATGAATCCACTTTTTTTTCAGTTTGAAGTTGTATACAATTAGTTTCTGTTATTTGTGGTTCTTTTGTATGTTGATTTGCTGAAATGTTCTTCGAGCAGCTATTAGGTTGTTAATAAATTAAATAACACAGAACTTTCCAAATGTAGTGTCGTTGTGAGCAATTAGACTATCGACCTTATACGAGCTGCATGTCCTAAACAATTGCTCAAGTTTCAGTTTGAAGTTTTGTACAATTAGTCAATTCATTTCTTAAGTATTTTAATGTTTGTCATATGCATGGTTTTTCATCTAGTTCCCAATTAGATAAGTTATGTATGCATAGTTAGAAATTATGTGCAAATTCACTTCATCAATGAATGTTTACACCTGTTGTACATTGATGTGTGCATCACCGCTGACATCAAAGGCCATACAATGATATATCTGCACATATGGATCATTAAAATGCTAATGGATGGTTGTTTCTTCATGATGCATGCTTCTAAAATTTTATGTGGGCTTTGTTTTGGGGGATGTGTGTGTGTGTGTGCAAGATTGTCTAATAAATATACGTATGTTTCGTTTTGGTGAAATGATTTGCAGTTTGTGATATCACTTCAATTCTTCCTTTAATTCGATTTCAATGACCACTCAATCAATTTCTACTTCAAATTCATCAACAGTGGCTGCAAGAAAAAACTATCACCATAAAATCCTAGCGAAGATGAGGACGGTGAAGGTAGGTTCGAATGCGAGGAAGAAGTTTTTTTGTTGCTCCATGTGGCCAGTAAGTATAAATTAGGTTTTTTTAGTTGCTCCATGTGGCCAGTAAGTATAAATTAGGTTTTTTTGGTTGCTTTGTTGATTATCATCTCTTTCAGTGATGTTTTCGTCGAGATTTTAAGATATGTGCAGAATGGCGATTGCGGGTATTTTATGTGGCATGACGAAGTGTATGAAATCAATAGCAATGCGAAATTGGATGATACTACTGTTAAATTAATGGAAAAAGAAAAGACTATATCGCAGTTGCTTGTGGAAAGGGGGACAATTAAAGGAAAGTTGCTGAAGCAAAAGCAAAAGAGGACAAAAGCCAATGAATTTGTAGCAGATATGAAGGAAGAGTCGGCCCTAATGTGCATTAAATGTGTAAAACATGAGAAAGGCGAAAAATTCTTTGCAACAGCTTTAGCTATTTCCTGGATCATGTTTGGAGTTCTTTTGTGTGTTGTTATGGCAATGTAGTGCAGTGAAGTAACAAGAAATATCACGCATGGACAGTTTTTCAGGTATAATTTTAAGTTTTGTCACATTGTAGATTAGTGATAATTTTTCAACTGAGTTACTGTGTAATTTTGCATGAAATGACATCCACATTGTAACTGTCTAATTGTTTACTCAGTATCATTTGTGCTTTGAACAAACTAAGTCATTGCATCAATTTGCAACTTACTTACTTAGTATCTTTCAGTTATGCAACTCAGTTATGCAAATGAAATGAAAATAAAACTCAGTTATGTCACTCAGTTATGCAACTGAAATGCAAATGCAACTTAGTTTGTGCTGAAATGAAAATGAAACTCAGTTTGTACTGAAATGTAACTGAGGTATGCAGGTGAAGGACGCAGTGATGAGGTTGTTCAAGATCTTGTTACTAAAGGCACTAGAGGTACTCGAGGCAGTAGAGGCACTTGGCATTGAACGCATTAGAGGCTCACGCTATATTCTGGAACTGTTTTAGTTTGATGTAAACATGAATTTGGTACTGGCTGTGTTTGTAACTGAAATGTCTGTAAAATTGAATTTAGTGGCTATGTTTTGTTATTTTGTAGTTGACTAAGTAGTACTTTTGTTGCTGGTTAATTTGAAATAAAAAGTTCTTTTTTATATTCCATTGTGATGTTAATTGCTATTATGATGTTGTATGTTTTATAATGTTGTCATAGCTATGATATAATGTTGCAGTATGTGACGTTAAATGTTGCCATAACTATGATATAATGTTGCCATTGGATGGTAAAAGTGTTGTCATAGATTAATGCATGTGGGCCCCACAAAATGATTCCGTGAACCCAAGCTATAGATTATAGTGGGGATTCCGTGAACCCAGGATGCAGATTCTAGTGGGCCCCACATTTTTGTAAATTTAGTACCTGTGGCAACCTGTACTGATTTGCCTTAGGGTCGCAAAGATGTTTCCTTTGACTCTAAGGCAACGCGACAAAATGCAACACCAAGAAAGTGTTTCCATAGATAATTTTTGGCCTATAACAACATTTTTTGGCACTTCCTGCATCACTTCTCTGGTGTTGCAGTATGCAATCTATGGCGTAGTGAATCACTCATCTCCTTATATCAAAATATGCACTTCCCACGTATCAAGAGTAAGAACTTTAAAAAGATCTCATTGGAAAGCGTTAAGAAACACTTAATCATTCGTGGTATGGTCAAAACATATAATAGGTGGTTTTTCCTTGGAGAGATGAACAATAATAACACAGAGGTGAATCATATAGAAAATATTAATCCAGATCCTCATATCGAAGATCAAATTCAAACCGGCTACCGTATATAGGGCGCACTTAGAAATCTCATAGACAATGCTTTTGCTGTGCATAATATGCCACAAGCTAGCGGTAAAGAGGAAGTTCAACAAAAAAAATACAGGTATTTCTCATTCTTACTATGGACAAAAGCACAAAAAACACTCAGACAAAGTAAATTAAAAACTTTATTCATCTTGCGAAGAGGGGCTTACAACGTTAGGTGTAATTATTGAGCTTCACAACCTTAAAAAAGGATTTAATTGGTCGGGAAATACCGTGACTAAGTTGTTGAAGCGATTAAAAATTTGGCTTCCAAAAGAAAATAATTTACCTGATAAGTATCCCACAATGAAGAAAATATTAAAGGATTTGGAAATGGAGGTGAAGCATATACACGCTTGTGAAAATGATTGTATATTATTTTGGAAAGAAAATGTTGATGCGAAAGAATGTCCTATATGCCATAAAACAAGGTACAAAACTAAAAAATAGTGTTAGGAGAGGTCAAATTAAAGAAGGGACCAAGAATTTTTTTAAGACACTTCCCTATAATTTCAAGATTAAGTAGATTGTACACTATACCTTGGATAGCTCGTAAAATGAAATGGCATAAGAAAGCTGTATCCTCTAGGAATTCCATAATACATCATATAGATTCAGCTGAATGGAGATCAGTCAGAATTTGGTGGCCAGAATTTGCTACTGAAGGACGTAATGTTTGGCTTGGTATTGCTACCGACGGTTTAATCCAAATGGCGTTCTCCCTAATAGTTATAGTTGTTGGCCTATTTATATGATGCCTTATAACCTACCCCTTCGTTGTGTATGAAATCACAATTTCAAATATTGACTCTTTTAATTCGTGGACCAAGAGCACAAAGTCAGGACATTATTTATACTTGGAACCTGTTACATATGAATTAAAACATATTTAGGATGAAGGAGTGTTTGTTTTTGACACGAAGAATTAAATTTTCAATATGAAAGCAGTATTTGTAACAACCCGGAGTTTCAGAACCAATTTAAAATTTTTATTTTAGCTATTTTAATGGGTTTTGAATATTCAAAATGATTTATTTTAAATAATAACGACTAAAAATTTATTTTAATCGAAATTAGAACGTATAAATTTATTTTAATTATAAAACGAGCCTAAAATTGCGCGGTAGTTTGAAAATTCGATTTTAAATTTCAAATGAATATATAGGATTCAGAATAAATCGGATTTCAGTAAAACCAGAAATATTTTAATCTGTTTAATTATATCTTTCTAACAAATGAGAAAAATCCAGATTTCATAACAAGAATTAAAAATTATGTCCAGTTTAAAATTTGAAATAGTCGCTATGGAATATATATATATATATTTATATAATATATAACCCTTAAAAATAGCGATTTTGCAAACGACCTCCCTTTTCGACGGGACCACTTTTGTTGGATCCGAAATGTCGAATTATTGCTAGATTCCAATTTTCATAATTTTTGGAATCAATATGTGAGCATGGCAGATTTAAACGTGTTTGGTAATATCAGTTTGAATTTAATCGACTGGAAATTGACCGTTTTTCAAACGACCTCCAAATTCGATGAAATTAGTTTTATTAGGACCGTATCATCAAAACATAGCTAAATATTTTTTTTTGGAGTCAATATGTGGCCCACGTAAATTAAAATGTACGTTTAAATTCAATATATCTTGATTTATATTTTAATCTAAAGAAAAACTGATCGAAATAATCGAATTGGCTTACGAAACCTATCCCATTGTGTCCGGAATGAGGGTATTTGGCTAGGGGTGACAGTCATTGGGTTTGATTTGAAGTTCGGATGTGAGAAAAGATAATTTTGGAATTAAATAAAATAAAAAAATATAAATATATATACACCGGCCAATCAAAATCCTCCATAACCCTAATTCTCTAAAACCCGCCGCTAGCGATTTTATATGGCCGATATTCTTTGATCCATCTTCCATTATTTTCTTCAAATACACTTCGAATTAAATCTTGGTTCTTTTGTGGAAATCGGAGAGCGAGTTGAGCTCTCTCCATCCATACCGACATGATCTTCTATCGTGGAGCAAGGGGCACGATTTTTGGGTTGGAAGCCACCGCCATTGCGCATGGATTGAGGAGATAAGGGGTCACCGAGTTGGGCTCCGCTTAGGGCAAAAGGAGGCGGCGCTCCGGCCTACCTCCTGGTGGTGACCGATCGACGCCAAGCACCTCGTGGAGCGTGAAAAGCTAAACCCTAGGAACGAATGGCAATGTGTTTGAGCGGCCTATGTTAGATAAAGAGGAAGAAAGGTTAATATTTAATTAATTATTATATTAATTATTTTAAAATGCCAATAAGGTATAAACGCTAATAACTTTCTCATACGAGGTCTAAATCGCGCGTAACAGGATCCGTTGCCATCGTGGAGCCGAGAGCTTAGCAACAAAACTGACCGAGTCCAATTTGGAGCACGTTGGAATTTTGGGAAAATTTGAATCCAAACAGAATAGAAATTCAGAAATAAAAGAATGTAGGAGTGGAAACGAGCGTGAGAACTCCTCACTCTAATTATTTTTCAATTAAATATATTCTAGGATGCAGACGGGGATTAGAAGTCCCCGACACTATTTATTGTACAAGCCATATTATGTGATTTGAATTATATGGAGATTAACACCCGAATTCGTACAATCACATAATTGAAAGCGGTGTATGGATATTACCAACACACGGATTTCATACTCCGTGAATAGCCACTTGTGGCACCGTAAATGGCATTTGGGGTAGTTGAGTATTTATTTATTTGGATGTTCTACGTGATTTGATTATGATTATAAAATTGGTTGTGAATTAATAGTAAATTGATTGGAATTGGTTAGTTTATGGCGCGAGCTAGTATTAGGCGAGGCATAAGGCTAGACCTTATCTCGGTTCTAGTATCGTGCAGATATGCTGCCAAAATTTTCTAAAAATATGTTAGAACAATTAAAATATCATTTTTATTGTATAAATGAACTATATAAAATATTCATGTGTTGAATAAAATATTTTATCGTTAAAAATATAATTTTTAACGTATATATGAACGACACAAAATTCTTCTAAAATGAAAATAAATATTCATTTACAAATCGGACGATTTGTTTATATACACTCATTTGACTGATATTGATTGGGACGATATATTTTACACATCACCCAACTGCACAAACACAATCTGTGTGTGTTGATTGAAACCCCACATGGGTATTGGGATGATATTTGACATACACTATTCCCAATTGTTTAGTTGTATGTCAATCGATTGGTTGACAGACTATTGTAAGCGTTAATTAATTATATTTAATGCTTATGCAGTTGTGTAGTGCACTCTGGATGATGGTTGATTGCTTATCATTGTTGTTGTATACATATGATGTATGAAATCCATATAAATAACATTATATGGTAACTGACTGTGTTTGATTCCAATACGGAAAGAATGAATATTTTAAAATAATGAATATTTTAAAATAAAGAATATTTTAAAATACTATTCAAAAAAGGATTAAAACCTGATTTTAATGTCCAATTTTGGATGGACATGAAAATATTAATATATGTGAACGCCATTTTGACGAGAACGATATTTATATCGATTTTATTCATTTTTATAATGAATATCGAAAAGGAAATGATTTCAAAATCTAATATGTTGAAAATATTATCATTTAAATAATATAATGATAAGGAGTATTCAATTTTGATTTAAAATTGGAAATGAAGTAAGATTCGTTTTAAAACGAATTTATAAAATACGTTTTAAATGCAAATCGACGAAATATATATTATATATATAATATGATGGCCTGAATAGAACGCGCTGCACTACAGCCGTTCGCGAATTTGGACCATTAACTTCGAATTGATATTACGGGAGATCCGACCGTCGGATTCGCCTAAAACCAGAACTGTTGGGTTCGTATCGAAAAGAGCTTTCCAACGAATATAAGAGATTTGAAATCTAACAGTTGGATTTGAAATTATGTCCAAATAAATCTTGGAAAAGGTCACTGTAAATGCAGTTCGATGACCGTTTATGGAAATCGACTGACGGACCTTAATAAAATTATTAAAAATATTAATATTTTGTGTAAAATCATAATAACTGATTTGGAAAGAATTGGGATGAAAAATTCCATGTTCGTAAGGATAAAAATATATTTTTATCAAAATGAACTAGTTATTAACTAGATTTGAAATCCAATAATTTTTAAATAAAATAAATTGGATCTGTGAATGGTTTTAATACAACCAGAAATTTCCGACGAACAAATTGGAGTGAATTTGGAATGGAAATAATCTTCGGAATATTTCGATATTGGATTCCATGATTTTACGGATATTGTTATGGAAATTTGGAAGATATATATATATATATTTATATAGTTATTTCCAATACGATATTTGTTGGTTTCAGAATTTGATATTGAATATAAGCCGATATAATTTCTATTCAGAGCCTTGTATTTAATATCAAATGAGATTTTGGGTTTGTCGTGAACAGTGTTCTTACTAACACTGTTCTTAAACCCAGTTGAGAAAAAAATAAATCTTTTAATTAAACTTTAGAGAAGTTTACCAATTAATTAATATTTAATTGGAATCGAATTAAGAACTGGATTATTGGGTTTATCGTGAACAGTGTTTTAAATAACACTTGTTCTTTAACCCAATTAATAGTGAAATGTGATTTGGAATTTATAAATCTTTATATAAAAATTTAATGGAAATTTTCCAAAGTAAAGTTTTTCAATTTAATAAAATAAATTGGAATGGAATGGGATTAGATTTGGTAATAATCGAAATGAGCTTCTGTGGAGGAAGACTGTTAATATATATGGAATTTAAAAGGCATTGTCGTTATTCAATTTATATTATTAGTCGGATACAGAAATTGATATCGATTATTGTTGTATACACAATTATATGATTTTTGATGATAACAACCAAATATATTTTATTATTGAATGTGTTTGAAAAAGTACTGATATACTACATAACAAACAGAAATATAGTATTTCTATTTAAATAAAATATAACTGTATAGAAATTTAAACAATCACACAGTATTTTATTTAAATAAAAATATTTTATTTCAATTTCAAAAAGTACATCCCGTATAACTCCACTATTTGACATATTACATTTCATTCGTTACAACTCTGTCACTCACTCTATACAACTACATTTACATTCACATATACAGACACTCTCATACATTGACACTGTTATTTTTTCACTATCTTCTGTCTTCCATCTTCTGTCTTTACAACCTTCAATCCAGTCCAGTCAACTTCATACCTGTCACATACATAAGAACACACAAGTAGACTACAACAAAAATATAATTAAATAAAAGCAAATAAATAAATAAAAATTTATTTGCCTTAGAATTACAGTGTGTTTCTCATCATTTTTCTAGACTTTGTTTGACATGCAGGAAAAAGAAAATCTTGTCTGATGGCTGCATATACACACGTGCATATACATACACGTGTGCACTGCCTCACCGATCAGTGTACGACTGAGGAGTAGCCACATGGACCGTCTCAACCTAGTGTACAATCAACAATAGGACAATCAAATACAAGTTCAAGAAATAAAGTCAACACAGCAAACATGGTAAAGTGCAAATACAAAAGGTAGGTGCATCATTGTGATATATGGTAAATAAGCAAAAAGTCAATGCAGCCTTCAACATGGTGATAAGTATCAAGTTTTATATCAGCAAGTTCAAAACTAGGTGCAAGAAAAAATGGAGTAAAGTATATTCAATTCATTATACATGGAAACAACCAAATGTAAAGTCAACAAGAATACATGGTCAAAGTGGTCGTGCTAGGAAGATTCACACATGGATGGAACTGGATGCAAAACAACTCAGTTTTTTACAAAACATGACAGATCACTCAAAAACAAGTGATTGTACATGGACTTTTCAGCAAGACTCAAGCTACATGTGCATATCAGCAGTGGTGTATACAAAAACAAGATCAGCTCAGTACATATAGTCAAATGAGGCAACACTTATGCACAAATGCAATTCAGCAAGTCAAAGTTTTCCAAACATACATGAAACATAACATGAACAAGTCAACCAGTTCAGACTAGCATGAATACAAGTAACATGATGATAAATAGAAATAATGAAATGGACATACATTATAATCAGCAAGTAGACTCATGGCACATGCACAAGGAGCAGGTGCACCAGATCAACATATCAGCTTTTTTATGTGTCAAGCAGCATATACAAGAATGGTGGAACATACAAATGCAAAAGCTCAAAACATGATGGCAGATCAGTTCAAGTGAAGATTACAGCAAGATATGGATGATCAGTTCAGTTTTTTTTCATATGGAAGATCAGTTAAGTAGCAGCAAAGATGATACAAAGAATACAAGTACAATGTTCGTAGCAGCATGGACATAAGAGGCTCGAGCATGTCAAGTTCAAAAGTGCATCAGCAAAATAGTTCAATACTAATCATGTCAAGACTTCAAATTTCAAGTTTAAAGTCAGAGAAAAGTTCGAAGTCAAGTATACAAGGCACTGTCAAGTTCAAGGTCTCAAGTGTAGTACCAGTTCACATTAGATTTTTATGAAGCAATTAATTCAAGTTAAATATCATCTTAGAAATTCTAGAAGTTAAAGACTAGTTCAAGTCCAGAATTAAACACGCAAGTTACTCCATCAGTTCAAACATGTTCATAGTGAGGGTCTTCAAGGCAATGATATGTCCAAGTCTAAAAGGATACATTGAAAATTTCAAAGATATAGAAGAATATTTTAAATACCACAGTCAAGTCTTGATGAGCAAAATTCACAGGAATTTTTCAAAAGACCAAATCAAGGTTTTTTAAAAGCTACCTAGAATTTTTCTCCAATCATATAATATATACGACCAATTTTAAAATCATAGAAATTTCAGAAGAAAAATTCAAATCAGATACCCAAGTCATCAGAACAATTCAAGGCCAATGAATCGTTTAGAATCAGAGGTTCTAGGATTTAAATAACCCTATAAATACACAATCATCATAGGCATCAGATATGAACAAGAGAATCGAAATAAACCAACAATAATTCAGAGAAATCATCTTTAAGTACTCACAGAGGATTTCATTTGCTATCCCCAGGGAAACTGATCGAAGAAGAAGTGCTTCAAAGGATCCGAATCTATAGTGGAATTCCAGAGCAAAATCCATCAAGCACGAATTAATTTAGAGGATAGCAGTAACCCTAGCGCCGCCATTTTCAATTCTCAGAGGAAAAGTGAACTGGTCTAACCAATTGAAAAGAAGCCAGCCATCATTTAATTTAGAAAGGGGGATAACCCTTAACTCTAAACTCCTAGGGTTTCATATTTCTTTATTTTTTTACTTGTTTTAAAATTCAAGTGTTTATCTTTTAGAGTCAATAACTACTTGTGTCTGTAGTTGGAAAAATCACAACGTAACGGATCGAGTTGTGTCAAGGTCTTGAGCATAGGGTTTAAACAGCCGGGAGCGAAGGTTGCAAGTTTACAAGAGTCTGTAAGCGAAGAGATTGTTTATAATTCCTAGTAGAAACCTTGAATGCAACATTAGGCACAGTTTTGCCGAAGTTGGGTATCTCCTGTGTATGATTTTCTTTCTGCAATTTTTTCTGTGATATTTTATTTTATTTTAAATTCATTTAATTTGCAATAAACCCTATTCACCCCCCTCTAGGGTTAATTTAGATCCTACAAGTGGTATCAGAGCGGGTATTTTTAACTCTAGAGTCATGAATTCGTCTAACGACGCTTTTTCTGAGGGTCAGTCCTTAGCTAGGCCACCAATGTTGAATGGAACTGATTATGCCTATTGGAAAGCTAGGATGAAAATTTATTTGAGTTCAGCCAATTATGATGTATGGGATATTGTGGAAATGGGCTACAAACCTCCTGTTACGATTATTAATGATATTGAAATTCCTAAGCCAAAAGATAAGTGGGATGCTAATGATAAAAAGTTATTCTCAACTGATGCCAAAGCAATGAATGCTTTAATATGTGCCCTTGATAAAACTGAGTTTAACCGTATATCTCATTGTTCAACTGCGCAGGAAATTTGGCATACTTTGGAAGTTACACATGAAGGAACATCTCAAGTCAAGGAATCCCGTCTCGCACTACTCTGCAACGAATATGAAAATTTCACGATGGGTAAAGACGAAGATATAAAAGAGATGTATGGTCGATTCTCAACACTGATTTATAATGCTAGGGCTCTTGGTAAAGTCTACATTGAAGTGGAATTAATACGCAAAATACTGAGAGTACTACCAATGAACTTTGAAGCCAAAGTAACGGCCATTCAAGAATCAAAAGATCTAAGTAAGTTGAGAATAGAAGAGTTGATTAGAAACTTGATCGCTTATGAAATGGAGTTAAAAGCCAAAGAAGGACGCGATGATTCAGAATCAAAGAAAAAGACAATTGCTCTAAACAGCAATGTTGAAAGTAATGATGAAGCCGAGAATCCCACTGAAGAATTGGCTATGGTTCTTAAAAAGTGGTCTAACAAGAAATTCAAGTCACGAAAGAAGAATTCAAAATCCAACAAATCCAAGAATTCAGACAACTCAGACGATGAATCATATGCTACAACTGCAATAAACCAGGCCATATCAAACCAAATTGTCCACTACTTCAGAAAGACAAAAAGAAGAAGAAAAAGAAAGCTTTTGCAGCCACATGGGACGATGAAGAAGGAGAAGAAGAAGACTCTGACAGTGATAAAGAGGAAGCCAATTTGTGTCTTATGGCACAGTCAGATTCATAAATTAGCGAAGAAGATTCCACTGAGGTACCAAATTACTCTTACAAAGATTTAATTTTAATGTGTCATGATCTTACCAAAACCGTTGATTCTCTTGAACTAAAAGTTAAGAAATTAAAATCTGACATATTAAAATTGGTTCACGAAAACAATAGGTTAGAAACTGAGCTTGAAAAAGTGACAAACCTTGATTGTGAAAACTGCAAGTATTTAAAACAAGAACAAACAGAATTTAAAGCAAATTTTGAAAAATTGAAACAAGAACACTTGGCTTTAAAAGAAAGTGATGACACAAAAAGAAAGAACTTCATCAACAGATGCACCTCTCTTGTAAATGAAAATGCAGCACTTAAAACCAAAGTAAAAAATCTTGAAATAACATTGAGTAAATTTTCAAAAAGGGAAAAGTCATTTAGGATGCTGCTGGGAAATCAATTATATGCTAATAATAGAAAAGGATTAGGATTTGGGAAAACACACATTAATATGAATGATAATGCGAAGGTTGGAAGTGTTTTTCCTAAATGTATAAAATGTAGAAAAATTGGACATAACTATGAAAAATGTGAAAGTAGGAACAATAATAAAAAGTTCATGCAAATTTGGGTTCCAAAAGGGTCAACAAGCAATAGTTATATATTTGGATTTGGTAAGAATAAACAAATTTGGATTCCAAAAGGATCTGTTGTTCAAAGTCAAAAAATTTCAGTTACTAATTTTATTAGACCTATGAGTTTCTCTAGGTCATTCTCTTCTTCTCGTGTGTAGGTATGTTGCAACAAGAATGGTACTTGGATTCAGGTTGTTCCAAACATATGACAGGAGATAAATCAAAGTTCCTTAGCCTTGAAAAATATAAAGGTGGAAGTGTGATAATGGGCGATAACAGAAAATGTAAAATTATCAGTAAAGGTAAAGTAGGTAATAGTACTTTCTCCTTAACTGATGTTTTATATGTTGAAAACTTGCATCACAATCTCATTTCCATAAGCCAACTATGTGACAAAGGAATGATATTGAAAAATCCACTAACAATATTGTGTTCACGAGAAAAAGAAAAGGAAATGTTTATACGCTTTCATTTGATGATTTAACTCTCTCACGATGTCTGGTAGTTACGGATGAAGAAGTCTTCTTATGGCACAGAAGATTGGGTCACGCTAGTATGAGTCTTTTAGAAAAACTTGAATCAAAAGAATTGGTAAGGGGATTAACACATCAGAAATATAGAAGTAATAAAGTATGTAAATCATGTACTATGGGAAAATTCATTCGATCATCATTTCGCCCCAAAAATGTTGTTAGTACTAATAGGGTACTTGAGTTAATTCACATGGATTTGTTTGGACCAAATGAAATTGCTAGATTGAATGGAAAACGTTATTGTTATGTGTTAGTTGATGATTATTCTAGATTTACATAGGTTTATTTTCTAGCCAAAAAATCTGAAACGTTTGATTACTTTTCAAAATTTGCAAAAACCGTTCAAAATGAAAAAGGTGTTTCAATAAAAACTTTAAGAAGTGATCATGGTGTTGAATTTGAAAATTTGGATTTTGAAAATTTTTGTGAAGAAAATGGTTTTAAACACGAATTTTCTGCTCCTCGAACACCCCAACAAAATGGGGTAGTCGAAAGGAAAAATCGTACATTACAGGAATTGGCTAGATCTATGTTAAGTGAATATAATTTGCCTTTGACTTTTTGGGTAGAGGCAGTTAATACATCCTGTCATGTAATGAACAGAATAATGATTAGACCAATACTTAGCAAAACATCCTATGAATTGTGGTTTGACAGAAAGCCTAACATTTCATATTTTAGAGTTTTCGGATGCCCTTGTTATCTTCTTAATACAGGTGATCATCTTGGTAAGTTTGAATCAAAAGCAGATGAAGGAATTTTCATGGGTTACTCTTCAAGAAGCAAGGCTTATTGAATCTTCAACAAACGATCAAAAACTATTGTTGAAACCATAAACGTGAAATTTGATGAATCAGATCTGGATACGGTGGACAAAGAGAAAAACGATGAGGGAATCACATATGAGAGTGAAAAGGAAAATAGCAAAGAGAAGACTGGCAATGATGACCCAATAAAACAAACATTTGAAGTCGGGAAGTTGAAATTCAAAGCCAACCATCCTCCAGAATTGGTAATAGGAAATCCAACGGTAGGTATACGAACTCGTTCATCATTTAATAAAGGTAACCTAAAAATGTTGAAATTGCACTTAGTGATGAAAGTTGGATTTTAGCAATGCGAGAAGAACTTAATCAGAACGGAATAAAGTTTGGAAATTAGTTCCTAGACCAAATGACTATCCAGTAATAGGAACTAAATGGGTGTTCAAAAATAAGCTTGATGAATCCAGAAATGTAATTAGAAACAAAGCTAGGTTGGTTGCAAAAGGATATAATCAAATTGAAGGCATTGATTTTGATGAGACATTCGCACCAGTAGCTAGGTTAGAAGCCATTAGAATTTTGCTCAGTTATGCATGTTATAAAGGTTTCAAACTTAAACAAATGGACGTAAAAAGCGTGTTTTTAAACGGAGAATTAAATGAAGAAGTTTTTGTAGAACAACCCCCTGGTTTTGAAAATCATGAATTTCCAAATTATGTATTTAAACTTGAAAAAGCATTATATGGTCTTAAACAAGCTCCTAGAGCATGGTATGATTGTTTAAGTGCATATCTTTTGGAAAACAATTTTAAAAAGGGTAGTGCTGACACGACATTGTTTCTATTACATGAAGGTGAAGATTTTTTGATAGTTCAAATTTATGTTGATGATATTATATATGGTGCTACTAATGATCGTGTAACAACCCGGATTTTTACAACATGATAAGACGAGAATCAAGGCAGAATTTAATTTTAAAATGTGAATCAAGGGAAACGGGCTATGCCATTGCGTTCGTCTCGGAAAAATACGCGAAATAGAGTCCGAGTTTTCGAAAATCGGGGTCCGTATGACCAAGTTATGGCCCGTCAAAGTTTTTAGAAAATTTCAAGTTCAAAAACAGTTCGAAATTCAAATCTGGAGCCAAAACAGATTGGGCGGGAAAAACTCCCACCCAAGCCCCAGGTCGACTGGGGTGTCGACCGGGGAGTCGACACGCCCAGGGGCAGGTCGACTGCCCAGTCGACATGGGTGTCGACCTGGCCCAAAAACCCATTTTGGGTCTGGACGACCTGGTGCACTTGTTGCTCATTTGGGTTTGGTCTATTGGCCTATGACGGATTTTGAGGGTTCTGATCTATCCTAGGGTTAATCTAAGGGCCTAAACCACTCCTAATCTCTATAAAAACACCCTAGGACCTAACCTAAATCACTAAAAATCAATCCTACAACTAAGTGCTGCCAAAATCTATCTTGATCATGGCCTCCATCTCCAACTCCAAGAGCTCATGCATTCAAATCGGGTTCAAATCAAAAGGTGCTAGCTTGCTACATCAAATCAAGGGAGTGAATCAACGTTGCTATGCAAGTTTCATGACGATTCTTCAACAAAGGAGCCACCTTTCTTCGTCAAGACGATGCATGATCCTTCCCTAAGCCTCGCTATGTAAGTTCTAGCTACTTGTAGATTCTAACGGTGGTTCTAATGTGACATGGAATAAAATGCGATGAAACATAAGTATGCTAGCCTATATGAACCTAATTTTGCCCCTTTTCAATGATCTATGACCTTGGGCTAAGTTTTAGCGACTTAATCATGCCACTCATGTTATGCTTAGCCTAGTTTATCTTGCAAGTTTGAATCTTTATCTATGGAATGCTAGCATGAACCTTTGGGAACCATTTGACTTGTGAAACATTGGAAAGGATTTGACGTTGGGGCTTATGCATGTAAATGAATCCAAATTCCCTTATGATACTATGCATGTTTGTGGACAAATTCCCTTATGATACTATGCATGTTTGTGGCCAAAAACCCCTTATGATGCTATGCATATTTTGAGGCCAAACCCACTTATGATACCATGCATATTTGTGGCCAACCCCTTTTTGGCATCGTGCATGTTTTGAGGCCAATATGTAGCATAGTATCCTTACTATGTTGACTCGCTTTTACTTGGGTTGGAAACACGATTTGGAGTAGGATAGACGAGCGTGATTATGACATGATAATTTGACATGGGATTTCATGAAAATATGACACGCATGATACACCTAAATGGGGACATGACATGTGGGGTAAACATGGGACTTGAAACTAGACACGTATGGGTTGTAAGTGTAATATGACACTAGACCAAACATGAAAGTGGCCAACTCGAGGTTGGGTTGAGTTTGTAGCATAAATCTACCCGGACCCGCCCGGCTTAACTAGTGGCTACAAACAATAGGACCCAGTGTGAGTAGTTGGTCATATAGCACTTAAAACCCGAGGTTAGACTAGGTTGTGGTGTAAATCTACCCGGACCCGCCCGGCTTAACTAGTAACCACAACAAAGTCTAATGTGAGAGGTTGGGGTGCATTAATCTAATTAATGCCACATGAAAAGGTTAAGTAATTTTGACTAATGACACTTAACCGATATGACACGAATGGGTAGGTTAAGTGGAACCAGACTTGATTTCTTAATGACACTTAACCATACAAGACAATTAGGGGATGGGGTTAAGAAATTTACACTTAACTAATCCGACGTGGTACTTAGATGGGGTTAAGTAACCTACACTTAACTAATCTAAACACGGTAATTAGATGGGGTTAAGTAACCTACACTTAACTAATCTTAACGCGGTAATTCGATGGGGTTAAGTTAAACACTTAACCAATCTAAACTTGGTAATTCAATGAGGTTAAGTAACCAATACTTAACCAACCTAACATGATAATTTAATGGGGTTAAGTAACTTATACTTAATCAATTATACATGATGATTTGATGAGGTTAAGCAACCATACTTAACCAATCTAATATGAGAACTTGATAGGGTTAAGTCACAGGACCATTTAAATATACTTAACCATTCTAATACGATTAGTGGATGGGGTTGAGTTAACCTATACTTAACCAATCCGACTCGATAATCCAATGAGGTTAAGATAATCTATGCTTAACCAATCTAACACGATAATCTGATAGGGTTAAGATAAACAAATACTTAACCAATTTGACTTGATGATTGTATAGGGTTAAGTCATGAGCTTCTTGATATACTTAACCAACTTGTTGGGCTAGGTCTTGGACTTGAATACTTAGCCAAATCTTGACATGATTCGTAGGCAGGTTAAGTCATGAACTTAAATGACAATACTTAACTCATTAGACAAAACCCTAGTTCAGGGGACTAGGTGGAAAACCGGGATTAACAAGGATAACGGGAAAGGAGACTAAGTGGTAAACCTTAGTTTAGGAAACTAAGTAATAATTCTTAGTCAAGAGATTTGGACCAGTTCACAGATAGATGAGTAACCTGATACGGTAGGTCATCGCTTAAAACACGAGGAGGAGCAAATTATCTGACTTAGATAAGGGCTCCAACAAACTGGGTGACGAAGCGGTAGCTTCGGGGGACGTGAGGGTACTCTTGGTATCCCTCTGTGAGGTGGCAGGTGGTCCATGAAACCTGGCCTCACAGAGGTTAAGGTCTGTGGTAGAAGAGCCAAGAGTATGCCTTGGTTGCTATGCGAGCGACCTAAAGACTGGGATGGATTAGCGTGGAGTCGACGATACTTGATTTTGTCCTGGATAGCACGTCGCCGACTACCTACCATCTTTAGTCAATCGTGTACGAACGGAAAGGCAGAGAACCCCGAACAGACCATGTTCTTGCTATCGAGTCATGGGTGAGGTTGGCCCATAGGAGAGTGGGGCTATAGTGGGGCCGGGATGTGGTTCTCATACATGATTTTTCTTGGATTGCCTTTCAGTAGTTGAGGGAGGGGTCATGTGGGACCATAGCCACGGATACAAAAACAGACCTTGATATCTGCATCAGCAGACGACTTAAAGCTCCCGACCGAGTTCCGTATTTCTTGATTTGCCCTGGCACGGAACTCGGATGGCACATTGAGGAACATGTGCGTCTAGACATGGAAAACGATTCACGATACTTACGCGGGATAAAGGGCGCGGTTGATGGGTGGCATAATCCCTAGTGGCCCTAGGTGGCTTGAACCCAAACCGAGACACGGAAACGTTCATTAGGTAGCATAATCCCTAGTGGTCCTAGGTGGCATAAATCCTAAGTGAACACGCGATAGTTCATGGTAAGAAAACCTAACAAGATCAAGGGAAGCAGTCCAAAACAACCTCAAGGATAAAATGGTACTAAGTTGAGGTGGTATAGATTTACATGGGAAAGCCCGTACGGCCTACGACAAAGGACTGAATTTATACATGGAAAGAAACATACGAGTTGGGAAAACCTACATATGCTATATATTAGGTTGACATGGACCATTACATGACATTGGGCAAGGGACATTCATAGTTAACACATGACGCGGGTTGGGATACTAGTACGAGAGGTGCAGAGCAAATATACATGATAAATACCGTGGGATGTTATACATGATAGATACCTTAGGATGGTAGACTTGATAGAAACCTGACGATGTGATACCTTGATTTATCTTGACACCGTAGTTTATCATGATACCTTAGTTTATCTTGCTACAGTAGTTCATCCAGTTATCTTGGTTTAGCTTATCTATCTTGTCATCATCCTCATGTTTACTTTCAGTTTATGCATGTCATGTTACCTTTACCTATTTTTATACTGGAAGTAGGTAGGACTTACCAGTCTTTATGACTGACCCCGTTTTGTTTCGCCTCTTTGTCTTTCGTTCCCCCCCCCCCCAGGTTTTCAGGGAGGGAATGATGTTATTTAGTTCGGACCTCTTATGCTTGAAGGTCATCATGTATAGCTTGGTCTTCTCTTGGCTATGGCTGCTTCACCGCTTTATTTTAGGGAATAATTTATGAAAAGGTTTTATGCTTCTTTATTATTGCAAGATAGGTTTTGATGTACTCTGATGTAAAAGGCTTTAGACCTTATTTTATAAGGTAATGAAATTTGTTTTACTTCCGCTGTTTTATATATGTTCTGTCTTGTAATATTTCTGTGCATGTTTACCTCGATAATGCTTCACCAAACCTAGTGCATTCCCTTTGTGAGTGACCCTAGCGGAGGTGGGGTGTTACAGATCGTCTGGTTGAGAAATTTGAAAAAGTCATGCAGGATAAATTCGAAATGAGTTTAGTAGGTGAATTAAAATACTTCCTTGGATTTCAAATCAAACAAAGCATCAAGGACATTTTCATATCACAAACAAAATACATTGCTGAATTGCTGAAAAGATTTGGACTAGAAAACGAAAAACCACTCAGAACACTGATGAGTCCTTCAACCAAGCTTGACAAAGATGAGAAAGGAGTTGCAGTTGATCAGAAAAAATATCGTGGAATAATTGGTTCACTTCTTTATCTCACCGCATCTAGGCCTGATATTACGTTTGCTATTTGTTTATGTGCATGCTTTCAGTCTAATCCAAAAGAATCTCACTTAAAAGCCACAAAAAGAATATTGAGATATCTTTTGCACACACACAAATTTGGATTATGGTACCCCGCTTGCAATAATTTTAAATTAACTAGTCTTTTGATGCCGATTATGCTGGATCCCTTGTGGATAGAAAAAGTACTAGTGGAACTTGTTTTATGCTAAGACATTCATTAGTTTCATGGTCAAGTCGAAAACAAAATTGTGTTGCTTTATCCACAACTGAGGCCGAATACATTGCTTTAGGAAGTTGTTGTGCACAAATATTATGGATGATGCAAACTCTTTCGGATTTTGGTCTAATTTATAAAAAAGTACCACTAAAATGTGACAGTAAAAGTGCTATAGATTTGTCTAATAATGCTGTTCACCATTCACGCACTAAACACATAGATGTAAGACACCATTTTATTAGATATCACATTTCACGAGAAGATATTTGTATTGAGTTCATTTCAACCGATTGTCAACTTGCTGATGTTTTTACAAAACCTCTTCCCGAAGATAGATTTTCACGATTACGCTTAAATTTGGGAATCATAGAAATTGATTGATCATTATCCACTTTTTAAAATATTCTTAAATGGTTATTCAAAAGTTAAATAATTGACCATTTAAACTATTTTGGAATTCGTTGAAATTATGTCAGATCTTGAAGTTGTGACGAGTATTGACTATAATATTTTTCATATCATGAGGAAATATTATTAAATTCTCATGACGATTGAACAAATATTATAATATCTTTAAATTAGTTCAATTTTTACGATCATCTTCTACTACCTTCATCCTTCTGACATTCATCATAATTTTATATAATGGGGAGAGTTTAATTTTTAAGAATAAAGGAAATCCTGAAATATAATAATAAATAATAAAAATTTATCCTTGGTATTCACTCCCATTTAAAGTCCTCGCGGTGGTAAATTACCTTAATCTCTATGTGCTTCTATTCTCACTTAAAAGACCTTAGGGTTGTGCATGGATAAAACTCATTGAGAGGATAAAGTTAAGTCACTACTAACCCCATTTAAAAGACCTTTGGGCTATGCGTGGTTAGCAAGTGCTTAACACATTTTTTTAAACTTATTTAAAATCTTATAAAATTTCTATTCAAATATTCAATTTTTATTGAACTCTCCTCATTTTTATGAAGTCAATCGTAAATCCATCATCCTAAAAAGTGAATTTTTCTTCTAATTTGAAGAATATTATGATTTCTATTTGATTAAATGAGATTTAAGGTATATTTTCCCCTTGATTTGAATTTATATTCCTAGTTTATATTCATTACTGTTTTAATTTCTGTTATTCTTTTGATGATAACAAAAAGGGGAGAATGGTCAAGATTTTGATGGATGAGTAAACATTTATAGAATATTTTGAAATTTGGTGTTTTTTTTTTTTGATTAATTTATTTCAAAATTTTCAAATCTATGCATCAATAAGGGAAGCTTAGTTGTAGGGCGAGCAAACAAATAGAGGGAGTAATATACTTCACGTTTCAAACACATTCAAAATCTTTTATTTGTTTGTCATCATCAAAATGAGTAGATTGTTGTATATAACAGTGTTGTATACACACTTATATGATTTTTGATGATAACAACCAAATATATTTTATTATTGAATGTGTTTGAAAATGTACTGATATACTACATAACAAACAGAAATATAGTATTTCTATTTAAATAAAATATAACTGTACAGAAATTTAAACAATCACACAGTATTTTATTTAAATAAAAATATTTTATTTCAATTTCAAAAAGTACATCTCGTATAACTCCACTATTTGACATACTACATTTCATTCATTACAACTCTGTCACTCACTCTATACAACTACATTTACATTCACATATACAGACACTCTCATACATTGACACCGGTATTTTTTCACTATCTCCCATCTTCTATCTTTACAGCCTTCAATCCAGTCCAGTCATCTTCATACCTATCACATACAGAAGAACACACCAGCAGACTGCAACAAAAAAAAATTAATAAAAGCAAATAAATAAATAAAAATTTATTTGCCTTAGAATTACAGTGTGTTTCTCATCATTTTTCTAGACTTTGTCTGACATGCAGGAACAGGAAAATCTTGTCTGATAGCTGCATGTACACACGTGCATATACATACACGTGTGCACTGCCTCACCGATCAGTGTACGACTGAGGAGTAGCCACATGGACCGTCTCAACCCAGTGTACAATCAACAATAGGACAATCAAATACAAGTTCAAGAAATAAAGTCAACACAACAAATACGGAAAAGTGCAAATACAAAAGGCAGGTGCATCATTGTGATATATGGTAAATAAGCAAAGAAACAAAAAGTCAATGCAGCCTTCAACATGGTGATAAGTATCAAGTTTTATATCAGCAAGTTCAAAACTAGGTGCAAGAAAAAATGGAGTAAAGTATATTCAATTCAGTATACATGGAAATAACCCAATGTAAAGTCAACAAGAATACATGGTCAAAGTGGTCGAGCTAGGAAGATTCACACATGGATGGAACTAGATGCAAAACAGCTCAGGTTTTTTTTACAAATATAAACATGACAGATCACTCAAAAACAAGTGATTGTACATGGACTTTTCAGCAAGACTCAAGCTACATGTGCCTATCAGCTGTGGTGTATACAAAAACAAGATCAGCTCAATACATATAGTCAAATGAGGCAACACTTATGCACAAATGCAATTCAACAAGTCTAAGTTTTCCAAACATACATGAAGCATAACATGAAAAAGTCAACCAGCTCAGACTAGCATGAATACAAGTAAGAGGATGATAAATAGAAATAATGAAATGGACATACATGATAATCAGCAAGTAGACTCCTGGCACATGCACAAGGAGCAGGTGCACCAGGTCAACATATCAGCTTTTTTATGTGTCAAGCAACATATACAAGAATGGTGGAACATACAAATGCACAAGCTCAAAACATGATGGCAGATCAGTTCAAGTGAAGATTACAGCAAGATATGGATGATCAATTCAGTTTTTTTTTTCATATGGAAAAACAGTTAAGTAGCAACAAAGATGATACAAAGAATACAATTACAATTCTCATAGCAGCATGGACATAAGAGGCTCGAGCATGTCAAGTTCAGAAGTGCATCAGCAAAATAGTTCAATACTAATCATGTCAAGACTTCAAATTTCAAGTTTAAAGTCAGAGACAAGTTCGAAGTCAAGTATACAAGGCACTATCAAGTTCAAGGTCTCAAGTGTAGTACCAGTTCACATTAGATTTTTATGAAGCAGTTAATTCAAGTTAAATATCATCATAGAAATTCTAGAAGTTAAAGACTAGTTCAAGTCTAGAATTAAACACGCAAGTTACTCCATCAGTTTAAACATATTCATAGCGAGGAGCTTCAAGGCAATGATTTGTTCAAGTCTAAAAGGATAGATTGAAAATTTCAAAGATATAGAAGAATTTTTTAAATACCACAGTCAAGTCTTGATGAGCAAAATTCACAGGAATTTTTCAAAAGACCAAATCAAAGTTTTTTAAAAGCTACCTAGAATTTTTCTCTAATCATATAATATATACGGCCAGTTTTAAAATCAAAGAAATTTCAGAAGAAAAATTCAAATCAGATACCCAAGTCATAAGAACAATTCAAGGCCCATGAATCGTTTGAATCAGAGGTTCTAGGGTTTAAAAAACCCTACAAATACACAGTCATCATCGACATCATATATGAACAAGAGAATCGAAATAAACCAACAATAATTCAGAGAAATCATCTTTAATTCAGAGTACTCATAGAGGATTTCATTCGCTATCCCCAGGGAAACCGATCGAAGAAGAAGTGCTTCAAAGGATCCGAATCTATAGAGGAATTCCAGAGCAAAATCCATCAAGCACGAATTGATTTAGAGGATAGCAGAAACCCTAGCGCCGCCATTTTCAATTCTCAGAGGAAAAGAGAACTGGTCTAACCAATTGAAAAGAAGCCGACCATCTTTTAATTTAGAAAGGGGGATAGCCCTTAACTCTAAACTCCTAGGGTTTCATGTTTCTTTATTTTTTTACTTGTTTTAAAATTCAAGTGTTTATCTTTTAGGGTCAATAACTACTAGTGTCTGTAGTTGGAAAAATCACAACTTTATGGATCGAGTTGTATCAAGGTCTTGAGCGTAGGGTTTAAACAGTCGGGAGCGAAGGTCGCAAGTTTACAAGAGTCTGTAAGCGAAGAGATTGTTTATAATTCCTAGTAGAAACCTTGAATGCAGCAGTAGGCACAGTTTTGCCGAAGCTGGGTATCTTCTATGTGTGATTTTCTTTTTGCAATTTTTTCTATGATATTTTATTTTATTTTAAATTCATTTAATTTGCAATAAACCCTATTCACCCCCCATCTAGGGTTAATTTAGATCCTACAATTATATATTTATACGTTTTCCGTGAAGATTCCATATTTAATGGAATGAGATTTTGGGTTTATCGTGAACTGTGTTTTAAATGACATTGGTTCTTTAACTCAGTTAAAGACATGATTACATGTCTAACATTGTATTTCGAACCGTATTGTGGATCTCTGCTAAATATATATCTGTTTGGTGGTGGAGAATTTATTCTCTTGCTTAACACCCTTCTCTGAGACGTACGAGCTCAGAGGTTATATATCGGCAAAAATCTGTAGTACGGTGTAGATTGTCAATGTGGCATGTTTGATTTCCCAAAGTTAAATAATCATTAATATTGATTTTTGGGAAGATTAAAACTAAGTGAAGTTTTAATGAATCTTTAATTAGATTAAAATGTGAGTGTGATAATTTAAATTATCAAATTTGGGAAATGATCGAGAATGGAGTATCACTAGTTTTACTCCAGGCGATAGTTAAATCTTTAATTAGATTTGAACGTGAAATTGTAATTAATTTTACCGATAACACTGTGGTGTTAGATATGGAGTATTACCAGTTTAGCTCTATGGGATGAATAGGTTGGGATTGAGAAATAAAATAAATGATTACCTCAGTAAGGTGCTCTAATCCCGACTAGTTTGGAAAACCTTAACTTGGTTTAAATTGTGAAAAGAATATTTGACTAAAGAAATATTCTGGATTGGAATGAGGCGTATGTTGTGTATTTATATCACTTGATTATAATATACGCAGGCTATCAGGAAAGGCCGGGTTTATACCCATTCTGAATAACAAATTCGACGATAAGTCGACGATGAAGACGGTGATTGAAGACCGGAGGTCTTCACATCATTTGGATGATTACTGATGTCTTGATTGGGCTGTACACCCAAAACTAGGTAATAAGTGGTGATCGTCCAGACGTACTTGGAGATTGATCGGATATGCGAGGACCTCTCTCCTGTATTGGACATATAGGACGAGGAATAAGGTGCCTCCGGTTTCGTTCAGACCCAGAAAAAACTAGTAAATGGATGTATGTCTGACATTGGATTTTATTCTGTGTTGATTGATCTCTTTTTGGCGGTGGAGAATTTATTCTCTTGCTTAACGCCCTTCTCTGAGACATATGAGCTCAGAGGTTATATATCGATAGACATCAGTTGCATGGCGTGAATTGCCTGTGTGGCATACTGAGATGCAAATGATCAAGGCTTCTGTTGAAAAGCAGAGTCTTGTGGTCGATGATCAAAGCACGGTTTTAAATAGCATAGCTTTGTGTATAGCGTTAATTCGCGAGCCTCACACCCCGGTATGAATCAGAAACGGGAGAGGGCTACAGGGAGAACATACGTTTCTTTCTAGCTAGGAGTGGTGTCATGGTATGGAGCCACACATTTTTTACTTATGTGGATGATGGAAACCGAGGTACCTCGGTTATATCGGTCACTACGGGGCTGATGGATGACATGGTCGACATACAGACCAGGCTTACGTCCCATAGGACGGAGAAACATATTGTTCAGGGATTATTTATCCATTTATTGTGGACCGGCCCTGAAGATCCAAGGGTCGATGTGTTCTGATCCTGAGGCTCGGGCTAGAGAGTCTCGAATTCGGTAAGGGCGATCCCTTGCCTTGTTTGATAGATGAAATCCAATTTCCAATACGTGACATTTTGGTTTTAATAGTAGAACTAGTATGGAGACATAGTAGCATGGGATACTATGTTGTCTATGATTGATACATTTGTATTTGAAGTTGTTTTATACACTTTACACTTATAATAGTATCAAAATGATTTGTTTTAAACGTACCAAGCATGTTTGGCTATTATAAGGGAAAACTCTATCCTCCGGCTTGCGTTGCATATGTGATGGGACCTGAGTCTTATAATAGCTTCATTTTTTCCAAAAAGCATTGCATTGTTTATTTATATGCAGTGGTATTCTTGGGGCTAAACCCGTTCCACGTTATATGGCGTGGTCCCTTGATTTGCCCAACTTTAAAATAAAGTTTAAATAACTGTTTTAGTTCTCACACCAGTCACATGATTGACCTGGAGTTTATTGTTTTAACCTAAACTCTGGGTGGCCCTATTTTCCACACGGGCAGCTAGAAGTTGGGTTTGCAGATGTTATTTTTCATAGGATCCTGGATTTACAGCTGGATCTATATTCAGAATGCTCTATTTCCGTGTATTTCTTTCGGTTATGTTTTGTTTTATTTTTCCGCTGCATTGAAATTTGTAAATCTCTGATGTTTATCAAATGTATATTATTTATTCATACTCTGTTATATTCTTGTACTCTGATGCAATTGTTGCAATAAGCAATGAAATGTTCTTCTGTTTGTGTTCTGATTTGTCGTGTTCTCAATTCAATCCGGGCTTTCCCGTAAGGGCGAGTTTGGGTCGTTTGAGTTGGTATCGGAGCTTTGGTTTACAGAGCTCGAGAACAAGACACATTAGAACCAAACAAAAGAAATCATCAGAGATTGGATTAGTAATATCCAAGGAGAATGACTCGTTAGAGATGGGATTAGTAGTATCGTAGAACGAGTTGAAGAGTGTTATTTTTAAAATAAAAATGAAAATAAATTTTGTTTTGAAAATTTAAATCTTATTACACGTATTTGAATATTATTTTTATATTGAATTTGGACAATCGAGTATATGAAGATTTTTCATATACACCTTGCAAACATATATTCGAAGCCTAAAATATACTGGATAGATATAGAATCACACTCTAATCGCTCGGAGATGATTATGATGATCGGTCGACCATCATCAGAATTTATGTTCGAGTTTCAAAAGTGGTATATCTATATATTTCCAATAGACAGGCGTGAGAATCAAAACCTTAGATAGGGTTATTGTTGTGAATTGGCATCAAAAACATGATTTTTAGGTATATAAAAATTATTAATTTGAAATGTTATTCAATCAATTGATTGCTGGTTGTGTTGTTTGATTATTAGTTTAATTAATAAAATTGTTGTAACCAATATGTGAACAAAAGGTAAATTTAGCCAAATCGAATCAAAATATTGAACCAAATTGAAATCGATTGAAATTGCATGCATATACATGTATATATATGAACAAGTCATAACAAGGAAGCTAAGAAGACGAATAAAATTGTATGCCCGACAAATGGGTCCATGTTTACTAATTTATTGAGTTTTGATGATTTTATGAGCCGACTGGCCAGTCGCTTGGCTTTTTCTTTTGGATTGGTGAGGGCCACGTGAGGCTAGTTGCGGTTTTAAAGGTCTCTTCGTACAAAGGAGGTTATGGCGATTTTTTTCAAAAATTTAGGGTGTTAGCCAAATTTTTGAAGAATTTGAAAAGTCTTAGAAATTGAAAAGTTGAATATGAAAGCCATAATGAAAGTTGAGTTGATTAGTTAAACAACTTTCAGCTCCTCCTTTTCGAGGATGAAAAGATTTTAAGTAGGGGAGATTGTAACAACCCGGAATTTTAGAACCAATTTAAAATTTTTATTTTAGCTATTTTAATGGATTTTGAATATTTAAAATGATTTATTTTAAATAATAATGATTAAAAAATTATTTTAATTAAAATTAGAATGTATAAATTTATTTTAATTATAAAACGAGCCTGAAATGGCGCGGTAGTTTGAAAATTCGATTTTAAATTTCAAATGAATATACAGGAGTCAAAATAAATCGAATTTCAGTAAAACCATAAATATTTGAATCTATTTAATTATATCTTTCTAATGAACGCAAAAAATCTAGATTTCATAATGAGAATTAAAAGTTATGTCCAGTTTAAAATTTGAAATAATCGCTAAGGAAATTATATATATTTTATATAATATATAGCCCTTTAAAGTAGCGATTTTGCAATCAACCTCCATTTTCGACGAGACCACTTTTGTTAGATCCGGAATGTCGAATTATTGCTAGATTCCAGTTTTCATAATTTTTGGAATTAATATATGAGCGTGGTGAATTTAAATGTGTTTGGTAATTTCAGTTTGAATTTAATCGACTGGAAATTAACTATTTTCAGATAGTCTTCAAATTCAACGAAATTAGTTTTGTTAGGACCGTATCATCAAAACATAGCTAGATTTATTTTTCTGGAATTTTTGGAGTCAGTATGTGGCCCCGATAAATTAAAATGTACGTTTAAATTCAATATATCTTGATTTATATTTTAATTTAAAGAAAAACTGACCGAGACAGTCGAATTGGCTTACGAAATCTATACCACTATGTCCGGAATGGGGGTATTTGGCTAGGGTTGACAGTCATTGGGTTTAATTTGGAGTTCGGATGTGAGAACAGATATTTTTAGAATTAAATAAAATAAAAAATAAAAATATATATACACCAGCCAATCAAAATCCTCTATAACCCTAATTCTATAAAACCCGTCGCCAATGATTTTATACGGCCGATATTCTTCGATCCATCTTCCACAATTTTCTTCAAATACACTTCGAATTAAACCTTGGTTCTTTTGTGTAAATCGAAGAGCGAGTTGAGCTATCTCTATCCATACCGACATGATCTTCTATCATGGAGCCAGGGGCGTAATTTTTGGGCTGGAAGCCATTACCGTTGTGCATGGATTGAGGAGAGAAGGGGCCACCGAGTTGGGCCCCACTCAGGGCGCAAGGAGGCGGCGCTCCCGCCTACCTCCTGGTGGCAGCCGATCGACGCCAGGCACCTCGTGGAGCGTGAAAAGCTGAACCCTAGGAACGAACGACAATGGGTTTGAGCAGCCTGTGTTAGATAAAGAGGAAGAAAGGTTAATATTTAATTATTATATTAATTATTTTAAAATGTCATTAAGGTACAAACACTAATAACTTTCTCATACGAGGTCTAAGCCACGCGAAACTAGATCCGTTGCAATAGTGGAGCCAAGAGCTTCGCAAAAAAATTGATCGAGTCCGATTTGGAGCACGTTGGAATTTCGGGAAAATTCGAATCCAAATAGAATAGAAATTCAGAAATAAAAGAAAGGAGGAGTGGAAACAAACGTGAGAACTCCTCACTCTAATTATTTTTCAATTAAATATATTCTAGGATGCAGACGGGGCTTAGAAGCCCCCGACACTATTTATTGTACAAACCATATTATGTGATTTGTCAACACCCAAATTCACACAATTACATAATTGAAAGCGATGTATGGATATTACCGATACACGGATTTCATACTCCGCGAGTAGCCACTTGTAGCGCCGTAAATGGCATTTGGGATAGTTGAGTATTTATTTATTTGGATGTTCTGCGTGATTTGATTGTGATTATAAAATTGGTTGTGAATTAATTGTAAATTGATTGGAATTGGTTATTGTATGGCCCGAGCTAGTATTAAGCGAGGGATAATGCTAGACCTTATCCCGGTTCTAGTATCGTGCCGTTATGCTGCCAAAATTTTCTAAAAATATGTTAAAACAATAAAAATATCATATTTTTTATATAAATGTACTGTATAAAATATTCATGTGTTGAATAAAATATTTTATCGTTTAAAATATAATATTTAACGTATATATGAATGACATAAAATTCTTCTGAAATGAAAATAAATATTCATTTACAAATCGGACGATTTATTTATGTACACTCATTTGACTGATATTGATTGGGATGATATATTTTACACATCGCTCAACTGCACAAATAAAATCTGTGTGTGTTGATTGAAACCCCATACGGGTATTAGGATGATATTTGACATACACTAATCCCAATTGTTTAGTTGTATGTCAATCGATTGGTTGACTGACTGTTGTACGCATTAATTATTTATATTTAATGCTTATGCAGTTGTGTAGTGCACTCTGGATGATAGTTGATTGTTTATCATTGCTATTGTATACATATGATGTATGAAATCCATATAAATAACATTATATGGTAATTAACTATGTCCGGTTCCAATTCGAAAAGAACGAATATTTTAAAATAACGAATATTTTAAAATAAGGAATATTTTAAAATAATATTCAATAAAGGATTAAAATCTGATTTCAATGTCCGATTTTTGATGGACACGAAAATATTAAAATATGTGAACCCTTATTGATTAGATATGCGCCATTTTGATGTGAACGATATTTATATCGATTTAATTCATTTTTATATTGAATATCGAAAAGGAAATGATTTCATAATCTGATATTTTGAAAATATTATCATTTAAATAATATAATGATAAGGAGTATTCAATTTTGATTTAAAATTGGAAATGAAGTTAGAATCGTTTTAAAACGAATTTATAAACGATTTATAAAATACGTTTTAAATGGAAATCGACGAAATATATTATATATATAATATAATAGCCTGAATAGAACGCGTCGCGGCCATTTGCGAATTTCGACCATTGACTTCGAATTGATTTTACGGGAAATCCGACCATCAAATTCTCCTAAAACCAGAACCGTTGGGTTCGTATCGAAAAGAGCTTTCCAACGGATATAAGAGATTTGAAATCTAATGACTGGATTTGGAATTATGTCCAAATCAAATTTGGAAAAGGTCGCTATAAGTGCAGTTCGATGATCGTTTATGGAAATCGACTGAAAGGACCTTAATAAAATTATTAAAAATATTAATAATTTTTGTAAAATCATAATAAATGATTTGTAAAGAATTGGGATGAAAAATTCCATGTTTATAATGATAAAAATATATTTTTATCAAAATGAACTAGATTTGAAGTCCAATAATTTTTAAATAAAATATATTAGATTTGTGAATGGTTTTAATATAACTAGAAATTTCCAACGAACAAATTGGAGTCGATTTATATTTTTATCAAAATGAACTAGATTTGAAATACAATAATTTTAAATAAAATAAACTGGATTTGTGAATGGTTTTAATATAACTAGAAATTTCCAATGAACAAATTGGAGTGGATTTGGAATGGAAATAATCTTCGGAATATTTCGATATTGGATTCCATGATTATACGGATATTGTTATGGAAATTTGGAAGATATATATATAGTTATTTCCAATACGATATTTGTTGGTTTTAGAATTTGATACTGAATATAAGCCGATATAATTTCTATTCAGAGCCTTGTACTTAATATCAAATGAGATTTTGGGTTTGTCGTGAACGGTGTCTTTACTAACACTTTTCTTAAACCCAGTTGAGAAAAGAATAAATCTTTTAATTAAATTTTAGAGAAGTTTACCAATTAATTAATATTTAATTGGAATTGAATTAAGAATTGGATTTTTGGGTTTATCGTGAACGGTGTTTTAAATAACACTTGTTCTTTAACCTGATTAACAGTGAAATGTGATTTGGAATTTATAAATCATTTTATTAAGATTTAATGGAAATTTTCCAAAGTAAAGTTTTCCAATTTAATAAAATAAATTGGAATGGAATGGGATTCGATTTGGTAATAATCGAAATGAGCTTCTGTGGAGGAAGACTGTTAATATATATGGAATTTAAAAGGATCTGTCGTTGTTCCATTTATATTGTTAGTCGAATACGGAAATTGATATCGATTATATATTGATATGTTTTCTGTGAAGATTCCATATTTAATGGAATGAGTTTATGTTTATCGTGAGCTGTGTTTTAAATGACATTGGTTCTTTAACCCGGTTAAAGACAGGATTACATGTCTAATATTGTATTTCGAATCGTATTATGGATCTCTGCTAAATATATATCTGTTTGGTGGCGGAGAAATTATTCTCTTGCTTAACACCCTTCTCTGAGACGTACGAGCTCAGAGGTTATATATCGGCAAAAATCAGTGGTATGGTGTAGATTGTTAATGTGGCATGTTTGATTTCCCAAAGTCGAATAATCATTAATATTGATTTTTGGAAAGAATAAAACTAAGTAAAGTTTTAATGAATCTTTAATTAGATTAAAATGTGATAATTTAAATTATCAAATTTGGGAAGTGATCGAGAATGGAGTATCACCAGTTTTGCTCCAGGCAATAGTTAAATCTTTAATTAGATTTGAACGTGAAATTGTAGTTAATTTTTCCGATAACACCGTGGTGTTAGATATGGAGTATTACCAGTTTAGCTCCATGGGATGAATAGGTTGGGATTGGGAAATAAAATAAATGATTACTTCGGTAAGGTGCGCTAATCCCGACTAGTTTTGAAAACATTAATTTGGTTTAAATTGTGAAAAGAATATTTGGCTAAAGGAATATTCAAGATTCGAATGTGGCATATGTTTTGTATTTATATCACTTGATTATAATATATGCGGGTTATTCGAATAGGCTGGGTTTATACCCATTCTGAATAACTGATTCCACGATGAAGACCGGAGGTCTTCACATCGTTTGGATGATTACCGATGTCTTGATTGGGCTGTACACCCAAGACAAGGTAATAAGTGGTGATCGTCCAGACGTACTTGGAGATCGACCAGATATGCAAGGACCTCTCTCCTGTATTGGACATATGGGACGAGGAATAAGGTGCCCCCGGTTTCGTTCAGACCCAGAACGAACAGGTAAATGGATGTGTGTCTGACATTGGATTTTATTCTGTGTTGTTTGATCTCTATTAATATATATCTGTTTGGCGGCGGAGAATTTATTCTCTTGCTTAATGCCCTTCTCTGAGAAGTACGAGCTCAAATGTTATATATCGATAGACATCAGTCGCATGGCGTGAATTGCCTGTGTGGCATGCTGAGATGTAAACGATCAAGGCTTCTGTTGAAAAGCAGAGTCTTATGGTTGATGATCAAAGCACGGTTTTAAATAGCATAACTATGTGTATAGCGTTAATTTGCGAGCCTCACACCCCTGTGTGAACCAGAAACGGGAGAGGACTGCAGGGAGAACATATGTTTCTTTCTAGCTAGGAGTGGTGTCATGGTATGGAGCCCAGACATTTTTTACTTATGTGGATGATGGAAAGCGAGGTACCTCAGTTATATCGGTCATTACGAGGCCGATGGATGACATGGTCGACATATTGACCAGACTTACACGCCATAGGGCGGGGAAACATATTGTTCATGGATTATTAATCCACTTAGTGTGGACCGGCCCTGAAGATCTAAGGGTCAATGCATTCTGATCCCGAGGCTCGGGTTAGAGAGTCTCAAATTCTGTAAGGACGATCCCTTGCCTTGGTTCATAGATGGAATCCAATTTCCAGTACGTGACATTTCGGTTTTAATTGTGGAACTAGTATGGCGACATAGTAGCATGGGATACTATGTTGTCTATGATTGATACATTTATATTTGAAGTTGTTTTATACACTTTACACTTATAATAGTATCAAAATGATTTGTTTTAAACGTACCAAGCATGTTTGGCTATTATAAAGGAAAACTCTATCCTCCGGCTTGCGTTGCATTAAATGATGGGACATGAGTCTTATAATAGCTTCATTTTTTTTGAAAAACATTGCGCTGTTTATTTGTATCCACTGGTATTCTTGGGGGTAAACCCGTTCCGTGTTATATGGCGTGGTCCCTTGATTTACCCAACTTTAAAATAAAGTTTAAATAAATGTTTTAGTTCTCACACCAGTCAAATGAATGACCTGGAGTTTATTGTTTTAACCTAAACTCTGGGTGCCCCTATTTTCCACACGGGCAGCTAGAAGTTGGGTTTGCAGATATTGTTTTCACAGGATCCTGGATTTACAGCTGGAGCTATATTCGGAACGCTTTGTATTCGTGTATTTCTTTCAGTCGTGTTTTGTATTATTTTTCTGCTACATTGAAATTTGTAAATCTCCGATATTTATCAAATGTATATTATTTATTCATACTTTGTTATATTCTTGTACTCTAATGTAATTGTTGTAATAAGAAATGAAATGTTCTTCTGTTTGTGTTCTGATTTGTCGTGTTCTCAATTCAATATGGGCTTTCCCTAAGGGCGAATTGGGGTCGTTTGAGTATTACTATGGGGAATTTATGATTTACTAGCTTTTAGTAACTTATCTGGTTGTTTGACTCATGGTTACATAGCGTGTCCTATTTGTGCTACCGAGATGGAATCAGAGCATATCAGCAACAATATCATCTATCTAAAATATAGAAGGTTTTTGAAGGATGATCATTTATATAGAGCATTAAAACATGGATGGTATAAGGATGTTGAATATAAAGAGCCTCCAACTGGACTATGGGGCTCGTCTCTTTTACAAAAGCTTGAGCATATCAAATATATTCGTGGAAGACTACCACAAAGAAAAAGGAGATTGATTTTTGAAGCTTATGATAATATAGATTGTCTTGTCGATGAGAAAGAAAGACCCGGATGGTATAAGAAGTCGATTTTGTTTGACCTGGATTATTGGAGCAGTCATAAAGTTCGTCATACTATTGATGTGATGCATACTGAGAAAATTGTTATTGAACATCTCATCAACTTTATGTTTGACAAAGGAAAACAATCTTCTTAACATGAATTTAATAAGATTCACAAGCTACGATGTTGAAAAGTTATTAAAAATGAAAAATTTTCATCATGTGCAACTAAGTTACACGGTCTTATATGTCTTCAATCACCTAGTTTGCAAATTAAGAAGACATATGATTACCATTTTAATATCCAGTATTTGCTTCTTATCATGGTTCAACAAGTATATCCAAAGTGTGGTGAGTTAAGACGCGGGCTTTTACAAGTAAGCTTGTACTTCAACATAATATGTTCAAAAGTTATTGTTTGAGAACATGTGCAACCGGCTAAAAATAGGATTGTTGAAGCATTATGTATGTTAGCACACTATATTCCGATGCATTTTTTTGTTATAAGCATCCATTTGATGGTACATTTAGCAGATCAAGCAATACTTTGTGGATCATTGAATTATATATGGACGTATCCATTTAAAAGGTAAATATTGTTTTTGTATTCGAATTATTTTACCTATGGACTATGAAGGATTGCAAAAACACACCTAGTAATAAAAGGAGGTATATAGAAGGATCAATTTCTGAAGCATATCTTATTTCAGAATCAATTCGATATGCAATGGAATATATGCCAAATCCACATGATGGAAATCATAGCTCTAAACAAGCATCCTTTTTAGATGAGAATGGTGATGATATATATTAGGGTTCCATCGTTGAAGGTAAAACGTTAAAGTTATCTAAAGTGTAACGATCACAGATTCGACGATGGTTACTATTTAGAATTGATATACCAGAATGAGATGAATACCACAATTTATACATTTTAATCATTCGCAATACTTATAGCACATTTAGTCAAGAATACGCACACCCCCCATGATATTGGATTTGTAGTGCATACCGCTTATCTTTAGAAGACATTCTTCGTGGT
This sequence comes from Allium sativum, assembly GCA_030737875.1. Lineage (NCBI taxonomy): Eukaryota > Viridiplantae > Streptophyta > Magnoliopsida > Asparagales > Amaryllidaceae > Allium > Allium sativum. The sequence goes on from CM060909.1 coordinate 880,852,036, forward strand.
AAAAGGAAAACTGAAAACTATAATAGAAGCTGAAGTAATAGTCCAATCTGTCTTTCATGATTGGATACACAAGAAGGTGTGCTATATGTACTTGAAAGTAATGCGTTTCTTCTTAACTATTTTATTCTATTAATTTTGTTAATTCTTAGCAGTTAGCCGAAGAAAAATACATGAACACAATATTACGGTTTTATGTCAGTGGTCCAAAGTGGGAAGTAAAAAATTTATCTTTAAGTATAGAGTGAATGGCTATACATTCTCACCTCAACATTATGACGACACCATTTCAACGTAAGATAGTGGTGTATTCATGGATGCGATCACTGCATTTGTTGCAAGTTCAAAAGATTTAAATCCTATGGATGATGATACTACTTGGTATGGTGTTATTAGATAGAACATGGAAGTTAATTACTATGATTTTCAACACATGGTATTCTACCGCAACTAGATGAATGTTGGAGGTAAGATAAATGGTTGTAAGGTTTGTCCGTATACGAATTTGTTAATGATAAACTTAAAGAAGTTAAAAGAATGTCGATGGAGAATATGATGAACCTGCTATTCTTGCGTCCGAAGCAAGTCAAGTATTTTACATTAGAAATACACAAAATTCTGATTAGCCCATTGTTCGATGCTCTCCAAAATGCATGATGGATAAAATAGATGTATATGAAGTACCAACAATCTATCAATTTATTTTGAAAGAACAATCAAATTCAAAACCATATTGAAATGTATTCAACCGAAATCAATATGTTGATTGAAACTATTTTGCATGTATTTTCCTTGTTTTGATCATGCAGTAACCCTGATCAATGTATTGTACAATTGTGTTGTGTGATGAAATGTTTTCTTTTCTTTTATTAATGTCCTTTGAAACTATGACCAATTTGTTATGTTGATTGATGTCTTCCTAGTGTCTTTCACGTGTTATGTTAACTTTACATTTTTGTTTGCCTTTTTTATGTAGATTTTTCATTAAAATGATGAACGGTTTCAACGCAAATGCAAATTTAAGTATAAAAGAGACTGTTGAACCTCACCTACCCAAAGGTAAAAGTGCATTATAATAGTTGACGTCGAGGGTGACAAAGGAGAAGATTTAGCTAAATGAAGTACATGTTGTGGTGAGTTAATTCGTTGTCATATACCCATTGGCAACAAAGAATGGAGGGTGCTAGATAGCTTCTATAAGGATAAACTATGGGAAGGGCTTTTGGTACTTTCACTCCTACCAATTTCACCATTAACTTTAATTTATGATATATTTAATTATTTCATGATTTTTTTCCCTTTTTTGTGATAGGAAGAATTTGACATGGATGTAGATCTTACTATAGCTCGACCATTAACAAAGAAACATTTCTCACCGTATTATAAATCAATGATGTCAACGTTACGAAAAAGTCTTCTTAAAGTTAATGACACTATGATTCCTAAACGTGTTGCAATTGATAGATGTCCAAAGGATATAGATAGAGTATGGTGGGAAAAGTTCCTTGATATTGAGGATACAAATGAAAAGATGGAGCAGTATAAAAGAAATGCAAAAAACAAAGCGAAAAACCAGATCACTCATACTCTATGAAGGAAACTTACCATAGAGTGCATGATGAAATGATATTAAAATTATCTTTTGTAAATGGTTATTTATAGAATGTTATATTAATTATGTGTTGTCAAATTTGATCTTCCTTGTAGGTCTTAGCAAATCCAGAAGCAAATGTTTCACGAGTGATGATTTGGAAGGCTGGACATAAAAGAAAATTGGGAGAAGTACAACCATGTGCTGCAGAAACATATGTAAGTTTGCTTTTTGTGAATTATTTAATGTATAGAAATTCATGCTTGTTTTAGTTTTGTAGGCACATGTGAATGGGTTGCCTATTAAAACTCACATATTGAGAAGGGAGAAAGGCTTTCAATGCTGAGAATGGGTTGGCTATTAAATCTCAAGGGTAACAATATTTAGCTTAGATTTGTAAAGACCATTAAAGTATAGTAGGATTATTGACCATAGTTGTCACTTTCTTGCAATGCATAATTTCTATGATATTGGAATAAATCTATTTCATTTTGAGAAACATGATGGAACTGCATGTGCATTGTGAAGAATGACATCCCATGGCCAGTTTTACTAAGCCTGAGCTTAGGTACCCAATTTTAAATTGAGCCTACAATGTTCAGTTAAACTGAAGCATTAATCTTAGTTTAAATGAGCCATTAGGCTCAGTAAAGTAACGTGATGAGGTACCGCATGTTAGGAAATCGTACGCTATTTAGTTCACCCTCGAATTTAATTATGGGCTCCTTTGGGCATTTTAATTATTTTCTTCTTGTGGCTGAGGATTCACTATTCATTTCTTTCATTTTCTAGTTTTCTTTTTTCTTTTATTTTTAGCCAAATCGAGAAAGGGATTCTGTGTGCATGTACGATATTCACTTTTTAGAACTTCCTAGTTGTAGTCTACTTTTATGATTGTTCTTTTTTTACCACTTATATGTATCAATATGTTACTCTTTTAATGGCTCAGTTAAACCGAGCCTATAAGGCTCAATTTAAATTAGCCATGTAGGCTCAGTTTTACTGAGCCATTAGGCTTAGTAAAAAGGAGCCTATAAGGATCAGTTTTACCAAGCTATTAGGCTCATTTTAACTGAGCCTAATGGCTCATTTTAACTGAGCCTAATGGCTCATTTTAACTGAGCTATGTAGGCTCAGTTAAAGCGAGCCATTTGGCTCAGTAAAAAACGAGCCAAACTGCTCATTTAAACCGAGCCTAATAGCTAGGCTTAGTTTTACCGAGCCATTAGGCTCATTTAAACTGAGCCTAAATGAGCAGTGTAGGCTTAATTTTACTGAGCCATTAGGCTCATTTTAACTGAGCCTTGTAGGTTCAGTTTAAAACTGAGTCACTCGGCTTAATAAAACTGACCCTACAAGGCTTATCAAAACTGAGCCTAATGGTGCAAGGAACTGAAATTATTAGTATAATACCTATGTTTTTATATTTTTTAACAAGGAACTGAAATTTTCAATTTAATGTGATATTAAATGAATGCAGGCATTTCTAGAGGCAGCGGAAGAAAAGTGGAAATTGAATAGTAGTTCTAATGGTGCAACAGAAGATCTTGAAAATGATCCAATTGCAGAAGCCATTTGTTCCAATATGAAGAAAAATCATTGTCGAGCAGCTATTTATACTTCTTCTATAAAACAAAAAAAGGTGTCTCGAGCTGTAAAAGCTGTAACTGAAAAAAAGTCATGGATTTGTTCGTTTGGAAATTGGAGATAGAAAGACGAGTAGCTAATAAAGTTAACAACACCATCAATTCAATTACTTCAGCTTTTATGAAATTTATAACTAATTTGCAGTAAAAACTTATTACAAGTCCTACGATTCCACATACGGAAGGTGCTTCTAATTTAGGAGATCCTCATATAAATAACAACGTAACTGTTACCCCAACCGTGTCACATAATGATCTTCATTCATCTACAATAGAAAAGAAATACGTAATGCTATTGTCATATGATTTAGAGAAGGAAGTAGTTAAAGGTTATGTTGGAACACAAGCAATTATCATTTTACAAAGGTGATACCGAATGTAGAGAAAGTAATTTGGGTGGTTGATATTCTTAAACTAGACGCACCAGATGGTCCTCAAAATGGAATGTACAAGTTATAAGTTTTAGATGGAGGCTTCGTTATGTGATCGAAGTTTCGTATTCGTTATTTGTAGAATTTCATTATGTATTGAATTTAGCAACTTATTTATGTATTGAATTTAGCAACTTAATTATGTATTGTACATGTCTGTTGTTAACCGATATTCTATGTCGTTACTTGATTATGAATGTTGTCTATTGGTATTCATTGAGTTATACTTTTTAAATTGAGATTTGAGAATAATGTTAGTTTTGGATTCATATTAAATATCGTCTATATGATAATCATGTTAGTTACTAATTGACTATGTTAGAATATGGAAATTATTAATACATATTTCTGTTACTATTAACATTTATATTTGTTGTGAATGGACATCTTGCAACATGTATAAGTGTTGCAAACAAAAAGATTGTAACATGTATAAGTGTTGCAAAAAAAGTTCTGATGCTTGCAAGCGTTGGCAAAGAAAATCTACCGACGCTTGTAAGTGTTGCAAAAGAAAATCTACTAATGCTTACAACTGTTGCGAACAAAAATATACCAATGCTTATAAGCATTGGAAAGAAAATCTACCAACGCTTATAGTCATTGGAAATAAATTGCTAGCCCTCATAGCAACACTAATAAGCGTTATTGAAATTGTTCGCAACGGTTATACTCGTTGAGAATCACCTGTTTTGGTGTAGTGTAGACCCCTGTGTCGACCCACCTGAGAGGTAGGTCAACCCAGTTAGTGCAGCCAGGCACGTTTTTGTGCCTAGCACGGACCCGAGCATTATGGAAGCTTCAAGACAATGTTTTATCCAACGTTTGAGGATGAAAACCTAAAATCCTAAGGCCTAAAATCCCCTGCCTCATCTATAAATAAGCTATACTCCTTCCCTATTCCATACAAATCTCATTCTTCACTTCTGAGCCTCCACCATACCCTTCTTCTCCAAAATAAAAATAGAATGTTCACGCAACAAGTTGGAGTATTGTTTATACACATATTTTGAGGATTTTCTACTGGGTCCTTTGGACTTTCTTTTCTTAGCTGAGATCATAATGATTTCTAGATTTTTTTTTTAAGATTGAAGATAAATCTATAAAATAGTAGTTGTGTTTAATTCAAGTCTGGATTATTCTTATTTCTTAAATCTAGATTATTACAATTTGATTTCAGATTTTATTGTTTCTACTTTCTTTCTGAATTCCTTCTATCAATTTCTACATACATATTCTGATTTTTATAGGTTGATATTTCAGACATATTTCTTTGTTTCTCTATTTCTAGAATTTGTAGTTGCGCCAAAAATATGCCTAAAAAGAGCATATGAATACGATTGATATAGGCATGAATATGTAATTCTAATATTTGCATTGGATTATTCCTCTTTTCCATTATTTTGCACTTGGGTTGGGGAATATAATACATTGGATAAAAATAGTCAAATTCGAGGCTTAATTTGAATATGTTGAAAACTGCAACTAAGAAAGGAATAATTGAATTAAGACAATTGGATTGAAGAAATGCCTATTTGATAGATTTTGACAGAAATGAACATTAATTAGAAAAATTGCATAATTATGAAAAATGAAATCATAATAAATATAAACATGTAAAATTGTATGCTCAGTACCCCTTGTTGTTGAACTTTTTCCTAGTGCTCCTTGTTGTTAGGCTTTAGCATAAACATGTTAAACTGTACCCCCGGGACTCCTTGTTGTTGGACTTTAGCCTAGTACTCCTTGTAAGCAGGCTTTAGTATGAATATGTTAAATTGTATGCCCAATACTCCTTTTTTTAGGCTTTATCCTAGTTATCTTTGTTACAAGTCTTTAATATACAAGTTAATTACGTAGATGAGCCTAGTACTCCTCGTTGTCAGGCTTAATAAATTAAATTTGTTTTGGGGGCCAAATCAAGGGTTGGGGATTCAAGCGAAGTTGTTTATTTGTTGGGGTCCATTCCTTGTAGCATACTCTTTTTATCATTTCGTTCTCACTTTGAGGTAAGGGCACGCAAAATGTTACATTATGGATGTAAGCCAGTCCAACTGGAGAGTGTGAGTGCGTTCCGTCGAGTCAGTGTGCGTGCATTGCTTCGACTACGGGACATAAGTCACTTAGACATTCTGTGGATAAGGTTATGTCAAATCGCTGATGGGATAGGGCCTCATAAATCCAAATCCATAATGGGTATAATTATCAATGATTCATCGCAGCCGATCAGTTGGGTAAGAATTCCTAATTTGCTTCTATTTGTAGAAGTGCAAAATAGTCATCATCATTATCTGGTCTTTTGAATAAGAACACTTAGATTACTTTTGATGTTCCTATTATATTTTGTTGACTTTTAGGTGTGCACATGCACTTGCCCTTTTTATGGCACTAGACTACTATTTACCTATTTATCTTTCATTTAATCGTACTAATAATCACTACAACTCACCATACTTTTTGTCTGACCCATTTTCTCTTTTTCTTCTTTCCTTTTTCTTCCCCTCAGGCTCTCGGGGAGAAAGTTCTTAGCTCGTATTGCTTTGTTGACTTTTCTTGGAAGACACTTGCAAAGATGTATTTTTCTTTTTATTTCTTTCCACATGTTGTTTGTACCTATCTGATTATTTGGGGATATCGCTATTGTACTCTGATATTTCTGTTATGAATGAGATTTGAGACCTTTATTTTAAGGGCAATTTGGTTTGATAGAATAATAAAGGTGGTTTTGTTTATCTTTAATATAAATTGCCTTTTTCTTCTACTGTGAATTTACTATTTTATGTCTTGTGAAATCTTAGTCTCTTTGATATTTATTGTCTTTATACATATAACACTCCACGTTTCTTAACGAGATTCTATGATAGGATACCATTAAGGGGTATTAGGTGTTACACTCCCATTCTTGATCGTGTAATCTCCTCCTCTTAGATGGGATTTTTCAAAGACAATGTCCTTCTTACCCAAGAGTTTATCTCCAAGTTTGATCGAAGGATAGGGTTTCGAATGTGGTGCTTAACCTTGATATGGCTAAATCTTATGACTACATATCGTGGTTCTTTATCATTCGCGTACTTCGTTCTTTTGAATTCCCTGATGTTCTTATTGATATGGTTTGGCATCTAATTTTGGTATGTTAGTTCTCCATCCTTATCAATGGGTCAGAAAAAGGCTTTTTCCAATCCGGAAGAGGTCTCTGCCAGGGAGATCCTCTCTCCCCTACCCTTTTCATCATTGCCACTGGATCTCTTGCTAGAGGTCTTCATTCTCTTTCCATAGCGAGGCAAATTCAATGCTTTGGTCTACAGAGCAGTTGACCCGTGATTTCTTCTTTGTCTTTTATGTATGACGTCATTGTCTTCTCTAATGGGAACAAATGATCTATTCGTAGGCTCCTACATTTCTTGCAACTCTACGAATGTTGCTCGGGTCAACTAGTCAATACTTCGAAGAGTCTTTTTGTTCACGCCAAACCGATGACTCCTTCCAAGGTAGCTTAAATTGAGTCTTTTTGGTGGTTTCGGGTTGGCTCCCTTTCTTCTTCTTATCTGGGTATCGTCCTTTATCATAGTCGAAATCTCAATGCGATTATCGATCCCCATACTGATAAGGCAATGTGAAAGATCTTGAGATGGAACTTCTCTCTCATCTCCTAGGAATGGCAACTGGTTCTTACCGAAGTTGCTCTTGATTCTGTTGGTTATCATGTCTTTGTGGTTATGATGCCTACTTCATCCTTCTTTCGCTTTTATCGCTCTTCGGTTTCCGCCTTCTTCTGAGGTAAGACAAAAGTCACGCCTAGGTCTTAGCAGATCTCTTGGGACACGATCTTCCATCCCAAGAGAGAGGGGGGTTTGGGCCTTCGAAATTCGAGGGATGCGTGTAAGGCCTATGCTTGTAAGATATGGGTTAGGTTTAGAGCTAACACTCCTCTTCATGTTAAGATCTCTTATTTCTCTTTTATTTGAGACTCTCACATTCCAAAAGTCTCCATCCTTATATGGAAAATCTATCACAATGGCCTCCCTTTGCATGCTAACGTTATACGGATTAACATCCCACTGGCCTCTCGTTGTCGCTGTAGTAGTTTGGTCTTTTCAATTCCTGTTTGGTTTCTCCAACCAGTATAGTTTCTCTATCACCCATGATTCCCGTCCTTGTGCAAGAGTGGGGTGATTTATTTTTAGGTACTTCCGGTGTTAGAATTTTCAATGCTTGTCTCAATCTGCTGGTAGGAACAGCTGGAGTTGGTAGCAGTTAGGCTCTTGGGCAATGTGGGCTTTCTTGGGTGGTAGACATATTAGCGAAGCTTCTGTTGTCTTTGTTCTTCCTTTCGTTCCCCGTTTCTATTGGAGCTATTAGTGTTTGGTTTTCCTTACGCTGGTTCTTCGGGTTGGTATGTGTCTTTTTGGCTTCATGTTAGTGTTTGTTGGGTGGAGATTCTGTTTTTCGCTTCTTGTATTTTCCCTTTCTAAGATGTACATTTGTGATTGTATTATGTCCTTTTATTATTTTGGGCTAATCACAAGTGCGTAGCGCCTGGTTTTTGTGAGCCATGGAAGAAAGGTCGTTTTTCTCCATTTTTGGTATATAATATGTTGTTTAAAAAAAAGTCCTTTCTTTTTGAAATTTTGATCAGATCTAAACATAATGTATGTTATCTTTAATTTACAGTTGAAGTAACATAGGAAGTTTTATAGCAAGATGATACAAATAGAGTTTTTTTTCCTTTTGAGTTCTCTTAGATTATAGGGGAATTTGATTTAGTTTATTATTGGATTTCGAAATAACCATTTGAAATTAGTAATTGATGACAACATATTCTATTTGCTCAATGCTATTTTAGCTTGATTTATTAATATCTGCAATTTTACGGTTTATATTGCGTTATGCCTTTAATTAGGAAAAATATTATTCTCATAATTCCAGACTTTTACCAATGGACGAGTGCAAGCATGGATTTTGCATATTGCAATGGTAGTTGGATACAAATCATTACAAGGTAGATAACGTATAAATATTTATTCATGATTAAATGTAGTGCGGTTATATTATTAAAAAATAAATATTTAGCTTTAATATTTTTACGATTCGCGATATTGCAGCGGATAAACCTCGAAACTTCTTGCATATTAGGGATTATCATTTAGGTGGAAAAAAGGCGATTACAAAATACGAACACATTTAACCAACTAGACGGAAAGGCACGTGGAGTCAAATACTTGGTAGTGTAATTAAAGGTAGTTATCTCATGTTTAAGATAGGACATAGAATCTATTATCTTTTTACATAATTAGATGGAATGCCGAATAAAGTAAAATATGTTTAATTTTAAATTATCGGCTACATATGGAAGACATAAAAAGTTGACTTTCAGATATGTCCATAAAAAAATATTTAGAAGAAATATATATGTTTCGTTTCCACTTCATATTGATGATCACATTCGTTTATAAGTTTGAAATTTAGTAGATTTTTTTCAAAAGACATATTGTCCCATATAAGTTTGACGATAACGTTTGTTTACAATTTCAAATATAACACTTTCAGCCTTAAAAATTAGTTACATATAACAAAAATTCAAAATAGGTTGTTTTCTATGCTAGTAACTTAAAAAATGTGCTCAAACTTCCTGATGGAAATTTTAAGGTTGAATTTTTTTTATCAATGTAATAAAATTTGAAAGTAAATTATTTTTTCAAAGATATTTATGTTTGTATGACTAATCTGTTAACTAAGAACATAAGCGCTTTGGCACTAAGCTAAGTATTTGTGGTTACATACCGTAAATATGTTTTTTTAGCTCTGGCATTTAGCTGCTGTTAGATCAAAATTTGGACCTAACACCCAAATTGTTATGAACTGTAGAGAATTCTAAATGAGGAACAAGGAAAAAGAAAATAACACTCAGAATTTATAGTGGTTCGGCGTTAACGAGCCTACGTCCACTTTATATCTTATTGATTATGCTTTAAAAGCTAGTACAACAGTGATTTCTCTCAATATTTCAGTGGTTTGACAACAATGGCGGATTCAGTGTTCACTATTGCCCAAAAGATCCCGAAAAATGCCAAGCTCTGGGCTATTTATAGCTGATTTCGTCAGGCGGATCGCAGACACGTGGCACGAATCCCGAGATTTTCGGATCGCATCGCCACCATTGAAGAAACAGCCAAACTAGCCGTTGTGAACAGGTGTCGTCAGATCCGTGCGATTCGGATCGCTGAAGACCAGCTCGTGGCTGAACGGGTCAGCGGGTTCGGTTCGTTACAAGGGATCGGATCGCCAGGAGGTGACGTTCGTCGACGAGATGGGAGCGACCCGTTCCTGGGCGAGTCGATAGAGCGCGATCCATTCCTGAGCGAGACGATGACGTGCGATCCGTTCCTGGGCGAGACGATGACGTGCGATCCATTCCTGGGCGAGACGATGACGTGCGATCCGTTCCTCCACTTTCTTGGGGGACTTGGTTTCCTGATTTCCTTTTATGAATGATCCTGGATGGCTTGGTCAAAAAGCGAGCCAACATTTTGCCCCCTCGAAGTATGTTTTATTGATGATGAAACATGCTTCGAAGATGCTTATTGACTCTTTCCTGAAGGGATGTAAGTTAACAGTCGCATTGGTTCAAATTGACACATGCATGAATCGGATCGCCATAGGACGACACGGTCCGATTTGGTCATCTGCTCGTCGCGTGCTGAGTTCCTAGGGTCTTGTGCGATACGGGGCGCATATTCCTTCGAGTCGCGTCGGGCTCTGAGCTTTGTGGGCCATCATTTCAAAGCGGTCCGTGGGCTTCTTTGCGATTCCATCTTTGGATCGTGGCCTGTGGGGCGCTTCGTGGACCGAATAAGACAAAGGAGGGGAGACAAACGGTCACCTTCTTTGTCTATATAAGCCGACGCTCCCCTCTTCATTCTCCTTCTTTTTCCTCTCTGCTGAATCGTCTCGCGCAGGCTATCGAAAAACGAATCCAACCTTACAAAACTTTCGAAAATCCAAGAATTCTCTCAGTTTTTAGAAAGGTAACTTTATAGAAAGCACTCTCATACTACTTTCCTGAATTTCTACGGCTGATTCAAGAGAGAAACAATATAAATCCGCTACTTTCTGAATAAATCACCAAGTCGCCATGGCCATTGAGCGTGGAGCTCAGAACTTGAGGATGGGAAGGAGATGAGGAAGAAGAAGGATGCAGAAGGGGAAGGAAGGCCGACTCGGATCGTGGTCAATGATTGAAGACGGAAGCAAGTGGCGAGACGAAAGATTGGGATGGCAACCAAGGGTCGTATCACGGTAGTCGCAACGGTTCGTGGGGGAGCCTTCCCTTCGTCCGGCGATTCGATGAGGGGCGATCTCTTTGCTCTACGATCCGGAAAGGGGCGATCCCTCTGCCATGCGAGTCGAAGGGGGCGATCCCTCTGCTATGCGAGTCGAAGGGGGCGATCCCTCTGCTATGCGATCCGTCTCACGGCTGGTGATACGAAGAAATTTCAGTCTTTAATCAGCGCCTTGTCGCTACAAAACTCTGGACAGTTAGGATAGAGCCTTAATGTTGATCTTTCTGGACTAAATGACCTCATGATTTGACTGCATATGACGACTAACGACCTTTGATAACCTCGAGTGCTTTCATATTTTATTATTGTTTTTAATAATGCGCACACACAAGCACACATAGCAGCACTTGCACACACGGGGGACGGGTAGTGTTGATCTTATCGTTCGTATTTTCTCGTCCTAGCAGCAATGTTGAACGACCACTCTTCCTCAAGATCTGTAGCCAAAACGGAATCCGAGACTCCTGAACAGCATAATCCTCAAATTCCTTCAATCAATCCAGAAGGTGAAGATTCTGGGTCTGAATACGAAGCCACAGAATCAGATCCGACAGAAAGTACGTCATCCAGCAACAACTCCGAGTCTGACGAGCGAGCCCCGGATGAAGTCCCAGGCGCAATCGGGATAGATAAATTCTCTGATTCTTTAGCGTCTAAGCTCGACGAGATAAAACTCATGAGAATCTGCTTAAGACACGGCATTCCTTGGGACGATGTCTTGACACCTGGAAGCGAAGACAGACCCCATCTTGCACCGGAAGGGTATATGTCGATCAGTCGGACAATGTGTCTAGTAGGAGCTATTCCTCTGTTCCCTCCAATTGTCATTGAAACTCTGAGACGATTAGGCATTGCCCCGATGCAGCTTCATCCAAACGCCTACGCGTCTCTATACTCTTTATATGTTGCTTATGCGGAGATCTTGCACGCCGAACTCAAATTCAGAGATCTGGTGTTCATCTTTCTCTTCAAGCACTGTTCTTCTGCAACTCCCAACTTTTCCTTTTTTGAATCAGTGGCGAACAGGAAAGTTCTGTACGACGGATACAACAACATTGGGGATCCTAAGTCTGACTGGTTTTACATAAGAAGACAGGTTGGATGCTCACGGAGATGGCTCAAATCAAGTAAATTTTGATCGCCTAGTTGAATATCTTGCTTGGGGAGTCTAAGTAATAACATTCTTCCGCTTTTTCCTTTGTCTTAAACAGATCATGTCTTCCCGAAAACAGAGGGTGCATTATACAACAACCGGTTATCCATTCTTTTGCAAAGCAGATCCGACTTTTTAAGGATTAAAAAATGCATCACGGATGACAACCTTCATAAGCATCGCCTTTTGGATAGGAAATTTGGACTTGGAACTGGCGGCAAACCTTATAAATATGTGCCCCTGACGGAAGGAGAGGGAACTTCACAAGCGGTGGAGACAACCAAACTTCACAAAAGTCCTTCTCCGATAGTCATCCAAGACGACGAAGACTTGAATGTATACAGGGGGGATGAGTCCCGTGGTGATGCGTCGAAGGAAATCCCTACCTCTCCTCCAATGGAAACTGTCGGTGATGACGAATTGACAGAAGAACAGTTATTCGACGAGCTGAATAAAATCCCTTTGCCTGACATTGAATACACGGAAAAAGACTTCGGCGAGGAGCCTTTCTTTTCTGCTCCCGAAGAGGCGACTGATTCAACAAGGGGACGTGAAATGGGCCAGATGAGCCCGTCTCCAGGCCCGGGTCTGTTAGGGGGAATTATATGGGATGCACACCTCACACACACTGCCTGACCGTGCACTGTTATGTTGTGGATATTCAATGTGATAATATGCTCTTCTTTTCTTTTTTACAGGAGCGATGTCACGCAGGAAATCTTATTCGTACCGTTCTCTTCGCGAAGGCACCCCCAGCCTTCGTTCGGGTACTGAGCGCCCTCGCGGTCCTTCTCATAAGCCGAACTCTTCGCAACCTCGATCTCCACCCAAATCAACTTCTACCAGGCCTTCGAGTCATCCAACAATTCCGACCGGGGGAAAGACACTTCCAAAAGAGTTGACTCCTCCAAAGAGTGCGCCTTCCCACAGTCGGTCGTCCAAAAGGCGTCACGAATCCAAAGATGGGGACAGAGATTCATCCAAAGACACTGAGCAAGAGAGAAGTAACATTGTCCCCACCAGCCAACCAGAATTAGCTGCCTCCGGTTCACGGGACTACGTTCACGGTCCTGAAATCCAAGGTAGGCTGGGAAAGCTACGGGAACAATTTCCAGGAATGTTCTTCGATAGGATGGTCTTTGTTCCTGCCTTGGAACCAGTTCCTAAAAACTGGGATAAAGAAGTTATCGGGCATATCCGTCACGTGGCCAAGCAGTACGAGGCGATGAAAAAGCACGCACTTAATCTTTCGGAGGTCATCCGAACACTCGAAATAGAAGCTCACAGGTCTAAAGCAAAACTCGAAAATAATGAAAGGGCTAGGACAAAATTAGAGAAGGACCTGGAAGACGCTCAAGCCCAGCTCGCTTTGGCACAGAGAGACGCCGCGAACTATAAAACTGAATTAGAAAATGCCAAGCAGCGCTTTCATTCAGAACTGGATTCCAATAGCCAGGAAAAAATGGCCTTAAAAAAGGAAGTTGAAGACCTCAGAATGGCCAACATCGAATTGGTAACGGCACAAGGCCATTTTTTGACGGAGAAGGCTGCTTGGGAGGCGGAAAAAGCGAGCCTAAAAGAAAGGTTGGCTCTGGCAGAGGCGGAAAAAGTGATTTTGAATGATCAGGTGGCAGACGCGGAGGGACGGGCAGCTCTTGCCGAAAAGAACGTTGATAGCGCCATTGAAATGGCCACTGCCTCCAACAACAAACTCCTTGAAAGAGAGAAAGAAATCGAGGGGTTTGAGGAGATGATCTTTGATTTCCTCGGTCAGGTTCTCAAAACTCGCAATATCTCATGGATCCCGGATTATCATGTTACTTTGGCCAACTTATGGGATGCCATCGTGGAAGGCGAAAAACATAGACTAGGGGTCGAAGAGATCGATGAAGATGAATTGATGAAAAGCATCCTAAGGGACAACGAGCCTGAGGATCTGGCAGAGGGCCGTCGCTTAATCCTGGCGGAAATGGAGAAGGAGAGAACCATGGCTAAAGGCAAAAGCAAAATTTACGAAGGTTCCAGCTCCGCCGCCAAGTCTAAAACCTCCGAAGTCGAGGAGTATCACCCTGACGATCCGCTAATCCCCTTAGGCTTAACTCCCGTGGTTGTTGGAGCATCCGGATCTACTCAAGAGGGAGTATCTGCTGAAGGTACCTTTCTCTTTTCCCAACAATTTGCTAAAGCGATTGCGAATTGTCGTCGTCTAACAGGACAACCCATTGAATTAGTAACGTATGTCTCTCATAATGCAGGTGGCGAGCCCGCCGACAAGGGTGTTGGAAAAGAGAGAGAAGTGGAGGAGGGGACCGTTCTGCCGGGTGCTGAAATCGATGTTTCAGAGCGAGTCGAGGCCGCAACAGCTGAAGGAAGCATCTCGGTGCCTAGCGCCGACGTACCCAAAGATGCTGAGACTATCGAGGCCTTAAAAGACTTGGATGGTCGGCATATGGATGACGAAGAGGATACCACCGGCACCAAGAAGGCCGACGATGATGATGATGATGAGAAAACCCTGGCCAGCCGAAAAGCCAGACAAGAGAAAGAGTTGGCTTTGAAGAAGGCGGGGGATGAGGCTTTGGATGTGGTCCCTCTTGCAGAGTTCGATCCCAAAACTGGGATGATTATGAAAATCCAGTCCAAGTCCATCAGCCGGCAACTTCACTTTGCAAACCCTGATGACTTCCCGGCTTCCCTCTCCGGCAGAAGCAAGGGAAAAGATGGGGGAGAGGAGATCTCAGAGGAATCAGACGCTCCCCTCGTGGACAAGCGGAAAAGGAAGAAGGGGGATCCACCTGAGGCCGACAAGGAGAGGCTGGAGAGGCAGAAGCGAGAGAAGATATCAAAGCATAAATAGGATGTTTGTTGATATTTTGTCTTTTAAGCTTCCCACTGGCCAGGAAATGTAATTGTGAGACTGGTCCTCACTTTTGTTTCTAACTTGTTTTCACTTTGCTGATTTGCAGCACATAAACAAGGATTTGTTTCTTCTTACATCATTGTGTACCTGTATTCATAGAAACTTTCCACGTTTAGTCGTTAGCCAACTATTAATAATTATAAGTCAGTCAATCAACAAGAAGAAGAATGTTCATGCTATGTTACGCTTGTTATATCAAAGTTTAGTGTTCTCATAGGAGCGCGTGATGCCCCCTAATCAATTGTTAGAGTTTTATGCTTGGCGATTCGTTCGTTCCCCGATCCTTCAGCGGGGAAGGAGCTACTTCTCAGCGCTCAATCGGAGATGCCTTTATACTCTCTCTCTCTCTCTGGAGAGTTAGAGTTCGAGCTCAGCGATTCATTCGCTCCCCGATCCTTCAGCGGGAAAGGAGCTCTTTCTCAGCGCTCAATCGGAGACGCTTTTATACTCTCTCTCTCTCTCCGGAGAGTTGGAGTTCGAGCTCAGCGATTCATTCGCTCCCCGATCCTTCAGCGGGAAAGGAGCTCTTTCTCAGCGCTCAATCGGAGACGCCTTTATACTCTCTCTCTCTCTTGAGAGTTAGAGTTCGAACTCAGCCGTCTGCGATCATGCATGCTCCTCAAACTCGTCTTAGGTTTACATTTTAATCCAAGCTCCGAGGATTAAAACCAGTCGGACAAGCAGCTAGAGCATTTACCAAGGCTTTGGGTTCCTCTGATTAGTTTACGATAGGAATTGTCGGCACTGGACTTCGGGTACCTGCATTATTCACACTGATTTTCATAGGCAAATAAATAAAGACGCAGTAAAGGTAAATGACACACAGTATTTTTATAGTGGTTCGGTCGAATCATGACCTACATCCACTTTATAATCTCTTGCTTTAGAAAATCAGACTGTTCTAGGCAAGTCATGCCCTGTACATAGTAAGAATAGATTTGAAACTTCTCATGTTAGATATGGCCGTAGATGTTGGGCATTCCACACTCTGGGGATCTCCTTTCCATCTACGGTTGCCAGCTTGAAGGTTCCGTTATCAAGCTTGCTGAGAATAGAATACGGTCCTTCCCACTTCGCTCCCATATGAGTTGGGGGTGGAAAGACACGTTTCAGAACCAAGTCTCCGGGTTCCAAGGTTCGGACTCGGACCTTTTTGTTGTAATATCGGGCGACCTGTTGTTTGCATCTCAGAGCACGCAGGTCGGCTTCATCCCTCTTTTCTTCGATCATATCCAGGGACTCAAGGAGCAATTCATTATTGGACATTGGATCATAATAGGTCACCCGATGAGAAGGTACCTTTATCTCAATCGGGATGACTGCTTCCGTTCCAAAAGAAAGGGAGAACGGGGTATGTCCTGTTGCTGATTTATATGTCGTCCTGTAGGCCCATAGTGCCAAGGGCAATTCGTCAGCCCACATGGCTCTAGCCCGCTTCATTCTTCTTTTCAGAATGGACTTAATTACTTTATTTACAGCTTCGACTTGCCCGTTCGATTGTGGGTGTGCCACAGATGTGTATCGATTCTCGATGTGGTATTTTTGGCAGAAGTTTCTGAATTCAGCACTATCAAATTGAGTTCCGTTGTCTGTTATCACAATTTTTGGAATCCCGAATCGACAGATGATGTTTCTCACGATGAAGTTGATCACCCGTTTAGTTGTGATCGTAGTTAGTGGTTCTGCCTCGACCCACTTAGTGAAATAATCTACAGCCACAATGGCGAACTTTGCTCCGCCCCTCGCTATTGGGAGACTTCCTATGATATCAATTCCCCACATAGCAAAAGGCCATGGACTCATTATTGTTTTTAACTGGCTCGGAGGCGCCCTAGGTATCTTTGAAAACCTCTGGCATGCATCACATCGTCGTGCATATTTTACTGCATCCTTGCTCATGGTAGGCCAGAAGTAACCGTGACGCAATATCTTTTTCGCCAAAGTTTGCCCCCCAGTGTGGTCGCCACATTCGCCTTCGTGGAATTCTTGCAGCACACGTTTGATGTCATCGTGGGCTATGCACCGAAGGAGGGGCATTGAATACCCTTGTCTATAAAGGATTCCGCCTTGCAGCACGTATCGGGCGGCTTTACGAATCACTTTACGCCTCTCGCTTTTCCTGGTCGGAAGCGCTCCATCCATTAGGAAATTCCTTATAGGAGTCATCCACGACTCCTTTTCTGGTTCCGTCTCCATTACAAGGTCGATTTCCATCTGATCAATGCTGGGAGACCGAAGTACTTCAACGGGGGCTAGCCCTATCACCTCAGGATCGTTAGAACTAGCCATCTTTGCCAACTTGTCTGCCTGCTGATTTTCTGACCGCGGAATATGAGATATGCTGTAGTGATCAAACTCATTCAGCAGCTCTTTCACTTTCTTTAAGTATAGAATCAATCTTGCACTATTAGCTTGGAATCTCCCAGTAACTTGGTTCACAACTAACTTGGAATCGCAGAAGATGTTCAGTTTTGTGACTTCTAGCACCTTTGCAACCTTTAATCCGGCTATCAGAGCTTCATATTCAGAATCGTTGTTAGTGGCCTGAAACTCCATTTAGATGGCATAAGTTATCAATCGTTTCTCGGGGGTTTCGAGCACTATTCCAGCGCCGGACCTTTCGTTATTTCTAGCACCATCAGTATATAATCTCCAGACATTAGGGTCGAAAAGTAACTTTGAGGGTTCCACTTCTTCGTCTGCTATGTCTTCTTCAGGAACAGTGAATTCTGCTATGAAGTCAGCTATCACTTGCCCCCGAATTGATCGTCTAGGCTGAAAGTTCAAGTCAAATTGACTTAACTCAATATTCCATTTGAGTAATCTCCCAGACGCCTCTGGTCTCTGTAGAACTTGCTTGAGTGGGTGATCAGTATATATGATAATAGGATGTGCTTGAAAGTAGTGCCGAAGTTTTCTGGAGGCAATCAGTAAACTATACGCCAGTTTTTCTATCCGTGGGTAATTACGCTCTGCCGCTGTTAATTTTTTGCTTACGTAATACACAGGTCTTTGGACCTTTTCCTCTTCCCTTACCAATGCTGAGCTGATGGCATGAGATGATACTGCCAAATACACAAATAAATCCTCGTGGTCTATTGGTTTAGATAGAATTGGAGGTTCCTCCAAGTGTCTGAGCAAATTCTGAAACGCTTCCACGCAGTCAGGTGTCCATTTAAAGTGGCGTTTTCCTCGCTTTATTAATTCGAAGAATGGGACGCACTTATCCGTAGCCCTGGAGATAAATCTGCTTAGTGCGGCCACTTTCCCAGCAAGGCTTTGCACATCCTTAATTTGCCTAGGTTCCTGAATGTTCCTGATTGCCGTGATCTGGTCCGGATTAATCTCGATACCGCGCGAACTGACAATGAATCCTAAGAATTTTCCAGAAGCAACACCGAATGAACACTTGGTGGGATTGAGTTTCATCCCATACTTTCGAAGAATGCCGAACATCTCTGCCAAGTCAGTGGTGTGTTGAAGGGATTGCTTGGATTTAACCAACATATCGTCGACGTATACTTCCATTGTTTTCCCGATTTGGTTATAAAACATTCTGTTGACCAAACGTTGGTACGTAGCGCCTGCATTCTTCAAACCAAAGGGCATTACTACGTAACAATATAATCCCAGATCAGTGATAAAGCTAGTATGCTCTTGGTCCGGAACATGCATCGGAATCTGATTGTATCCTGAATAAGCATCCATGAATGAGAGAAGCTCATGACCTGCCGTCGAATCTACCAACTGGTCAATTCGAGGTAATGGGAAACTATCTTTGGGACAAGCTTTGTTTAAATCCGAGAAGTCGACACACGTTCGCCACTTCCCGTTGGCCTTCTTTACCAGGACTGGGTTCGAAATCCAATCTGGGTAAGTTGAATCTCTGATAAATCCATTACTCTTTAGCTTCCCTACCTCTTCTTTCAGGGCAGCGGACCTCTCTGGACCCAGCACTCGCCTTTTTTGCTTCACTGGAGGATGTTTGGGGTTAATGCTCAAAGAATGGCTCATGATTGATGGGGATATCCCGCACATGTCCGCATGGGTCCAAGCGAATACATCCAAGTTGTTCTTTAAGAAAGTCGTCAATTCTTCGGCAAGAGTCGGACTTAACTGGGATCCAATCTTAAGGACCTTCTCCGGATCGCTGTCATCGATTGGCACATCCACAGTTGCTTCGTTGGGAGTTGCCGTTCTGCCCCCGGGTTCTTGATCCTCTCTGGGATCTATATCCTCGGGCATCACTCTAGGCAACTCTCCAACAATTATCCTCTTTGATTGCTATAAGGTTTCCGCCCCCAAAGGGGGAGGAGTGCCTTTAGTTTCGATATCCCCGCCGTTGCGAAGCAACTTTAATTCGGCAACATAACATGCTCGCGCAGCAACTTGATCCCCTCTGACGATACCAACGCCGGCTTCTGTGGGGAACTTCAATAGCAAGCACCAGGGGGCTATACAGGCTCTGAATTTTGCGAGGGCCGGCCGGCCCAAGAAGGCATTGTATGGCGATTCGACATCCAAAACCACAAAGGGAAGGATTCTCACTCTCTGGCGTTCTCCTTCCCCAAGTGTAACTGGCAATTCTACGTAACCCATAGGTGCGGTGGATGCTCCGTTGAATCCACGAATCCATCCTTGGCAGGGCTTCAAGTCTTTTATCTCAAGATTCATCTGGTCAAAGGCTTTTTTGAAAAGGATGTTAACGGAACTCCCGTTGTCCACCAGTACCTTATGAACAGTGGCTGGCCCAATGGGTATCGTGATTACGAGTGGATCTTCAGTTGGAGCATGGACCCCAATGCTTTCTCGCTCTCGGAAAACAACATCATCAGCCATCATCTTTTGCTGCTTCACCGGAACACTGTCCTCGGGGTTGCTACATTCCCCCACTTCGAGGTGTTGTTTGGCTGCGTTGACATATTGATCTAAAGCTTTGGAACTGTGCCCAGCAAGGTAAAGTCCACCGATCACGGTGTTGATTACAATACTCTTTCCCTTTTGCTGAGCAGTTGGCCTAGCAGCAAGTTGATTTTGATTCTGATTCGGGGCCTGCACCGCTTGCCCCCTGTCCCTAGGCGTTACTCTGTATTCGTCTAGCTTCCCTTCTCGAAGCAACCTTTCGACTACGTCCCTCAGGTGACGGCATTCATTCGTCGAATGGCCGTGGATTTGATGAAAGAGGCAAAACTTCCCTGTCTCACGCTCTTTTTCTGTCGACTCTCTAGGAGGTGGCCTCTTATTCTGGAGGACTTCATACGCATCCATGAAGATATTCTCCAGAGAATCATTTATGGGTGTATAACTTTCAAAGGCCCTGGGACGAGTCCTTCTTTGGGAGTCGTTCCCTCGGCCCCTCTTCCGGCTGTTGCCGTTAGCATTGTTATTGTTGTTACCCGGTCGGCGACCATCCTGGTTCTGATTTCCGGCGTTAACCTCAACTTTCCCCGAGCTGTCTCCAGTATGTTTGATGGCAACATTGCTCTGAACTTCTTCCTTATCAGTTGTTTTAAGCTTTCGGTTCGCGTATACCTCTTCCCGGCGTAGATGTACATTGGCTTTCTCATAGAATAATTCTCTGGTGTGGGGTGGTTTGCCTGCCAAGTACCTCCCGAATTCAGTTTCCTTATCCACTCCATCAATTAGTGCTGCGACAATGGTCGGCTCATGAGGATCTTTAACCTCAGTGGCGGCCAAATTGAAACGATCCAGGTACATCTTTAGACTTTCGCCTGGTCGCTGTTTGACAAGAAATAGATCGATCACGCTTTTCGTCTTCTGTGCGTAGATACGGAATTGCTCTACGAACTTCTCGCTTAGTTCCCTGAAGCTAGAAATCGATCTTGCCGGCAGGCGAGTAAACCATAGCAAAGCCACGTCCTCCAGGAATATGGGAAACGCTTTACACTTAACCGCGTCAGAAGCGGCGGCAGCAGTCATCGACCAAGAGTATCTCATTAGGTGCTGAACAGGATCAGACCTCCCTGCATATCGGTTCATTTGTGGCATGTTGAAACGCCTTGGAAAAGTTGCATCCAAAATATCGTCAGAAAAAGGTGTATGACTGCGGTCAATCCCCCAATCTTCGTTCCGCTGTCCACGGCTGTCAGCCAAAATCTGGCGAACCATGGTTGCAACGTTTGCACTAGTCAAAGGAGGTTCGGGGTCAGTGCCTCTGGCCCGACGAGGTTCTCTGATCTCTCTTCGGGGGGTAGCTACAAAGTCCGGGGCTTGGACGGGGCCTCGCTGCCCCCTGTTATCATGAGAATGCGTACGGCGACGGGGCTGAGGTTGTCTGTCATGCACAGGACTGTTCACACCTCGAGTCCTGAGGGTCGTTGCTTGACCATCCATATTACGGTCTATGGGTCTTGCCCCCAATTCTTCTTCTTCTTGTGAGGGCAGGGTCCCGAACCGAAGCTGTTCTATGTTTTCGGCTCTTTCATACGGTCGCCGCGGAGGTCTCGGCGATTCTTCAGATGAAGAGGAATATGCTAGAGTGAGTGGACGAACTGGCGATGTTCTTTGTCTTGTTAACTCATCAAGTCTTCTATCCATAGCCGTTAGGTTTTGCCGTAGGATAGAACTTTCCTGCCTTTGGGCGGCTAACTCATCAAATAACCTATCCCACATTTCGACAAAGCGGGAAAGATCCCCCTCAGTGACAGGAGCAGCAGGATCATAGTGGTCATCATCACCCTCTCTTATGGGCAAAGTGCTCGGACCGGGTCGAGCAGAAGCTCCAGGACGATAGGAGTGGGTCATAGGTTCTTTTCCAGGTCGAGTTGTGTTCTGACCATCAGTTCGGGTAGTTGCGGTTCGTGGAGGGCGGTTCGCTGCGCCCCCCTGAGGTCGACTCGTGGTCGTGGTGCGCGGAGGCTGCGAGGTGTTGCCCCAGGATCGAGTAACAACCCCTTCAGTAGCACGGATCGTCTCGTTCTCATCGACTCGGAACGAGGTGTTTTCATCGAATCGGATCGCCCCCTGCGCTCCGCGATCCAGAACCTCTTCGTTGCCCAATTCGTGTACACTCTCCTCGATCGTCTCGTTGGTCTGCGAAACTTTAGATCTTTTTCCAGCCATGATATCCGAATTGCTGGAATCTTCAAGAAAACGGATGACGAAACTTTAAGACTGAGTTTCTTAGTGAAAGCACCAAAAATGTTAGATCAAAATTTGGACCTAACACCCAAATTGTTATGAACTGTAGAGAATTCTAAATGAGGAACAAGGAAAAAGAAAATAACACTCAGAATTTATAGTGGTTCGGCGTTAACGAGCCTACGTCCACTTTATATCTTATTGATTATGCTTTAAAAGCTAGTACAACAGTGATTTCTCTCAATATTTCAGTGGTTTGACAACAATGGCGGATTCAGTGTTCACTATTGCCCAAAAGATCCCGAAAAATGCCAAGCTCTGGGCTATTTATAGCTGATTTCGTCAGGCGGATCGCAGACACGTGGCACGAATCCCGAGATTTTCGGATCGCATCGCCACCATTGAAGAAACAGCCAAATTAGCCGTTGTGAACAGGTGTCGTCAGATCCGTGCGATTCGGATCGCTGAAGACCAGCTCGTGGCTGAACGGGTCAGCGGGTTCGGTTCGTTACAAGGGATCGGATCGCCAGGAGGTGACGTTTGTCGACGAGATGGGAGCGACCCGTTCCTGGGCGAGTCGATAGAGCGCGATCCATTCCTGAGCGAGACGATGACGTGCGATCCGTTCCTGGGCGAGACGATGACGTGCGATCCATTCCTGGGCGAGACGATGACGTGCGATCCGTTCCTCCACTTTCTTGGGGGACTTGGTTTCCTGATTTCCTTTTATGAATGATCCTGGATGGCTTGGTCAAAAAGCGAGCCAACAGCTGCTGATGACTTTACTCATTACTTTGTTATATTGTTCGTTAGACATAACATGTAAATATCAACAACCAAATATCTTTTGGTGATACTTATATTTCCTTGAGAAATTCTGCAATCATTTTTAGAATTATAATATGTATTCCACATTTATACATTCTTATGCAATCATAATTCTTTAATAATAGTTCGGTCAAGCTACAATCCACTTTTTTGATCCTTTCTTCTAATAGGATAATTGGTTATCACATTAAAAGTTTGGGAGCGAGATTCTCTTCCGACAATGATTTGATCACTAGACTCTAGCTTTGTTTTTCGTACTATATATCGTGGTTTATGATCCTATAGCTTAATCATCCAAAAATAATATTTTTGCATGTATTGAACTACTTATTTCTTGCAGGTAATGAATTATATATGTTCCAATGAAAATTGCCTCAATAATGTTATTATTGTAACATACTTTGCTTGCATTTTATAAAGTTTTAAGTTTTTTCTATATTGTAGGTGCAACCAGTCGTATAACATACAAGATAAAGATAGTCTGATGTCGTGGATTATGCGATTATTCAAATATAACTGTTATAGGTTTTCAATTATGAATTTTTTTAGTATCCCAGTTTACTTTCTGATGCATTACATATTGACTATTGTAGAATTACAACTGTTGTTTAATATGTGATACATGTGTGCTAATTTATGCAGTATGTGTTGTGTCTCCTCAAATCAAATTGTGCACTCAAATCAGAATATCTCAAGTGCATCAAAATTTACCTATTTTTGTTACTTGTTTTGATAATAGAATTCCAAATAAGGAATCCAGCTACAAAGAAGTAGAAGGGATGAGACAACATTATCTACTACTTTTCTGTTTAGGATCTACCTGTTATATAAAGCCACTCTTAATATTTAAGAGTAAGGTGGCAGCAAAGTTACATGGTTCTACAATTGATTATTCATTTGTTACATGAGTGTGACACATAGAAAATTTATATAAATTTGTAAATTGTGAGGGTATGGCTGCATGTAATATATTTTTGATTGGAATATATCAAAAGTTATGCATCATTTGATTATTTGTTAGTGATATTCTTAACAAAAAAGAAGGGTTAACATATAATGACAATGTCTTTATTCAGTAATTTTTTCCTCTTAAAGAATATTGATTTAAAAGAATAATGGTTAAACTACCTAAGCTTCTAATCAACAACGTATTTCTAATTTTTATGTGGATTTCGTATAGAAATGCATAAGGTGTCAATAATGTCTTACAGATTTTTTATCAGTAAAGCTTTAGTCATGGATGCGTACTTATATACAAGTAGTATAATACGATTAAACCGACCTGCATATTAGTGGTAAAAATCAAGTGTACTTCATTTTGAAGTTTGAACACATCAAAAATTATGGTTTCAAAAAAAGTTCAGAAAAAAATATAATTTTTGCAAAAAAATAAAAATAAAATAATTCTCAAGATTATAAAACAAAGGTGTACTATTTGGACAGTTTAATAAAATTGTAAAATTCAAATATTTTGAAATTGTAAGAAATATCTCAAAGCTCAAACAATATATTGAATATTTTCCGATTGCTTTTTTCAACAATATTCGAATATATTTTTTATAACAATTGTAATAGAATCGTTGTTGCACTTTTTAAGCATCAATGTGGACTACCAAAAATGCACTAGAATATAAAATCTTAACATCGCTTGAAAATAAGATCTAATAACTAAGTTTCTTTTACAAATTCAAAGCATATGTTTACAAATATTATCATATCCTAATATCTCTAACGGTAACTATACGAACTTAACTGAATTATAATCTTCTTCTTTTAAATGTGTTTATCCAATCAACTGTATTGACTACTGGTTCAATTATTATGCATACTAATAATATACTCCCTTTGGTTCATAATATAAGTCGTTTTGTAAAGTTTTTTGTTTTTCAAAATATAAGACATTTTCACTCATAATTAATTGTACCTACTTTATTGACTTGTCATGAAGTACTTCTATTGGCTCATGTGAGTAGGTGGCTCCTTAGAAAATCCCAACAACCACCTTTTTGTACTTAAAAATAGAAAAAATAACTTAATTTTGCATGAAAAAAGGAGTCAACCCACTAAAAAGAAGCATTTGAATTTTTTCTTAGTTCCCGTGCAAATCTCTAAAATGACTTATATTATGAACCAGAGGGAGTAATAAGATTATATGTTTGCAAACAAAAAACGATGAAGTTACTATTAAGAAGATAAGAAGACTATCACTAGGCCTGTCAATGGATATCCGAAATATTCGAAATCCATCCGTATCTGCATCCGAAAATACGAAAAATATCCGATATCCGAAAAGAGGATACGGACATCCGATATCCGAAATGCTTAGCGGATACAGATACGGATACAGATATGGCAATATCCGTATCTGATAAATATCCGTCCGCTATGAAAATATATATAGTTTTGTATTTTATATTTAGATTATAGTAATTTTTTATTTTATAAACAGTTGGATAAAAAGTAAGTAACAAAGGTACAAAACACATTTAAATTAGTCATTTTCTCTTTGCGTCTATAAGTTATACCCTTACCCTAGCAGCCTAGCCCTAACCGTTGGATGAAATCCAACGCTAATCTCCCAGCGTTTATAGACAAGTCAGAAGAAAATAACAAACCCTAATTTCATTTCTAGCAAAAAAAAAGAGCGCCGCACTTCAAGTCTTCGAGAGTTCGACGTTCGAGTCCGTTGCGACTTGCGAGATATCTAGCCTCCACCTCCAGGCTTCGAGCTCGTCCATTCCAGGCCTTGCCGCAACTCGCAAGCAACCGCAAGGCGCAAGCAGCCACTTGTAAACATTGGGATTGGGCGAGATATCCAGCCTCTAGGCTTCGTTCGAGCTCGTCCGTGCGAGTTTGCTCCTTCGGCTTCAGGTGGCAACTCTGTTATAGCTCTCGGAGAGTTGAAGTGAAGTGAAAGAGGTCTCGTTACTTACATGTTATTTTTGATAGAAATTAATATTAATTTATGCTTCCGTTACAGTAGTGGTTTTGATGCACATGTTTTTTTTGGTAGAAATTAATTTATGCTTCCGTTACATTTTTTTTTGGGTAGAAATTAATTTTTGGTAGAAATTAATATGCTTCTGTCAGCGCAAGTTATGTTAAGGAAGATTTCTAAAGTCTTCTTGAATTCCATATTCATAATTTTGAATTAGGGCATATGTTATGACTTTGTAGAGTTTTGAATTAGTGCGTGCTAATATTGATTTTTTTTCCCAGCAAATATCATGTAGGTTTTTGCATGATATAACAGTTTATTTTAATTTTATTGTTAGAGCACTGATATAGCTATTTCAATAAGTTTATTTTATTTAACATTGTAGAATTTTGACAATGGCGAACACCTCATCAAGCAGTAGTAATAAGGATATTTGTGGTAATGACATAGTCGTTGAAGAGAATCGAAACACTTCAAACACAGCTACAGATTCTAGTTTGCCAGTCACACAAGTATCTGAAAATCAGTCTATCGATCTAGACAAATTCGCACCCTCTAATACAAGAATTTTGAAATCAGATGTATGGAAAGATTTTATTAGGGAAGTAGTGGATGGTGCTATTAAAGCCACTTGTAAACGTTATTCTAGATTATTTAATGGAGCTACTGCAATGGGAACAACCCACTTGAAAAATCATCTAAAAACATGTCCAAAAAATCCCCACCGTCTAAGAATATCCGGACAACAAATGTTGACTACAAAAATTTCTCCCAACAAATCAATTAAATTAACGAGTTGGAAGTTTGATCAACATAGAAGCCGAATGTATTTTGCACGTATGGTTGCTAAGCATGATAATCCATTTAACATGACTGAACATGCGTATTTTCAAGAGTATATTAGAAGTATTAATCCATCCGTTAAGTTCTTTTCTAGAAACACAGTTTGATCTGATGTTTTAAAACTCTATAATGAGATGATAGGTAAACTACAAGAGATGTTTGATTGTTTGTCATCCCGTGTTAGCCTCACTACGGATTTGTGGACCTCTGAACACCAAAGCATAGGTTATTGTTGCATAACTTGTCATTTTATCGATGATGATTGGAAGTTGCAAAAAAAAAGTCATTTCTTATTATAATTTGCCTCCTTCTCACATCGGGTCCGCACTTAGCGCTTCTCCTAAATAAAAAGTATTGCAATGGAATATCGATAAGAAGTTATTTGCACTTACGGTCGATAATGCATCAAATAATGATGTAATGATAAGAGATTTAAAAGAATGGTTGGTTGGTAAAAATGTGTTGCCTCTTAGTGGTGAGTTATTTCATATGCGTTGTTGCACGCACATACTAAATTTGATTGTTCAAGATGGACTAAAAATGGTGCATTGTCTTATTGAAAAAATTAGAGAAAGCGTGAATTATACAAAATCGTCGCAAATTAGAAAGCAAAATTGGGAAAATGCATTGGCTCAAACTCGATTGGTTGGGAAAGGAGTGTCTTATGATGTTCCAACATGTTGGAATTCAACATATTTAATGCTTGAAAGTTCTCTTGAAGTGCATCCGGCATTTGAGCGATTGGTTGATTTAACTCACGATTACAAATGGTTGCCATCAAACGAAGAATGGGAAATAGGAAAAGAAATATGTGAATGTTTAAAATTATTTTATTAAGTTACACTTAAATTTTCGGGAGTTAAATATCCTACGGCTAATTTATATTTTAAAAGCATTTGTGATGTTTATGAAAGCATTTTAAGTTGTGAGCTACATGAGCATGAGTATATTCAATCTATGGCCCAAAAGATGAGAATCAAGTTTGACAAGTATTGGAGCACTTGCAATCTAATGATGAGTATCGGTATGGTTTTGGATCCCCATTATAGAATGACTTTTATTGAATTTTCTTCGATAGGGTTTATGGGGAACATGCACAAGTTTATGTTGCAAAAATTCGTGAAGCTTAGAAATCTTTATTTTCTTTATATGAAATGGAATGTGCATCCTCTAAGGGGCAATCTACCAATTCTTCGTGTGATATGTTTGATTCTAATCCTCCTTCTAAGAAGAAATCAAGAATGGATTTAGAATATAGGAACTATCGTGACAAAAAAATTGGTAGCTCACAATCTTTAAAAACGGAACTTGATAAATGTTTAGAAGATGAATTGTTACCAGTGGGTAAAGATGAGGACAATTTTGATATTTTGATGTGGTGGAAAATCAATGGTCCAACTTCTCCAATCCTTGCAAGGATGGCTCGTGATATCTTAGCCGTTCTGATGTCAACCGTAGCATCCGAATCATCATTTAGTAGTGGAGGTGGATTGATTTCTGAGAGTAGATCTTCTTTATCTTCGGATATTGTTGAAGCTTTGAGTTGTGTAAAGGATTGGTTGTCATCCAATATTGGTAAAACTTTTATATTTTTCTACATGTTTTCAATACAATAATCATCCCATATATTATATAATTCTTTTGTATTTCTTTTAGTTGGTCACAATGTTGAGTTTGTTGATGATGCTATGGTTACGCTATAGACATGCTTCGCACTAGAGTGTACGGTAAGTCATGCTTATAGTTATATTGCATTTAGAAACCTCATTAATCTTTGCAAGAATTTCGTACATTTCATTAATCATCCCATATAGAGTCATATACATGTTTCGCACTTGGAAGTTGTTGTGCTTGGCACAACAACTTGAAGTTACTGTGCTTTGGCACAGCAACTTCAGGTTGCTGTGCCTGGCACAACAACTTGGAAGTTGTTGTGCCTAGCACAGCAACTTGAAGTTGATGTGCCAAAGCACAGCAACGTGAAGTTTCTGTGCCTAGCACAACTGTAACGGCTAGAAATTTCCGACTCCTCGAGAGTCGGAAATTCCGCGACGTTAGTGAAAGAAAGTAGAGGGTGAGGAAGAAAAGATAGAACTAATAGAATAGAAGAAGAAGAAGAACATCAGAATCATCAGAGTAACACGAATCTCACAGCGGAACGAATAACATATAATATAACTTTGAAGTAAACAGTTATATATATACAATAGCACTTATCAGAGTACAACACTTACACACAGCGGAAATAACTATAGCTGTAGAATCTTGAAGTCTCCTGCTCCAAGCTCTCCAAGTATATCTGTTAATCCCGACTACTTGACTGCCCGTACAAATTTAGGCACCCAAGAGTTTAGGGAAAACAACAAAGTAAACTCCGGGTCAGTCATGGGACTGGTATGAGTAAAACAATTTAAAACAGTTGAACATGTATATGATATCTCATAAGACCACGCCGTGAATACGGAACGGGTTTTTCCTTATGAGTATCTAAACAACTTTGACAAGCAATATCATTGCGATATTATAATAATGTCTAAGTACAAATAGGTATCAACCTAGCAGAAACGCTTGCATCTCACGTTCTACATACATAGTATAAAATCATAAACCGCAGGGCGCTTATCGGAGAATGGATTCCAACAGACAAGGTATGGGAGCACCTTCTGATCAGTGTACTCTAGAGGTGATACACTCAGGGTTCAACAAGAACGTCTTGCAACCCGGCCACACATGACCGCTCACTCATTTAGCTTGAGTGTCGCGAATATATTGCCACCACGGTTATAGGCCATCAAACCGTCATCCGAAGATACAGAATCAAAAGAAGTATAAATATGGATATTCCCTAGATCAGTGACAATACACCCTGCTTGGGAATGACCCAACTAGCCATGCTGCCTAGCCCAACTTTTTTTACTTCCTGGTGTGAGGCTAGAAGCTACGTCTATCTTCAGAACATCTGATCACCATTCACTTTGAATGCCACATCGTCATACCCGCCAAATCACAAATTGACTTATCCAAAAATAACACGGGTATATAGCTAAGAGAAACGAATTCCTCCGCCACCAAACGTGAATACGTTTGAACAGATCAACTTACGCGATCCATTGGATATACTCTGTCAGACCTTCTTCCATATACGTTGTCCTAGGACTGGACAAACCGAAGGCACTATTCAGTATATCCATCTTAGTCACTGTTATCTAAGACTTATACAACATCCCTTGCACTTTACTCCGTCTTCCATTTATCTTTGGCAGATATTGCTCGCAACGCTTATGCCAATACAGAGTGGTTCGTTGGATAATAATCCAACCGGTCTCTCCATATTAACAACGTTAAAATGGTAAAAACTTTGATAGTCTGTGATTCAACTATCAAATGAAAACATGTCGGTGTACAAACAACGATCTTATTTCCAAATGGAAATTCGATCGATCAATCATCACATGTTCATATTTCCTTATTTCATATATATAGAAAATATATGTTATTAATCATTGGAAAACATTTCCATAGCTTATTTTCACATCACTATTATTTCGCAACTATCAGTCCCTAACTGTAACCAGTATGAGGACAATTCTCTAAGTATCAATCCGGAAGGTCGAAATCCACATCAGATCGTCACTTAGGAAACCGTTCAACTTACCCTCTCCAGTTAGTTTCTGAATTTGCTTAACTCTATTTCTTAAATTCTTATCATGAAAACATTTCATTTTATATGTTTAGAAAACATATCTGACTATATTTGGAAAACGTTTCCAAAACTCATTTACGGATTTCCAATGAACGTTGTATGAAACATCGTTTCGCTTAATCCATTTATCGCTTATTCCTTAGCTTTATTCCAAATCAACCTTTTAGATTGAACCACAACTATTCCTTTGTCAATTCTGAAGTCAATCAAGTTGGGGTATAATTACCTCGCAGACCTTAATTGAAACACGTCCTTTACTGTGAAATAGATGAAGCTCGTCACTCACTTTTTAAAATCATCTGTTTTGCGCAAATTCTCGGATTCAGGTTACGAATCCACTTCTTAAATGAAAACGTTTGATTATAACTATAACGTTATAATTCCTACTTCTGCAATATCTCCTAAATTATAACTTTATCTCCTAACTCGAATAATTTAACAGACACCTAATTTCTAAATCAATAACTAAATCTTGATTTAAACCCTGGAAAGTAAATAGTACTTTCCCGAATTCGCTATAATCGAATTCGACGTATAACTCTCTTTCGAGTAATCTCTATTTGATTAACTCTTCTTCGAATAACCTATATTCGATTATCTCTCTTCGAATAACTCATATTCGAAATCTCTCTCTTTCGAATATACAATATTCGATCTCTTTCTTTCGAATATGCTATATTCGAAAATCTCCTTTCGATTTACTAATCGATAACTCCTTTCGATCAAAATAAAATCGATAACTCCTTTAACTCTAATCGAATAACTAATATTCGACTAACTCCTTTGGATCAACTCATTTGATTAACTCCTTCGAATAACTAATTCGAATAACTTACCTTCGAATAACCAATATTCGATTTACTCTAACTCGATTAACTTAATTCTAATCGATTTACTCCATTTCGATTCAACTTAATTCAAATCGATTAACTTAACTCAAATTGATTAACTCCTTTTGAATAACTAAATTCGATTTAACTCTAATTGAATAACTAATATTCAATTAACTCTTACGTGTTTAACTCTATTTGAATAAGTAATTCGAATCACTCTAATGTGTTTAACTCTATTCAAATATCTAATTCGAATAACTCATTTCGAATAACTAAATTCGATTAACTCTTTTAACTTTACTCGAATGACTATATTCGATTAACACCTTCTTTCGAATAACTATATTCGATTAACTCTTCGACTAACTCCTTTGGATTAACTAACTTCGAATAACTCCTTTGGATTAGCTAACTTCGAATAACTCCTTTGGATTAGCTAACTTCGAATAACTCCTTTGGATTAGCTAACTTCGAATAACTCCTTTGGATTAACTAACTTCGAATAACCAATATTCGATAACTACTCTTGGAATAAATAATATTCGGTAACTCTTCTCAAATGAATAACATTTGATTTCTCCCCTCGAATAAACTATATTCGATTACTCTTCCCTCGAATACACTATATTCGATAACTCTACTTCGAATAAGTGATATTCGGCAACTCTACTCGATTAACTCCACTTGGATAACTCTAACTGGTCAACTCTAACTGGTCAACTCTAACTGATCAGTAACTCTAACTGATCAACTTTAACTGGTCAACTTTAACTGGTCAACTTTAACTGGTCAACTCTAACTGTTTATCTTTAACTGCTAAACTTTAACTGGTTAACTCAAATGGTTTAGCCTAACTTGATTTACTTGTCTCGATGAACTGAACAAATCCACTTAGTTTAACTTAGTTAATTCACTTTGATTAACTCTAACCGATTTACTTAGTTTAACTCAGCTAATTCACTTTGATTAACCCAACTAATTTACTTTGGTTAACTTAACCAATTACTTTGATTAACTCGACTAACTTGCTTTGGTTAACCTAACAAATTACTTTGTTTAATCCTTTTATCACACTCTGGTTATAATTCCTACTTCTACAATATCTCCTTAAAATCCATATCGTGTTATACTTGTGTGCGAAGCATGTGTTTAAATCTATCCTTGTATAATTCTATTTATTTTCCGAACAAGTGTTCCTTTATTTATTCCCTAAGTAAATATTCCTTTATTCCATTTATTTATAATCTAAATAAATGTTCCTATATTTATTTCCTAAATAAATATTCCTTTATATTCTAATTCATTTATTTTCTAAATAAATGTTTCTATTTTATTTCATTTATTTTCTAAATAAATGTTTCCTTTTTCATTTATTTATTTCCTAATTAAATAAATGTTTTTCATTTTATAAAATCCTATCGATTTTATAAATAAGATTCATTTTCAATATAAACATTGAAAATCCCCTTATCAACATTCGGTATGTTATGGTATTCAATCATATCAAATCACGATGTTCAATATCGTCCAAGCACATATAATCGCCCACAGATTTTATATCACATCATATAACAATATATGAAAAACAATAAAATAACTGTTGAGGAATCCAGTCGGATTCCTCCAACCTGTTTCCCTGCATCACAGATGTTAGACAATATAGATAACATCACTTTCAGTTCTATATGATATATTCTGTTAAACAGAATCAATATAGAAATTTAACTAACTGACTAGCAGTTCAATCAACCAATCAATATACAGCAGTCAATAAATAAGGTACAATTTATATTTAAATATTAATTGAGGAGAGTTAGTGAGTTTTACTCACCTTGGCGCGTTAACCGTTAAATAACGATTTGCGTCAGTTGATTTCACCAGATGTTTTAATCTGACAAAAATTTAAACGTGCTTCAAATCTTCCCGAACTGGTTCCAGTACATAGCCTGCGATCCTCTCTTTCATAACCGACCACTTTCCCAGTCCATTCTAGCTAGTTCACGTCCAGGGTTCTAGACTCCCCAGTCCACTTATGGATTAACCAAAACATGGATCAAACCATACTTTTCGTTGTTGTTTTAAACTTCCCAATTCCTTTTCTTCTTCTTTTTTTTCTTTATTTATTTTACGAACTGGGCTCATCTCAAAATCTCGGCCCAATAACCCTGTAACATCCATACCGGTACTGTAATCCTTTTATCCCAGTGCAAGCTCCAACAGTAATACTTTACGCAAGAAACAGAAGACCGTTTCCTTGTTTTCAACCACTTCTATCCCCAGTATTTGTTTTCTTCCTTTTAATTTAGCTTACTTTGGTATATTCTCAAACATTAACTGTCTTCACAGTAGCTTGATCGGAAACACGGCCCGCTCCCCATATGTACTTCTTCCACCATCCTGCTATTAGATTTGAACCCACCGCCTTCCTTTGCATACTTCTCTTCCCATTTGATTTTTCCGCCCAGCATCCCCTTACGAACTCTATGTTCCCATTCGTTTAAGCCTCACGTGACCCCCAGTAATTCATGCATATACGGTATGGCTCACTCTTAATGCACGTCATACCTTTTTGTATTCAGCAAAACATATGTTCTTTATTCCCATCATTTCGCTACTCCCTGCTGTACTTCGAAGGCTCGACATCTCCTTCTCAATACAAGCCTTGTTGACCTGTACAAAACGTTGGCGTGCATCCCCTTTGAAACCTCCACTGCAGTTCAAAACTCCGAACCCAGATTTTTCTAACCCCTTGCCAACACGTTACTCTCAGCATGCATGCACCTTACAAACTACACATCCTTACTGCCCCAAGATACCAACTCCATGGTGCCAAGCTTCTCATTCTTGCATGGTCAAAACCGAAACACCAACCTCACAGCCTTCTGTACCCCTCAGCTCTCTTCACTTCCGCAAGTTTTAAACTCTTACACGACAAAACAGTCCGCAATACCCATAACAGCCGTAGCAGGCTTCCTCCCTCGCCTCCAAAATAGTTCTCCTACTTCTCTCGTTATTGATTTTTAGTCTTGCGTTTAGATTTATATTTTCTTTAAGACTCGAATGGAAAACAATGGCGGCTAACTTTGTATTCGATTCCCCGAAAGAAAAGGAGTTAGCATATTTATAAAAGAAGAGTCTTGGGCGTTAAAGGAATAGGGGATGGACAAGTATAGGATAGCTGTTTTTCTTTATTGTTTAGGCATGTACTAGGACGTGGTCTCATTAATTACAGCATGGGGTTGTGCCATACTTTTTGGTCTTCGTGAATTAGCATAGGTGGGGTAGCCGTTCAGTGCTATACAAATACTGATATTACTTCGTTGTTAAGAAAATAGGTTGCTAGGGTGTAATGGTTCAACGTAGGTAATGGTGTAAGGGTATGGTTTGGCACGTTGTTTAGATTAGGTAGGATATAGGCTTACTCTTTTCAAGTGATGTGGATTTTAATTTACTTACTATTGTGTGTACGAAGCTTGGTGATTAAGGCACCTATATATATATATATATTATTTTGTTTTACAATTTAAGTGTACCACCGTACGTAAAATTATGTTCATGTTCCAGCTGCTATGGACTGAAGTAAGATTACGGTCGTGTCCAGCGATGTGCCACGATCCCAAAAATATAATAATACCGGTAGATTGACTCATTCTGTGAAATCCCGAAATACCGATATAGGGTGCACAATACTCCAAATAAAAAGTTGCATATTTAATTAATTAAAAATTTCAGTAAAATTCTAAAAATTAAATTATCACTGCGCCTCAAAAGAACCTTGTCCCGATTTGCACGCGATATCAAGTTATATTCAAATAACTGTTACGGTCGATCTACGATTTCATAGCGACTTTATGAATATTTAATTTGGACATATCTCAAAATCTACACGACGAAATACTGATTTTTCTCTTCCACTAGAAAGATATACTCCACCAGCTCCACACGTTTCTTGTTTCACAGAAATCCGATTTAAAACGAGCTCTGTACATTCAGTTGAAGTTCGAATCGCCAAATTGCGAACTGCCACGACGTTTCAAGTTCGTTTTAATTATAATTATAAATTATAAGTTTGAACGTTGTACTTTAAGTTATCGATATCGCCAAATCGATATATAAATAATTAAATAAATTAATTATTTGACAGCTAACAAAACGCGCCATTACAGACTTCCCCCCTTAAAATAATTTCGTCCTCGAAATTGCTAAGCTAGGAAAATGCTACCAACTTTACTAACCAGATTCAAATATCTTTTAGTTTACTTCTCAACTCCAGTTTCAACTGAACCATTTAATTTTCAATTAAATTAT
This sequence comes from Allium sativum, assembly GCA_030737875.1. Classification (NCBI taxonomy): domain Eukaryota; kingdom Viridiplantae; phylum Streptophyta; class Magnoliopsida; order Asparagales; family Amaryllidaceae; genus Allium; species Allium sativum. The sequence continues at coordinate 880,887,665 of CM060909.1, forward strand.
TAATTCATTCTGGCTAACTGAATTTCCATAAATCATGAGAATGTTCAAATGCTTGGAATTTTCGCAAAATTTTGCCATAACCTCCTTTGTATTGGCCAATACGGCAAACCACAACTCGCCTCTCTAGGCCTCCTCCAATCCAAAAGGAAATCAAAATAACCAAGCGACTTGCCAAATTGGCTCATAAATTCCAAACTCATATTTAATATAAACTGGTACCTTTTTGTCGGGCATATCAACTCTATCACTTCCATATGCTATCAACTCAGCATATACCAGTGTTATCTCAATCAAATTCCAATCAGTTCATATCCTCAAATCCAAATCGAATTTCATTCGAACTCTAATATCAAATTCCAAATTATTGACTTATCAATTTGGTTCCATTCTAGATTATCTCTAATCCCATTCAATTTTATTTAACTCGGTTCAAGTTAAATTTCAATTTATTTTTACCATCTCATTTTATTTAACTTCATTAGTTAAATTTTAATTCCAGAACTTAAGTTCCTGGGTTTCTTTCAAATCAATTTGAAATCATAATGCCAATTCAAAACCTTTGAATTTCTAAACAACTTGTTTCTCAAAACAATTCAAAAACAAAACCTTTGGTAGTAATCTGTCACTTAGAACTCGAAAATGAACACTGATGATGTCTAGATTCATCATCAGAATCTATTTTCCAGCTATCGAAGTGAGTTCAATATTATATCGTTTTAAATTTGAAAAACATTTTCAAATCTCCCAGGAACTTAAAATTTCCTTATTTTAAATTCCAAATCTGATTTAAATTCATATTTAATTCAAACTATTTCATATATTACATTCATATGAATTCTGATTGGTCATTTATAACCATTTCACCTTTTTATAATCTTATTCGATTATAATAACAACCAACACAATCAATATACTATAATAATTTCAAGATATATATTTCTTCTATAAACAAATATATTTTGGGAAAAATTATTTCATTTACCCTCTTTCAAAACATACCATGACGGTTCATCGTATTCGAGTGTTTAGTAACCCTTATCGATACAGTGGATCAACTGATCGACCAGAATTCATAAGCCACTCAACCAATGAGTCTCCACAATATAAAACCATTTTATATTGAATAAAAATTACGCGCTCATATATATACACTCAAACTCAATCTAGGATATTACTAATCCCATCTCTATCGAGTTATGCCACAGAGCCAAGGTGATCACTTAACCTCGCTCTGATACCAACTGTAACGGCTGGAAATTTCCGACTCCTCGAGAGTCGGAAATTCCGCGACGTTAATGAAAGAAAGTAGAGGGTGAGGAAGAAAAGATAGAACTAATAAAATACAAGAAGAAGAAGAACATCAGAATCATCAGAGTAACAAGAATCTCACAGCGGAACGAATAACATATAATATAACTTTGAAGTAAACAGTTATATATATACAATAGCACTTATCAGAGTACAACACTTACACACAGCGGAAATAACTATAGCTATAGAATCTTGAAGTCTCCTGGTCCAAGCTCTCACTTTGAATGCCACATCGTCATACCCGCCAAATCACAAATTGACTTATCCAAAAATAACACGGGTATATAGCTAAGAGAAACGAATTCCTCCGCCACCAAACGTGAATACGTTTGAACAGATCAACTTACGCGATCCATTGGATATACTCTGTCAGACCTTCTTCCATATACGTTGTCCTGGGACTGGACAAACCGAAGGCACTATTCAGTATATCCATCTTAGTCACTGTTATCTAAGACTTATACAACAGCCCTTGCACTTTACTCCGTCTTCCATTTATCTTTGGCAGATATTGCTCGCAACGCTTATGCCAATACAGAGTGGTTCGTTAGATAATAATCCAACCGGTCTCTCCATATTAACAACGTTAAAATGGTAAAAACTTTGATAGTCTGTGATTCAACTATCAAATGAAAACATGTCGGTGTACAAACAACGATCTTATTTCCAAATGGAAATTCGATCGATCAATCATCACATGTTCATATTTCCTTATTTCATATATTTAGAAAATATATGTTATTAATCATTGGAAAACATTTCCATAGCTTATTTTCACATCACTATTATTTCGCAACTATCAGTCCCTAACTGTAACCAGTATGAGGACAATTCTCTAAGTATCAATCCGGAAGGTCGAAATCCACATCAGATCGTCACTTAGGAAACCGTTCAACTTACCCTCTCCAGTTAGTTTCTGAATTTGCTTAACTCTATTTCTTAAATTCTTATCATGAAAACATTTCATTTTATATGTTTAGAAAACATATCTAACTATATTTGGAAAACGTTTCCAAAACTCATTTACGGATTTCCAATGAACGTTGTATGAAACATCGTTTCGCTTAATCCATTTATCGCTTATTCCTTAGCTTTATTCCAAATCAACCTTTTAGATCGAACCACAACTATTCCTTTGTCAATTCTGAAGTCAATCAAGTTGGGGTATAATTACCTCGCAGACCTTAATTGAAACACGTCCTTTACTGTGAAATAGATGAAGCTCGTCACTCACTTTTTAAAATCATCTGTTTTGCGCAAATTCTCGGATTCAGGTTACGAATCCACTTCTTAAATGAAAACGTTTGATTATAACTATAACGTTATAATTCCTACTTCTGCAATATCTCCTAAATTATAACTTTATCTCCTAACTCGAATAATTTAACAGACACCTAATTTCTAAATCAATAACTAAATCTTGATTTAAACCCTGGAAAGTAAATAGTACTTTCCCGAATTCGCTATAATCGAATTCGACGTATAACTCTCTTTCGAATAATCTCTATTTGATTAACTCTTCTTCGAATAACCTATATTCGATTATCTCTCTTCGAATAACTCATATTCGAAATCTCTCTCTTTCGAATATACAATATTCGATCTCTTTCTTTCGAATATGCTATATTCGAAAATCTCCTTTCGATTTACTAATCGATAACTCCTTTCGATCAAAATAAAATCGATAACTCCTTTAACTCTAATCGAATAACTAATATTCGACTAACTCCTTTGGATCAACTCATTTGATTAACTCCTTCGAATAACTAATTCGAATAACTTACCTTCGAATAACCAATATTCGATTTACTCTAACTCGATTAACTTAATTCTAATCGATTTACTCCATTTCGATTCAACTTAATTCAAATCGATTAACTTAACTCAAATTGATTAACTCCTTTTGAATAACTAAATTCGATTTAACTCTAATTGAATAACTAATATTCAATTAACTCTTACGTGTTTAACTCTATTTGAATAAGTAATTCGAATCACTCTAATGTGTTTAACTCTATTCAAATATCTAATTCGAATAACTCATTTCGAATAACTAAATTCGATTAACTCTTTTAACTTTACTCGAATGACTATATTCGATTAACACCTTCTTTCGAATAACTATATTCGATTAACTCTTCGACTAACTCCTTTGGATTAACTAACTTCGAATAACTCCTTTGGATTAGCTAACTTCGAATAACTCCTTTGGATTAGCTAACTTCGAATAACTCCTTTGGATTAGCTAACTTCGAATAACTCCTTTGGATTAACTAACTTCGAATAACCAATATTCGATAACTACTCTTGGAATAAATAATATTCGGTAACTCTTCTCAAATGAATAACATTTGATTTCTCCCCTCGAATAAACTATATTCGATTACTCTTCCCTCGAATACACTATATTCGATAACTCTACTTCGAATAAGTGATATTCGGCAACTCTACTCGATTAACTCCACTTGGATAACTCTAACTGGTCAACTCTAACTGGTCAACTCTAACTGATCAGTAACTCTAACTGATCAACTTTAACTGGTCAACTTTAACTGGTCAACTTTAACTGGTCAACTCTAACTGTTTATCTTTAACTGCTAAACTTTAACTGGTTAACTCAAATGGTTTAGCCTAACTTGATTTACTTGTCTCGATGAACTGAACAAATCCACTTAGTTTAACTTAGTTAATTCACTTTGATTAACTCTAACCGATTTACTTAGTTTAACTCAGCTAATTCACTTTGATTAACCCAACTAATTTACTTTGGTTAACTTAACCAATTACTTTGATTAACTCGACTAACTTGCTTTGGTTAACCTAACAAATTACTTTGTTTAATCCTTTTATCACACTCTGGTTATAATTCCTACTTCTACAATATCTCCTTAAAATCCATATCGTGTTATACTTGTGTGCGAAGCATGTGTTTAAATCTATCCTTGTATAATTCTATTTATTTTCCGAACAAGTGTTCCTTTATTTATTCCCTAAGTAAATATTCCTTTATTCCATTTATTTATAATCTAAATAAATGTTCCTATATTTATTTCCTAAATAAATATTCCTTTATATTCTAATTCATTTATTTTCTAAATAAATGTTTCTATTTTATTTCATTTATTTTCTAAATAAATGTTTCCTTTTTCATTTATTTATTTCCTAATTAAATAAATGTTTTTCATTTTATAAAATCCTATCGATTTTATAAATAAGATTCATTTTCAATATAAACATTGAAAATCCCCTTATCAACATTCGGTATGTTATGGTATTCAATCATATCAAATCACGATGTTCAATATCGTCCAAGCACATATAATCGCCCACAGATTTTATATCACATCATATAACAATATATGAAAAACAATAAAATAACTGTTGAGGAATCCAGTCGGATTCCTCCAACCTGTTTCCCTGCATCACAGATGTTAGACAATATAGATAACATCACTTTCAGTTCTATATGATATATTCTGTTAAACAGAATCAATATAGAAATTTAACTAACTGACTAGCAGTTCAATCAACCAATCAATATACAGCAGTCAATAAATAAGGTACAATTTATATTTAAATATTAATTGAGGAGAGTTAGTGAGTTTTACTCACCTTGGCGCGTTAACCGTTAAATAACGATTTGCGTCAGTTGATTTCACCAGATGTTTTAATCTGACAAAAATTTAAACGTGCTTCAAATCTTCCCGAACTGGTTCCAGTACATAGCCTGCGATCCTCTCTTTCATAACCGACCACTTTCCCAGTCCATTCTAGCTAGTTCACGTCCAGGGTTCTAGACTCCCCAGTCCACTTATGGATTAACCAAAACATGGATCAAACCATACTTTTCGTTGTTGTTTTAAACTTCCCAATTCCTTTTCTTCTTCTTTTTTTTCTTTATTTATTTTACGAACTGGGCTCATCTCAAAATCTCGGCCCAATAACCCTGTAACATCCATACCGGTACTGTAATCCTTTTATCCCAGTGCAAGCTCCAACAGTAATACTTTACGCAAGAAACAGAAGACCGTTTCCTTGTTTTCAACCACTTCTATCCCCAGTATTTGTTTTCTTCCTTTTAATTTAGCTTACTTTGGTATATTCTCAAACATTAACTGTCTTCACAGTAGCTTGATCGGAAACACGGCCCGCTCCCCATATGTACTTCTTCCACCATCCTGCTATTAGATTTGAACCCACCGCCTTCCTTTGCATACTTCTCTTCCCATTTGATTTTTCCGCCCAGCATCCCCTTACGAACTCTATGTTCCCATTCGTTTAAGCCTCACGTGACCCCCAGTAATTCATGCATATACGGTATGGCTCACTCTTAATGCACGTCATACCTTTTTGTATTCAGCAAAACATATGTTCTTTATTCCCATCATTTCGCTACTCCCTGCTGTACTTCGAAGGCTCGACATCTCCTTCTCAATACAAGCCTTGTTGACCGGTACAAAACGTTGGCGTGCATCCCCTTTGAAACCTCCACTGCAGTTCAAAACTCCGAACCCAGATTTTTCTAACCCCTTGCCAACACGTTACTCTCAGCATGCATGCACCTTACAAACTTTACATCCCTACTGCCCCAAGATACCAACTCCATGGTGCCAAGCTTCTCATTCTTGCATGGTCAAAACCGAAACACCAACCTCACGGCCTTCTGTACCCCTCAGCTCTCTTCACTTCCGCAAGTTTTAAACTCTTACACGACAAAACAGTCCGCAATACCCATAACAGCCGTAGCAGGCTTCCTCCCTCGCCTCCAAAATAGTTCTCCTACTTCTCTCGTTATTGATTTTTAGTCTTGCGTTTAGATTTATATTTTCTTTAAGACTCGAATGGAAAACAATGGCGGCTAACTTTGTATTCGATTCCCCGAAAGAAAAGGAGTTAGCATATTTATAAAAGAAGAGTCTTGGGCGTTAAAGGAATAGGGGATGGACAAGTATAAGATAGCTGTTTTTCTTTATTGTTTAGGCATGTACTAGGACGTGGTCTCATTAATTACAGCATGGGGTTGTGCCATACTTTTTGGTCTTCGTGAATTAGCATAGGTGGGGTAGCCGTCCAGTGCTATACAAATACTGATATTACTTCGTTGTTAAGAAAATAGGTTGCTAGGGTGTAATGGTTCAACGTAGGTAATGGTGTAAGGGTATGGTTTGGCACGTTGTTTAGATTAGGTAGGATATAGGCTTACTCTTTTCAAGTGATGTGGATTTTAATTTACTTACTATTGTGTGTACGAAGCTTGGTGATTAAGGCACCTATATATATATATATTATTTTGTTTTACAATTTAAGTGTACCACCGTACGTAAAATTATGTTCATGTTCCAGCTGCTATGGACTGAAGTAAGATTACGGTCGTGTCCAGCGATGTGCCACGATCCCAAAAATATAATAATACCGGTAGATTGACTCATTCTGTGAAATCCCGAAATACTGATATAGGGTGCACAATACTCCAAATAAAAAGTTGCATATTTAATTAATTAAAAATTTCAGTAAAATTCTAAAAATTAAATTATCGCTGCGCCTCAAAAGAACCTTGTCCCGATTTGCACGCGATATCAAGTTATATTCAAATAACTGTTACGATCGATCTACGATTTCATAGCGACTTTATGAATATTTAATTTGGACATATCTCAAAATCTACACGACGAAATACTGATTTTTCTCTTCCACTAGAAAGATATACTCCACCAGCTCCACACGTTTCTTGTTTCACAGAAATCCGATTTAAAACGAGCTCTGTACATTCAGTTGAAGTTCGAATCGCCAAATTGCGAACTGCCACGACGTTTCAAGTTCGTTTTAATTATAATTATAAATTATAAGTTCGAACGTTGTACTTTAAGTTATCGATATCGCCAAATCGATATATAAATAATTAAATAAATTAATTATTCGACAGCTAACAAAACGCGCCATTACAACAACACTTCCAAAGTGCTGTGCTAGGCACAGCCACTACAGGTTGTTGTGCCACAACAACTTGGAAGTTGTTGTGCCTTGGCACAGCAACTTCAAGTTGCTGTGCTAGTGCACAACAACCTGAAGTTGTTGTGCCAAAGCACAACAACCTGAAGTTACATGACATGACTGGCCACTTTCAGGTTGTTGTAATTACATGACTGACCACTTAATCACTTTAGTTCATATGTAATTTATAATTGAATTTGTTGCCTCTTTTGCAGGTTCATTTTTTGGAAGCTTCAACCATTTATGTATTTCATGGAGAAAAAATGTTGTGTTTCAATTTGTTTATGTGCTTATATTATTAAGATGAACTACGGTACTTGCTTTAATTTGTATTGTATTTGTGTTTGAATCAGCGTATGTATTACATGGGCTCGAACTACGGTACTTGCTTTAATTTGTAATGTATAATGTATATGCATTTGCTTTAGTATGTATGTTTAGGTCAGCGTATGGATTATATGATGAAATATTTTTGTTTGAGTTTTATCTTTTATGTGATTGAATGAGATGATGATATGGTTATGTATTATTTCAATTTTTTTAGCTATTGTTTAATGTCAATTAAGATTTGCATTGTATTGTATTTTGTATATTTTTAAGTTCGGATTCGGATATCTGCAAATATCCGTATTTGCTAAGCCGGATACGGATATTTTCGGATATTCGCGAATACAGATACAGATATTATTTGATAGGTATTCGCGGATACATATTTTTATTTTTGGATACGGATACGGTTACAGCAGTATCCGCATCTGTTTGCATTCGTTTACAGACCTGACTATCACAGACATTAGCAGTTTATGATTAGTAAATTTCCAAGGCTGACATACTTAATAGAAGTTAAAATCGAACTCCTAGGATGACTGTTGAGGATATGCAAACACTCAAAAAAAATATCCAGCCTTCATATTCACAAATAAATATTGGAGCATAGCATAAACGCTAAAGGAAAGGTTTAAAGCTATATTTGCACAGTCTGTACTTCCATTTTGCACATACATAATAGTTCGCAGGTTTTACCTAATCTTCCTATCTTACATCCTACGTGTTTCTACTTTAGTCGAAATTATAAACCATTTTGTAATGATGCCAAAAAAAAATTGGGTTGTTTTTGACATAATCCTTTCATATTTTGAAAGACCGTTGTGTAATCTTAAACATGCATTTGTCATAGGTTATCTAAAGACCACATTGAAAGCATAAAGTGAATTACTGTTACTCTTGCATTTGAATGGTTAACTATTACAAGAAAGCGCTGGCTTCCACGTAATGTAATTTCATCTCTTTTTTTTCCATTGAGCATAACATTGTTTTCCTAATGAATTATTTTTTTTCCTAACAACTAGTACCGGAGCCTTCTACACGAATTTTCTGAAGAGGGTTTGAACATGGATAAAATAATTATTGAAAAACTTAATGGAAGAAATTGAGGATTATGGATGGCAAAAATGCAAGATTTTCTTTATCTTAATGATCTTCATCAACCACTGGAGAATAATGGGGAAAACCTAGCAATCCATCTAAAGAAAAATTGGAGACCTTGGATAGGAAGGCAGCTGCATCTATTTGATTTTTTTTTGGATAATTAAGTGTTTCAAATTGTTTCTAATGAAACATCTCCTTACACCATATGGAAGAAATTGGAAGGGGGTTATGTGAAGAAATCTGTAACAAACAAGGTTCTTCTTATGAGAATGTTGGTGAATCTGAAGCTTAAGGAAGATGGATCAATTGGAGAGTATCTTAATGATTTTCAAGAAATTGTGAATCAATTGGTTGCCATGAATTTCAAGGTGGATGATGAAACACAAGCCTTAATGATGATGAGTTCGTTGCTAGAAAGTTAGGAAACATTTGTGGTTGCGTTGAATAACTCAAATTCGAATGGCGTTGTTTCAATGAGGTCCGTGGTCAGTAGCTTGCTTAATGAGGAGATGTGGAGGATGAGCCTTATGGAAGGAAAAGATAAGGAGACAACAGAAATTGAAACTCCTATTGAAAAAGATTTTATTGCAAGGAGGGTTAGTCAACGAAATATGGAAAGACAATTGAATAGATCGGACATGAGAAAGGAATACATTTATTTTTACTGTGACAAACCCGGACATCAACTGAGATTTTGTCACAAGTTTAAAAGGGATAAGGAGAAAATGAAGGCATTGGAAGAAGAGACTGATGAATAAAACAACAACGGTAATGAGGTGAATTTTGGTGAGGAGATTGAAGGAAATGTTTTATGTGTTAATGAAGGTGAAAGCAAAGACTGAATCCTTGATTCAGGAGCTTGTTTCCATGTGTGCCATCAAAAGGAAGCATTTATTGATTATGAAGAACAAAATAGTAAAGTGGAATCCGCCGACGGTCGAGATTTGCATGTTAAAGGCATATGTTCGGTTCAATTGAAGATGAATGATGGAAAGATGGTGAAGCTAACGGGAGTTAGGTACATCCAGAAATTAGGAAGAATCTTGCTTCAATTGGACAGTTGAAACAAAAATGTTGTAATTTATCCACTAGAGGTGGAGTTACAAGGGTTTGGAGGGGTAATAAGGAGCTTCTGCGCGCAAAACGGGGAAATGATAACATATATAAATTGCTTGGAAAAATGGTGGAAAATGTTACGAGTTCTCAAATTGGATTAGAAGAGGCGAGTTCATTTGAATCATGGTGGTGCCATCAACGTAAAGCCACAAAGTCTACATGGAGGCCATTGTGGTATTACAAGCAATTTATAGATTATTTTTTGTGGTGTATCTCATGTGAGAGATACATCATTTGTGGGTGGTTTTTTGGTTTATCGATTTGTTGATTGTTGGAGTGATTTTATATCAAAGTGGACTGTTATGGTTTGTGATATTTATCACATGGTATTGAAGATGGAGAAATTGGAAGTTGTGAAATTTAAGGATTTACTGCAGATTTTATGGATCTATTGAGTTATTTTAGGAAATATTTATTTGAGCAAGTTTTAAGGAGGGAAAGTTTTATTTTAAGAAAGTTTAAAGGAGGATTTATTTCTGAGATATTTTAGGGTCCAACAGGGTATAGACATAGTCTTTCCATTTATCTATATAAGCATGTCATTAAAGATAGATTTATTGGTACTTGAAAGAAATAAAAAACTTTTTTTTGGAATTGAGATAAATTCTCAATTATCTTTTTAGGTTTTCATTGTAATAATTTGGTGGATTAATAAAGGTTTGTTACAAGGAATTTGCTTGTTATTGTTATCTTCTTCTCTCTTGTGTAGAGATCTCGGGGCAATCATAACAGTTAGTTCAAGACAATTGCTGCTAGATTATTATAAGATGGTTTTGCTTAAAATTTACATAAAGTTTGTATTTTTCAATTATTTACACGTAAGAATTATGTTAGTTACACGTATTAATAAACACTAGAATTAGGATACATATATATAAATCAAACATCATGATAAATAAAGGTGGTAAGATAGAGAAATCCAACCAAAAAGCCATATGCATGAAAAGATCGAAGATCATCCAAAATATTTACATTGTCTTCGTCTTCCACTATGTTTTGATGGGTTTAATTCCTTTGTCCTCATTTACTCTATCCTTATGTTCGAAATTCATCTCAACCATCCATTTTCACATGATTTGACTATTTGAACAAAATGATAGAACCCACTAAGAAATCAAATCATGTGATGTGTGGTTGAAATTTAATTGGACATATGATAACAATAGATTTGAAGATAGAGGAATCTAATTGTACTTTAACCTACATTATTGATAATTCCGTTAGACACTTGTACTTTAATGTGAATAGCCACAGGAGTTCGGAACTTGAATTGCGTTATTTAAACATACATTGACATCTGGTGCAGATTGAGTTGCCTATAAACCACTAAGCAGTGGCGGAGGCAGCCTGAGCTTTCACGTGGGGCCAAAATAAAGTAGACTGTATTAAAATTATTGCTTCTTTCCCCACACCAAAGGAAAATCTACTGTTTTTGTCCCCACACCAAAAGAAAAGCTACATGTGTGGCTGTAATATTGTAATATTTGCATGAGATAGGTGTTGAAGTATGCGATATTATATGAGGAGGAAATTTCGGATCTGGAGGATATTTTCAGATCTGGAGGATATTTCGAGATATTTTGGATCTAGAGGATATTTCGGATCTAGAGGAAATTTTGGGAATTTCCATACACTTCCCTATGCCTATACAAGCTACATCAGATCCAAAAGGAGGACACACAACAAAATCAAGAGATTAGACCAAGGTTTATTCTAATTAGGGTTTAGGCAATCTTAATCTTCTTCAATTCCTTTCTCCACAAAATCAAATTTTTCTAGTAAATTTAATCGTTGTAATCAATCTCTTGTACTCTTCTATTGATATTAACAAAGGTTTCTCTCTCAAAGTGGACGTACACTGACAAGACGTCGGTGGAACCACTATAAATCCCTGTGTGATTTAGTTTCTCGTTATTGCTCTATTATTTCCATTGTTTGGTGATTATGATTGGCTTGGATAAGATCGAGATTGTTCGATTAGTTGTTTTTACACTATTACCACGATCTCGTTTTCTGCGGCATTGGGGATTTTTGATTTGAACGGTCTTGAATCAAAATTTCTCCACAACATTTGGTATCGGAGCATTGGTGTTGGTAGATAGCTGTAGAAATGCCGAAATCAGGTTCAAATAATCCATTAACAGTAGGTCCAAGTGGTGTAGCTCCTTATATACATGGGTCGTATGCAGCTGCTGGTTCACAATTGGTTATCGACAAGTGGAATGGCGATAATGATTTCGAAAAGTGGCAATGGAAGATGAAAGTGGTTCTTAGGCGGAATCAGGTACATCACGTAGTGTTTGATACACATTTATTGCTAGAGGACATCTCAGATGTGGAGAGAGAAGAAATGGAAGAGTGGGCATTCACTACACTTCAACTTGCCATGGGGGAGAATGTTATTTCCGAAATTAGTGGTGAGACAACTGCTAAAGGTATTTGGAACAAGTTGGAGGAGTTGTAGATGAAGAAATCATGGACAAATCGACTTATCTTGTTGCGGACTTTCTTTACCTACAAGATGGAGGAAGGAACTTCGCTAAAGGCGCACTTAAATGTGTTTGATGATTTGCTAATGAAGATGAAGGCGGTAGATTTGAAGATTGAGGAGGAGCAGAAGGTGATAATATTGCTATGTTCGTTGCCTGAGCGCTATACTGGGTTCTCAAACAGTTTGATCTATGGACGAGATACATTGACTCTAAATGATGTCAAGATGGGTCTTCTTAGTGAGGAATTGCGAGATCAGATGAAGGAGCTGAGTGATGGTAGTAGTGGTGCTGGTAATGGTCAAGGTTTATTTGCTGAGAAAGAAAAGTCGGAGAAGAAGGGAAACCAAGGGCGTTCTAAGTCTAAGAAGCCCGGTGGAAGAGGAAAGTCAAAGGAAAGAAATGGCAAGTGCTTTATATGTAAGAAACCTGGTCACTGGAAGAATAATTGTCCAGACAAGGGGAAGAAGGAAGTAGCATCTTCATCAGTTGAGGTGGAGAGAGATGTTAGTGAGGGAGACATAGATGTTTTGTCAGCAGTAGCATCAGATATTTCGGGTAGCGATTGGGTGCTTGATTCGGGGGCTTCATATCACATCACGCCTAATAGGAATTGTTTTTCTTCTTATGTTGAATGGGAAGGAAAATCAATTGTTATGGGAAATGGTGCAGTTTGCAAGTCGAAGGGCATTGGATCCGTGCAAATTCGGATGTTTGACGGAGTGGTTCGTACTCTCAATAATGTGCGCTATGCTCCGGGACTACGGAAGTCACTTATCTCTTTGGGACAGTTGGATTCTTTAGGTTGCAAGATCACTATTGAGAGTGATAGCTTGAGGGCTTCGAAGGGTGCGCTTGTGGTTATGAAGGGTGTTAGAACTCATGGTATTTTTATGCTTCAAGGAGTGATCGAGGAACCCCGAAACTTGTGTCAGTGTTGATAGTTCTCGTGGCTTAGATGCTACACGGCTGTGGCATTTGAGATTGGGTCATGTCTCGGAGAAGAGTTTAGATGTTCTTCGTCGAAGGGAGATGATTGATGGTGAGAGTTTCAGCAAGTTGGAGTTTTGCGAGGATGTGTCATGGCGAAGCAAACTAGAGTGTCATTCGGTGAAGGAAAACACGATTCAAGAAAGATTCTTGACTATGTGCACACGGATGTTTGGGGAGCAGCGCCTATTGCTTCTTTGGGAGGAGCAAGATATTATATTTCTTTCATTGATGATTTTTCTCGGAAGGTTTGGGTGTATGTAAAGAAGGCCAAGTCGGAGACATTTGCAAGATTCAAAGAATGGAAGGCTCTTGTTGAGAATGAGAGTGGAAAAAGTTTGAAGGTTCTTAGGTCCGATAATGGCGGCGAGTATGTTTTCGGAGAGTTTCTGAATTTTTGCAAGCATCATGGTATTCTGAGGCATTTTACTACACCGGGTGATCCGCAATCTAATGAAATGGCGAAGAGAATGAACTGAACTATACTAGAGAAAGCTTGATGCTTGAGATTGACACTGGGTTTGTCTAAGCGATTTTGAGCCGAAGCGTTGTCAACTGCTGTGCATATTATTAATCGGATTCCGTGCTCGGCTATTGATAACAAAATTCCGGAGGAAGTGTGGAAGGGGAAGAGCATTGACTTGAGTTATCTTCGTGTATTTGGCAGTCCTGTTTATGTGCACGATCCGAGGAATGATAAGCTCTCACCTAGAGCTTTCAAAGGGATTTTTCTCGGTTATATGGATGGCGTCAAACGCTATCGGATTTGGAATCCAGAAACGAAGATGGCTACGGTTTCTCATCATGTTACTTTTGGTGAGTCGGCTATGTTCAAGGAGAACGAAGGCTCATCAGATGTTCCGGATTTGGTTCATGGTGAATCAAAGGAGAAGGAAGTTATTCCCACTTTCAGGCCTAGAGAGAGTAGAGTTGTTGGAAGTGCTTGCGAGGTGAATGCGGTTGATGTTACATCACACAGTCCATAGGATTCCTCTAGTAGTGTTGGTGATTTGCATGAGCCTGCAGAAGATTCAGTTCAAGGTGGAGCTGAAGGAAGACCGGGTGATGGTATTGCTACTCGGGTTGGTAGTCGTACTATAAGGCCACTCGAAAGATATGGTGATTGGAACTATCTTAGTTTTTTTGAGAATTTGGACTATGCTCTTCATGTAGTCCAAGATGAGCCGATGGACCTTGATGACGTCATGGATTCGAGTGATAGCTCGAAGTGGATTTGCGCTATGGAGGAAGAGATGAAATCGTTGATGAAGAACCAGACTTGGGAGTTGATTCCACTTCCTCAAGGAAACCGTGCTATTGGGTGCAAACGGATATATAAGGTGAAGGACGATGGAAGATACAAAGCTAGGCTAGTGGCTAAGGGGTTTGCACAGAGGAAAGGAAAGAAGTATGGTTAGATCTTCGCACCAGTTGTGAGGCATATTTCTATCCGGATATTACTTGCCATAGTTGCTATTCACGACTTGGAGTTGGAGCAACTAGATGTGAAAACCGCCTTCTTGCATGGAGACTTGGATGAAGACATCTACATGGAGCAACCGGAAGGGTTAGTTGTAGAAGGTAAGTCAGAACTAGTTTGCAAGTTGAAGAAATCACTATATGGTTTGAAGAAATCACCTAGGCAATGGTACAAGAGATTTGATCATTTCATGCTTGAAAGTGGCTTCCATCGAAGCATCAAGGATGCTTGCGTTTATTTCAAGAGGTTAGGAAATGATTGTTGGGTGTATTTACTCTTGTATGTGGACGATATGCTCATTGCTTCTAAGGACAAGGCAGAAATCAACAAGTTGAAAGAAAAATTAATGGCGGAGTTCGAAATGAAAGACCTTGGAGAAGCAAAGAAGATTTTGGGCATGGAAATTGAAAAAGATCGCAAGCATTTTGAGTTGAAATTAACTCGAAAGGAGTACATTAAGAAAGTGCTTTGCCGGTTTAGCATAGAGGATGCAAAGGCGTCAAAAACACCTTTACCTTTGCATATAAAGCTTTTGAGTAAGGGATCAACTATTGAGGAGAAAGATAAAACTTACATGGCAAAGGTTCTATATGCTAGTGCGGTTGGAAGCTTGATGTATGCCATGGTGTGTACAAGGCCCGATATTGCAAATGCCGTCGGGGTGGTTGGTCGGTGTATGGGTAATCCGGGGAAATCGCATTGGTAAGCTGTGAAGGCTACATTGAGATACTTGAAAGGCACAACATTTCATGGCCTTGTTTTTAGGGGTAGTAAAGAGAAGAATTGCATGTTGGTTGGTTACTGTGATTCAAACTACACTGGTGATAGGGATCGAAGAAAATCAACTTCCAAATATGTTTTCACTCTTGGCGGTACAACCATTAGTTGGAGATCGAGATTGCAAACCGTAGTTGCTTTATCCACTACGGAGGCTAAGTTGATAGCCACTGTGGAAGCGGAAAAGGAGGCACTCTATTTGAAGCGACTATTGTGTGACTTGTATTTCGAACATGAGAGTGTCGATGTTCGATGTGATAGCCAAAGTGTTATACATTTGGCAGAGAATTTGGCGTTTAGCTCACGAACAAAGCATATTGAAGTGAGGGAGTCATTTCTAGTAGCCATGGACAAAGACAAGCAAGTATGCCTTCGGAAAGTGCACACAAAGGATAACGCGGTGGACATGTTCACTAAGACATTGCCGGTTGGGAAGTTCGAGCATTGCTCAAACTTAATTCGCTTAGAGAGATGCTGGGTGCCACGGGGTGGCACAGTTGAGAGATAAACTTGGATGTAGACGAGTATCGATGAGAGGTTGGTGCTCTAGCTTCATGGTAAGTACTCGTTTTCACTCCCGAGTACATTGTATTTTGGTGAGACTGGTTTAGGAGTTGGATGTTTCAACACTTCATTGACGAGTGGGGGCTATGTCTGAACTAGTTAGTGAAGTGCAATGGGCGGTGGCTATGTCGGAGTTCATTGGGGAAACATTCAAGCTTTCTTGATTGAAGATAGAAGGAAATGCTTGGGTGAATTGAAGTTTGTGATGTAGACGGATATAGTATCAAGGTGGAGTGTTGAAGTATGCGATACTATATGAGGAGGAAATTTCGGATCTGGAGGATATTTTCAGATCTGGAGGATATTCCGGGATATTTCGAATATTTCAGATCTAGAGGATATTTCGGATCTAGAGAATATTTCGGATCTATCGGATATTTCGGATCTAGAGGAAATTTTGGGAATTTCCATATACTTCCCTATGCCTATATAAGGTACATCGGATCCAAAAGGAGGACACACAACAAAATCAAGAGATTAGATCAAGGTTTATATTTCGGATCTAGAGGAAATTTTGGGAATTTCCATATACTTCCCTATGCCTATATAAACTACATCAGATCCAAAAGGAGGACACACAACAAAATCAAGAGATTAGATCAAGGTTTATTCTAATTAGGGTTTAGGCAATCCTAATCTTCTTCAATTCCTTTCTCCACAAAATCAAATTTTTCTAGTAAATTTGATCATTGTAATCAATCTCTTGTACTCTTCTATTGATATTAATAAAGGTTTCTCTCTCAAAGTGGATGTACACTGACAGGACGTTGGTGGAACCACTATAAATCCCTATATGATTTAGTTTCTTATTATTGCTCTATTATTTCCATTGTTTGGTGATTGTGATTAGCTTGGATAAGATTGAGATTGTTCGATTAGTTGTTTTTGCACTATTACCACGATCTCATTTTCCGTGGCGTTGGGTATTTTTGATTTGAGCGGTCTGGAATCAAAATTTCTCCATAACATTTGGTATCAGAGCATTGATGTTGGTAGATAGTTGTAGAAATGCCGGAATCAGGTTCAAATAATCCATCAACAGTTGGTCCAAGTGGTGTAGCTCCTTATATACGTGAGTCGTATGCAGCTGCTGGTTCACAATTGGTTATCGACAAGTGGAATGGCGATAATGATTTCGAAAAGTGGCAATGGAAGATGAAAGCGGTTCTTAGGCGTAACCGGGTACATCGTGTAGTGTTTGATACACATTTATTGCCAGAGGACATCTCAAATGTGGAGAGAGAAGAAATGGAAGAGTGGGCATTCACTACACTTCAACTTGCCATGGGGAAGAATGTTATTTCCGAAATTAGTGGTGAGACGACTGCTAAAGGTATTTGGAACAAGTTGGAGGAGTTATATATGAAGAAATCACTAACAAATCGACTGATCTTGTTGCGGACTTTCTTTACCTGTAAGATGAAGGAAGGAACTTCACTAAAGGCGCACTTAAATGTGTTTGATGATTTGTAATAAAGATGAAGGCGGTAGATTTGAAGATTGAGGAGCAGCAGAAGGCGATGATATTGCTATGTTCGTTGCCTGGGCGTTATACTGGGTTCTCAAACAGTTTGATCTATGGCCGAGATACATTGACTCTAAATGATGTCAAGACGGGTCTTCTTAGTGAGGAACTGCGAGATCAGATGAAGGAGCTGAGTGATGGTAGTAGTGGTGCTGGTAATGGTCAAGGTTTATTTGCTAAGAAAGAAAAGTCAAACCAGGGGCGTTCTAAGTCTAAGAAGCCTGGTGGAAGAGGAAAGTCAAAGGAAAGAAATGGCAAGTGCTTTATATGTAAGAAATCTGGTCACTGGAGGAATGATTGTCCAGACAAGGGGAAGAAGGAAGTAGCATCTTCATCAGTTGCGGTGGAGAGAGATGTTAGTGAGGGAGACGTAGATGTTTTGTCAGTAGTAGCATCAGATATTTCGGGCAGCGATTGGGTGCTTGATTCGGGGGCTTCATATCACATGACGCCTAATAGGAATTGTTTTTCTTCTTATGTTGAACGGGAAGGAAAATCAATTGTTATGGGAAATGGTGCATTTTGCAAGTCGAGGGGCATTGGATCCGTGCAAATTCGGATGTTTGACGGAGTGTTTTGTACTCTCACTAATGTGCGCTATGCTCCGGGGCTACGGAAGTCACTTATCTCTTTGGGACAGTTGGATTATTTAGGTTGCAAGATCACTATTTAGAGTGATAGCTTGAGGGTTTCGAAGGGTGCACTTGTGGTTATGAAGGGTGTTAGAACTCATGGTATTTATTTTCTTCAAGGAGTGACCGAGGAAGGCGAAACTTGTGTCAGTGTTGATAGTTCTCGTGGCTTAGATGCTACACGGTTGTGGCATTTGAGATTGGGTCATGTCTCGGAGAAGAGTTTAGTTGTTCTTCGTCGAAGGGAGATGATTGATGGTGAGAGTTTTCAGCAAGTTGGAGTTTTGCGAGGAATGTGACATGGCGAAGCAAACTTGAGTGCCATTCGGTGAAGGAAAACATGATTCAAGAAAGATTCTTGAGTACATGCACACGGATGTTTGGGGACCAACGCCTGTAGCTTCATTGGGAGAAGCAAGAAATTATATTTCTTTCATTGATGATTTTTCTCGAAAGATTTGGGTGTATGTAATGAAGGCCAAGTCGGAGGCATTTGCAAGATTTAAAGAATGGAAGGCTCTTGTTGAGAATGAGAGTGGAAAAACTTTGAAGGTTCTTAGGTCCGATAATGGCGGCGAGTATGTTTTCGGAGAGTTTCTGAATTTTTGCAAGCATCATGATATTCAGAGGCATTTTACTACACGGGGAGATCCGCAATCTAATGGAGTGGCGAAGAGAATGAACCGAACTCTACTAGAGAAAGCTCGATGCTTGAGATTGACATCGGGTTTGTCTAAGGGATTTTGAGCCGAAGCGTTGTCAACTGCGGTGCATATTATTAATCGGATTCCGTGCTCGGCTATTGATAACAAAATTTTGGAAGCAGTGTTGAAGGGGAAGAGCATTGACTTGAGTTATCTTCGTGTATTTGGCAGTCCTGTTTATGTGCATGATCTGGGGAATGATAAGCTCTCACCTAGAGCTTTCAAAGGGATTTTTCTCGGTTATATGGATGGCGTCAAAATCTATCGGATTTAGAATCCAGAAACGAAGAAGGCTATGGTTTCTCATCATGTTACTTTTGACGAGTCAGCTATGTTCAAGGAGAACGAAGGCTCATCGGATGTTCCGGATTTGGTTCATGGTGAATCAAAGGAGAAGGAAGTTATTCCCACTTTCAGGCCTAGAGAGAGTAGAGTTGTTGGAAGTGCTTGCGAGGTGAATGCGGTTGATGTTACATCACATAATCCACAGGATTCCTCTAGTAGTGTTGGTAATGTGCACGAGCCTAGGGAAGATTCAGTTCAAGGTGGAGATGAAGGAAGATCGGGTGATGGTATTGCTACTCGGGTTGGTCGTCGTACTATAAGGCCACCCGAAAGATATGGTGATTGGAACTATCTTAGCTTTTGTGAGAATTTGGACTATGCTCTTCATGTAGTCCAAGATGAGCCGATGGACCTTGATGATGTCGTGAATTCGAGTGATAGCTCGAAGTGGATTTGCGCTATGGAGGAAGAGATGCAATCGTTGATGAAGAACCAGATTTCGGAGTTGATTCCACTTCCTCAAGGAAACCGTGCTATTGGGTGCAAATGGATATATAAGGTGAAGGAGGATGGAAGATACAAAGTTATGCTAGTGGCTAAGGGGTTTACACAAAAGAAAGGAAAGGAGTATGATGAGATCTCCGCACCAGTTGTGAGGCATATTTCTATCCGGATATTACTTGCCATAGTTGCTATTCACGACTTGGAGTTGGAGCAACTAGATGTGAAAACCGCCTTCTTGCATGGAGACTTGGATGAAGACATCTACATGGAGCAACCGGAAGGGTTTGTTGTAGAAGGTAAGTCAGAACTAGTTTGCAAGTTGAAGAAATCATTATATGGTTTGAAGTAATCACCTAGGCAATGGTACAAGAGATTTGATCATTTCATGCTTGAAAGTGGCTTCCATCGAAGCATCAAGGATGCTTGCGTTTACTTCAAGAGGTTAGAAAATGATTGTTGGGTATATTTAGTCTTGTATGTGGACGATATGCTCATTGCTTCTAAGGACAAGGCAGAAATCAACAAGTTGAAAGAAAAATTAAAGGCGGAGTTCGAAAAGAAAGACCTTGGAGAAGGAAAGAAGATTTTGGGCATGAAAATTGAAAGAGATCGAAAACATTTTGAGTTGAAATTAACTTAAAAGGAGTACATTAAGAAAGTGCTTTGCCGGTTTAGCATGGAGGATGCAAAGGCATCAAATACACCTTTACATTTGCATGTAAAGCTTTCAAGTAAGGGATCACCTATCGAGGAGAAAGATAAAGCTTACATGGCAAAGGTACCATATGCTAGTGCGGTTGGAAGCTTGATGTATGCCTTGGTGTGTACAAGGCCCGATATTGCAAATGTCGTCGGGATGGTTAGTCGGCATATGACTAATCCGGGGAGATCGCATTGGGAAGCTGTGAAGGCTACATTGAGATACTTGAAAGGCAGAACATCTCATGACCTTGTTTTTAGGGGTAGTAAAGAGAAGAATTGCATGTTGGTTGGTTACTGTGATTCAGACTACGCTGGTGATAGGGATCGAAGAAAATCAACTTCCGGATATGTTTTTACTCTTGGCGATACAGCCATTAGTTGGAGATCGAGATTACAAACCGTAGTTGCTTTATCCACTACGGAGGCGGAGTTGATAGCCGCTGTGTGGAAGTGGCACAGGTTGCACTCTGTTTGAAGCGACTATTGTGTGACTTGGGTTTCGAACATGAGAGTATCGATTTTCGATGTGATAGCCAAAGTGCTATACATTTGGCAGAGAATTTGGCGTTTAGCTCACGAACGAAGCATATTGAAGTGAGAGAGTCATTTCTAGTAGCCATGGACGAAGACAAGCAAGTATGCCTTCGGAAAGTGCACACAAAGGATAACGCGGCGGACATGTTCACTAAGACATTGCCGGTTGAGAAGTTCGAGCATTGCTTAATTCTCTTGGAGAGATGCTAGGTTCCATGGGGTGACACAGTTGAAAGAGAAACTTGGATGTAGAAGAGTATCGGTGAGAGGTTGGTGCTCTATCTTCATGGTAAGTACTCGTTTTCACTCTCGAGTACATTTTCTTTTGGTGAGACTGATTTTGGAGTTGGATGTTTCAACACTTCATTGACGAGTGGGGGCTATGCCTAAACTAGTTAATGAAGTGCAATGGGCGGTGGCTATGTCGGAGTTCATTGGGGAAACATTCAAGCTTTCTTGATTGAAAATAGAAGGAAATGCTTGCGTGCATTGAAGTTTGTGATGTAGACGGATATAGTATCGAGGTGGAGTGTTGAAGTATGCGATACTATGTGAGGAGGAAATTTCGGATCTGGAGGATATTTTCAGATCTGGAGGATATTTCGGGATATTTCGAATATCTCGGATCTAGAGGATATTTCGGATCTGGAGGAAATTTTGGGAATTTCCATATACTTCCCTATGCCTATATAAGTTACATCAGATCCAAAAGGAGGACAGACAACAAAATCAAGAGATTAGATCAAGATTTATTCTAATTAGGGTTTAGGCAATTCTAATCTTCTTCAATTCCTTTCTCCACAAAATCAATTTTTTCTAGTAAATTTGATCGTTATAATCAATCTCTTGTACTCTTCTATTGATATTAATAAAGGTTTCTCTCTCAAAGTGGACGTATACTGACAAGACGTCGGTGGAACCACTATAAATCTCTGTGTGATTTAGTTTCTCGTTATTGCTCTATTATTTTCATTGTTTGGTGATTGTGATTGCCTTGGATAAGATTGAGATTATTCGATTGGTTGTTTTTGCACTATTACCACGATCTCCGCGGCGTTGGGGATTTTGATTTGAGCGGTCTTGAATCAAATTTTCTCCACAACAATAGAGCCAAAATAATTTTTCAACTATGGCCTGAAGTTGTTTTTCAGCTATTCTAATTAAAAAAAAATCTACTCAGATGGGGCCACTGCCCTATCTGAACCCAACGTAAATCCGGCTCTGGCACTAAGAGTGTGCAGTCTCCATAATCTTTGGTGGCGTTCATCTTTGTATATATACATACGCATAGGCATAAGCACATGCATATACAAGTGCTATGGCATCTCCTTTTGCAGCACCTGGTTTAAATCCATAGGGTGGGTTGTATATTTTTTGGCATTTGATGAAAACTAAAGTATGTGTGAGCTCTTTCCTCTGGTATGTTTTTGAGTGATTAGATTATAACCCTGCTTTGGCTTAAAAGTACAAGTCCAAATTACAACTGTTGATATAATTACGCACTCAGTAATGATTTTTTTTTTTTTTTTTTTTTTTTTTTTTTTTTTGGAATAAAATGCAGCATTTCGTTGCTTTTTCGCTCAGTAGATTTATCTTGTATATATAAAAGCATACCCATTTGCATTTTTTTTTTTTTTTTCCCTTGAAACTTGGGGGTCATCTTTTTATTGTCGTGGTGTAGTAACTGCTGCAAGATCTTTTATTAATTATGATTATTATTAGTTGGTTGTGGACCTCTCCTGGAAACTCCCAGAATTTTATTCGTAGATTCCAACATACAAATACTGTACATTGTACAAGGCCATGTCTGATGTATTCATTATAGAATAACCATATGTGATCGAAGTATAGCATGAGCACATGCAGGTGCACGGCATGGACATGCACCCTAAATTTTTTTCTACTTTCTCTCTATTTCTGCCTTTGTATTTGGTTCTTATGTTGCTGCTGTTATGTTTAAACAGGTAGTTGATCGGATTGGATAGCTCGGATTTAGTTTGATGGAAAAACAGTGTCCAATTTGTTTATTGATGGACTAATTTTGGCTAAGGTGTAATTTTTTACACTAGTGACCTACCTTTCGGGTTAATATTCGATTTGATAAATTCACGGTTAACCGCGTTTGATATGCTTTAGCTATAATGATCTTATTTCAATTTGTAAGTGCTTACACAATTGTCCAAAATTTGAATAGTTAAAACCAAGCAAGAGGTCATCAAATCTTGCATTCTACACAAAGGTGGTGGCACCGTTTTCTTATCACTTGCAACCAATGATGCAACTTTTAGTCATAATCCACCTTACTTCTTGAATTGCGTATCAAGCACTAGTCTGACGGCCAGCCACTTCTTATTTAGATAAGTGCAGAATGTAGATGGTCCCTTTTCTGTGTTTCCCTTTGTACTCTTGCTTACCTGATGGATGGAGCAGTCAAAAGTGCATAGATCAGGAATAATATATATCGTAAATCGTAATACAACAGTGTACTTCCTGTCAAAATGAAAGAGAAAAAGAATCTACCAAAGGCAATTAACTAGAGAAAGTTGACTACGGAAGGAAAGAGATATGGAGAATCAGAATATGGATACGTACGTGTTTGGACAGGAGCCATTGCTCATCGGTCTCTTTAACTCTATATATTGAACCCAGGCATTGCACATTTCTCTCATCAGCCTTCTTCAAATTAGGTGTTTGTTTCTTTTCCAATACATATAACTCAATTAATAGCAAAATGTTTAAAAGGTCTTCCTGTGGAGCTTGCAGCACCGGCTGCGACTGCGGTTCTGGATGTGCATGCAATGGTTGCTCATGGTACTCTCTTCTTCCTTACACGTTCTACTATATTGTTTCTTCTACTTTG
Organism: Allium sativum; assembly: GCA_030737875.1. Lineage (NCBI taxonomy): Eukaryota > Viridiplantae > Streptophyta > Magnoliopsida > Asparagales > Amaryllidaceae > Allium > Allium sativum. The sequence continues at coordinate 880,911,557 of CM060909.1, forward strand.
CCCTTATTGTACTGTCTTCCTCATTAATAACCATTTTGGTGCCTTCCATGTATGTAAATATATGTAGCTGCAAAAGAAATGCAGACTTTGGAGAAGTGAGCGTGACTACAACGGAGACTGTGATAATCGGTGTTAACGGGTAATTTTCTTTTTTCTAGGAAGTTAATTTTGCTTTTAACCGTCACTGTTAGGACTCATTTTGTTGGATTATAACATATAACGGTTTATTATAAAAACAAGCAGGGGAGCAGAGGTGTTGGAGTCTGATCAGGTGGAAAGTGGAGGATGCAAATGCGGATCCAACTGCAATTGCAACCCATGCAACTGCAAATGAATCAATCAATGAACTAACTGGCTGTGGAGTCTTCTTCTACTACCTATTGACATATCTGTACTGTGCTTTGAATAACGAGACTAATATCTATGGATCTCTCTATACTTACCATACTTTGCTCTATGCCTGTAACGTCCCATTTTAATCTGAATGAGAAGAAAGACTTTGGCTAGTTCATTGTTGCCTACTGCTCCTTTTTCTTCTCTTTTATTTTGTTATATATGACGTTCGACATGCTGTTAACATGGTCGCTGCTAGAAGTGTAGGAATACGGAGTATATAAGAAACAATTCACAGAGTAGAATCAGATACAAATGGTACTTGCTACTTGCTAACTAGATGCGAAAGCCCTTTTCGGTCTTTCTTTCCTTAGAGCACCTTACTTTGATTTCGTGTCTAAGACTCTAAAGTCCTCTAAATTCTAACGTCAGGCTTTAGTTGTGACAACCACTTATACCTTTATTCTGATAATGTCTATAAATTTATAATCATCAATGCTGCTGAGATTTCGATCATGGACTGTCCTTGTTTAACCTGATCATTGACAGACCTATTTGTACCAAGTAAGGCAATACCATTTAAAAGGATCATATTATGTTAGTCCCTTCATTGGTTCATGCATAGTATAATAAACTTCTGTTATGTCCTTGGTCTATATTATTGTCCTAACTTTCAATTTCCAAGCTAGAAGAATAGCAGCTGTATATCCTAAATTCCTAATAGCTTGCTAATTCATACGTAATGTTAACCTTCTAAACAAAGTTCATGATTAATTATCCGAAAAGCATGGGAATATCAACCAAAATATGTTTGAGTTGAAAATTCTACACATGAAGGCTTTCAAAATAATTTCACTGTGTACACCCTGTAGTTGGATATGGAATCTGGTTTGTGATTGGCAAAAGAGTGCAGGTCCATCATGCAGGTTTAAATAATTAAACCAATCAGATGACCTCCGTAGGATAGTGATATATCTCTAGATTAACTATCCATGGATCGTGGAATAAATCCCATGGGCATCGGTTAACCCATTTAAAAAGAAAAAATAATAAGAAAATCTAGAGAATCAAAAGTCCAGTAAGGCATATTGATGACCATGTTTAGCTATTTCATAACAATAAAGTATTTTCTATCATGGCTATTTTAACAGGTTAGCTCATGTTTGATATGTGCTAGCTTTTTGCACAAGACAAGAAAAAACTAATTTATTTGAATGTATTTAAAAAAAAAAGCATGTATGAGTAAGTTAACAAACCGATCAAGCTTACTTGTATTAACTAAGATCACGTAGAAATGTCAGAAGATCATTAGATGTAGGAAGCCAAACCAAGACTAAGCAAAGGAATGGACAACCAAGCCTTATAAAACCCACGTCATCCCAAAAACAGTTGCATAGCAAAAAGCAGAAAACTCCAAAAGAGCACCCAATACTAGATCTAACACAGTGGACGTAAACAAGACATACCAAGAAAATACTCACCCAAATGAAAGATGATAACCAAACCAAGACAACACTTGCCAGATCCAAAAACATGCAGAAACAAAGGTAATTTGATTTAGCTGCATTGAGCAAACTCATAATACTGACGCCAAACTCAATAGATTTGCCTGATAACATAGGGATAAGCATAAGTTAGAAGCAAGGAAGGCTAAAATAATAGAAAGAGGGTATGAAATAGTTAGATAAAAGGAGCTGGTATGAAATAGCAAGCAAAAGTTTAATCGGTCGATCGGTCAGTTAATAAATCATATATTCAAGGTCTTAATCGGTCGCATAACACAGATCCTGATTCAAAAATCATAAATTTATTTGGATCTAAAATAATTACCTGAGCAGACTCGGAAGGAGGTAGTGAAACCCTAGAATAGAATTGGTATCGGAGCCGTGAACCTATCGCAAGATGGGAGAAGGGCGGAAATGATCTGGAATGAAGAGATTTCAGAGAAGTTTACCAACGAAGATCGGCTGCAGAAATCCCCATAAGCCTTGGATTTTGTTTAGCTTCGATAGTTTGAAGCTTCGTCCGCCATTTTTTTCCTTTTTTTTTTGAAGCTTCGTGAACATTGTGTCGGCTGGGGTTTGTGTCGGCTGCGTTTGGGTGTAGGTGAAACTGTTTCGCTTTGAAGAGCCAATTATTTTGGCCGCCTAAATTTAAGTCCAAAATTTGAATTTGGAGCTAAAAGTTTAACTTCCACCAAACAAGATTTAGTATAAATTTTTATGTGTGATTTACTAACTATTCAAAATTAACCATAATAAAACATTAAATTTAAATTTAGTTTCTGATTATAAACAATAATTATGAAATATAAATTATTTATTTGTAATCATTTATTATAAATTACGGATAACTAACCCTTCTAAGTTTTCAACTATAAATTATTAATTACCATTTATAAATTATTTAACTATATTTTAATATTCGTTATTAACTTTAAATTATTTGTTACTATAATATTTTAATAAATAAAGAATATATTTAATTTTTTTATCATAAATATTAAATATATTTAATCTTTAAATTATATTTATGTTCTATATTTCATTTTTATGTTTCAGTTTATGAATATTTTGAAATGTGCTTTGTGTGAACAAAAGAATAATCTAAATAACCAAAAAGCAAAGCTCTCTCAAACTATGTAGCCAAATATTATTTCTGTGCCTCTACAGTTGGGTCAACAATCCGAAAATCAAACCAAAAATCAACATACCAACCATACCCAGAGCATTGACAATCGATAGCCACCACTAACCGAACCAGTACGGCCACACAGAACTCCCAAATCGAAACCCAAGCCAGACCTGGAAATCAAAATAAACGCCAATTCCGTTGTAATAGTCAAAAAGGACATTGATTAAGAGAGGCTGGCATGAAGTCGGTAGCGAGGAACCGAAGACCAGCAGTGGAAACGAACAAAAAAATTCTGGTCGAAGTGGAGCGGTAAGATAAATTAGAGAAAATACGCATAGGGATTTAAGTGTGGGGAGAAAGCTAGGGTTAAAGGAGAACTGAGCGTTTTGTTTTTCTTAATTTGATTTTGAAATTCTTTATTATTTATTTAACTTCTTATTTTTAAACTTTGACCATTTTATTTTTCTTAATTATTAATTATTTATCAAATAATACGTACCAATCAATTTCTTACAAGCAAATATGTATTAATAATATCTTGATATATATTAATTTAATAAATCGTATTAAAGACTCTTAAATAATCATTTATTATCAAAAAAAATTTAATAAACATCGAACAACAATGTATTTTATTAATTACTATTACCTCTTATTTATATTATATAGTAATTAATAATTAATCAGCATTAATTTTCAAAAAAAAATCAGCATTAACAATTGAATTTTATTTACTTCTAATGGTTATTATTTATTATTAATTACTAATGTGTTATTAACATTAATTATTTAAAATTTAATTTTACTAATTAATTACTAAGTAATAACACACATTTAAAACATTTAATAAATAAAAAATATAAAAGTTCGTTTCAAATCTCTTGGAAAACTGCAGGAAAATAGCTTCAAAATTATGTCGACGGTAATCCGACTCTATTAGCAACGGAATTTAGCGTCAAATATTATATGACGGTAAAGAGCTGCAATTTCCATTGATTTAGCGACAGAACTAGTATTCGACGGTAATAATTTAAAATAAGATGACATATAAAATCCAAAATATTTTCTCTTACAAAGCCCACGGAAATCCGCCGCTAATTAGCGACGGAATTTTCCGCTGCTAAAAATCTGTCGCTAATCTCGGTTTTTCTTGTAGTGATTCTTGCTAGTCAAATTTGTTGATTTCATTCGTCGTTCATGATTTGTAACACAAAGCTCGATTTTGGGTACATGGGCTGAAATGCGAAATCGCAAAGTAAGTTTCTGTAACATACCCGATTAGGTTGTTCATGATTACTAAATTACTACCGTTGGCGAACATTGCTAACGTTTTGAGCCATGTAGCTATATTACAGAACTTCCATTTATATTTTTTGTTTATCAGTACTTTGGCAGTGCATGGATATTGATATCTCAGAATAGAAATAAATAAGTAATTTACTAAGATTAAAATAGTGTCTGATCATTTTGCCTTGGATGAGTATACATTGTGTTTAGTTAGAAGAATGAATGATGTTATGCAAGGGGCGAGAAAAATTAAAGAGTTATAATAGTATCCAAACTTTTTTTTATATTTTTAGAGCATTGTTATTGACACTCCAAAAATGATTAAATGAATATAAATTTCCTTTTTAAAATAATGTTTTCCAAGTGTATTTTGGGTTTGGAAAAAAAAGAAAAACTTAAGAAGAATTTGCTTTCTATAATATTATCCCTATTAGCAATGAGATGATCATAGCATGATAGCAACCACCTGCACATATTGACTGAAGGACGACTTCGAGCATCTGAATGGTGTTTGTTACAACGGCGTATACTTCCGATTTTATATTTTTATAGTTGTATCTGTGTATGTCTAGATGGAGCCACCTTTGCAGGGACTAATAGATGTTTCTTTTAACATTGCTACATTTACTTATTTTTAGGGAAAATCGAACCATACTATTATATTAAAGTCCAAAAGTCTAAAAAAAACCTGAAAACATATTTTAGCCTAATCGTATTCGTGAAGAATGTAACATTCATCAGCTTGGTCTAATAATTTGGTCGACGTAAATTTCTTCATCAACTAATGTATAGCTGTCTCCATGCTGGTGTAAACCATGTTTTTCCTGAGAATATAGATTCTTGATATTTGACATAGTTTTTTTAAGCTAATATATGAAATTTATTACTTATTGATATTAATAGAAATACAAAAACAACACCTATTCTAGTGCACAGACTTAATGCATACTTAAATAAGTTAAAGAAAGGAGTCTAATAACGAGTTTCATGTAATTTGCGTCTTCTAGTCAGATTAAACTATGTTGTATCCTTGGACCAGACCACTTCTGTTTCATTTAAATGTCATATTATATTATACTATATCATTGATAGGGTATGCATGTTATTTTATGAGAAAAAATGTTTTTGTACATATGATTTGAATATTAGGTTCTGTTTGCATTATTTTTCGTGATATACGTAGTGCTGGATCTGTTAGTGTATGGATGTTAGTGTATGCCATTTTGAGCTTTCGTGATATGTAATATTAGGATATGCATGTTAGTGTATGCTATTTTGAGCTGTAATATTAAGATCTGCATGGTATTGTGATAGCATATGGGGACTATTTGAGCATATGGCGGCTGTTTATTGTGTGCTGTTAACGTTCCTATTTGAGACATCTTTATCACCATATTCTTGGTCTTACAACATGCGTTTGAGACAATATAAATGTCTCTAGAGAGTATTAAGCTTAGTAACAAAGTTAAGACAAATTGGTTTGCCTTAAGTTTCATTGAGACAGATATTTGTTGTCTTTATAATATTTGGGACATGGTTTTAGATACCATATTTTTTGCATCTATGGGTCTTAAGGAGAAATTTGAGACAAAATTACTTAAATTAATACCAATATGTTAAGTATCAAACCATTGTAATTTTTGTAGTGGGATAGCCTGTGTGCATTTAGCCCTCTTCTGCACAGTGCATTATAATGGGGAAAAAAAAAGATTAGATTTGACAATATTTGTTTTTCAATTCTGATTCATACGTATTTTAAAGTTAGAAAAAGGAAGAAAGAGAATCACGGAAGGAGAAACTTAGAAAACAATTAACTGAAGAAAAAAGGTTCCCCTTGTATAATTGGGGCATTAACTTCTTCCAGAATCTAGTTTCAGTTACTTCCCTCTATTTCTGCCTTAGTTTTTTTCTTTCTTTCTTTCTTTCTTTTTTTTTTTTTTTTTTTTTTTTTTTTAACTCTTGTTACTAGAGTTGTATTTGGACTGATTGTATATCTCAGATTTCCGTTTGATGAAAAATAAAGTGTACGCTTTGTTCACTGAAACATTGATCTTGGCCAAGGGTACGACTTTTAACCTTGCTCAGCGTCCAGCTATAATGGCATTATTAAGTGCTTACACAATAGTCCGAAATATGAATACCTTAAAAAGAAAGCAAGAGGTTATAAAATCTTGCTTTCTACACAAAGGTGGTTGTTCCGATTTTCTATCATTTGTTATCCACCTCAAATCTTCTGTTCTCCTGTTAACAGTTCCCGTGTTCACACAAATTTTCATTCATTAATTTTTTTAATCATCACGATTCATTATTTCACATTGCGATTAATAACTGTGATCTATATATGAAGCCATGCATGTAAGATGAGCATAGAGGAATATTTGAGCTCCAACCAAATATGATGCAAACTTTCAGTGACAATCCATGTTCATTGATCTTGAATTGCGTATCAATCAATAGTTCAACTTTAGCCACCTTTTATTTTGATAAGTGCAGAATGTAGAATATGGTCCCTTTTTCTGTTTCCCCTTCATTGTCTGTGTGTCTGATATATTCTGATGGAAAACTTTTCATCTTACCCAATGCCAATGG